>OZ038519.1:19165975-19368475 GCA_964036315.1 Acanthosepion esculentum
ATTAATTTGCATCAGTCAAGTTATATTGTTATTGAATTAAAACTGGATTTACTAATCATAAATGGGAAAGCTCACTACAATTCAATGATCTCCAGTATTTTAAAAAGTATTTTGAATTTATTTTATGCATGCATAAACGTGTCAATTTTTGTAAATATGGATATCCATAAATGACATTATCAGGAAATAGAATTTATTGGTAATTTTGTCTAAAAGTGCCTAAAATTCAATAAAATATTACATTGTTTAGAATATTTTCTTAAATTTAAAAAATTACTGGGTAGTTAAAAAATTATATAAAGGTATTTACCTTGTATTCATCATGTAATTTTATTTCAGTTATCATTGTTTGGAAGGGATAGTAAGTGATAAATATTGCTTAAAGCTACTAGGAATTTGTGGAGAGCTATGATCACTGACATCGTGAAGTTACATGAGGCATAAGAAGAACTGACTAATTTTATTTTTATTAAATTATTACTTATTAAAAGATACAAGTTATTTCAAATGAAAATATTGCTTTATCTTTGACTTTTTTTTTACTCTCAATCCAAAGTTATGACTATATCTCGTGACTTTCCTTTATTAAAAGATACATTATGACTCCCCCAACACCCTCACTCTTCTGCTCATTTCTGGCTTTGTTTAAAATTGGAAATGGTGGTGGAGTGGGTGGGGGTGAATAGATGGTTTTAAGTGGTCACCCTCCTCAACAGTGACAGCTATGGGATATGTAAGAAGTTGTAATTTTGGGTAAAAAGTACCCTTAAGCTGTTAACGGCTGACCTCAAAGCCCCACCCACTGCTGTTATATAGGCCACTGCTGCTTCGCCAGTTTCTCCCCTTTCCTATTGATTCAAGTGATAACTTTCTGACCCACTTCACTTACCCCACCACAACCTGCTGATTCACTTTCCTCTTCCTCTCTATCTTAACTGATTATTATCATGAAAATGATTTTGAGCCCTGATAAAATGAGATTATGTATTTCAAACTCATGACTGTACTTAATGGCTTGATTCAAAATATACCCTGATCAACAATTGTGACAGAAATAACGATCATTAACAGCAACTGAGTTTGCCAATTGCATCTCCAGACTTCAATCCTTTATTTTTGATCATTTGCTCAAATCATGATTCCCTCTCTTGTCCGACTCATTGTTCAACTCATTGTCACCAGTTACAATATTTTCATGTGTATAAATATGATTTGAGGATACAATTCCTACAGCCATCTCTATGTAAATTCTTTCGAAAAATTCTACCATATCCATCAAAATTTCAATGTTATACATATATTTCAATAAAATATTCCATTTTTAATGATATTTAAAAGAATAGGAATAAACTGGATGTTTAGCTAGTGCATGTTTCTTCTAATTTCCATTTTTTAAATTTATTTTGAGGGAAAGGTGCTAAGTAGACATACCTGGTAATAAAGTTTAATCAGTGTTGGATTTACCAATAGGCTTAGCCTAGGGCCTGAAAATCTAGAGGGCTTACAGCAAAGGTGTATAATATTTTTGAGACCGTCATAGGCTTTTCTTACGCATGCTGTCATAATACATTGTAGACTTTAAATAACCCTTCAGTAATTTTAAACACCTGTCATCATCCTCGGCTTTACAGAAATTGTTTAATTTAACACTCTTCCATATTTCTCTACTTGCGAGAATGGGGGATTTGGGGGAGGGGATGCAAATGGAATAGTCTAGGGTCTCTTTTCATCTAAATCTAGTCCTGGGTTTAATCTATCTGACTTTTCTGTTTCATATGACTTTATTATATTTCTATATGTTAATAAACTATGAAAATAAAAAAATATTGTCTTTCATTATGAAGTGAGAATACTTTATAATAAAACATGGAAATCAAAACATAAACAAACTTTATCTTTTGAGTAAAACCCGAGACAAAAGATGTTCAATTACACTGATTCCCAAAAACAAATATGGCCGACATATCAAATACCTTTTATAATATAAACAATTGTTATTGATACCTGCTTACTTCATGTTTTATTATCTATTGTGCTGGTGAATGGTAATAATGGTACAAGTAAAAAAATAGGAAAAATGGCACAAGTGAAAAACAGACTCTTTAAACAGCTTGAAATTAAACACCAGTAGCTGTTTAATTTTAAGCTATTTAAAGTTAAATTTCTAATTAGAGGACAGTTGTTGTTTGTTTATTTACTTCTGGTTCAGCTGTCTGGAAACAGTGAAGTACACACCATTGATCTCAGTGGCTCTTCCACCACAACCCCATCATGGAAGTCATATTAATTAATAAAGGAAAAGAGAAGATTTGCTTCCAAGGATCCATGGATACAAACTGGATTTATAAGATCAACTACTATCAGATGGAGATTTTTTTCCCACTGGTGCCATTTTTACCAGTGCCATTATTACCTAAATTCCTACTGTGCATTTGCAATCTTGATGTTTCAAATAAGAGTTTTTTTTTTTTTTAAGCTGAGTAAAAACTTCTGAAAATGTGTACTTGTGTATAATACAACTTCCTTCTTTGCTGTTAAAAGATTTCTTGTAGTATGGACAAAAAAATATGGTAAATCCATTTGTAGTGTGCCATGGGTTTTTATGCGCTATGATATAAACACGTGTGGGATTCCTGAAATAAAAAGTCCATTACAAAAATATGGCAGACTAGAGATGAGTCCAACCAAAAGAAAATGGAACAGAAAAACAAGAAGAAACTGATATACATGTGCAAACAAATATGTGTATTAGACAACAAAAAGGGTTTACAACAGACATAATTAGTGTGTGTATGTATGAACGTAGAGAGTTCATGTTTCAAAGTATGTTTGTATGAACGTGTGTGTATGTGCATGATGTTCATGGCGTCTTCCCACGGTAAGGCATAGTCCCCACCCCCCATGAAGGGGAAAATGCAATCTTTTGCAAGAGCCTACATTGTTGTAGTGTCCGCTGAAAATGCAAAGTGAAAAAGAGAGAAAGTGTTTTCTCGAGTATTTATAGTTTAGATGATAGTGTCCCATTGGACACAATCCTCCCTAAAGGAGGCACAGTGGAGTAATGGATAGCAGCTCGGATTGAGGAATTGGAGAGCCTAGTTTGAATTCCAGTCAAATCCATTACATTCACTAACGTGCTAATACCCTTGGGAAAAATATGAATCCTCTTCTCCTCCCTCCAGCTATGGATAAATAGCAGGACAGACCGGATTCTCTAGCTTTGGATGGCAACTGGTCTCCCACAGAAAGAAATGGCAACCTACCGCAGGGAAAAAAATCTGCCTGGTCAGTCATGTATCAAAAGATACATGATTGCCTAAGCGTGTATCACGCATGGCACATAATTAACTGACTGTTCCCTAGGAACAATTTGGACAATTAGGAAATTAAGGAGTTAACTCCAACACATTCATTTTTTAAAAAATTCCACTTGCAATTGGGTTGCTCTATGCACCAAAGATAATGTCAATTTATAAAGCACCAAAATTATAAGATATAAACTCCCATATTTTATGACTAATAAGTGAAGCACAAACAAGTAAGAGATGCTTACAAATAAATCTGACTAAATTCAGTAGATAAGAAAAACTTTTACAATTCTGTACAAACACATCTCCAAAATTAAATAAGTGGTTTCTGGAACCTGATTGGATACTATGTCCATGTGGTTGAACTCCAAATGAAATAGGTCAGGGCTCAGGTTATGCAAAACTTAGATAGCAGTTCAGAGCTGACCCATAGTGATGATAACAACTCGTCAGTAACAGTGAACAAATCTGCAATGACACAATCAACGAAAGACAGTCAGTGAAAGAAACAGTCAGCAACTTGATCTGTGAAAGACTTTCAGTGAACCAGACCAGCCTCGATCAACAACATAGACACATATACCATGACAACACATCAGTCAGTGATGATTTTTCTACATACAACACCACAACGAAAGTAAGTTATGTTTCCCATCTCTTTGTTCACTGTGTTTTAAAATTACTGCTATCACACACAATCAGCAGTCACACATGTTTCATTAGTGTGTGCTTCACACTCACAGACATATTAGCATACCATACCACTTGGTTTCCTCACTTACAACAAAAACACTTTGAAACTTTATAGACTCACTTGTGACAAATTGAAAACTCAAACTATTGGTCTCTTCATGGTCACAACAAAGAACATTGATTTTTAATGTAAAAACATGTATCTTGCTGTATAAATGTTACTGTCATATTTAGCTTAGTCTTCTTCCTTTTCTGTAAAGATCATTTCTTCACGTTGTATAAAATGTTGTGTTGTATTAGTGGACACGACACTCATATTTTATTTTCCTCCTAAAATCTGGGTAGACCAACCCAACAAAGTAAATAAATAAATTAAATGAAATAGGATAAATAAATCTGTCTCTTCCAGCAAATGCTACAGTTTACAAGTCCATGGTGCTCTTTTTCTTTGGGATTATAACTTTCCCAGATATAGAAAGAAACTTCCGCTCACCATCCTCAATTTGGGGAAAACCCAAGAATTGCCATTTCCCCTTCATAGAATATGTCTTCACTTGGGACATAGTAGATGACTTTAGCCCATTTGAATCTGGATTTCTAAACATGGCTTCTCTATAAACCACAGAAGAATCTACATATTATATGTAAAACCCATCCTTTTCTCCTTACACTCTGTTTTGCCATGTAGATATATTTTTCTTTACATGGGACATATGTATATATATAGTTTTATGTATGTATTATAAAAGTCTCTCTGAAAATAAAGCATGTTTATCATTCCTTTTCCTTTCAGACATTCCGTTCTGTCTGTGAACTATGGTGTTATTATATCATGAATATAATAATGTCCATAATGGAGGAGATATAAATGGGAGAATAAACCTTTCTTCCATAACCATCTCCCGTTATATATTTTTACAATATACTAATTTTTTCAAAATACAATACAGGCCTTGTTCAAAATTCCCATTGTGCTCCTGAAACTATCCAGGCAGATTTTTTTTTTTTTTTTTTAAGCGTATCACCCCAAGCAAGGCTGGTGGCCACTATCACGCATGGGGTTACAGAAGGGTTGGAGGAAGAGCAGATAGGAGTGGTAAAGGAGAGGATGTGGAGAAAGAGAAGGACGGGGGTGTAGATCAAGGCAAGGGGGTTACAGAAGATTTGGAGCGAGAGCAGATAGGAATGAAAGATGAAAGGAAGTGGAGAAGGGAAGTGGATAGATCAAGGCAACTGGAGATGACGATTAACGCTACACTTAAACCGTTGGAGATTGTATTTGTCAGAGATTAGCAGTTCTTTAAAATACAAATCCATTTTTTCTGAGAAATCAACAGCTCATGAAAAGAAATTTTTTTCTTTAACAAAGGAATTTCAATTCCTTTTTTAGAACAATTCATGCAAATCAATTTTTCAGCAACAAACCAAATTTACTTACTTATTTGCTTTCTAAGATGTTTACTTTATCGGAATAAAATTAAGACATTGTTTTCAAACTAAAATGATACAATGTACGAACATTAATAAAAAATATTTCAAGAGCAACATATTTTTGCCAAATAATACCTGGAATCATTTTAAACCGTCAATTAGTTTAAAGTTTCATACCTCAACAGATAATTAATGAATGACTGAAATGCATTTATCATATCTAAAAAAAATATCAATTTAAGAAGAACCTTTTTATAACCAATCAGAAGCCTTCCTATGCATATCAAACAAAGACTTTTGTGGTCCACCTTCGGTATATATATATACATCCTTACAACATACAATAATCAGAAATGGTTTTAAACTTTCTCGTATTCAGTACAGTAGGCTACATTACTCAGACACCTGACATGAAACTTTGAACTCATGGTGAGAAGCCAACAGCAATGACATCATGCTACAGTCAACTTCACAAGCACAATTTTATGTGACATTTTAACTTTCTTTTCCCCAGTCAACATGTTCATTTCACACAAACATCACACTCATACACTAGATTATAATTCAAATAATCTTTCTTTTCTATTTGTATACAGAATGATTCCCGCAGTGTTTACTAAGGCAATTTTGGAAACATCATTTGGCTTAGGATCTACACATCTTCTTCTGTGTTGTGTCCTTTCAGAACATGGATAGTCATGGCTCTCCACAATTTTCTTGGTTAGTTGATTTTGTTTAGTGGCTCATCAACCCCTATAAAATTGATGCTAAAATCTAAATATTTTGAGCACAATTTTATGGCTTCAACTAAATATATTTTGAAAGCAATTGTATGCCTGCAACTATAGATAAAATGTATTGTTGGTCATTTTGCTTTACTTTACTATAAATAGACTCAGTTTGTTTGTTTGTAGGTTTATTAATTCTTTATGTGTCATTTAATGCCAAATTTTTCTTCTCTTGTGATCTTTGGTAATTTTTTTTCCAAAAATGTATTGCTGATGTTTTTTATTTTATTATGAAAATGTACTGCTGGTAATTTTTTCTAATGTATTTTTATATTTTCATGTCTTGACACGGTTTTGGGGGTTCATTATTGTTATAACTTACTAATAGTAGATATAATATTATGCATTATAACTTACTAATAGTAGATATAATATTATGCATTTCTCCTCAACTGACTCCAACAGACTTCACTAACTCACTGAGTTCTTTATTTAAGGCATCTTGCCTAGTTCATTTGTGTTACTGGGAGTGTCTTATTTACTTCAAAACATCACCCCTTTTGAGATTTTTTAAATTTTTTCATGAGTAAATATTTTCTTTTCACTAACGTACTCAACTTTGTATTTCTTACATTTTGGGTCAACCTCTAGTTTTTCCATACATTTCCTTTTTCTGGCAATCATACTTGTATATTCAATGAATTCTTGGGGTGTTGGTACATCAAAAATATCATACAGTACTTGCATAGATTCTTCCTTTCTTGTGGGCCTTTCTTCAGTAAACCTTTTCTTTAACTAATTCCAATATCTTTTGTGCTCCCATTTTTTTCCTTTTACCATATATAATATAATTTTTCCAATTCATGACCTTATTACACCATCTTCCCTCATTTTTTTTCCATTTTTATATACTCTGAAAAACACTTTTTCACCAATTTTGAAAAGTTTTGTGTCCTTTTGTTATCTGTTCTTATTCCTTTTTTTTTCACCTGGTAACAAGTTGTCAAACACCAATTGAATTTTTCTTGCGTACATCAATTCTGCTGGTGACATGCCTGATAGTATATTGGGAATTGGCGTTATTTGGTATACTCTCAAGAATTTTTGTAGTTCTTCTTCACTCACTGTTTCATTACTTGCTTTTTTCAAAGCTCTCTTAAAGGCACCCACAAACTGTTCAGCTCGTCTGTTTAACCTTGGGTGATATAGTGAGATAGGAATATGTTCAATTGAGAACATTTTACAAAATTCTTTAAATTCACAAAAATTTTCTCTGCACTTGGTAATGGGTAGTTATGCGATTCTAAACATTTGTTTAATCCTGTGGAAAAATCAGCACAAACACAAATTTTATTATCTTTTTTCTTTATGTACACTTCTGGTGTTGCCCATTTTGAATGGTCAGTTTTTTTCAATTACACCTATTTTTTTCAAGTCTGTCTAATTCTTTGTTGACTTGATTCCATACTGTGAATGATACATTATGTTTTGATCTAACCATTGGCGTTGACCTTTTTTCATTTTAAATTTTGCTTTGACTTTGGAACACCGACACCGAACATCTGACAGTACATCTGGAAAACATTTTTTCAATTCTTCCTTTAAATTTTCACACTGTGTTTTTTAAACTGGTCACTTGCACACTTACATTTTTGCAATAAATATTTATAGGTAAATCCCACAACTCAAATAATTCCATCCAGTCAGTACTGAATAAGTTTATAGTATTTTTTAACACATAATGTTACAAGTCATTTCGCCAATAAAAAATAATTTCTGACCTGATATGCGATTTTCGAAGTTGTTTTTAATAGAGGTTTTCTGTTTGCTTTCCATGTGGCTTTGGTGATTATTGTGATATCACTACCAGTGTCCAGTTGCATTTTTACATTCACATTATTAATTTTCACAAACACAAAATTTCTTTGATTTTTCTGTAATTATTTTTTTGCTGCAATGCTGTGTACAAATTTTTTTTCTGTAAGAACTTTGCTTTAGTTTTACACTGTGACTTTTTATGTCCTGCTCTGTCACATTTGTAGCACTTTGAATTTTTAAAAGGACAGTAACCTGAGATGTAACCTTCTACATCTGCAACATGGATTAATTTTCTTTTTCCACATTTTTTTTAGCTTGTATGTATGCCCATTCTTTTTCTTCAATTTCTTCCATATGACATCACAGATTTAGGATTCTCAGATATTCATCCAATATTTCTTGCAGTGTTAGATTTTGATTCTGTTCAAGTTTTGATAGAATTCTAGCACACATTTCTGCCTATTTTTTCACCATTAACCCTTGAATGGAAATTAACCCTTTAAACATATCCAGGATCAGTTCATTTAATTTGAATCTTTCACACTCCATGCATATGTGACAAAATCTTTGTCTTCTTTTTTCATCAGATTCATACACTCCCAATGAGTATTGAATAACAAACGAGCATTGAATAACTAAAAATTGTAGTCAGAATATTTACTGTTTCTTCAAAGCAAATTTCTCCTGGTTTTATTGGTAGTACAAAATTACAGTATTTTTCCTGTTCTACCAGTGCTGACTTTCTCAACAAAAGTCTTGTTTTCTTCTTGTCTTCCCAATCACAGCATTCTTCTCTGAAAATTTGTTCATATCTTCTAAAATAAGCAGAAAAGGTAATTCCATCATCTGAATTGTACGTGAATTCCTTTATTACATTTGCTACCGCATTGGGAGTGAAATAACTTGGGGAATTTTTCCATTTTCTTTAATATTATTTCAATTAAATTCTGTTGTTGTTTCTGGAGTTTCAGCAACTGCTCTTGTTGCTGTTGTATTTTTACAATTTGGCTAATAATTCTTCCATAATTACAGAATACCCGTTTATTTTCCTTCTTTCTCTTTTTTTCTTCTTTACACATACCAAAGAGAAAAACAAATTAAACCCTGCTTCT
Organism: Acanthosepion esculentum; assembly: GCA_964036315.1. Lineage (NCBI taxonomy): Eukaryota > Metazoa > Mollusca > Cephalopoda > Sepiida > Sepiidae > Acanthosepion > Acanthosepion esculentum. The sequence continues at coordinate 19,175,066 of OZ038519.1, forward strand.
AATTTCTTGTCATTACTATTATGATGAACACTGAAGCAAAAAGTACTTTTTTCTACTTCATATGAGTTTCAGTACTTCATTTCCACTGTTATAACTCACTACTAGCAATTATAATATTATGTCTTGCTTAGGCTACTCGCTGTGACATCATTAATTCTTTCTTCTTGACTGACCAATGGGCATCCATTGACTCACTTTGAGTTCTTTATTTACGGCATCTTGCCTAGTTCATTTGTGTTACTGGGAGGTGTCTTGTTTACTCCACAACAACTATTTTCCCCTAGCTGGGACCCTAGGTCAGTGTGGACCTGGGAACAACAGCAATTAAGAGGTGATGCTATGCTCCTCAAAACCTCCAATCTCCCGATCAGAGGCCTTGCTGCTGGATGTAGTTTATTGACTGTGATAAAAGCGCCATTTTTCAGATGCACAAACAATGGACTCCAAGAAAGGCAATCATCAAAAATCTAGTTACCATAAATAGAATAACATTGTTGGCTGAATTATTTTAAAATTATTATTAAGAGAAATGTTTGTAAGACAGTGATTTGGCTAGTTATATTTTGCTAAACCTCTTTTAAAAGAACTAACAGTTTAGTAAACATGAGTAAAAAGGATAAGAACTTGGTCCAAACAATACTTAGTATCATTGTTAGTTTAAGAAGAAGTCTAAGGGTAAAGGAAATGTCTATTTTTAGAACTTTGCCAGGTAAAGAAAAAATTGGTCCAAAGACTTATGCTACCTTCCTGTAAAAATGCATTACCTTGCAGAAAAACCTTTACAAAAGGTTTCTGTTTCTACTGATTGGCATATTTATGTTCTGTACACTTAATGGCACTTTACATGTATACAAACTACTGAACATAATACTCGTGGAATCTTTCAAGGATGGAAAGTGAAAGAACAAAAATAAATTAAAAAAAGCAAAGGAAATTTATATATAAAACCAACACTGCAGGTCACACCCACATTATCAGACAAGCTTTTACAGGTATCACTCTATGGTGTAAGCTCTGGACTGAAAACTGACAGATTTGATCTCTGGGGCCTAATCAACAAAATGATACTTGTTATCTTAAGAGAATAAGACAGTTCTTGAAACCAGACCAAAGGACTTATCTTCCAAGATGCCAGAAGAATGGTAAATCTTTATGATACTTGAAAGATATAAACACCTACAATATTCCTAAACAAACATAAACATACAATTTACAACGTTTTACTGTCATATGATTACTTTAACATCATTCATGTATTGGATACCCCCAGAATTTGTTCTGTTTTTCTTTTCACATTAGATGGCATTAGAAGTGTTTAGTTTTAACTAAATCCATTCAAAACGATTGCTTTTCACTGTGTAGTACATAATTCACATTAGGAAATATCAGATAGTCAGAACTGAAGAGAAGTTTATCTGTGATGACTCCAAAATGTACTGGGCCCTCTACAGTTGATACAAAAATAGTCTTTGCACTTAGTGTTAAACAAGAACATCAGAGAAGCCAGGTGCATTAGTAATTTGACTTGGAAGATGATCTAACCATGAACAGGGTTGGATTATCTTTTAGGCTAGTATAGGCTGCAGCTTAGGCCCTAAGACCAGATTATCCTTTATGTGAGTATAGGCTGCAGTGTAGGGCCCCTCAAACTTTTATAAAGCAATGATTTTAATTTTCTAGATGTTATAACTTCTAAACTGAAATTATATCAATATGACAAATTTATATTTATTTGATTTTGCAGGAAGCAAAGCAAAGAAAAGAATGTTTTAGTTTTTGTCATTATGTTTCAAGTAGATAACATGTTTGATTTTAGTTCAGATATTTAAATCTTGGAAATTTTTATAAAACAGTAATTTTAATTTTTTAGATGTTATAACTTCTAAATAGTTTCATAATCTGAAATGATATCAATATGAAAAACTCATTTATTTTCATTGCTTTAGTGTTATAATGCTGGTTATAAAAATGTTTTTTCTTTTACTACAGTTGTGTTGAAATATGTGATAATTTAGTTTGCAATAAAAAATAAAACAGTGATATTTCTTAAAGAATATTTTTTATTGACAAACAAAAGATTAACAATTTTAGTTTGTTTAATGTTTTTTTTTTTTTTGTTTTATGGCATATGAACCCAGTGGATCATTTAATACTGAAATTAAATATAGTGTCAAAACAATTATAATTGTCTTAAATCACCCATTCTAAACCAATGAGAACTGACCCCACTTTTCTCCTCTACACACACAAACACATGACATTCTCACTATTATAGTAATAGTAACATTTATCTTTTAGCATTTGACAAACATTCAAGGTAAGAAATCCTCAGACATTTCTTTTATTTTCCACTAAATTACCTGGACACTCATTACACACATCTATAATGAAAAGTAAATGAAAGACTATACACTTTGCTTATTCTTTACCTTATCCTTATGTCAGATTCCGATCCATATTTGATCTACATTTGAACCCAAACTCACAATTTTACTCAGTATTTTACTCTCGTGTCTCCAACATCACATAACAACCAGATAATAAATAATACTCATTTTATTGTTTTCACATCTTGCTGCTTCTCAATATTATGAGTATTTATGTATATATAAATGCTAGTGGTTTTATAATTATTTACTCAGAGTTATAACTTCCCTACAATATTAAAACTGCTAGGAATTACGATTATATTTTTTTAAATTATATTTTTAAAGTCCGTTTAATTTTCCTTAGAAACTGGAATATGTAAAGTGAATCAGTATTTTTAAAAAGTGCTTTTAAGTTTGTTGTTTGGTAGCGATTAAATTAAAATTGCTGCAGTTTATCGGTATGTCTTTTATGGTGAATGGCTCTTGGCATGCCACACATACCAGAGGATCTTTTTTTAAGGATATATGAATGGATTATGGTAATAATTCCAATATGGAGCCTGGAGGACATAATCACTTCTTCTCTTCAAGTTTGGCATTTCTGATGTCATGTGTTTAGGTTTTATTCCAATTTTAATCAACACTTTTTAAAACAATAAACATGGCCGAAAAGTGACAGGAGTTAAAAAAAAATGGCGTCATGGGAAAAACTGTCTTTTTGACACTCCATCTTATTGCAGGCATGTTTATTCCCCATACTTTTTTATCTCCCACCACAGATTATTTACCAGATAAAATATCAACTTGAAGACTTCCAACAGCTGTAAGAACAAAAATGGTGAACACATGTAACTAGAATAGGGTTGTCAGATATCCGTTATAAACTGGATATGTCTTATACTGGATAATTTTGTCCCCTGTCCTGTACTGACCTTTCAGGGACACCTCAAATGTCCCATATTACAGCAGTTTATCAGTATGTGTTTTATGGTGAATAGCTCTTGGCATGCCATGTATACTGGTTTTCTTTTTTTTAGGATTGATTGATTTGTTTGTTTATTGACTTCATATGGGTCATTTAGTGCTGAAATTTAATTTTCTTGTGAGCTTTGAAGTAATAAAAATATGATATATGTTATTCTGCTTTCACAATTGAATACATGGTAGATGATACTCAGCTTTTGTGCATATACATGTTTGTGTGGACATAATTACTAGAGGCTGATATATATGTGTTTTAAGATGTAGTTTTCTTGAAGTTATATTTTGGAATGCAGTTTGATTTCTTTAAGAAATTGTAGGATATTATGTGGACTAATAACAAGAAAGAGCTCTTTCATGTTGATTGTTTGATTTTGTTTGGTGACATATCAACACCTCTATTGGTTATTTAATGACAAAATCTAAATATTTTGTACGTAAATTTATGCTTTCAACTACAGATATTTTGTACATAATTTTATACTTTCAGGGTAAAGGTATGTTTTTTATATATTTTTTTTGTAGATCATAAAATGTATTGTTACTATAAAAATATATTTTTATATTTTAGTGTTCCATTGATAATCATTTTGCTATAAAAAATGTATTATTGGTCATTTTTTATATAAAAATGTACTGTTAATTTTTGCTTGCGAGTTCACTATTTGCCTATAGCTGGGACCCTAACATGTGCTGCCACCCCTGGTTAGGATGGACCTAGGGACAACAGCAATTAAGAGGTGGTTCTACACTTCTCAAAACCTCCAATCTCCTGATCAGAGCCCTTGCCGTCGGATGTAGTTAATCGTCATACCCAGTTTGATAGTTTATTTAAAGAATTTGCAATAAGTTCACTTCCAGCTATGTAAATATTGCTATTATATGTCATGAGTAAAAAATATTCAAGATTTCTGAGGTGGGGTGCATAATTTTATTAGCCTAGGGGACCCAAAAGGTGATAATCTAGCCCTGGCCACCAGGTATCGATCTGCACGATCCCTAGATATCAGTGGCTGTCTCTAACCTGAAAATAAGTGGTTGTCCCAGTTATGCTTAGGAATTGTAGGCATAGGACAAACTAGATGACAAGTAGATAAATAAATATGCCACAGGAGAAGAAAGAGGAAGAAAGTCTCTTACACCTGTGCAATATGAAGAACCCATTTTTAGGGGAAAACCTCCAAAGCCACACACCCCACCTTTGCTGTTTTAATTGACCCAAATTGACAGAATTGAATAAACAATAATTTGATATATGAGTGATTTAGTTTTGTGCTCTTATTTAGTTTATTTACACTATTTATATTGTTCAGACTGTTCTCCTCATTTTTATTGTCATATTCACAATGTTTCAGCCATTGTACACTCAGGCCTTCTTCAGGATTTGTCTCTATTTCTGAGATGAGGTATTGTAACTATTTACACTATTTACCTTGTTCAGACTGTTGCCCTCATCTTTATTGTCATATTCTCAACATTGTATACTCTGGGCTTCTTCAGGTGATGTATGATGGAATTTTGAATCAAACCCTTTATTTCATCCACCTGGGTAGATTGTTCTAGTTCCACGTTCCATACCTTTTCTGAATATCTTAGTTTCAGTTAATTCCGTTTAGTAACTCAACTCTCCAAGTTTTTGTTCATCTCTGCTGTGGCCAGATATTGAACTCACAACTCTTTGGGTTAAGTCACTGGATTACTTCAACAAACAATGGGCCATTTAGTCTTTACAACAATAATATTACAGACTGCATTGTGATAATTTTCATATCTGTGCAATTAAAATGCTAAAATTAGCATATTTTTTTAAATTAATTCTAACACAGAAGATTGAAGAAGAAAAGCAATATTTTTAGCAGAAATTTAAAATTTTATGAATGGAAAAGTGTATCTTAAATTCAGAAAAGACTTGAACAATTTATGGAGAAGGTACTGCAAATGCTCACACATGTCAAAAGTAGTTTGTGCAAGTGTATGCTGGAGATATCTCAGTGAATAATATTTCACATTCATGAAGACCAACTGAGGTTGATCATAATGAAAACAATGTTTCAGAATAATTAGCATTATACAATGTGAAAGATAATCAATATACTAAAAATATTCAAATCAAACATTGATAAGCTTTTGCACTAGTTTAGTTATAGGAGGACAGACATTACATAATAGTTCAGTATACTTTTCTTTGTTTCTAACAAAATTTTTCTGTCTCTTAATATTCTGATTAGCTTTTGGAATGCATTTTGGCCATCCCAATACATTTTTGGATCTGAGTGTTGAACTTTCCTTCCCCTGTTAAAAACACTTCTCAGATATTTAAATTTTTGTATTTATTTGATTTTGGTATCTCCAATTTTTAATTTGCAATTTGCTAACAACCCTGCATTCTAAATGTATACCGATTCCAAAACCAAGTGATAATTGCTTACTCAGCACTGAGAACATGCTTATAAGCTTGAGGCCACTGTTGATTTATTTTTAATCAAATGTCCAGCTATTGGTGAACCAGATACATTAACATACTTATATAAATTGTCCACCTTTCCCTTGTGAATATTATTCACTTACTTGTCCCCACTGAATCTACCCAGCCAAGAAATTGAACTCAGAATTACTGTCTCCAAATTTACAAATCAACAAATTCTTTAATCCACTGGATGATTATTCAGTGGGATAATCTTACTAAGATTAACAGATACCACAAGAAAGCCATAATGCACAGTGGCTGAAATGTTGTGATAATAACAACAAAGATGAGGATAATGGTAATTAACCTTTTCCTTATAAGAAAGCATTTGGCATTCAACAGGTAGCATCATTGTTGATTGAAATTTATAAAATATTTCTCTTAAAACAGTTCTTCAGGTAAATAGGTTTCTCAAGTCCACTGTCATTGCTTTTTCTAGTATTAATGTGGGTTTCCTTCCTAACCTTTTTTTAATGCTGTGTGGAATATCATTGCCATGCGAGTCACATGTGATATCTGTTTTAGTTGTTGCAAGTCCTTATATGATGTTTCTGTTATTTAGTAAACGGCTTTCTGATTAAGGCTTCATTTGCTTGATTACATTTTTAATTATTGATCTGAGAAAACATTTGTATAGAGCTGCTAGTGTAAACATTTTTGAACAAGTCGGATGCTATGCATATGAGAGTCTAGATCAAACATGGCTGTTTAGAACATGACTCAAGTTCATAGATTAATATTTGGGTTTTGTAGCATCTTGGGGTGTCCCTAGTACAACTTAATCTATATTCTCTTTCTTTATCTTCTATACTATCTCTAATAGTTCAAATATAAACAATGCAAACAATTAATTGAGCAATTTTTAATAGGAAATTTCAGTCCAAATATAAATTCTCGACTTAATCGATTTTCAAAATTTGGAGAATTATCTAGCTTCTTTGGGAGTAGTCACAGGGATTGCTTCTCTCTTAACTCCAACCTTCTTCACTTCACAACTCACACTGCTACTTTGCACAGGCGGGGACCAGACTCTGTCCCTTCCTTCTTGGTATTCTACCTCAGCTCACTTCCTAGGGCATGCATAAATGTCTTTGTGACAAATCTAATTTTTGAAGCATGTAGGCAGAAGGGTGGAGTTCCATTTCAGAATTTGTTTTCATAATTCCAGCCTTAATCGTACAGTACATCCAACCCATTAAGAGAAATTTGTTCTTATTTAACCTTCTGAGCGATGAACAAGAAAAATAAACTTTTAGGCAAAATTAAATCCAGACATCTTATTCACATTGAAGAAAATGTCTTCATTCTTTCTCCCCCCTCTCTCTCTCAGCCTATATTTCATTTTGTGTTAACCCTTCTCTTTTCCTGCTTAGAATTAATGTTTAACTCTGTCACACACACACACACACAAACACATGGACACACACACACACACACACACACATATATATATACATATATATATATATATATATATATATAATATCTGGATAAAATAAATGAAACAAAATTGGATGTTTTTTTATGAAAGTATTTATTTCTGTGTTTTTGTATATATTTAATATTTCAAAAACACAGAAATAAATACTTTCATAAAAAAAACACCCAATTTTGTTTCATTTATTTTATCCAGATTTTATATACATATCAAGAAAGTATACGTGGCCTCTCATTATGCTATATATATATATATATATATATATATATATATATATATATATATATATATATATATATATATGTTTTATTAAAAAGGATAGACATTCTATGCCTATTAAATTCATCTTTTCTAAACTGCAAATAACCTTGCGTAAATCTGATTGAGGCAGATGCAAAAATATATCCAAAACTAATTTATGTACTAATGTAATGTAGCTAACTACTACTGAGGGCTAATTAGTCCTCCAGCCTAAAACTAAAGAGACCTCTGGTCCAGCAATGATAATTCCACAATGAGCAAATTTATCATTGAGCAATGATAAATTATTAAAGAGCAAAGATACTTTTGAAGAAATAATTTTGAATTCTTCAATTCACTCCATGGAACTTCAAAACTTCATTTTTAATCTGATTTGGGTTATAAGCCCAATTCCGTTCTGTGAAACTTCAATTACGTTGAGTTCTTTAAATCACAAACACTGTGGAACTTCAAAACCTCTCACTTTAACTCTGATTCCTTGGCATTTTGAAGAAATAAAATTGATTTCCACAATTCACAATGAAAAGTGGTGTTATGAAATCAAGGGGGGTAACTCTATTTTTTTTCCCCGGAATCAATGGAGTAGTTAATAATAATGTTATTATTATTAATATTCCTTAAAAATAATGTAAAAATAGTAATAATAAAATATGCTGGGATAAAGTAAGATAAGATAAGGTAAAAATAAACTGAAATGAAAGCCATATATAGGAACTTGTAAATATGAAAATAAGTGAATAATTGAATAAAAATAATGTATACTTACGTTTTCAATGCCAGTGTCTCTCTAAATTAGAATTTATATTTCTTATTTCCAATCTTATTTTCAATATTAAATGTTGATCTGGGCCAAACTTCAAATTCAAAACCAACTACAATTCATTTAGACATTTTAATGTGTTTATTTACATGTTTATATGTTCCTATATAAGACTTTTGTTTTATTTTACTTTATTTTATTTTATTTTAAATCATTTTCTTTCCACTGATATATTATTATTAGTAGTAGTAGTCGTAGTACTACTACTACTACTTTATTTTATATTATTTTATCATAGCATACTTTGTTCTTGATATAATCAGTCTTAGTTAGGTTAGTAATATCATTATCAATGACTCTCTTGAATTTACGGAAAAAATAGAGTTGTCTCCCTTGATTTCCCAACACTTTTGTTTACTTACTTTTCAAAACCAGCCTCTCTCTAATTCAGAATTTATATTTCTTATTTTCAATCTTAAATGTTAATCTGGGCTTAAATTCAAATTCAAAATTAAACTACAATTCATTTAAATATTTTAACTCCAATAATATTCCAACCTTACAATAATATATCTCACATGAACTAGAAAATTAAAAAAAACCCAGTGTCAACCCAAAATGAATAAAAATAAATATAATAATTCCAGCACTTACTTAGTATGAGTTATGCAATTATTTTAAGATATTATGTATATTTCTTTATATATATATATATATATATATATATATATATATATATATATATATATATATATATATATATATATATATATATATATATATAAACATTCTCTATTGTTTTGATCAGCTGATTTGAGTGTAAATATACATTTGATCTTAAAGTTTTATTACAGCTAACAAAAGAGAATCAATTTGGAATGGAGAGAATTATAGCATACCTTACCAAATACATGCCATATTAAAAAGTAGCCAATCAAGTTTCACAGCCAATACAACTGCAGGAATCTGTTATTATGTTGAAACAGCCAATCATATTAAACCCAAATAAAGAAAATAGTAAATTTATTTGTTTCATTTAGGAAAGGGATAACAATGCAGAAGATATAAGGACAGTAGATCATTTGCTTTGACATGAAAACATGACCTTGTAAAACCTGAAAAGTCAGTAGCTATTCTGGATTGCTAACACTAGAGAAGCAGGTCACTGTATTAGAATATTTATATTAAGTCTACTACATAATTATATTTTTCACAAAAAGAGATAAGAGAAAGTCTTGGTTATTTATTAAACCATTCCTTCTAGTAAAATATACTAAATTTGTTTAGATAGTCAAATTATAACTATGTCAGTTTGACTTGTTGCCAATACTATTTGTTTAACTAAATGCAGTGGCAACCAAAATATTCACATGTAAATGATGGGTTGTCAAAAATTGCAGAGGTAAAAGGAAATGGAATGAATGTGGAAAGAAGGACGGAAGGAAGGAAGGAAGGAATTTCAACACAGAGATATTTTCTTGTAGTTTTATACAAACTAATAAAGAATTAACAAAGAGAGAAAATATATATCAGTGTGTCCGCAGCCAAAAAGGAAGAAAAGATATTAAACTTATCTGTCAGGAAATGTGTCTGTGTGTGTGTGAAATATCAGTCATAAGTGACCTGAGGGAAAGATATTTTCCCCAGCATGGACAAATCCCATTTAGGTGTTTCTACCTCCTGCATGCTTTGTTGAAAAGAAAGAGAGAAAGAGGAATATATATCCAACCTTTTATAGTACTTAAACAATGTTAGATAATGGTGTATTGGCAAACCAATTTGTGGCAATCCCCACAGACTTTTGTTCTTATAGTTAGAAACAGTTCAAAGTTCAGAAAAATAATTTTTACATAACGTAGAGAAATGAAATATTGGTCAATCAAATTGGGTAGAGAAAATTATAAAGAGAATAAAGAATTACATAGATGGTGATGAAAATAAGGCAAAGAAGATATGGTAGGTTTAAGACAATTCTCTGGCTTATAGACCACAGACACAGAAAGAAACAATAGATTTTCTTCATTACAGCACAAGTTTACAATTATAGAAGATGGTCACTGTGGTTTAGTTGAAGGGACTGTAAAAGTTTGTAATTGTTTTTCTTATTTTGATTTCATATCCAGAATCAGGTTAATGGAGTCATACATGATGCCTGATCCCAGCCAAGGCCATGGTGAAAAGAGAGAGCCTGGTTTTGGAATTCTAAGACTGAGGCCAGTTGATTAAGGGCTTTCTGTTTACTGCTTTCCTTTTTTTGTTGCATGATAGGAAAAAGGTTTTAATTTATTTTAAAATGTCATAAATAAGTTTGTTGAGCAACTTTAGAAGTAAACAAAACACTTAGAGATTTACTTGCCTATTTTTCTTTCTTTAGAGTTAGAGAAATAAATTTAGTATTTCTTTTTTATTCTATGGATTAAAAACTTAAAAGAATTGTACAATTATAACAGAAAACTTCTGCCCCACCTCCATCATGTTAGTTCAATGATTTATAATTTTAAATATCAGTGTGATGCTAAATATATTGGAAGAACTCATCAAAGTTTGGAGACTAGGTTTGATCAGCACATATCAGTTAAGATCTATCAAGGGCAGTAGGCATATTTGCATACATTTGTAAAGACTTTTTGTTCTGTGATTGCAGAACACTTAATAAATAATCCAACTTGTGGTTAAAGTAGTCAACAAAGCATATTCAGATTACCACCTGAGAATTCGTGAGACCATTTATATTAAGTTCAAGCAGCCTTTCCTTCATAAGTAGAAGGAATGGTTGCTAGGTTTAAATGTAATCTGTGATTTATAATGCTGATTCACTTCGACATGGTTTAATGGTTAGCAAGCTTGTCTTGCTAGATCAATTAAGACTGAATAGTGAGTTCAAACCTGACTGGGTGCTCCACACTTTTGGCCTTGTGCCAAATCTAAGTTACACTTAGAAAATCATTATATTGATGATTCTCTGATAGTATTTTCTCCTTCTCTTTTGTTAGTCATTGTGCATATATTTATTTTTTGTCCTTGAATTGAGCTCTGAAAACCGGTTAGCTTTTTTGGTTGTTTCTTTTTTGCTATATTTTTTAATTCGCTACGTTACAAGGAGTAAAAACTGGTTAGTTCTTTTTATTATATTTTTGATTCACCACTTTAATGTGAGTAATAGTCTTTTTGGCAATCTTGTACCTTCATGCTTGCAAAAAACAGTGTGTCAAAAGGATTATAACTACCTTCACTTCTCAGAAATGTTTACTTTCAAAAAGCAATGATTAGAATTGTAATAAAACCTAAACATATGATAAAAGTTAATTTATAAATTTTTTTTTGTTCTTGAGAATTTACAACAAAAATATTAACCACATTGCCGAGGATGGAAGGCAGTTAAAATAATATTGGTGTCAAGGGAAAAAACCATCCTTGCCAAGTTTGCTGATTTTTTTTTTTTTTTGCTCATCCTTGACTCCCCTCAGTCTGCTTTAACATATTTGTGTATACATTTATATATACTTTTACAGCGCCCATTTTTAAAGCCCTAATAAAATTTCGCACTGTCCATAGATTATAGAAGTGAAAACACTGAAAAAGTAAAAAGAAAAATATTTACTCTGGCTTAAGCAAAAACGATGAGAATGCTTTATGAAATCATAAATATGTATGTATGTATGTATGTTGCGGCATTCACCCTGGATCGGTTAAGCCGGCTCCTTCCAAGGAATTCACCGCGTCCGGAACAAAGGCCGACCAAGCACGGCGATCCGTCGCCAATGCTGAAACGAGCGACAGTCATTCCCGATTCCAACGGCGGCGAATTCTTGAAACGGAGTAACAAGGAAGTTTGAACTTCACACGTGGTCCCCACACCTCGCATGCTATCCCAGTGGAGGGAGGAATATGCTCTTACTTGCCGCAGAATTTCCACAGACGCAGAGGCAGGAGTAACCAAGAGGCCGCCGGATGCCGGTGCAGATGCCGAATGGTTTTGAATTCAGAGTTGACCTTCTCCTAGACCAGTTGCCATCCAAGGCTATAGAACCCAGTCTGTCCTGCTATTTACCCATAGTTGGAGGGAGAAGAAGAGGATTCACACCTTTCCCAAGGGTGTTAGCACGTAAGTGAATGTAACGGATTCGACTGGAATTCGAACTCGGCTCTCCGATTCCTCAATCCAAGCCGTTATCCATTACTCCCCCATGTTGATTCATGATAAGATTACTGATCTACACATATGCATAATTTAATATATTGAAGCTTGTGTGTATTTGTCTTCACGTGAGACCCTCATAATTAATTAAATATGTATAAGGTAGGTTATTTATGTGTGCATGTACAAATGTTACAAAGCTGTGACATCAAATAAATGTGGTTTTATCATTTATATTTGCCAGCATGATTCATCTTTTTTTTAACTTTTCATCCCAAGCAAGGCGGGAGTGCCACTAGCACGCAAGGGGTTACAGAAAGTGGGAGCAAGGGTAAAGTGGTGTGATAGAGTAAAGGATGAAGAGAAGGACAGGAATAGATCAAGGCATCTGGATATGTCGATTGACATTGCATTTGAATAGTTGGAGATTATAGCCATCAGGGAAGTAAGTAAGAGGAAGGGAGTTTCATAGACGGGAAGTGTGAGACATGAAGCTATTGGAGTAGAAGAGATGGCTACATTTCTCAACCATTTTAGTGTTTCTCACTTAATGAAGTTAATTTGCATAGTCAGCTTTAACAATCAAATCTTTTGAATAGGAGTAGATAGATTTGCCTAACATTCGGTTTAAAATTCTCCCCAGTCTTTTGCACAGGAATAGATGTTTATCCCTTGTTTCCTGTTTAGAAATGAGTTTTTGGTTCCTTCTAAAGTCTTTTTCATTCTCTTTCACTCCCAGTAGCCAAATGCATTTTAGCGGTATTCCTTGCTTGGGGTGAATTGCTTAAAAATAAATTAAAATTAACTATTTTCTTATTCATTTCCAGTGAGTTCTTTTGTGAACTTGTAAATCAGCAATGGTTTTCCTGGAGATTTTTATAATTAAATTACTTAGTTATTCAAAGAAAACTATTTCCTGCATTGAAAGTGGCAACCACCTTAGCATTTAGATGACAGCTTGTGAGTAAAGGGAAATAAGCAATGTTTCCAAAATATTTTTTTTAAAAGTTTTGTTCTTCAAGAAATAATAAAAAATAAGTTACTTGATATCTCTTGTCTTTTTTTAATTTAATAATCAATTTGTTTTACAGAATTTGTGAGTGTGTAAAGAAAATAGTTAATTTTAATTTATTTTTAAGCAATTCACCCCAAGCAAGGCAATAATACCACTAAAATGCATTTGGGTACTGGGAGTGAAAGAGAATGAAAAAGACTTTAGAAGGAACCAAAAACTCATTTCTAAACAGGAAACAAGGGACAAACATCTATTCCTGTGCAAAAGACTGAGGAGAATTTTGAACTGAATGTTAGGCAAATCTATCTACTCCTATTCAAAAGATTTGATTGTTAAAGCTGACTATGCAAATTAACTTCATTAGCTAATTTAGCTAACACCATTTCTGGAACCTGACACTTGAATAAGTGAAACAAATGATCAAAGACCCTGTACAAGTGAAGGACAATCCTACTCACACACACCACACTTTAAGATCCTGTTCATACTGGTTGTTTTATTATATATGTTATAGTTGTTTAAATACTGGTTATTTTATCATATATGTTATAGTGTTTCTGTGTAATACTGTAGTAGTAGGCAAAATCTAATAAATAAAATAAAACAATCTACAGTACTTCCCAATCTCAATATAAACCCAGAAAGAAGAAGGCTTTGAGGTCAGTTGTCTCTACTCTGCTGATCCACTCCACTCTAACCCCTAAAGAACTAATCAAGACGACTGCCTGCTACAAAGAAGGAGGGAGATGTTTCTTTCTTTCTGCTCTAACATATCAAATACTAAAAAATGTTTTACAACTAAGGTTACAAATTTGTATTTGTGTTAAGAAAATAAACCTTCCAAAGCAACGTGTGTCAAACGTTCATTCATTTTGAATGTAAAACCAACATTCTACACTAATCTCCACATCTACCAACATATGACATATCTTACTTATCTTGGCAGGTTTTGTTGAAAGAAAATAACTACCGTATATTTATGTGTATAAGACAAGCTTTAAATCCCCACAAATCACTCTTGGTGGTCGTCTTATACTACAATTCTAAAAAAGAAACCTTAAATTCTGAGTGATGTTTGTCAGTAGGCTAAACCCAGACTCAGTGCAATAACCAATAACGTACATAAAAAGATCCACATTATCAAATAAACTGATAATAAATGTAATAAACCCATTTCTACCTCCTTATATATTACTAGCATAACTTCATAATAAATTGCCTGTTCGAAGAATAATTCCATATCAATGAAATCAACTTGTATCCATGCAAGCTCAGCTGAGAAAATGTAAACATCGAATTACGATTGCGTTCACAGCAAACTTTATCTTTCGCTACACTTTCAATAATCATCATGGTAGTGTTAATTATGGCAATAATAACATTTAGTATATATATATATGCCTATCATTCACACATGCTTAGAATATTGCTGCCACATATGGTCCACATATATGCCACATAGGGTCCCCATATGGTCCCCTGCTGTTTACTTTGATCTCCTTGATAAAATCCAAAGAAGAATCAGCAATATTATTGATCCTGATCTGGCAGTTTGGCATCAATGATTTTCCCTCTGCCGTAAGGTTGCCTCCCTGTGTCTTTTCTATAAATACTTTCATTGCAATTGTTTGGATGAGCTCTTCACTATTGTACCTAGACATTATAAATTTAAGCATTGTACTAGACGGGCATTGAGATCTCGTCAGTTTACAGTTGAACTGGCTAGATGTAGCCATAAGTTTTATGCTAACAGTTTCTTTTCTTGCTTGTAGAACTCCTCCTGGCTCCATGCTTTCCAGCCAACTTTAATCTGCAAATATTTAAATGCAATGTCAATTGCTATCTACTATCCTCCTGATTACTCTTTTCTCTTTCTGCTCATTATTAATGTTTCTGTTCCTAATTATTCCACACCCTATATATATATATATATATATATATATATATATATATATATATGAAGAAATATAGTCTTAAAGTGTGCTATATTTATGGGATAAAGTGCTCAATATCAGTGATAGAGTGTGTGTAAATATAAAAGTAAACATAGAAGTCAACACTTAGAGGTGACAGTCTGTTTCATGCTAGTGCAATCGTCAGGCAACTAGTGCTGTTATTTTTCTCGGCTATTTATATATAAGGGTCAGTGGTGCATTGTGGCTAATCTATTTTGGCGGCTACTTTACCAGAATTATAAGCGACTTCCGGTAAAAATAGCCGCCAAAATAGATTACCCACAATACACCACTGACTCTTATATATAAATAGCCGAGAAAAATAACAGCACTAGTTGCCTGACGATTGCACTAGCATGAAACAGACTGTCGCCTCTAAGTATTTATATATATATATATATATATATATATATATATATATATATATATATATATATATATATATATATATGTATATAAATTGGAAGCATTGATAACAAAAAAGAAAATGCCAACACTCAATAACATCAACTGTGAACATGGCCACAATGTGCTGACCATGTTTGGAATATAATAAAACATTCCCATCTATCTAGAAACATATAAAAAAAAATCTACACATTCAGTTAAAAAATAACAAAAAAAAAACATCCTTGATAATGGCTAATAGAATAGCCCAAAGTGCTCAGATATACAGAACGTTGGACAATTTTTACAGACGTTATATGTCCAGAAAGAAAACACTTGTACAAAAACAAGTAAAATTAATTAAAAAGCCTAAGTGCAATACCTTAACTGTCTTTAATGAAACATGCATAAAATAGGGATTGTTGCCCAAATACACAAATATATAAAAGTGGACATTGAGATCAACACCCAAACAGTGACAGCCTGTTTCATGCTTAAATGCAATCTTCAGGCCGTGAAGATTGCGTTTACTTGTTAAAGATTGTTGCCACTAGGTGTCGACTTCAATGTGCACTTTTATATTTGCATACACTCTATCTCTGAAATTGAGCATTTTAACGCATAACTTTAACATACCGTAAAACTATATTTATATCATTATATATATATATATATATATATATATATATATATATATATATATATTCATTGCCTTTCCTAGATGTTTTGGTTCACAGAACTCCTTCCGTGTTCATTACTTCTGTTTATAGGAAGCCTACTTTTACTGGTCTTTATACCCGATGGGACTCTTTTTGTCCTAAACAACAAAAGATCAATTTGATTAGGACTTTGACCCATAGGGCGTTAATGATCTGCTCGGATAGCACCTTGAAAGATGAAATTAGTTGTCTAACTGGTATCTTTGTGAACAATGGTTATCCGTTAGACGTTGTTCAATCGGTTATTCGGGATAAGACTGCCAGGTTTAATAAAATTAAGCCTGCTACGGTTGGTAAATGTCCTGTCTATCTCCGTTTACCATGGTTGGGTAGGATTAGTGAGTCCTTTGCCAAGCAGATTTCATGTAGTTCACGAGAATGTTATTTTGCAGCAAACGTCCATGTTGTTTTTCAAACCGGGTCTGTCCTTTCATCGGTGTGTAAAGATGTTCTACCCACCCACCATATTCTGTCATTTATTATTTCAAATGTAGTAGTGGATGCGACTACATAGGTAGAACGACACAGCGTTTGGATGCTAGAATTAAACAGCACGTGCCTGCAAAAATATTGAATAAAAATTTTTTGTTGGGTGATTCCATTCGGAATACATATGGGTCGTCGATTGCGGATCATTTCATAAATAATCCTACTTGTGCGTTGGATTTCAGTGTGACCTGGTTTTCTGTTTTGGCCAGGGCACACTCAGTATTCCATCTCAGGGTGTTGGAGACGCTGTACATCAGGTCCAGGCGACCGTCTCTTTGCAAACAAAGGGACTGTTTGCTTGGGCTTGCTGTGCTGAGTCTCTAGCATCTTTGGTGGTATTACTTTTATTATATATATATATATACATTTTTTTTCTTCCCTGCCCATTTATTCATGTCATCCATTACAGACAATTTGTTCTAAAAAATTCTATTCCCCGTTAACAGTTCTGATGACAGGGGATGAAACCGGTTGACTGGTGTTTTTATTTTAAATCTATCATGGCCTTTAATAAAAGATTTGTTTTTTATGCCGTAATACGCTTTTGTACCATTGCAAATATATATATATATATATATATATATATATATATATATATATATATATATATATATATATATATACACACACACATCTATATATATATATATATATATATATATATATATATATATATATTCTAAGGAATTAATGAGTTTATTTTTATTCCAGCATTTTTATTATTTCAGCCGTGATTATAGTGGACACTTCTTATTTGAAATTTCTCGAATGTGCAGACTGATGGACGTAATACTCATTGTCTAATAAATAAAAATGGGGCAGTTATTTCAATATATATATATATGACAAGATGTTTTAGCCTAATTGCTACAATGTAAATAAAACCTAATCTTTGTATAAATAAACAGCGATGATTATTACCACAAGTTACATTGATGGGTGGGGGCTGCCAACCCTAATTTCTGTAATTTCTCTTTGGAGGAGAAATACATCTTACACAGGACAAAGCTACAAACCAAATTGTAATTAATTCTAAAGAATAACCAGGCCACATTTACTGGTTCCATGGTGAATTAGAAAATAAAAAATATAACCCAACTAATGATATGATCGTTGTCCTTCCGGTCTGAAGATTTCACCTTGCAATTCATCCGTAGATCTGGAGGAATTTTCAAAACAGACCCGTGTTGGAAGCCTTAGGTGGAAACCAATCTAGGAGAAGGAAAACACTGAATTCAAAATTGTATGTAGCTCTGGTGAAGCACTTAATATACAGCTAAGGAAAGGATCATTTGCATTGACTAGATGATCCCAACTACAATTGATAAAGCCAGAAAATATTTTTGGATTGTAAAAAGACATTTTTAAAAATAATAATGATTTACTGATACAAGTCCTACTAATTAATCCATAGCTGAGGGGAGAAGAGGTGAATTCATAACTTTCCCAAGGTTATTTGCACATAAGTGAATATAATGAACCCAACTGAATTTGGAACTCAGAAATTGCTTCTTAAATCCTGTTTTTTTATTGTTTTCTCTCTCTCTCTTCTTAATAGTGTTTTTCTTTCATATTCTCTAACACTCAATAACCCCTTGCATCTTAGTGGCTTTATTAACTTTCTTAGGATGAAATGATTAAAAAAAAGGTTACTTTTTAGCTTAAAAGAAATATTTTGCTTTACATTTGTTCTATAATATTACAACTGGCATGACTCTTTTATTAAAGCAAGAAAAAATATTCAAAAAAAGGATGACGTTTTATGGACTGTGATTTTTGAAAGCATAAAAAAGTATTTGAAAAAAAGCCTTTTATTTCTTAAAAGTGCCTGGACATATTAAATTCCTTACTGTTCCCGTCTTTGTTTCATGCAGGGGACAGAAAAAGACACGAGGAACAGAAACATTCTTTTGTCAGGAAATCACGTTAGTTCTTGTGGCCTTTTTAATTCATCAACTGTGCCAACTGGATGTTTCCTGCTTTCACACTTAAAATGAAAGCTCTGGCCGTCAACAAGTTGCAATGATAATTTTGCTGACAGATCATTTTTACAATTTGATGTATTAACAAGAAAAAAATGCTGTCATTTAAATTTTTCTTCTGTCTTCAATTTTGTGCTCATAATTCAAGTTAATGAGGAATTCTTTAAAAACTACAATAGTCTTGACTGCCATAACAGCTTTAGCTGTAGAAGTGGTGGCCTTCTTAAATGTTATCTTCCTTCAAGTCATAGATCAAGGCTTCTTAGACTTGGCTACTACTACCTAAGTAAAACCAGATAATTTTTAATGCCCACTTCAATGTATTTTTTAAAAAGACTGACAAATAAGTGAAATAAAAACTTCAAAATAATTCAAAAGTGGAGAGAATGAGACAAAGGGTTTCACCGTTGTGTAGTAGATGTCTTCAGGTTGGCATGAAAGACAAATGTTATGTCAGAAAAGTGCACTGGAATTTGAGGAAGGTGTAATATGTAATGTTATCAGACACTATGACCAGAAAGTTTTTTTTTGTCTGTATTCTTCTTCTTTTATGTTCCATGTCCCTTCAGGACATAGGCGATCATGGCTCTCCACTTCCTCCTATCCCTTGTACCTCTCAATAAGTTTTGTCCCTTTGCTACTTTTATCAGACCCTGTTCTGTCATCCACTTGCTTAAGCCTGCTAGGTATGTCATGTGTTGCTTTCCCTTGTCTCTCTTTTCTTATATCTGCCCTGTGAGTATTAGATTCTCCGTGCCCTCCTTTCTCCTTAATTGTCCCAGAAATTTCAGGTGCCTCTTCCTGATGTTATGTATAAGCTTCCCCCTTGTTTGCATCCTCTCCAAAACCTCATCGTTGCTCACATGTTCAGTCCATGGTATCATTAACATCCTTCAGTAGAACCATATCTCCATTGCCTCAAGTCTCTTTGAGGAGACCATCCAACATTCTCTGCTGTAAAGGAGGACAAATATCATGTAGCAATTCAGTACTCTTTTCTTTGTTGCCAACGAAATCCTCCTGTCTCATAAGACTCTGCCTAGTTTTTGGAATGTGTCTTTGACCATCCCAATACATCTTCAGACCTCAGTGTCGTGCTTACCATCCTTGGTCAGAACACTTCCCAGATATTTAAATTTAATTGGAAATCCTACCAGGATTCATCACTGGCAACCACAATTTACAAGATTTATAAGATACACAAATAACACGATGCTGATAGCAGACATGGAAAGGAAATGACAAAACCTCCTACAGAAGGTAGTGAAGGAGAGCAAGAAGAATGGACTAAGCATAAACTACAAGAAGACAGAATGCATGGTCATCAGTAAGAAGATGAGCCCAAAATGCGATTTACAGGTCGGGGACACTAAAATCAAGCAGATACAGAAATTTAAAGTTTTTCTGTATTGAAGTTTGAAATTTGAAGACTCTAAGTAGATCTGTTTTTTCTCTATTAGTTCATATATCAATTTGTGGTATAATTGCCTTTGCAATAGTCAATGATGTTGTAGATGAACCCAGTAGGCTTATATTTCATTCCAACCTGACAACACCTATTACAGAGGCTAAAAACATTTTCTGTAACAGCTTTTGCACTTTGTTTCATATATACAATTGCTGATACACCCTGATGAGTGGATAGAGTGATTCCCAGAGGATCTGTCTATGAAATTCTGGAGTTGGGATGCTGATGGTAACATCAGCTAAGTGTCAAAATTTTTACTTGTATTAATTCTATATACACACACACATACATATATATATATATATATATATATATATATATATATATATATATATATATATATATATACACACACACACACACGGTGCGATGGATAAATTGTCATCTAAATTAGGCAAAAATGAAAATAACACTGACCTCTCATTTTAACAGATGTATTTACCAAAATTACACAAAAATATCTTGAAATACTAAAGAGTAAATTTATTCAATAAAATAGCTATTGGCCTCCAGACCGGAATCTCCTGCATCTCTTCTGGACGGTCTCCTTGTTTAAGTTGTTGAATGCTGCCATAATCCTTGCCTTCAGTTCATCTTTGGTGTTACAAGGAGTTTTGTTGGCCTCTTGCTCAACTGTGCTCTACACATAATAATCAAGGGAGTTGCAGTCTGGAGAGTTAGGTGGCCAAATATAAGGGGTGATGTTGCAGAAATTGTCTAACAGCCATGATTTGGTTCTCCTGCTTATGTGGCATGGTGCAGAGTCCTGTTGTCAGACATAGGGTCTTCACCCTCTTGACCCAGGGCAGCACTACCTCCTCAAGGCATTTGAAGTAGGTCTTAGTTTTGAGTCTGACGTCCTCACCAACAAATTTAGGAGTTCTTTTCTTATCAGAGTGAGTTTTCCAAACTGTCATACCTTCATAATCACCATTAGACTCATCCAACTCTTACTGAATCCTCTGCAACTGTCCTCAGATTGACACCCAAACACTCTGAAATGTTCATATTAGAGATTTTGGCATGAATACCACTGACCTCTCATTTTAAGAGATGTATTTACCAAAATTACACAAAAATATCTTGAAATACTAAAGAGTAAATTTATTCAATAAAATAGCAGTACAGTACAGTATGCCGTTTCCAAATTTCTAGTGCAGTGAATTGCATCATGGTGCTCTTTTTCTCACAGTACCCAATTGACCCTACTGTACTGTGCAGCTGACAAAATCAAAAACAAGCAATGCACATATGCAAAATTAATAATATAAAATGGCGACAATTTACCCACTGCACCCTGTATATATATAACTAATACAGGTAAAAGGTTTGGCACTTAGCTAATAGATGTTACCGTCAGCATTCAAACTCCAGAGTTTCATAGATGGACTCATCTGCCCACTCCTCAAGAGGTATGAGCAATTGATTCCATACACTTCTCAATTTTTCTTTTTTATATGCACTTATCATTGGTGCAAGTTTTTTGTCTTTTTTTCATTGTGTGTGTGTGTGTGTGTGTGTGTGTGTGTGTGTGTGTGTGTGTGTGTGTGTGTGTGTGTGTGTGCATTCACGTGCATGCATCCACCTGTGCAGATGTGTGTACATGTAGAATATTATGATTATTTGTTCTTTTCATTCTCTTTTTCACTTTACACTCTTTAACCTTTTGTCTCTTTTCTTTTCTTTTTCCTCTTTCCTTTCAATTGTTGCTATTTGGCTTCTGGCTTTTCTAGACAGGCTGTCGTTTTTAATTTTTGAGCATTCTAGTCTTTTCTTGAGTTAGGAAAATTGTATTTCATTTTTTTACATAAATGGCCTAAAGATTGCATTCAACCATGAAACAGACTGCCGCCGCTCAGTGTTGATGCCAGTGGCCACACTTCTTTCATTATATATACAGGGTGTCCTTAAAGTCTCTTTGCAATTTAAAAAAATTATTGCAAAAGTAAATGAACAGATAAATATGTGGGAATTGTTACAAAATGAAGAGTAGATATTGAAGTTTTTTTAACTAATTTAATACGCTTCTATATGGGCGACATTAGTTGCACGAAGGACATCAAGATGGGACTCAATTTACACAATCAATATTTTCCTCAGCTGCTAGTGGCTGTTCACTCCTTCCTTTATCCAACACTGTCCCTGTCTCCATAAGTTTCTTGTGCCATGAACAAATTGACAGGTGTAATGGTGGATCTCTTCTGTACTTAGTTCTGTAGTTTTGTTGAGTCTGTGTATCTGATTTTGTTTCAAAAAAACATGACACACTTTGTGCCTTTCATTGAAGAGTAGCCATTTTTAGGGGTTCATTTAACAGTACCTCTTTCATCAACAGGATACCTGAAATACACAAATGCAATGTGATTAAAACTTTGATAATGACTGAGTACATAGAACAAATCTGATTAAGATATCTCATCAATTGCTTTTGTAATATATTTTTTAAATTGTGAAGAGACTTTATGGATACCTTGTATATATAAGTGTGTGTGTGTGTGTGTGCATGTGCGCGCATGTGTGTGTGTGTGTGTGTATTCGTGTATGTGTATGCATGTGTGTGTGTGTACACATACACAAACACACCAGGGGTGCTGAAAAGTTCTTCTCAGGACTTAAAAAAAAACAATCTGATGCTTATTCCTTTGGTCAGATTTTGTGAATTTGGCGAGATTGAGAACTTAACATCTCCTTATAAATAATTAAAGAAGTATGGTTTCCCAGCAGTGGTAGAGAGCCATGCCTGTACAAATAGCAGTTTTGAACCCACAAAACTGCAGCATGGTAGACAACTAATTCCCTCAATGATCAGTTAAATCTCTGGTTTGTTGATTTTTTATAGTTTATCAACCCTTTGTGGTTTTTTTAAAACCAAAACATATTTTGAATTTCAGGAGGTTACTTACAGTAACTGTAGTATGCAAACAGTTTCCAATCTAAGTACCGACCATACTCAACACTGTTCAACTCTGGTGATCAACTGAGAACAGGAGTTTCAGTGTAATTTGACTATAAGCAAATCTCTGGATGAGCTTCATATCTTAGTTAACGTTTATTTGTTTTTTTTTACATTTGTATCAAATGCTCCCCGCACTTAAGAAATTACTACATTACCTCTTTTGATTCCCTCAAAAAAGAAAAGGAAGAAGTGGAAAAAAGGAGAAAATAGTTATTAGATTTAAAAAAAGAGTTTTATTTTTTTATTACAACCATCTTATCCTTGACTATTATTTGATGTTAAGTAGATTTCGATACTCTAAGAGATTTTCCTCCTATACAATTCATACGTAGGTGTATTTTGATAATATTATAGTTATATTTCATTTTAAGGATATATATTTAATAGGTTTGGTGAAAATTTTGAAGGTGAAATTTGTTTTTTCTATGGTTTTTGATGTGTTTTGAATAGATACTTCCAAAGTTTCTCAATACCTTAAGTTTAAAATGAATATTTAAAAATGAAAAATCTATCTTGAAACTTTTATTTTAGTTTTAATTTCAAAGTAATAGATTAAGTTTAATATTTGCAATAAGCAAAATACTTTCAAAACTAATTTAAATTGCCTGGAAGGAGCTTTCATTTTGAAATCAATAATATTCATTGATTTTAGCACCATTTTTAGCTATCAGTCATTGCAATGTAATTCTCTTCATTAAAAATTGTTCAAAAATAAAATAAGCTTTTCTGAAATGTTATTTGAGGAGGATTAGCTGATTTAAAGTTTAATTAATCTGATTTGAAAAAAAATATTACTTACTTTAAGTTTAAAATATCAAAAATTAATATTTCAATTTGGACATTAACAAGCTTGTGGCTTTTGTATGTATTTTTAGGCGATGATGCATCTTCAATCTATAAACAAGGAAAATGGAAAACACATACAAAAAAATCTAATATTTCTGCTATAGACGTTTATTCTTTTTATGTTGGCTGTATTAAAATAATGTTAAAAGGTCTCTTTTCCTTTTGGTTCTGACATAGTTTATGGGAAGTAAGGATATGAATGGGTAAAGTTGGTTAAGTTCAAATCAGTTTCACATTGAGTTGGAACGACCAAACCTATGCTTCTTGAGCAGGGTTGCAAAAACATGTCCAATGATGTTATTAGTAAGTAAAAAAGTTCAATCGTCAGTGGACCAAGAAAAACTAATAATCCCCAGTGGAAACACTATTATATGGTTCACATCTTGTAGCCAAGAAAGAAAGGGTAAAATTCTGTCCTTTCCAGAAGTGGAGTCATCGCACATGTGACCAGAAACATTTTCTGGTTTCTTTATAACTTGCATCATGGGAAAATTAATTTTTTTTTTTTATTCCTTATTATTATTTTATTTACTGGTTTTATTTCATTTCCCCTACAGCTGTTTATTTTAGGAGTTGACATGTTGATAGCTTGAATGACAGGCAGAAGCATCTATAATGTTTGTCTACAGGGGATAAAACTGTAAAATTTACTTGAGGAATATAATCCAGAGCACCTTTTTTATATAATTTTTAAATACCCAGTAATCTTAAGAATTTATGGAATCTAATGTTTTATTGAGTATCAGGTACTTTGGCTTTAAATTGGGTATAGTTATCATTCTTATTTTCTGGGTGGACATCCATAATTACAAAAATCA
Source organism: Acanthosepion esculentum (assembly GCA_964036315.1). Classification (NCBI taxonomy): domain Eukaryota; kingdom Metazoa; phylum Mollusca; class Cephalopoda; order Sepiida; family Sepiidae; genus Acanthosepion; species Acanthosepion esculentum. Next base: position 19,200,115 of record OZ038519.1, read on the forward strand.
GCACATTTATACACACAAGAAATGAAATTCTTTTTCAAATATTGGTGTTCAATGAATTGTACTAAGATTTTCCATTTATGATTAGTAAATATATATGTTTTTTAAAAACAATATTACCTAACTACAATGTAATGCAAAAATTTAAAACTTTATAAATTATTTAAAGTAAAGTTTTTAAAATTGAAAACAATTCTTGTAAAATTCATTATTCATTGAAAAATGTTTTCTTAAGACAATAATAGTATCCAACTTATTCATAAAAGCAATTAAAAGCTTTTCTAATTAAATAATGTCTTCGTTTTATTGTATTTTTTATTTTAAAAATCAGAGTATATGATATAAACTCCTATATTTTACAGTCAATAAGTGTTGTGGAGTTATTTCCACAATAGAACTTGTAGTTGGACTAAATGCGTCCTAAATAGGGTAAACATACAGAAATGTTAGGAGCTTGTAAATAAGTGTTACGCAGAGTAATCGAGTTGTGGTCGCTGACCACTTACTCCTCTCTCGACTACCTACTGACTCCTACTTATAATAGGTGGGAGAGTCTATTATCTAGACTAGGTGTCCTTCACTATAACAATAAGTGAAGCACAAACAAGTAAATGATGCCTACAAATGAATCTGACTAAATTCAGTAGATACAAGAAAACTTTTACAATTCTGTACAAACACGGCTCCAAAATTAAACAAGTGGTTTCTGGAACCTGATTGAATAGGACAAGTCATGTGGTATACACTCTATGATGTATGTGCAGTTGAATTCCAAATGACCTGGAAATAGGTCAGGGTTTGGGTTACTGGGTACATTCCCACACAAAACTCAGATAGCAATTCAGAAAAAAAGTAAGGTTTTTAACCAAAATTTTGAACATTCTAAAAAAGGATAAAAAAAATATGATTAAATAATAAAAAAAAATCCTCTGATCTTTCCTCTTAATAATAGCAATGATTTTGTCAATAATTCTTTTTTTATTAAGTGTGGAACATTTTTACATCATGGTATGCTCTTATTTTTACAAATCAGTGGGGTACTCCACTTTGAACAAATCTCACCTTTAGGGTGATGAGCATAATATTAAAAATTTATAAAAAATAGTTATTCTTTGTAAATTTTTAGATGAAGCAACTTGACTATTATTAATGAATTTTTTTCTTACCAGTTTTCTGCTTTACACCATAGTATTATTGTATCTATTATTATTATTCATTGTTTGTATTTTTTAAAATCAAAATTTACATTGTTGAACCAGGCACATCACCAGTGTTTTCAATATGGGGTGGTTTTAAGTCAGGGAATTGCAAGTAAAAATTTTTTCATTGAATGAATGAATCTGTTCCTATCATTTTCCCAGTGGTGATGGGACTGCCTTGTACACTGATTACTATCAATGGAGAATATGAACAACATATCCAGTCAGATACAAAATTTTGATCTGCTTATATTTTTAATTTAGTTAAAAGCAAGATTCCTTGGAGAATGTAAATTATCAATTTAATTTTACAAATAGTTACACATTTACCGAAAATCTGCTCTGAATTTTAAAATAAAAAATGCAATAAAACTATGACATTATTTAATTAGAAAAGTTTTTAATTTTATAAACAAGATATAGACACTACTGTCATGAAAAAATTATTTATTCACACAAACAAAACAATTTATTATAATTTGTAATTAATTCTTAAAAAAAATTACATTTATTTTGGTTAAAGTCTAGAATTAGGGCCCATAAAACAGGAGCCATAATTCACAAGTTAAAATTTATATCATTTAATGTTTTTAATTATGAAATACATTTTTAAAAAATATATATATATATATATATATATATATAAGAAGAAATATAATCTTAAAGTGTGCTATATTTATGGGATAAAGTGCTCAATATCAGAGATAGAGCGTGTGTAAATATAAAAGTGGACATGGAAGTCAGCACTTAGAGGCGACGGGTCTGTTTCATGCTAGTGCAATCGTCAGGTGACTAGTGCTGTTATTTTTCTCGGCTATTTATATATAAGGGTCAGTGGTGCATTATGGGTAGTCTATTTTGGCAGTTACTTTTACCGGAAGTCGCTTATTTGTTTATTTATTTATGTCAAATTATTTTGCTTGTTTTTTTGTTTGTTTTTTTTTAATTTTATTTTTATTTTTTATCTTATATATTTATTTATTTATTTTTTATTTTGATCGGTGTTTTTTGTTAACGTAGTAAAAATTTGTTTATATAGCTTATTGTTGGTAGCCTATTATGGCAGTCATTTACCGGAAGTCGCTTGTTTGCTTATTTATTTGGGTCAAATTGTTTTGCTTGTTTTTATTTATTTTCATTTTTATTTTTTATCTTATATATTTGTTTATTTCTCATTGATTAAATCTATTTGTTGAATTTTGGGGTGGGATGTTGTGGTTTGTTCTTACTATTATTTTGGTCGGAACAGTTTTTAATTTATCTATTTGGGTTGATTATCTTTATTTGTTTTTTCTAAACGGCTAGTTTATCGTAATCGGTTGTTAGTTTATTTATATATTTGGATGTATTTAGGTCAATTTATTATACTTGTTGTTATTTATTTGTTACACTATATATTTTTGGCTTTCGATTTTTAAGTAACGTAGAATATTATCTTTTATTAATTTTTTTATTTTTTATCGTTATATAACAGTTATAACTTTCGTCCGTTCTTTTGTTTTGATTTTATTTCGCATATTCTAACAGGTGTTATATATATATTTTTATGTGTTATATATATATTCTAACAGGTGTATTTTTATGTGTTATATATATATATTCTAACAGGTGTTATATATATATATTTTTATGTGTTATATATATACAGATATATATACAGATATATATATACAGATATATATATATACAGATATATATATATATATATATATGTATATATATATATATATTCTCATTTGTGCAGATGCTCATTAGTTCATTTTTCTTTAAGAAAATGTTTTTCTCTATTGTTTGAGTATGAACTAAAGAGTCACGAATATAAATCAACAAAATTATTTTTATGAATGATTATATAACTTTATGATTATACCCCATATCATTTAGAGACCCCATTATAAGCGAACCAATCAGGACTAATGATCATAGAACCTTGTTTAATACATCTTTGGATGACTACTTCTCGATTTATCAGAAACAAATTCTACAAAGTAATTTAATTCTTCAGAATTTCTTTCAATTCCTCCAAAGAGCCATTTAGATTTTAGTTTTAGAGAGTATTAACAAAATTACTTTCATTTTTGCACATCAGAATTATGTCCTCTGTTTAAAGGTCCTGATTCAAGACTTTTTACCTTTATTTTTCTGTTTGTATTACTTTAACATTTAAATGAATCACCTGAGTTTTAATTCTTTTCACAATATTTTCTACATTTGTGGACATAGACGGGGCTCCATCCATAGAAATATTTCAGGAGGAATCTCAAGACTAGTTCTCTTTGTTCCTGTTTGGGGTGGTCGACAAAATAAAAACTGTTCCAAATGTCTTCTTTACAAATAAAAATCTATTTGCTGGATGCTAAATGTTGGAGTTTACCACTGATATCCAAACTGGAAACAGGTTTACTTCTTTGAGATGAGATATTAATTGAAATTCTATACTTTAAATTAATGACCTTTAAAATATTTTGCAGCACACCAATGGAAATTAACACGAAGACACAATTAAATAACAAATGACAAAAAAAGAATCCTTTCTGAATAGGAGGATTGCACATTCTTCCAGTTAATAAATTAATGCTTTGCCAATAAATATTTAACATTTTTCAACCAATGGGTCACATTCCCACCAACAATAAAAACATGTTTCATGATCCCTTTGAAAGGTATTTAAGCAAAATTTCTAGACGAACAAACCAGTAAGGAGAGACAACAAAAGTTCACAGATGGTCAGCTTAAAAGAAATTCCCTTACTCATTAAACCATCTTCCTGATACAAGCTACTTACACTTCCTTCCACATATATATGAAGAAATCACATGTCTTTTTGTCTTAGCAAAGAAGGACAGTAAGAACTTTAACACTCATACACATTATGAAAAATTTAGTTGTAGAAAACACAAAAATAAAAATATTTTTTATATTTAAATACCTTTTTTGCCTTGTCAGTTGATTCATATTCGCAACACACCAGTTGCTCTCGTCTAACACAAAATATCAATATCTAAAATTTTAAGTAACTATTTTGGTTCTCCTTGGAAATTTACAACATTTTACTGAATCTCCAACACAACATTCTTTCATGGTGCAAATTCATCTGCTGACATTTTGGTGTTAGTTAACTTGGTGGAAAGTTTGGCAAATCTGGATACACTAGAGATGAAGATGATATCTGGGTTGTTGATATATCAACAACATTGCTGGTGACTAACTGGTTGCTAATTGTGGAATCAGTCAATACCAAGCAAAGATACAAAATAAACTGGTTTGGTCACCCAAACATTTTAATCAACACTTGATGGTTAGTTCCTTTCAGTGATAGATGATATGGCGAATATTGGGTTTGTTTAATCCAGTCAAATTAACTACATTTGCATACATGTTTAATAACCATGCATAAGGTATGAATCCAACACTTCTCTCCCTGACCAGCTATGGATAGATAGCAGGACCAGATGAGTTCTATAGCCTTGGGTGGCTACCAGTCTACGAGAAGGAAAACTATGAATTCAAAACTGTATGTGACTAAGGAAAGGATTGTTCGCATTGACTCGATAATCCCACTATAGTTGATTCCTTTTTTAATCCCATTTACCCCCTCCCCCCCCAAAAACACTTAATAAATTATTAAACAAACTCATATACATCGTTTTTAAGACGCAATCTTTACAACGTCTTCTAATCCCTTAAACACTAAATGGAGATTATTGTTATACTTGTTCACACTAACACCAAAGATGAGCACGTCATCTAAACACTACAACAGAGTTGTATGTATTTCTTTGAAACAAGTATATACATTGGAACCATTCTGGAGAGGAAGACATTTCAAATCAATGTGGTATGAACAAACAAGCTTTTTTTTTAATGTTTATATTGTCATTTTTGTAATTCTTCAATAGAAAGCCTGTAAATAAATAAAGTATGACTCCAATCCTGTTTTGTACAGCAACTTCCAGCAGAGAACTTGGAATATAGGTCGTCAATTTGTCTCAACAAAACAAGGATCACAATTTGTTTACTTACAATTACAACAAACTTGGGTTTGCCAGATTAGAAAATTAAAAATATGGGACACTCTTAAAATCTCTCTCTCTCTCTCTCTCTCTCTCTCTCTCTATATATATATATATATATATATATATATATATATATATATATATATATATATATATTGTAAATAAATTTATACATGCCCATACACCCAGACCAATAAAAGGGAAAGACATAAGTTAAAACATAAAACACTGATTTTAATGGGTTATGAGGAAAATAAAAGTGAAATCATTTGAAAATTATTTAATGTAAGCTATGAAAAAGAAACTAATGTGAAATCATTTGAAAATATTTATTTAATAAAAAAATAGAAATAGACCCATCAGTTTTCTGTAAACTTCCAACAGAACTAGTTTCGTCATTACATTTCGGTTATTTTCATCAAGAGAATCTGACAAAAGTAAGTACAATTATTTATAGTTACAACCAAGAACAGCGTAAAAATATATTTTTATTACAAAATTTGAAAATGAACTAAATACAGGATATTTGGAGTGTCCCTCAAAGGTCAGTATGGGCCAGGGGACAAAATTACCTAATATAGGACATGTCCAGTATATAAGAGATGTCTGGTAACCCCAAGCAAACTCTAAGCAAAATTTTAAAAACTCATTTAAAATAATTTAAATGTCTGCTTTTTAGTAAAATTTTGATTTTATTTAAAAGAATGTAGGGACATTATTATTATAAATAAATGAAAATAAAATATAAAATAATAATGAATATTATAAATAAAATAAAACAGTAACATTAAAACTTTGTATAAAATAAATTAAATAAAAAAAATAAAAATAATAAAAAGTTCTCCCAGCATGCAACAAAAACTGCTCCTGCTGGATATATGAACATCCCACCAAAAGTATTCAACCTCTTCTTCACTACGAACCTTCAAACAGGCAACACATGTCCCAACTTCTCTCTCTGTGACATTGTATGTAATAATACGGAGTGACTTCTCCTTTTTATCACATGCAACCATGAAAAATTTGTAACCAAAAATACACACATCAGTACACAAAAAAGATAAATAAATTGTACAACATTAGTGTACAATTTAACATACCTTTACTGTTGTCTCTATGTATATTTATTTCCTGTGAAGTATGTTTTTATTTCCTGTGAACACAAGGCTATTTCTGCTGCTATGATGTGAGTGACCACACAAGATAACAGCTAATGTATATATAAAAAAGAAACATAATTTTACAAATTCAATAAACATTTTCAAAACGTTTTTACAGTCAATTTTTATTAATCATAATTGAAAAATGATGATAGAAAATTTTAGACATTTTAAAAATAGGTACCTCCACTAATACAGTAAAGTTTAAAATGAATTTTTTTTAAATGAAAACACTTTCTTAAAGCTTTCATTGTAGTTTTATTTGAATGCTAAAGGATTTAAAATTTACTATTTCCATTTTCAGCAAAATACTCTGTGGTGTATTCCAAACAGAAATTATATTGATCAGAATCGATTTTTTTCAGTAAATTCGATAAAAATCTGCTATTTTGACAGATTTGTAAACAAAAATTAATTTTCAGTTTTAATAATTGTGCAAAAATAAAATATATATTTCTGAAACATTATTTGAGGAAAATTAACAAATTTAAATTAATCTGATTTGAAACAAATATTACTTACTTATAGCAAAAAATATTGTACACAACAATTTCTTCATTATGAGGTCTTGTTTTCCTGATGTGTTAATCGATTTATTGACTGTCAACGTGTTCATAGATAGTTTGTTGGAGCAGACGATAAAGTTTAGAAGAGGAGACAACCATTAAGACATGTGACCTTTTAATGATAGATTTATCAGTTTGTACATCCATACTTCGGAAATTCTGCACGTAATCACACATACAAAAGTAAATCAAAATTCTTTTAAAAATATTCGGGGCCGTGAAATTGTAATATGCTTTACAGCTTTACAATATATGATTAGTAAATATAATTTTACTTAATAACAATATTTCCTAAGAATTATCTCATTAAAATGAATTTTAAAAGATTTAAAAACTTTATAAATTATTTAAATTAAAATTGTAAAAAAATGAAAACAAATCTTGTAAAAACTTATTATTCATCAAAATTTTTTTTTCTTCAGACAATATTGTCTGGACCATCTGGAATATATTATTTATAAAAGCAATTAAAAGATTCTCTAATAATTTTATTGCATTTTTTATTTTTCGATTCAGAACAGATTTTTGGTTAGAGCCGGGTTTGATTTTGCAAAAACAATTCGGTAATTTAAATTCTTCAAAGAATTCGAGTTCGACTTTTAACTAATATAGTCACTAAAATTCACTCTAAAAATCACGTTGAATTTCTCAAGTTTTCATAAAATTAAGTAAGGGGGTGTAACACATGTAAAAGAAATATTTTTACCAAGATTTTCTAATAAAAAACATTTCAAAAATAATTTCATGCACGGCCTTAAAATCCATCAGACAAAAATGAGGTGTCAGGTGCGGTCGAACCAACAGCAGCGCGCAGGAATTTTTCCTGGTGAGACGCAGGAGGCGCAGGGCCGGGAAGCTCACCACAGTGCCCAGTCCCTCCAAGCAGAGGTTCAAGTAGGGCCTGATACTCCATTTCGAAGAAAGATAAAATGGCCCCCAGCCAGTAATAAACACGACTGGCACGAATTCGACGTGGACATCAGCGAGATCCTTAAAATAACATCAAGAGGCTCGGTGGATAAACGACTAACGACAATGTCCAAAATCATCATTAGTTATGCAGCAGGAAAATTTGGATATGAGGATCGGAAGGAAAAGAAAGGTATTAAGATTACCTCCTTGGTTATCCATTGAAGCTGCTATCCACCGAAAAAAAAAACTAGTCCCCACTACGGGCCATTTAAAAATAGTTCGCGCAGCTGATTGGTTGTACAAACAGCCAATCGGATGTGCGGAATACGTGGTCTTTCTTCGTAGAATTCTTTAAAAAGGCCAGAGTAACTGTTAGCGTTTTAAAAGTGAGGGGGAATCAGGGTTAGATCTCCCCTGATTGGGTCAATTTGGTGATGGGGAGTATGATGTTGAAAGACCCGAAACTCCCTGATGAACCAAGTCAAAACATCACTGACGACCCCCTCGGGCGCCTACTTAAAAGCGTATTTTTGAATTATTCATTCATTTGTGAGTAAGTCCTGAAAATGTCATTGAAATTCGACAATTATTTGATTTTTGCAAGAATTTCCAAATTAATGTGTCTGTCACCATAAAAAGGAGGCTAAAATTTGCTATGCTGAAAAAGTTAGTACAACTGCTGACACAAGAAAAACATGTTTTTAAATCAGAATTTTGAATGTTCTAAAAAGGAGTAAAAAATTTAATTAGATAATAAAAAAAAAATTCTTTGTCCTTCCTTTTAATAACAACATAAAGATTTTGATGATAAGATAAAAAAAACTATGTTTTCATTATGTTTTTTGGAGCATGTTTTCATCATGGTATGTTGATTTTTAGCGATTTCGTGGAGGTACCTACTTAAAAATCAATTCTATTAGTTTCAAAGAAAATTAGTAAAAGCAAGGATTAATTAACAGAATTTTGGTGAAAATATTACTTACTTTATGCTTAAAATATAGCTAAAAACACGTGTGAAGATAGGTAGGTATGTAGGTAGGTAGGTACAAGTTCATAGAGTAGGAGCTTCTTCCCTCGACACCTACCTGGGAAAACTACCTCAAATTTAAATGCAAAAGACCCAATATATCAACAAAATGTAGAAACTGATTTCATTTATGCTTTAAAAAAATGATAATTTAAAAAAATATTATACAACCAATAATTTATGAATACATTCTTTGTTCTATACGCCTTTTATATGAAAATTTAATTTTATATTAATAAGAGTATAAATTATTTTTTAAATGACAAAATGAAGGTATATTTTTATTTTATTTATTTTTATCTATTGCATTTCTTCTTTCTGCACTTGGCATTTATGTCATGAAATATTTAATTACACCAACCAACCAAATCATGTCGTTTTTTAATTATTTTAAGAAAATTTAATGAACAAAAGAAAGTGCTACTATAAACAAATGTGGAAAATTGATAAAGACAGGTATTGTTCAGTGTTAATTGACTGCCTTCACTCAGAAACATGCAGAAGGTGGTGCCAAGTGTGCAACGGCCCCAGGCATCCATATTAGAAGAGTATCCAATCAAAGAGTGCGTAGTAGGATTAGGTAATAGTAACACCATATGCAAATATACACTTTCCTTTTCACTGAGAGTGAATGACAAAGAAAACTCTCTCTCTCTCTCTCTCTCTTCCTCTTCCTCTTCTCTCTCCCTCTCTCTCTCACTTCCTCTTCCTCTTCTCCCTCTCTCTCTCTCTTCCTCCTCTCCCTCTCTCTCTCTTCCTCTTCTCTCTCTCTCGCTCTTCTCTCTCTCTCTTCCTCTTCTCTCTCTCTTCCTCTTCTCTCTATCTCTCCCTCTCTCTCCCCCTCCCCCTCCTCTCTCTCTCTCTCTCTCTCTCTCTCTCTCTCTCTCTCTCTCTCTCTCTCTCTCTCTCTCTCTCTCTTACACATATTTCCTTTCCTTCCTTCTATTGTTACTATCCTAGGTAACTGACAGAACCTGAATATAGCTTATGTGGGTCAGTGAACGTCATAAAAAAATCAGCCAATGACAACACATCCCGCCAAAAATCAAACGGAAAACACGGATGTGTCAGGCCCAATAAAAAAAGAAAAAACCATATGCACAAAAGAAGGAGAAGAAATGAAAAGTTGGTTCGTTGTAACCATTCAAGATGCAAGAGTTGGAGATTCATCGGATGTTGAGTTTGACCAGATGTACAACTCCAGAAGAAAAAGAAGAAGAAAGGACGAATTCAACAAATTAATTTCTGTCAGCCAAAAACACAATGAACATGTATGAACTCTCAAATCACAAAAAGGACTAAGATGATAGTCACCCACTTTAACCACTGTAACCAAATGTAACAATAAAATGGTACTATAGACAGTAAATTATGCCTTTACTTATGTATAAGCCCAAACTTCATCTCAATATACCATAAATGAAATAAGAAAATTAATTTTTTAAATTTGAAATAGTGTATATTTCATGTTTCATCTATTTTTACTTTTTATATATTTAATGTCTTCCTTTCTCACATTTCTCAGTCCTAGACCCTATAGCCAAGTTGAGTCTTGGAGAATACAATCAAGGAGTTGGCTGAGCATCACCAAACCTCTGCATGCAACTACCACTGTTTTGCTTTCCTTCAGCTATCAACGTCATAAAAAATTCTAGACACCTACAAATATCATATATGATTATGCACCTATAAGTTAACCAACAAGGATGTCGTTCAAAATCATTGAATATCTTTAATTTGAAACAAGCCCCACCCTGCCAAAAAATGGTAATCTTTAACCTTTGTGCTCTCCCATTATAATGCTAACACTTTCTTACAACAATATCCAAAACAACACATCCTCAATTAAATTCCAAATTAGTAGCCCATATTTACAATACATATTTTCTGATGTATGAGATTTTTAATGATGTCCACATCAACTCAGGCAGATGACAAAGAAGAGACCATTAAATAGTTTAAAAGATATTTTATATACAACATATACATCAAAACATGAAATGAGAGAGTTGCTAAAAACATACTTTTAACAAGTATAGCCAAACATAGGGCCGATTCCAATACATTTCAGTTAGAAATAGTTTGATACGTTTATCTGTCATTCAAACAAAGGTTGTTGTCTTGGGCCATCTGGAATGTTCAAACACATATCTTCTCTTGAGAAGCAGGCCTTCACATTTGCCACTGGTTTGGGTACTGTTTCCCAGAGTCAAGCCAAATAAGATTAGTGTACACCAATCTTATTTGGCTTGGAAATTGGGTTATACCATTAAAAGTAGATAATAGAATCTTCCAATAGCAGCAAGGGGAGATAACCTAAATTTTTATAGATGTAATTTTTTTTTTTTATAGAAGAGTTCCTCTTCTGACTAGTGGTCATGATCGTAAAGTAGTTTAATGTTTTTGACGTTTTTACTGTTTCTACAAAAGATTTCACATCACATCTGCATCACAATATGGACGATGGTACTGTTATCTTTTTATCTCATTTTTTGAGTCCTTACCAACCTTCTTTGGTCTTCTCTGCCTGTTTAGGTGATGGAGAACATAGGACCAACTTGCTTTTCTGGTTCTCAATTATGACTTTTTGTGTTGTCTTATTGGTAGTGGGTAAGGTTTCCAGTTGTTGGGTACCTAAAACTTTCTCTGAAATCTTTTTATCAAGGCAAACTGTAGAGAGATGTTCACCCCATGCAAGGCAGTAAAGCCACTAAGACACAGGGGGTTACTGGGTGTGTAAGAGTTAGAGACAGAAACATTGCTAAGGAGTGAGAATAAAAGAAGAGTAATCAGGAGGAGAGTAGATAGTAGTTAACATTGCATTTAAATTTTTACAGCTTAAAGTTGGCTGGAAAGCATGGAGCCGGAAGGGAGTTCCACATGCAAAAGAAGAAACTGTTAGCATAGAAGTTATGGCTACATTTGGCCAGCTCAACTGTAAAGATCTTGACACCATTCTAGTTCTGTGCTTAAATTCAAAAAGTCTAGACACCATAGTGAAGAGCTCATTAGAACAACTACCACGAAAGTATTTATAGAAAAAGCACAGGGAAACCAGCTTACAGTAGTGGTAAAGGGGGATGTATAGAACAGCATCATTCAAAGAGGGATAAAATGTACTTCTGTGTGTATAGATAAAGTTCATCAAAAGAAAGATGAGCACTAGTGCATGTATGCGTGTGTGTGTGTGTGTGTGTGTGTCAGAGAGAGTGAGAGAGAGTGTGTGTGTGTGTGTGCCATGTGGTTTGTTTGAAATTAAGAAGCCTGTTTTCCTGGAGAGAGTCTCCCCAGTGGGAAAGAGTCGTGTATTATTGTTACTACATAAAAAATTCAATAAATCTTGTGCTTGTTTCTGTCTGAATTTCTGAGACGAGGAGTTATTATTTACACTATTTACACTCCGACTAATATCCTGATCTTTGTTGTTCTTATCAACTGATTGCCTTCTGTCTGAATTTCTGGAATGAGACGTCATTATTTACACTATTTACATGCAAACTATTGTCTTCATCTTTGTTGCTATTATCACATTTCTGCCTCCATCATGTGTATATCAATCTGGGTAACCTACAGGGAATTCTGAATTGAACCCTTTATTTAATTTACAAGGGTAGATTGTGCTCGATCCACTGCCCATGTCTACGGATATTGTCTAGTTCTTATTTTTATTTAGTTACATTGCTCATCTGTGTGCAAATACACACTGCCTAACCAAAGGATTGAACTCACCATCACTGTGTGACCAAATTCACAAACCAACACTTTTATCCACATTTTAATGCACAGGACAATTTGTTGTAGTGAACATGGGGTTTTAAAGCTAACCTGCCTGCTGATTAGAGTAGTGACTGATGCTGCTGCTGCAGTTGAAGATTTGCTGTCATTTGTCTTTTTTTCTTTAAAAATAAATAGTATAAATAATCTTGTCCTTTCGTGAAATTCTTTGGTTGATTTGAACATTTGGTATAATCTCTGCATTGATGAATGTTGTCTTTAGAAAGTTCATTTTTTTATATATTTACAACGATAATATCAGTGAAGATATTTGATATATATCTTTTATTTGTCAGTATAGTTACCTACAAGTGTATGTGTGTATAAGCATGAATTCATACCAATGTGCTAACATATGCGGAAACTGTTTTTGATGTGATCCCACTGCCTGTGTTTCCAAGGCAACCCCCTACACATCTCATTACAAATTCAACTGGTGAGAACTGTGTTATCTAAACTCTCCCCAAGTGGTTGACATATTTAACCCTAACAAAAAATTGAGAATAAAATATGTAAATGCAACCACTTTTATACTGATCTGCCAAGCCTCTTTCTGGTTTATTTACAAAGCACAAACATAGTAATCGGTGAAAAATAGCTTTTAATTGGAGATCAGTAATTGAACACACAAACATACAGAAATTGTCATCCATTACTTTCGGGTGTTTTTTTAAAGAGTTGTATAAATGTTTATATTTAATATATTTGCACAAATTTAGCTTATTTCTATGTTAATAAAGAGAATCTTAAAATTCTTTAGGCAGATTCAAATATTTATGACTTCTGTTTTTAAGGAAATAAAAAATTATTTTGTATTTCAGAAAATGATTTAAGTTTAGTTTTTAACTAAAATTAAATGAAAACTGAATTTGGCATTAAATGCATTTACCAAGCATACTAGTTTTAGCAGCTAGTTTATTTCACTTGTCCATTTTGACTATGGTGCTTCCTATAGTTAATAAGTCCTACTCTGGAGAGAAGAACCCAACTACACACTGGACAGATATATATATATATATATATATATATATATATATATAAAAGTGAACATAGAAGTCAACACTTAGAGGTGACAGTCTGTTTCATGCTAGATGCAATCGGCAGGCCTGATGATTGCATCTGGCATGAAACAGACTGTCGCCTCTAAGTGTTGACTTCTATGTTCACTTTTATATTTACACTCCATATCTCTGATATTGAGCACTTTATCCCATAAATATAGCACACTTTAAGACTATATATATATATGGGTGCATGGTTGAGTGGTTAGAGCATCTGCTTTATGACCATGAGACCCGGATTTGAATCTCGCCATAGTCAATTTGTCAGGAAGGAGGCTTCCTGATATTATCAGATGGGATCGAGGTTGATCCCAGTGTGTGGCACATTTGGAAATTGCCTGAAAACCACAACACAGGTTAACCCAAGCCTTGTGAGTGAAATTGGGTAGATGGAACTCTTGTGGGCCATCAATAGCTATGCTAGCACAAAGTTATAAGTCATCGTGGTTGAGTACTTGAGTGTGCTGGCCTTGTTCAAATTGTTGATCACACTAGATAACATGCTCTCTGACAGGAACTGTAACTAAGGTCTGCACAGCATAGTTGCAGTATAAACCATAGGTGGGCTCTGTGGGTGTTGAGCAAACACAAATGTACCTGAGCGAGTGTCTGCAATAGGGATTAACTAGCTTACCTGGTAGACTGGTATCCTCAAATACGAGTGGCCAGCTATTATTATATATATATATATATATATATATATATATATATATATATATATATATATATATATATATATATAAGCATGCATAGATTGGGCTACTGGGACACCAAAGTCCCCAGTAGGTTGGTGAGTCTGTAAGTGTAAGCAGTGCTACCTAATCAGTCCCCTTTAGTTTTAATTCTATTTTTCCCCGAGGGTTATGGTACAGTAACTATTGTCTCACTGCATTTGCCAGAATCATCTCCTCCATCAATGGACAGATTTCCCAATTTACTGTTGTATATATGTATACATGTATACACACATGCAACATTTTTATATTCAGGAGATGACTTAAGTTTTGATTTAATTTTGCATGTGGACATGGCACAGCAGTTATCAACATGTCAAATTCATACTCTGACCAAATTTGTTGCATTCACTTTTGCACAAACATCATTGGGAAAAGTATGAACCTAACTTTTCTCTTCTCGTTTATAGATTAAATAGTAAGATAGATTGGGATAGGAGAAGGAACTCTGAATTATTCAGACTTGAGGAGAGATGCTTGGAGACACTGTACACTGCACCCTATCCAAGTCAGTTTTAATCACTTTTGGAAAGGTATGAATCCCTCTCCCCAACCCTAGGAGTTAATAGCAGTGAAGACGAGGCTCTCTAACCATGGTTGGCAAAAGGTATAGGAGAAGGATAACTTTGAAATTAAAGTCTGTTGGCCATGAGGCTGGTAACTTCACAAAAACCTACTAGCTGCAGAAATGATAGCAGCAACAGTTCACACGGGAGTGTCATGGCACTGAGGAGGAGGATTTATTTTTAGGCTTCTTCTATTTTGCATAACACCGATGCAAATTGAAGTTCTGTTAACACTTTGTCTATTTATAGTATTGATCAAATTTGTTATTAGAGTAAAAGTTATTCTAAAAATTAAGTTCATTGGGTAAATTAAAATTTTACCAAAAGTCTAACCTAAAAATCTGTTTAATGTTGACCAAGTTGGTTGACAGGCTTCTCTCAATCAGTCTGCCTGGGAAAAACCAGTGTATCTGATGTTACTGGCATGGAGTGTCATTTTATGGAAAAATAAATCAATAAAATTTTCTCTGGAGAGTACTTTAAAGAATTTTTATTACCCCAAAAAAAAACAACATATTTTAATATAGAATGACTTTATAAATACAGCCTATCCATCTACACACACACATACCCACTATATCTATTTATAAGACTACCATTCATCCTTGCTTTGAATATTGCTGTCACATCTGGTTTGGTTCTCCAAAGAAAAATCGGCATCATTATTGATCCTGACCTGGCATCTTGACCAGTCAGTTCCCCACCATCATAATGTAGCTTCCCTGTGCCTTTTCTATAAATACTTTCATGGTAATTGTTCTGATGAACTTTCCTCTATGGTACCTAGACTTTATGAGTTTAAGCACTACTTTGGTGGTATGATCTCATCCTTTTACACTTGAAATGGCAAGATGTAACTGTAAGTTCTATGCTAAGTTTCTTTTCTCGCACTTCTCGTTTGTGGATCTCTCTTCTAGTTTCTTGCTTTCCAGCCAACTTTGATCGTCAAAAACTTAAATGCAATGTCAATCGTTATCTTCTCTCTTTTATATTGTTGTTCATTTGTTATTCTCTCCTTATTAATGTTTTTCTTTCACACTCAGTAACCTTCTGTCTCTTAGTGGCTCTGTTGCCTTACTTGGGGGGGGGGAAATGATTAAAAAATAATTAATGGTATTTTTTAAAAGAATAATCTTTCTTTTGGCATTATGAAAAAAAAATCTGCATCTCTTTATCTAATTCATATTTTTACATATGTTATTTTCAATGAAAGAGAAATTTTGAAATTTCAATATAAGTGGCGGATGTTTTTTACTCTTATTATTGTTCTGATATGAATTTCAAATTTAGGTGTAGGTGTATAAAATGCTTCTAATATCTATATATTAATATCATATCCTCTACTTACTACCACCCCCCACACAAAAAAAAATTATTAAAGCATCACCCACTTAAAAACAAGGTGTAAAGGATTATAATAAAACTAAAAAAGCTAGCTTTTCAGTTGTATCTCCTTTTTCTTTCACTTACTTTTCTTTTCATTTTTCTCTAGCTTTCTTACTTAAATGCTGCCTTCATCTTTCTCTACCCCATTCCTCCTTCTCTTGTATATGCTTGTTAATTATATATGTGTGTGTGTGTGTGTGTATGTATGTATGTATGTATGTATGTATGTTTGTATGTATGTGTGTACATGTGTGTGTGTGTGCGCGTCTGTGTGTGTGTGTACATATGTATGTATGTATGTATTTATGTTTGTATGTATGTGTGTGCATGTGTGTGTACGCGTGCATCTGTGTGTGTGTACGTATGTATGTATGTATGTGTGTGTGTGTGTGTGTGTGTGTGTGTGGTTATAAATGTTCACACACAGACATTATGTTCTAATATATTTGTACACAAACACATATGGGACACACCTCCCAACCCCCACTCGACTGACAATATACATAATATAAGATTACTTAACCTTGACTTTCAAACAATATTAAAGATTTTTTTTTTTCAATCAAGATAAGAATAAAAATCCCATGGATATGATTTTCATTTTGATTTTTTTAAGTAAAATTTAATTTCTATTTTATTTTGTAAAAAATAAATATATATTCATGACATTTGAATACAGTAAATATCAAACTAGTTTAATCCTGTTTTGACCCACACAATTGCCACAATGTCAATAGACCTCAAGTGGAACTCATACATATGCTCCATTGCTAAAGATGCTGGAAAAATGGTCAGTTCCCTGTCCCCCTCCAGTAAGTACCTGACCCCTCTTGCTATCCTCTATATTTACAAGAGCCAGATCAGGCCCCGAAAATGGAGTACTGTTGCCATGGTCTGGTTCCCCTGCTATTTACCTTGAGCTCCTTGATAAGATTTAAAGAAGAATCTGCAATATTATTGGTCCTGATCTGGTGGCTCAGCTCCAGCCACTTTCCCACGGCTGTAAGGTTGTCTCTCGATGTTTTTTCTATAAATACTTTTATGATAATTGTTCAGATGAGCTCTTTGCTATGATACTAGACTTAGCAATGAGATCTCATCAATTTACATTTGAGCTGACTAGATGTAACCCTAAATTCTATGCTGACAGTTTCTTTTCTCGCACTTCTTGCCTGTGGACTCTCTTCTGGCTCCATGCTTTCCAGTCAACTTTAATCTGCAAAGATTTTAATGCAGTGTGAATTGCTATCTACTGTTCTCCTGAATACTCTTTTCTCTTCCCGCTGATTAGTAACGTTTCTGTTCTGAATTCTGTCACACCCTGTAAACCCTTCTGTTTTAGTGGCTTTACTGCCTAGAGTGGATGATACCAACTTAAAAAAAAAATATGGGCAAGAGATACCCAGTCTTCACTTTCAAGGCTTGATAATCCAAAAGCATTTCCACATCCTTTTGGGTGAAGTATTATTTTCCACCCTACAACCGACGTTGCAAGCCTTTCACTGCTCTATTTTCCAAGTAGTCAAATAAACTACATTCCTTAATTTCACCAGTTCTAACCCCTGCGGCTAAGACCTGTCATACACTGCAGATTGTAGCAAGTCACCCTCATTCCCTTTGTATAACATTGGTGAGATGTAAGTTCCACTTGCACAGCTTCTTCCCACAAACTGCTGCTTTGTGGAAACAACTCCCAAGAGGATGCTTCCCCAATCACTAGAATCATAACCTGTCTAATATCAAGCTCACCCTTATCTTCCCCACTTATCCGCATAAACTGTGCCTCTTTGCAATCCTTTAAGAAGAAAAAATAAAGCCTAAGTATTTGTATTCTTCTTCTGAAATTCAATCCGTCTTCAAGACACAGATTCCACTCTTTTATTATCAATGAATGGCCATTAATTTTTGACTTACATGTACCCTAACACATCATTCATTGTTGTTAACATGAGGATACAACATGAGGTTCTATGTATTTTTGTGATTAATAATCCACTTACCTTCTATTGGGTCCGCATGAGTAATCATCATCGCCATCTGTCCCATCACCAGGTATGGTCATAGGGTTACTTTGCAGATGGACACCTGTCAAGTTCCTTCAATATATATTGTTTGAAAGCCAGAGAAGTATTCCTTCATGTATAGTATTTCTTAGACAAATACACCAGCAGAGCCCACCCTTCTCCAGGTCACACCACAACTGATGTCCACCAACTTGAAGACTTGCCTTAGTCACGGACATCTGGCTGTTGATTCCAGTATAGGAACCCCTCTGCCCAGCAATGATGTGTCATTGCACCTTATTGACTGCATATGTAGCTTAGAAGCCAGTTCACTCCATTATACCAGTTTTAGGTTATCACTAAAAGGAATTTAGTAAGAATAATTGATTTAATTCTAGTTACTTAACCTCTTAATTCCTTTCATAAAATCTGGTATTAGTTACAAAAAGTAACACAAAAGTCTAGTATTAACTAGACCACCCATAAACCTACAAGGAGGTTTTTTTTAATCCTGTTGGGTGTTTACTTACCCTCTTATCTAAAAAAGCCTGGTTGGGGAACCAGTTTAGTTACCAATGGCTCAACTATACAGCAAGTAGTACTGGGTTATGTGGTATCAATCATGCTTGTAAAGTGTCCTGAGATAATGTGTGTTTATAGCAACATATGCAACCTTTGTCAACAAATAAAATTAGCTATAATAACATTTCCAGACTAAAATAACCTTTTGAATCAGAAATCAGAAATTATGACATGTTGTATGCATACTAAAAAGTTCCTTTTGAGTTCATGTGAAGTGGGATGAAAAGAAAGTATGTATATTTCATTTAATATTTGATTTAATCCCTCACTGATACATTTCCGTTACGCTGGATTTTCCCCTCCTCCTCATCTTCTACCACGTTGTGTGCTTATTCATTTATTTTATTTTTTTTTAAATATAGCATTCATAAATTTTTTATTTAAAAAAAAAAATAGAACGTTAGGAGATCAATTGACCAAAATCACCTGAAGGTAACTAAAGGTTGAAACAAAGTTAGTGTAATCAGCTGATTTCCAAATTTTATATATATATATATATATATATATATATATATATATATATATATATAAAAGTGGACATGGAAGTCAGCACTTAGAAGCGACAGTCTGTTTCATGCTAGTGCAATCGCCTGACGATTGCACTAGCATGAAACAGACTGTCGCTTTTAAGTGATGACTTCCATGTCCACTTTTATATTTACACACGCTCTATCTCTGATATTGAGCACTTTATCCCATAAATATAGCACACTTTAAGACTATATTTCTTCATATATATATATATATATATATATATATATATATATATATATATATAATTGTGTATTTGGACAGCAATCTCTCAGATGATAGACAAGCTACTATGATTAAGGTTTTTATTCAATTGTTCTTGCATTCATACTAGTATTTCTTTTCTGCACATAACGAATGTAAAAATTGTCCAAATGTTCTATATATTTGAGCACTTTTGGCTATTCTATTAAGCTTTATTAAGGATTTTTTTTAACTGAATATATATGTGCATTTTTTATTTTTTATTTTCCAAGCTCACTGTGGCCATGTTCATAATTGATAATTCTTAATGCTTCCATTATTTTAAATCATTTTTTAAAAATGTAGATGCAGCTATTACGATTGTATTTTCTACAAGTATGTTGAGGATGAGAATTGGTATGTTTCTGTGGGTTCAGATGGGTCCTAACTATGTTCTGTTCTGGGAGATGTAATATGAAGCTCCTTCATAAACACATATATATTGCATGAGCAATATGTAACTGAAACCATGTCTGGTTGAATTTTGAATAGAAACGTTTTGTGCAATTAAATTGAATCAAGTTTTAAGTAATAGAAATTAGGTTATCACTAAAAAGAATTTAGTAAGAATAATTGATTTAATTCTGATTTAGTTACTTAACCTATTAATTCCTTTCATAAAATCTGGTATTAGTTACAAAGAGTAACACAAAAGTCAATTATTAACTAGACCACCCATTGAACAATTGAGTTCCTTTTAAAAGCAGTTCATGATACAAAAATAAAGAGATAACAATATTATCAACTTATTATGTCTCTATATTTCTGAGAAATGTAATTATTTACACTAGGTATTTACTCTGTCTCCCCACTAAGATGAGTTGTGACACAAGGTCTTTTTTAAGGTGGGAACCCGAGCACATACACCCAGGCCAGGAATAAAAATTGCCCACAGCCCCTGCAACTGTCGGTTGTGCTGGCCTTCGTGCGAGCACTGACAACTCTCTCAGGCAGCTGTTTCCCAGGGCTGGGCACCTCTCAGTATAATTTTTCTCAGTTGCAACTTTGTCCTTTGACCGAGTCATCCCTGAGTGCACTCTGCCCAAGAACAAAGATGTAACTGAGAGACGATAAATAATGTGTTACAAACCACTCAAGAGAGAGGCTTACACACTTATTTAAACAATTATTTACACTATTTACATTGTTTGGACTGTTATCCTCATCTTTGTTGTCATATTCACAATGTTTTGTCTGTTGTATGCTCCAGCATTCTTAAGGGGATTGGAATTTTGAATTGAACCCTTTATTTCATCCACCGTAATAGATTGTTCTAGTTCCATGTTCCATGCCACTTCTGTATGTCAGTATCAGTTATCCCCCTTTAACTCACCTCTCCAAGATTTTGTTCACCTCAGCAGTAGCAAGGTATTGAATTCACAACCATGTGTCCTACACATGGCCCACTGGATAAAAGTATTGGTTAGATTCAGTGACTTGACTCAAAGAGTTGTGGGTTCAATACCTGGCTACAGCTCAGGTGAACAAAATCTTGGAGAGTTGAGTTAAAGGGAGATAACTGATACTGAGACATCTGGAAGAGGCATGGCATGTGGAATTAGAACAATCTAAGGCTGAAGTGTACAACAGCCAAAACGTTGTGAATATGGCAACAAAGATGAGTACAACAGTACAAACAATGTAAATAGTGTTTATTAGTGTTAATTTATTATTAATCCCAGATATTTTAAATAGCAGTTGTTGTAATAATTATTATTACTTACATTATACAATATTACTTAGATCAAATGCAATAATAGATCAATAATAATTAAATTTTTAAGAGTAGATAGGTTTGTCTATTGTCCAGTTCACATTCCTCGCAGTCGTAAAGGGTTGTCCATTTTTCTTGTTTAGGATTGGGTCTCCAGTTCTTTCTAAAATCTTCTCAATCTCTTTCACACCCAGTAACCCCTCACATCTTAGTGGTATTATCACTTTGCTTGGAGAGAAATGATTAAAAAAGAAAAATCATCCTGGGCATGATGATAAACTACATCTGGCAGCAAGGCCTCTGATCAGGAGGTTTTGAGGAGTGTGGTACCACATCTTAATTGCTGATGTCCCCAGGTCTAACTCTAATCCAGAGTCGTAGCACCTGTTAAGGGTCCAGCTATAGGCAAACTGGGGCACCCCCAAACTGTGGCTGAAACATGAAAATATAAAAATACATTAGAAAAAATTACCAGCGATACATTTTCATAGTAAGAAAAAAAATTAAAATTACCAGCAATACATTTTCATAGTAAGAAAAAAAATTAAAAATTACCAGCAATACAATTTCATAGTAAGAAAAAAAATTAAAAATTACCAGCAATACATTTTCATAGTAAGAAAAAAAATTAAAAATTACCGGCAATACATTTTCATAGTAAGAAAAAAAAAAAAAAAAATTACCAGCAATACAATTTCATAGTAAGAAAAAAAATTAAAAATTACCAGCAATACATTTTCATAGTAAGAAAAAAAATTAAAAATTACCAGCAATACATTTTCATAGTAAGAAAAAAAATTAAAAATTACCGGCAATACATTTTCATAGTAAGAAAAAAAAAAGAAAAAATTACCAGCAATACATTTTCATAGTAAGAAAAAAAATTAAAAATTACCAGCAATACATTTTCATAGTAAGAAAAAAAATTAAAAATTACCAGCAATACATTTTCATAGTAAGAAAAAAAATTAAAAATTACCGGCAATACATTTTCATAGTAAGAAAAAAAATTAAAAATTACCAGCAATACATTTTCATAGTAAGAAAAAAAATTAAAAATTACCGGCAATACATTTTCATAGTAAGAAAAAAAAAAAAAAAAATTACCAGCAATACAATTTCATAGTAAGAAAAAAAATTAAAAATTACCAGCAATACATTTTCATAGTAAGAAAAAAAATTAAAAATTACCAGCAATACATTTTCATAGTAAGAAAAAAAATTAAAAATTACCGGCAATACATTTTCATAGTAAGAAACAAAAAATAAAAAGTTACCAGCAATACAATTTCATAGTAAGAAAAAAAATTAAAAATTACCAGCAATACATTTTCATAGTAAGAAAAAAAATTAAAAATTACCAGCAATACATTTTCATAGTAAGAAAAAAAATTAAAAATTACCAGCAATACATTTTCATAGTAAGAAAAAAAAAATAAAAAATTACCAGCAATACAATTTCATAGTAAGAAAAAAAATTAAAAATTACCAGCAATACATTTTCATAGTAAGAAAAAAAATTAAAAATTACCAGCAATACATTTTCATAGTAAGAAAAAAAATTAAAAATTACCGGCAATACATTTTCATAGTAAGAAAAAAAAAAAAAAAAATTACCAGCAATACATTTTCATAGTAAGAAAAAAAATTAAAAATTACCAGCAATACATTTTCATAGTAAGAAAAAAAATTAAAAATTACCAGCAATACATTTTCATAGTAAGAAAAAAAATTAAAAATTACCAGCAATACATTTTTGGGAAAAAAAATTACTAAAGCTCACAAGAGAATTTTTTAATCAGTATCACTCCATGCAAGGCAGTAAAGCCACTAAGACACAAGGGGTGTGGAAGAATTAGGAACAGAAACATTAATAATGAGTGGAAAGAGAAAAGAGTAATTAGGAGGAGAGTAGATAGCAATTGACATTGGATCTAATTTTTTGCAGATTAATGTTAGCTGGAAAACATGGAGCTGGAAGGGACTTCCACAAACAAGAAGTGTGAGAAAAACTCTTAGTATAGAATTTATGGCTACATTTAGTCAGCTCAATGGTAAACTGATGAGATCTCAACGCCAGTCTCGTACTGTGCTTAAATTAAAAAAAGTCTTGGTACCATAGTGAAGAGCTCATCTGAACAATTACCTTGAATGTATTTCTATAAAAGGCAAAGAGAGGCAACCTCACAATGGTGGGAAAGTGGCTGAAACTGAGTTGCCAGATCAGATATTGATGATTCATCTTTGGATTTAATCAAAGAGCTCAAGATAAATAGCAGAGCCACTGGGCCATATGTGGCAGTAATATTCTAAGAAAAATTTAAATGAGCCATAAGGAGTTGATTTGCCATTAAACAAACAAACCAAACCAAACAAAAATTTAAAAAAATCTATCAGGTATAGGAGGATACCGAAAACCCCATTAATGTCAACTATTGCATATTTGAAAT
Organism: Acanthosepion esculentum; assembly: GCA_964036315.1. Lineage (NCBI taxonomy): Eukaryota > Metazoa > Mollusca > Cephalopoda > Sepiida > Sepiidae > Acanthosepion > Acanthosepion esculentum. Next base: position 19,224,036 of record OZ038519.1, read on the forward strand.
GTAATGGCTTCATTTTTGGAACCCATTTGCTAATGTATTACATTGGCAGTTGTATAAATATTTAACCTAGCCATAAACATTCTGTTTTTTTTTTGTTTATCCCTCTTTTTTGAAAATTAGGACTTGCTCTTAGAGGAATGAGGTCAAGAATTATGCCAAATAAAACAGATTTGAAAGATTTTTGAGTTTGCTGTATAAGAAAATGTAAATACTGTTGACTAGTAGTATTAGTAATAGTAATACTATTGTTTTGCAGTTCAGACAGGAAATAATTTCAATATTGCTAAATGTGTTGACTACTACTTCATCTCTTTCTACTTCTGCATTTATACATATATATATATATATATATATATATATATATATATATATATATATATGTATATTCCATTATATACATATATATATATATATATATATATATATATATATATATATATATGTTTGATATTATTATCATTATTGTAATTTTTATTTATTATTTGTATTAAGAGCCCTTTTATTATATTAAATAATTTGGAATTGTGTTGATTTGTCCTGCATAAAATGACAGGCCATATCAGTCAATTTGCTGTATAACACAATGTACTAAGTTCCACACTTTAAGGAAAAAAATTCTTGGCCGTGTCAGTCTATTTTAGGTTCACTCATGTCATGTCTGGATTCTTATGTGTCTGAAGTTGTGTCTTGACGTTCATATTTCTGACATTTTTAATAACAGCAGATTTTCAACCAATGGCAAGAACTCGCCACCTGAAAAGAGTTACAGATTGTAACAGCATTTTTTAGAATATTTTAACATTTTCAAAATAAGTAAATTATACATATACATGAATTTTATACATACAAGTACCTTTTGTAATGATGGAATTATAAAAAATATAATTGAACAGTTGCTAATTAAATGTAACTTTTTAAATGTTATAACATTAGTTTAAAATATGTTTGGAATTTTGTTAGTGTCAATGATTGGTATTTTTTTGCCATGTATTTAAAATGAGTAAAACACATTGACTGGTGGGCAATCAGGTAAGGGTAGTTGATGGGTCTAAACACTCAATTTCGAGCCTGTCAGTCTTGTTGCATATGAAGACTAATTCCTGATAGTGTGGGCAGATGCCATCTCCTACAGATCAAATGGGTATGAAGGCAGTGCCAACAAGTGCTATGGAGTGTATCAGAGCATGGACATGACAGGTAGAAGACCTGGACATCTACTGCAACCTGGAAGTCTCCAGTCATAATGGTTACTCATGCCACTAGATAATGAGACAGCAGACTAAGACAGTGGAATTACGCCAGTGCAATGGTTTTCCCACTATAGATTCTTCCTGCATCGGTGTGTTTCATAAATTAATCTGGATCAACATGGATTGCTTCAGACCCAAAAGACAATTGCTGAGGTTGGAATTAAATACAGGTTGAGAATCTCTTATCCAAAATTCAAAAATTCAAAAATCCAAAAGTTTTTCAGGTATTGACATTAATTGCCACAAACGGAAAATTTCAGAAAGCACTGGGAAGGTTCTTAGGTGATGTGCAGCTGTTGTAAGTGACCCTTGTCTGCCCCGGGTAAGGATTCCTCAGCCCAGCTACATAGCCTACGTTGACATCGGTTCTTTGTAAGCAATCATGACAGCAACATCTTCATTCGTGGATTACTTACCAGGTGTTTTGTACTCAGTAAAGATATTATTCAAAATGTCAAAGTCCTGCATGTATATATTTTTTGTAATGATCATGTTTTTTGTATATGCACAGAAAGTACAAAATGTTACTTTTATGTAAAATCTTAATTTTACCACTTAAAAAAATCTATGTGGGCATTACATGACTAGCATCATGTAACATTAACAGGACTAATGGTATTACTTGTATTTCTATGTACACAAAACTGATTAAATTTTATATAAATTATATACTAGCTTCAGGGTATATGTTATTTATATAAAACTGCCTTCAGGGTATATGTATAAGCTGTGTTATGAAATGTAAATGGATATTATGATTATTTTTGGGTTTCATTCCCAAGCTGCCCCATTTTATATATTAAATAGCTTGTATTCCAAAATTCAGAAAACATTGTAAAACTGAAGCACTGAATTTCAGGTAAAAGGATTCTCAACCTATAAAAAAATAAATATTATATCTATTTATGAATTCAGTAGATTTAATCTTACTCTGCTGAGCAAAACTGAATCTCTATTAACTACAGGGTGTGGCAGAAATACCTCCCATATAAGGGTAGGAATTTGTGTCAATGGTGTCTTCTAGCTAATGTCTTACCATTATATGGGAGGTATTTCTGCTTCACCATGACTAATATAGTCTGCACCGGTTCGCATACTAGCATTAGGATCTGGTGTTGGTGGTGGTGTTGGTGGTGGTGTCGGTGTTGGTGGTGGTGGTGGTGTCGGTGTTGGTGGTGGTGGTGTTGGTGGTAGTGTTGTTGTTGTTGGTGGTGGTGGTGGTGGTGTTGGTGGTGGTGTTGGTGGTGTTGGTGTTGGTGTTGGTGATTGGTGGTCGTGGTGGGGTTTTGGTGGTGGGTGTGGTGGGGGTGGGGGTGGGGGTGGTGGTGTTGGTGGTGTTGGTGGTGGTGGTGACAGAGATGGCTGTGAAAGCACAGCCTGCTCCTGAAGGGTCGAGGGCAGGAGTCACAGAGGAGTGTGAGTGGTGGACACGGCTGGGCAAATTGGGCTCTCCTGACAGGACATCGCAGATCCTCTTCATGTTGACATTTGGAATCGAAAGACTTGTTCACTCGTCAGAAGGGCCTATGCCAGGAAGGCTAATTTGCAACAGTGTTTTACCAAGTCTCAGTGTCAATGTCGGCCTATGGATGTCTTCAACTTATCCTTAAAGCGCCGTTTTGGGCCTCTGCATCGCCTCTTTCCAGACACGATGATATGTGGGAGTTGAGTGGGCCACATTCTGGACATATGACCATACAGGTTGCAATGGATAAATTGTTACCATTTTATAATTTTAATTTTGCACATGCAAGTTGTTTGTTTTTGATTTTGTCAGCCGCACAGTATATTAGGATCAGTTGGTCAATGTGAAAGATATAAATCCATCTCTTCTTCCCCAGCTATGGGTTAATTAGTAGGATTTGTATCATTAAACCATTCTTATTTCCCCCTCAAAAATCTGACAATCTAAAAATATTTTCTGGCTTTAAATAACTTGCAAAGGGTTAATAAGCCATAGAAAATGAATCAATCATATCGTAGTAGATATACAAGGTGCGACGGATAAATTGTCTAAGTTATGAAAAAATGAAAATAACACTAGCATCTCATTTTAACAGATATATTTACCAAAATTGCACAAAAATATCATGGAATACTAAACTTTATTTTAAATTTATTCAATAAAATCACAATTGGCCTCAACCACAGCCTCCAGACACCTTCAGAATCTCCTGCAACTGTTTTGGATGGCCTCCATGTTTAAGTTGATGAATGCTGCCATAATCCTTGCCTGTAGTTGGTATTACAAGGAGCTTTGTTGGTCTCTCGCTCAACTGCACCCCATACATAATAATCAAGAGGGTTGCAGTCTGGTGAGTTAGGTGGCCAAATGTAAGGAGTGATGTGGTCGCAGAAATTGTCTGACAGCCATAACTGGGTTTTCCAGCTTGTGTAGCATGGTGCCGAGTCCTGTTGCCAAACATAGGGTCTTTCAGCAGCCACCCTCTTGACCCAGGGCAGCACTACCTCCTCAAGGCACTTGATGTCGGCCTCCATGTTGAGTCTGAGGCCCTGTGAGAAGATGAATGGAGGCATAATGTCACCATCACTAGAGATCACTCCAAACAACATCGTAATCACCATTAGACTCATCTAGTTTTTTCCGTATCCTTAGCACTGTCCTCAGATTGACACCCAAACATTCTAAAATGTTTGTATTGGAGAGATGCTGTTTCCAAATTTCTGGGGGAGTGAATTCTTTTTCTCACAGGTGGAGCCCAACTGGCCGTACTATACTGTTTTAAAACATTAACGCATATTTAATCACATCTCTCTAATAGCTGCCATGATCTGTAAATAAAATGCAGATAATAGCACTCAGAAATTACAAAACGACCTACAAAAAAGCACTTGTTTTACAAACAGTAACTAAGGTCCAATCACCTCGTGTCCACTCGGTCATTTATGGCAACTTAGCAAACTATTTTGGTCAGTTTTCATAATTCTCAAACGAGTTTTTCTTTTCATTTTTCACTAACTCGCAACAGAAAGTTATATTTTTTCTTTTCATTTGCAACTCACGGTATGCCCGTTCATTGATCTATTGTAATTATTGTTGAAGCAAATGCTGATATTAGTGGGTTGAGTTTTGATGAAGGAGATTTTCAAAAGCTGTCATTCGATAAATAATGCACTAAAAATTCTATGGAGGAAAAAGAAAACCTCAAAATACTCCAAATTCTGAACTGTTTTTGAATGACGGAATGGCTTTTATTAAAACATCAAAAAATAAGATCAATATTTAGTTATTAAAAATTGATTTAATAAAAGAAGTCAGTATATTGCTAATGCAAGAAAGCTTTACAGAAATTAGAATAACAAAACTCTAAATATATACGTCACATACATATCCAAATATACACATCACATACATACACTACAGTTCAAAATTTTGAGGAAACCCATGGTAATTTTTTAAATTGTCCCCAAAAGTAGTTGTTTTGTACTTTAAATAAAAGAAAATTATTATACATGATTAAAAAAAGTGAGAGATGATATTTTATTATGATAAAAAGAAAAAAAGGATTTTATGATTAAATTTTGCTCTCGTCAAAATATCCTCCTTTAGCTTTAATTACTGCAGCACAAATTTAATTTTTGGCAATCATTGTAAAAGTTTCTCAAAGTATAAGTTTGATAATTGATTTCATTCATTTTTCAATGACTCTAAGGAGCTCTTTTTCATTATTTTTTCACTCTTCTGTCAGGTTCATCCCATGCTAATTCTGGGGGTGGCTTCAAACTTTTGAACTGTAGTGTGTGTGTGTGTGTATGTGTGTGTATATATATATATATATATATATATATATATATATATATATATATATATATATATATATATATACATATATATATATATATATACACATATATATATATATATATATATTGTGTATTTAGGCAGCAATCCTTCATTTATACATGTTTCATTAAAGACGACAGACAAGGTACTGCGATTAGGCTTTTTATTTAATTTTGCTTGTGTTCGTACAAGTGTGTTTTTCATGAACATAAAGTGTGTAGGAACTGTCCAAATGTCCTGTAATTCTGAATGCTTTTGGCTCTACTTTTAGCCATTATGAAGGATGATTTTATTTTTCCTTTTTAATTGGGTTGTGTGTATGTTTATAGAGTTATAGGGATAATGGCTAAAAGTATAGCCAAAAGTGCTCAGAATTACAAAACATTTGGACAGTTCCTACACACTCTAGGTCCAGAAAAGAAAACACTTGTTTGAACACAAGAAAAATTAAATAAGAAACTTAATCACAGTACCTTGTCTTTTATCTTTAATGAAACATGTATATATATATATATATATATATATATATGAAGGTAAGTCAGAAATTACCTGCACTTTCACTATAACATATCTTAAGGTTTGTCACTCTGACTTTTGCTCATGCGTACTTAAAGTTCGTACTATTGTGGTCACATGATTGAAGTTTGAGCAAAGAAGTGTGTGTGTGTGTGCGGCTCAAGAAGTTTAAAAGTGGCTGGACAAGTGTGACACATAAAGAAGGAGGAGGACACCCATCAACCTCCATCACTGATTCAGCAAGCTCAAAAGATGGTAATGGTGAACCGATAAGTTATCATTCATGACGTAGCATGTTCTCTGCAATTCGGATCACAACTCTTTGTTTCTTCTTTGTGAAGTGGAGCAGCTACGTTTACAACTGGCATGATCAAGCTCAAACTTTGAGCATGTGAGTACAATAGTACAAGCTATAAATATGTATGAGCAGAAAACATTGTGACAAACCTATATATATATATATAAATATATATATATATATATATATATATATATATATATATATATATATATATATATGTGCAGGTATGCACAAAAATAGGAAAGAACACGTTAGGTAAATAATCCCGAGTTCCTTAGTATTTTTGCTTTTATTTTTAAAAAGACAGTGCTCCATACAGAAGTAGAACTTATATTATAATATTTTTTTTTTAAAATATGATTCCTTTGCTACATAAGAGTTCTCATGTTTCAAAAGCGAGAGCCGAGACCCCTAATATAATTTTTCAAAAAACTACACATCATTAAGTTTCTAAATAATGAAAAGTTATTAAACCATAGACAGGAGTTAACGGTTTTTTGCTGACATCAACAAATTTTCGCATTAAATAATTAATAAATAAAAAAAAATTAAAAAATATAAACGAATAAATTCTATAGTTTAATAAAAACCTTAAAAGCTCAGCCCAATCATTAAATAGAAAAACCCTTTGTGGAGTCACAAAAAAAAAAATAGCCATTTGAATAAACAAATAAATAAACAGATTAATAGACAGATAATAATGAAACAGAATCCTCTTGATACTTAACGACCTGCGGCAAGGCCATAAAAATGCCTTTTTGACCAACTAGACGTCCACTCCTACTATCAGACTTGAAATAGGCACCCCAATATAACCTGACATAAACTTTTCGAAGGGGACTGGTCTGTAGATAAAAATTAATTCTTAACTCTTAGACCACCTAACCAATATAGCCGACCCTAGCCGTTTCCATAGTAACTATTGTTGCAAGAGACCATTCTTATAAACACGTGCAAACCACAAGATAGCTTATTCTCAAATTCTCGCTTGATGAGGAAGTGTAACCAGACACCTTAATTCAACTTAATTTCAAAAATTATATTAGGGGTCTCGGCTCTCGCTTTATAATATTATATATATATATATATATATATATATATATACACATATTTAAAATAGATAGGTTGGTTAATAAAACAAGGGAAAATGAAAGGGTACGAATGTGATCAGTGCAAAAAACATTTATTAAAGATTGATTATTAACCACAAGACAGAAATGAAGCGTGGAGATTAATGTCATTAGTTCAGAATTTTCAGACACACCTGTGTCCTTCATCAGTGGTGCGAGAAATAAACAGAGAAACCGGGAAGACTCACCAACTGTGATCCTTATGGCTGATGTGAATTCATTGTTGATGGTATTATTAGTAAAAATCCGATCCTTGCTTGATTCCTTGCGTGCAAAACTTTTTTTGAAAATGATTGGGGTGAATGCAGCTAATGTCCAAAACGACCTCAAGTGCATTGTTAAATGGCTTCTTAATTTTAATGCCTCCAAAACTAAACTTCTCTCCATTAATCATCTGAGAGACCCTTCTCTGCCTTCCATCAGCATGGCTGATGCTAACCTCCAGGAAAGTGACTTGTTGCACCTTCTAAGGCTAACATTCTCAGCTTACATGAAATGGAAAGACTCTATTGAATCCATTGCTAGGTCAGCTGCTAAGAAATTTGGTTCACTATGTCGGGCGAGACAATTTTTTTCTCTAGAATCTATCATATATATCTATAAGTCTACCATTCACTCATGCTTAGAATATTGCCACCACATATGGTCTGGTGTTCCTGCTATTTACATTGAGTTCCTTGATAAAATTGAAAGAAGAATCAGCAATATTATTGGTCCTGATCTGGCAGTTCAGCTTTAGTCACTTTCCCACTGCTGTAAGGTTACCTCTATCTGACTTTTCTATAAATACTTTCGTGGTAGTTGTTCTAATGAGTTCTTCACTATGGTGTCTAGACTTTTTGAATTTAAGCACAGAACTAGAATGGTGTCAAGATCTTTACAGTTGAGCTGGCCAAATGTAGCCATAACTTCTATGCTAACAGTTTCTTCTTTTGCATGTGGAACTCCCTTCCGGCTCCATGTTTTCCAGCCAACTTTAATCTGTAAAAATTTAAATGCAATGTTAACTGCTATCTACTGTCCTCCTTAGCAATGTTTCTGTTTCTAACTTTTCCACACCTCTTGTGCCTTAGTGGCTTTACTGCCTTACATGGGGTGATACTGATAAAAAATATAGTCTAGTTAGTTTCTTCTTCATCACCAAGACCCATTTGTCCAGTGGTATGATGCTTGCGTTGTATCATAACAGCCGGGTTCAATTCTCGGTAGTGGATACGCACTGCTGAGGAGTCCCAAATAGGTTGAAACAGCCATTCAGTGCTTTCTGCATTCTGTTGAGGATTCTTCTAGACTTGATGAATTACTATGAATGTTTATTCAAATCCCCACCCCAAATTTCTGTCACTTATATATCCTTGCTTGATCCAGCTTCTAATGCTCTGGAGAGAGCGGCTTGGTGAAAGAAGACATTGCTCTTGGGGCCCTATCTGTTTGATTATGTATACTTGGATGAATATCACCCTGGTATTTAGTGAGTAGCTGCACTGTATTGAGTCTAGTTAGTTTCTTCTTCATCCCCTAGGCCCACTGGTCCAGTGGTATGATGCTTGCATTGTACTGTAACAGACTGGGTTCAATTCTCATAGTGGACGCACACTGCTGAGGAGTCCCAAATAGGACGAAATGTCCATCCAGTACTTTCTGCCTTCTGTTGAGGATTTTTCTAGACTCAATAAATTACTATGAATAAAATATATATATATATATACATATAGTTATCCACAGACAGACTGTTTCACTGTATCACAGCTCATCAGTGTGGGTAGACATCTGATTGCTTCAAGCCGGGATTGAAACCTGACTGATTTGGCATCAGTCAGAGATTCTACCCCCAAGCTATCGTCGCACAGCAGAGTGGAAGGGAAATTTTAACATCTTTACTATGCAAAGGACATCAGTAGATAGGAGAGCTCAATTCGAGTAGAAGAACATTGCATTAGCAGCAGCAGCAGCCACGGTTTATAAAATAACCCCTTCATCTCCAAGAATTTAATCAAATTATTTTGAGAGCATAAATAGTCATCCACAGGCATTGTTTTTCTGTATCACAGCTCATCAGTGTGGCTAAATATATATATATATATATATATATATATATATATATATATATATATATATATATATATATATATATATATATATATATAAAGCCTTGTCCAATATTTCAAAATAAAAGAATGAACCATTCAAGCAAATACAATGAATCAAGATATATTATTCTACCTACCAACTCTGTCAAGGGCATTCCACTGAGAAAGCCTCTTCCCAAGAACTGCTACTTACTAAAACAGACTCCTAAGTCTATGCTTTCTAGAACCCTACAATTTTAGCTTCTTCTATGGTCAATAATTATCTATCCACCATATCCTCATAATCTTTGTTTCCTATTTCTTCCTCTTATGTTTGTATCACACACTTCATCCTCTACCTTGAGTGGCTCTTGGGTCTTGCATTGGTTGAACATTAATAAAAAAAAATTTTTTGGTAGTAATTATCAACTTTATATTTAATATATTTTTGTAAATTTAGAGTGGATGTGTGCATCAGAAGTATAAGTATATTAAATATTTTACAAGTCTCCAACTACTTCTCCTTCACTTTATCTTGACTTCTAAATAGATACTAGTAAAAGTTAAACTTTTTAATTCCTTTCCTAGGTACAATCAGTCCCTTACATATTAAACACTCCAGTGATTTAATTCAAAAACTAAAAAATATAGATATGTTAAGTATAGATGTCAATTCTCTGTGCACTAATATGCGTGTCAAAAATGTTTAAACATCCTGAGAAACCATCTCACTAAAAAGCTAAAAAACTTTTGTTTCCCAATCAACAAATCTTATATATGTCACCTAATTATTCACTATTGCTATTTTTCTTTCAATAAGAATTTTTATAAACAAAAATTTGGTTTAACAATGGGATCCCTCATAAGTAGCATTTTTGGATATCTGTTCTCTTTGATCACAATCTAGGGCACCACATGTACTGTTGCCGCAATAGCAATAATATTTCCTGGGAAAGACCACCTAACAGAGCTCAACACTCTCCAGGTTCTCTTAAAAGTACCCACAAACTATTCTGTTTGTCCGTCTAACCTTGAATGATATGTTCAATCGAGAACATTTTACAAAATTCTTTAAATTAGTAAGCAGTGAATTGTGTACCATTATTCAAGACTATGCCATCTGGAATGCTATATCTTGCAAACAGTTTGTGTAAAATATTCACTGTAACTGTGGAAGTTTTTTTGTACTTAAAAATTTCAGGCCACTTAGTAAAACTATCCACTAACATAAGATAACGTGATCCATTTATTAGACCTGCAAAATCTATGTGCAGTCTTGACCGTGGAGTATCTGTCTGGTCAAGGTTGTATTTTTACCACTTGGGCTAATAATTCTTCCATATTTGAAGAATATCTGTGTTTGTTTTTCCCCTTAATCTTTTTTTTCTTTTTTAAACACACCAAAGAAAAAAATTAAAACAATGTGGTTCTAATTTCTTGTGCGCCAAAGTAAAAAGTACTTTTTCCTACTCGGTATGATTTTTGATTCCTTGTCACCACTGTTATCACTCAATCCTGGCAGTTATTATGTCTTTCTTAGGCTACTTGCTGTGATATCATTAGTATTCTTCCCGACTGACCCCTGCAGACTTCTATTGACTCACTTTGAATTCTTTATTTAAGGCATCTTGCCTAGTTCATTTGTGCTACTGGTGGTGTCTGATTCACTCCAGAACAATTTTCCATCTAAACACCAAGTTAAAAGTATGTTAGAATATAAAAAAGTAATTCTGTTTTTACATATGAAGTGCCATGTAATAAATACACAAGCAGAAAAGTAATACCAGCCATAGCTCAATCCCCAGCCAGCAGGCAAATAAGATGGAGTTCTTTTCTTATCAATCATGGCTTGAGAGATACTGGCTCAATATTGCTATCTCTGGTGAAATGATATACCATCCTTTTCATTCTTTTCTCAGCATTTCTCCTCACTCATTATTCCCAGTGTGTATTAACATGGACAGTTTCATTTTCTACTAAAACCCTGTCTCATATTTATATATAAATGTGGCATCGCATATGGAATCCTCTTGTTTTTGTTCACACCATTTTATTTCAGTGATTGTTCAACCGCTTCTACTAATGTTACTTTAGAATTATTGAGTGGAATATTCTGTTTTCCTATAATTTCATGGCTTCTTGTTTTATAATCTAATAATAAAGGGCTAACCAGAAAAATCATTTAAATGAAATGGATGTTTTACCTCTCTTAAGAAAGATCTTTTATTTATATATTTGTCTATGTTTTTCAATTGCAAAAGTTTTTCTTATTGTTTAAATTTGGAGGAATGCAAGCATTTTAAAGTTGGAGGATCCAGGCATTTTAAAGTTGGTGTAAACAGACATGTCTGGGTCGGTCTGTCCAGGTTTTTAGTTAAAACTATTTCTGGTATTTTTCCAATTTTCTACTTTGATACCTATTTATCTTGTTTTTAGTATTTATCTTGTTAGATAATGGTTGTTGAATTGTCTCTTAAAATACTTTCCACAAATATATTCTGTTTGGAAAAAACTTTATAAAATTCTGCTTTTAAAAACAAAAAAAACCCAAAAAGACAATTGTCCATCATCTAACATAGTTATATTTACCATAAACAGTACTTAATCCTGGGTATGACGATAAACTATATCTGACAGCAAGGCCTCTGATCAGGAGATTAGAGGTCTTGAGGGACATGGAACCACCTCTTAATTGCTGTTGTTCCCAGATCTACACTGACCTGGGGTGGCAGCACCTGTTAGGGTCTAGTTTTGGTATGCTGATAAACTATATCCAGCAGTAAGGCCTTTGATCAGGAGATTACAGGTTTTGGGAAGTGTGGAACCACTTTTTAATTGCTGTTGTTCCCAGGTCCACCCTGACCAGGTGTGGTAACATCTGTTAAGGCCCCAACTATAAGCAAATAGTGAACCCTCAAACAAAAACAAAATACTATGAAAGTATAAAAATACATTTTTATAGTAAAATTACCAACAATACATTTTTAAAGCAAAATGACCAACAATACATTTTATAACAAAATGACCAGCAATACATTTTATCTGTCGTTGAAGGTATACAATTGTGCTCAAAATGTATTTAGTTGTAGCGATAAAATTGTGTTCAAGATATTTAGATTTTGGCATTAACTAACTCATAGAGGTTTTTATGCTGCTAAACAAAATCAATCAATGAACCAACAACATAAAACACAGATATGACCGCCTCTAGTAATTATGTCCACACAAACATGTATATGCACAAAAGCTGAGTATCATCTACCATGTATTCAATTGTGAAAGCAGAATAACATATATCATATTTTTATTACTTCAAAGCTCCCCAAAATATATTCAGTTTAAATAGAAGCCATAGATGTGACTTCTTTTCCTGTTACCCAGAAGTGGTTGCACTGACAGAAGGGGAAAGATGTCTATTTCAATTTCATTCAAATTGCGTACGTATGCATTTGCATGCGCATGTATATTTTAATTAAATGACAGGCATTTTACAGTTGAAATTACCAGATGTAAACTGTAAGTTCTATGCTAACAGTTTCTTCTATCACACTTCTCGCTTGTGGAAATCTATTCCAGCTTCTTGCTTCCAAGTAAACTTTGATTTTCAAAACTTTAAATGCAATGTCAATCGTTATCTTCTGTCTTCTTAATTGTTGTTCTTTTATTGTCCTCTCTCCTTTAATAGTGAAGACGGTCTCTGTGGTTGAACTGGTAGTGTTACACTTTCACTATTTCCTTAATAGTGATTTTTTTTCTCATATTCTCTAACAATCAGTAACCCTTTGTGTCTTAGGGCCTTCATTGCATTGCTTAGAGGTGAAATGATTTTTTTTTAAAATAAAAATATTTTTACAAAATTAAAAAACTTTAAAAATAATTTTATTTATTAACAAATAATTTCCAAAATGTTCAATAAAATTTTATAATTATTTGATTTTTTAGAGTTTAAAAATTAACATGTATTTTTTTCTTGTTTTCAGCCCAGAGTAGAGATTATCCAGCCTGTAAAGGACTGTATGATTCCAATGTCTTATTCAAATTGTCTGTGTATGTGTGGGTACGCTTGCATATATATTAAATGGCACAGGCACATATAAGTCACTCATGCACAACATAGACATACATTACATGCATGAATAATTAAACACAGTGTCATGAACAGAGAATTAACTCTTTTATAATATGCATTATTATTATTATTATTCTTGTTGTTGTTGTTATTGTATCCTGATATCTATTGCAGCTGGGCAATTTGTGCAGGGTCAGTGTAAGGTTCCTGTCCCCTCACCCTGAATCTATCACACAGGAAGGGGGTAATTTTCACGAGGTAATATTCATATAAAATACAAATTTCATTGTAACCTAATTATGTACAATAATGGATCATATGCAATATAGGTGAACGACGAGAAAAATTGAAAATAAATCCAATGTATCTAAATCCAAATTAGAGACATGTCAGAATAGATGATTTCATCTTAAATAAATCACCAAATTTTATTGTAACCTAATTATGTACAATAATGGATCGTATGCAACATAGGTGAACAATTCAACTAGAAAAATTGAAAATAAATCCAATGTATCTAAATACAAATTAGAGACATGTCATAATAGATCATTCCATCTTAAATAAATCAATGTTTTGCAGCAATTTTTAACATGAGATTTTCTTCTTGTTAAAAAGTTGAATAATTTTAACACATTCAACATTATGGATAAAAAAATAGTGAATTTTATTTAGTGTTTTTTCAGTAATTCACATAAACAAAACAAATTCACAAATTTGGATGAAAAAAAAAATCCCAGAATGATGGAAAAATAAGCAAACATTTTCATTCTTTAATAGTCAGTTGCGTTTATATTAATTAGGTAATATTTATTGGCTGAATTTGACCCATAATGCAATCCTCAGTTGTGCCTACTACTAAAAAGACTGTGTGTCATATTTATCTTCATGTTTTGACAAATAAATCTTAACACTTTAATTTAGTTAGGATAAGAAAGAAAAGATTACTGACATTTTAATTTGATATAATGTGACCTGAATGTTTCATTTTTGAGGCTTAAAAAATATTCTTTTAACCTAATCATATTTTATGTATTGCATTAACATTTGAAATATTAAAAATAATTCAAATATAAGTTGATCTTTAACTGCGAAGATGATTCAGCAGTCGTATTTTTATTTTATTTTGTCAAATGATGTTTGCTCATATGAAAAGCAAATGTCTTCAAAGAATAAAAAAGAAGGTAAAAGTGTTATAGAACAAAGTAGATTCTTTGCTGTCAAACTGATAAGATAATCTTAGACATGCCACAAATTCATTTGACTTTCACATGTTTGGTACTAATATTTTAGGCTCTGTCATCTTATTTCAACATGGTTGTCAGTTATCCATCCTCTTCTTAACATATTCACATGTTTATCTATAATTTGGTGTGGATGGTGTAGAAATTTAGATTTATATATTCTTGTAGAAAAGAAAAATACACAATAAAATGCTCTGTAAATCTTGGACAATTTTTCAGTTCAGGTCACCAAAAGTTGCAGATCTCTTTGAATTGGTGAAATGTTTACAGAAAAATAATTATAGATGGATTGTGTTGGTTCCTGTCCAAAAGGATTGACTGTAAAAACATCTCCCTTCCCAAATTTATAGATAAATCATACAGATGCATGCTGGGATCTCATGCTGACCAATAAAATGAACCACTTCTCTATACTTCTCGCCATTTTTTCTTGCCTTGAAGTTAGAACACTACAAACACATGACTGTATACCTTTTGAATGTTAACATGATTCTTATTTTATGAACCTTATTGTTGTTGCTTTGCTTAGTTTTGTCTTGCATATATATTGTTTGCTTAGTTTTGTCTTGCATATATATTGTTTGCTTAGTATTATTTTGGCCTGGTCTTTTCTTTCTTTAGTTATTGTTTATTGGAAACCTTGTCAATTCTGTTTGTTGAGCATTTTTGCCAATTAGACTTAAATATGGCAAATTACTCTACAGATTGAAAGCATAAATTTAAGAAATAAAAGAATGCTATTACAGGAATTAAATCCTATATATATTTTTCAAGCTATAAAATCCCATCAGAAGGTTTGTTTGACAAAAATTAATTACTAGAGCAGATACTGCCAATATACTTGGTGGACATAGTTGTAAACCTACCTTGTGTTATTTTGGAACCATTTAGAAAAAACAAAATAACACTTTTTACCAGTGCTGTAAATATATATATATATATATATATATATATATAGCTGTAAATTTGAGAAAAAGATTTTCATGAGCCAGTGTGAAATTATTTTCTAACCAATGAAAAAAAAAAAAAAAGCAACTGACAACTAAGCCTTTGTCTATGTACTTACAAACACATTAGGATGGCTGTCATAAAGCCTGTTAACACAGTTCACACCAAGCAATAAGAACAGTTAATTACTTGATAAAACAAACTTCCCTGCAAAAAAATTCAACATTTTATTGTTATTGTATATCTCTGAAAAGAATATATAAATGTTATTTCAAATGATGTTCAGCTTCTGCTTTTTCACCAGAAAATTACATTTTATAAGTTTCAGTTAAAATATGTGTTATTAAATGTTAAATAGAAAACAAAAACCTGGGTAGATGGATCTCAACACCATTTAAGGCAAGTGATTTGGCTTTAAACCAAATATTTTTGTAATATTGACTATTTACTATATTAAATTCAAGATTACTTTTTAATGTACTTATATTACTACTAGGAGGCTTCACCTTCTCACTATCATTTCACAAAGTAAGATATATTCACTACTTGAAATCTTTGAAACAAAAATTTTAAATGAACATTTCATTCCTAAATTGGCTTGTTATAGTAAGGAAAGTTTTACAAATAGATGCCAACTTGTTGAAGGCCAAGTAAAATGCAAATTTCAAACACTTTTCTGCACTATATAAGACAATATTCCTAAACAGGACTATTTATGATATGAAAATCAAAACAATCCTCAAATAAAAGAACAGTAAAGAAGAACAGTTAATTAATAAAATAAACATTTTAAAAATCAATATGCAAATTAGTTAAACCTGAAGAGTGATCTGGCCTAGAAATAAATAATATATAATGCAGATATTGAGCCTGTAGTATGTAAATTACTCAGTGTGAGATCCAGTCATTTTTGGACGTCTCAGCTATTCGGTCAAACTCTCTGCCTCTGAGGCAGAGGGGAACTCTCTGCCTTTGGGCAGAGAGGAACTCGGACGAGGCTCCGCCGAAGGGCAGAGCCTTGTTCGAGGTGGTTGACCACCCCGATCCCGTTTATACGGGTTCTACGGGCAATTTTTGCCCGAGCCTACAGGCTCGGAAAGCCCACATTAAACCGGCCTTGTGCCACATTCGACACACGTGGGCGTGTTGTTAAACATCGTATGTAAATTACTCTAAAGTATAAAGTAGAGTTAGGGCTTTTTAATCTCAGAATTCATGAGAGAATTGAGTTCCAATTGAGCATTTATTCATATAGATTCTGTTATATTGGTTTTACTTAATTAGCTTTTATATTTCTTTAACTCTTCAAATGTTGAATGTATAACTAATTTCTATTTTCTCATCTTTACATTATATTAATTTTATCTTATAAATTGTCCCCTGTTTTGTCACTCATGAAATAAAAATTGTATAGAAAATATGGATCTACGTACATCAAATCATCTTTAAATTAAGTTGTAGCAGAAGAATTATCATTGAACTTTTAAAAGGTAAGCTTAAACATTAATTTAATACTTAAATGCAGCAATCAATTTCGAGTTTTTCTGTAGTTTATTGATGCCTATCACATCTATGCCTCCCTAGCTATTGTGATGATGGTCAAACCAATAGGGTGGCTTTTAAGCTAGCTTAAAATTTTAGCCTAGCTAAAGCTGCAATTTTAAGCTAGCTGCAATGTGGGATCCAAAAGGAAAATAAGAGTTACTACACTTGGACCTTGAATGCAATGATAATGGCTAGTATAATATATTAATATATATTTTTAACCTCGCATAATGTGGCAACCCTGAATCTGAGCTCAACAAAAATTGTTCCCTGCACCTAACTTTTCTAGGGCTTTTGAATGAGCTATGAATCATTGAAATCAGACCAGTGGGAGTGAAGGAGTTGCTTGGACACACACACACAAACATACACTGTACTTTATATATAAGATTATACATAACTAGTAGTACCCATGAAAATCTCACAGCATTCCTGTTTTAATTTTTCTTTTTTCTCACAGAAATAAGACAACATCTCTGATATGTCTTTTCCATCTTTCCACATGATCAAAATGGAATAGTCCATTATTTATGAGGTATTTACAGGACGTAATTTAATGTACATTCAAAAGAACTAAGGGAGGAACAAGAAGAGTTATAATAAGTTCCTATAAGTATATTAATAAGTAAATGCCTGGCTGCTTATTTTGAAGTATGTCCATCTACTAGGGTGGCCTTCTAGTCCTTGTTACAGACACCAGCTCAAGCACATTTGTCAACTTGTGGTTTGTACTGCAACTATACTGCGTGGATCTGAGGTACAGTTTCTGGGAGAGAACACATAATATGGTGTGATTAACAGTTTTGAACAAGTCCAGTAAATTTCCGTCCTCAGTCTTATTGCTTCATTCCATCTACCAAATTTAACTCACAAGGTTTGGGTCAACCTATAGTGTGGTTTTCAGGCATTTCCCAACAGTTCTTCATGCTGGGATTGTCTATCAAGTTTGATATGATCATGAGGTCTCTTTCTTGACAAATCAGCCTGAGTGAGATTTGAACCTATTTCCTATGGTTGGAATGCTAACCACTAATCAACATTCTGCCATACATTCACAAGAATATTACTTTATCATTATTATTGGGAGATAGAGCAGTATGCCAACAAAGTGATGCTTGGGTACTAATATACAAAGCCCAATATGCCATCATGACACCCAGTCTGATAAGCGTATAACAAGTACATGCATCACAGCCAAATATACATATTACATTATTTATACACGGCGTCCCCCAATAACTGACATCATTTTGTAGTCTAATAACATAGCCAATTCTCACTTAAATGATCTCAAATTTTAGCAAAATGTCTAAAAACTAAGTTGACTGTGTGAACTTATCTCAATGAGAATCTACCAGGAAGATGGATCGGGTGCGCCAGTGATAATGACTTAATGAAAAGGCCGCTACGTTCACCTGACTTGACACCTTGTGATTTTTTTCTATGGGGCTATGTGAAAGGACAGGTCTATATCCCCCCTTTCCTACAAGCCTAGAGGAACATAAGCAGAAAATAACTGAGGTGCTGGTGAATGTTACATGTTTGGCAGGAGCTGGACTACCGACTTGACGTCTGTCGTGTCACAAGTGGTGCACATATTGAACATTTGTGAAGCTTTGAAATTGGTTATGAAATTTACATCCTTTTGAATATCTTGTTTGAATTATGATAAATAAATCTTTTATTGTTCAACATGAAGCCTATTTAATTTTGTTTACATGGGACATGTAGTTACTCAGATATTCAAATTTTAAATGATGTCAATTTGGGGGGGACACCCTGTATTATAAATTATTTTTAATATTATAATTTGTCTTTTTTGCTCAGCCTACTGGATGTTACTAGCTGTTATTGCACTTATTGGATATCAAACTACATCCCACAGCCTTAGGTATCCAATAGTTTTCTGTGCCAAGCAAACAGGCTTTGTATTCATTGGTAAATCTAATGCTTGGGCAAAATTCCCTGACACTCTTCCAACCACTTCGATTACAATAGGCAATTCCATATTCTCTTGATTTTAAGTCAGTATAGTTCTCATTATTCAACTCTTCTTTCTTGACTATTCTCATATCAAACAGACAAGCAACGTTCAACACATTTGTCCATTTGAATTTTCATGTCCGATAAAGTCTTTACTTTTTCAGCATCATGGATTCTCTCTGATTTATTTTCCTGTCCAAATCCCAAATTTTGACAATACAAAACCATAGCCACTTGTTCATGTCTCCAATTTTTGTAAAGCATAGTTCATTCCAGTACAATAGTTTTTTCTGCTTTGCTGCACAATCAGCAAGCTGTTGAAATATCTTCTTTCTCAATGTATTTTTCGATTGCTCTCCTCCTAATTGCCTTGTCTTGAGCTGTGATTAACAAATCTTTTCTTTTTTAGATGCTCTTTTCTCAACCATTCAGTTGACTTTTCACTTCATTGTTCTGTGTTTTGAAAAAGAAATTCTCATGGAAACATTTTGGTTGTACTTTTCCTTTCTAGATCTAAGAATATAAATCTTTTTCCATTCCACTCCCAAGGATCTCTACTTTTGCTGTCACTCCCCACTCCATATTTGTTGATATTTTTGCTTACATCCTTACTAAGGATAGATTACCTGCCCTTGGTGGAAGTTGGATCAGAAGAGATAAAATGGAGTCCATGTCTCTGTTCAAATTTCTGGAATGAGGAGTTATAATTATTTACACTATTTATATTCAGACTACTGTCCTCATCTTTGTTGTTGTTACTACAACATTTTGGCCATTGTGCTCAACGGCCTTCCTCCAATGTATACTGATGTGGGTAACCTACAGGGAATTCTGGGAACCCTTTATTTAATCTACAGAGGTTAGACTGTTCTCATTCCAATACCCATATCTAGAGATATCTAGTTCTTATTTATAGTACTGCTTGGGCAAAATGTATTTGGACTTAGTAGAAACAGGTGAGAAATAACTATAGTGGTACTATAAATATAACTAGACAAGATTTTTTATAAACTTTTAATTAATACTAATGTCATACTGGGCTAAGGGTGGGAGAATAAATTACATGAGACTGATCACGGAAAAGTCAAATCAACAAAAGATGACGCAAGACATGGTAATCATAACAACTGTTTTATTCAAACCGTGGCTCAGGCTGTTTTGCTTCCAGCATTCCCTAGTGAGACCAGAGGGGCTTACAATTATCATAATCAACATTATTGGTATTGTTATAAACAACGAGCTTTTTTTAATTTTTATAATTAATGCCAGATTTTACAGTGGGCATCAATGGTTTAAAAATCTACATTTAGATTTCATTCACGCAAGTTTTGCTGAATTCAACTGACAAAATCTGTCTTTAATTTTTATTGTATCATTCAATTTTCAAATACCATACTGACAGCACCCAGTTCTTGATAAGGACTGAGACAGTTGAATATACTTAAAAAAAACAAAAACAAAAACAGAATATATGTTTTAACTTTGGACAGTTTAACCACAATTTTTATTTGGATCAATAGCAGCTTATTCAGAAATTTCCAAAATACAGTGTAACCCAGATATAAGAGACCCTGATATAAGATAAACCCTGATATAAGAGAGATTTTCTCTGGTCCCAAATTAGAGCCTGTGTTAATGTATATATAATAGACCAAACCCGGATATAAGAGAAACCCGGATATAAGATACTTCTTCTCTGGTCCCAACAACTCTCTTATATCCGGGTTACACTGTATAATAAAAATTAAACAGACAGATTTTGTTGGTTGAATTAAGCAAAATATGTTTAAATGAATTCTTGCTTTTTTTTATTAAGCATTTCACCCCAAGCAAGGTGGAAGTGCCACTAGCATACAAGAGGTTACAGGGGGTAGAGAACAAGATTAAATAGGCATGTTTGGGGAGAGGATAAAGAGAAGGACGGGGACAAGATCAAGGTATCAGAAGATGTCAGTTGACATTACACTTGAGTATTTGAAGATTATAGTTATCAGAGAAGCAAGTAAGAGGAAGAGAATTTCACAGATGGGAATTATGAGAGAAGAAGCTGTTTGAGTAGAAGAGACAGTTACATTTAACCGTTTTGGCAGTGAAAGGGTGGGACCGAGATGCCAGCCTAGTAGCTCACTTAAATTCATGCAGTTTGGAAACCAGCGAAAGCAACTCGTTGGAACAGTTGCTATGAAAATACTTATAGAAAAGACAGAGGGAAGCCACGGCATGTCTGTGAGAAAGCAACTGTAGACTAGATGCTAGATCAGGACCTATCACATTGCATATCCGTTTCTGGATTTTATCGAGGACCTCTAGACTTACAGCAGGGGCACCAGACCATATATGACAGCAATATTACATGCAAGGACAGATGGTGGATTTATAGATTTGAAGGATGGACTCTGATGAGAAAAAATTGCTGACATAACACAGGGAACCAACTTTCATTGCAGTAGATGAGTCTATACATTTGTTCCACCTCATATCAGCGGACAGCATGAGACCAAGCAAGGTGCTCTTGTAGAGTTGGGTATCAGCCATTCTGATGGGAGACAGGGAGGGTTCTCTGTGGTGGGTAAGTGAGAGCAGTTTTGTTTTGGAGGCATCAAAGTTTACCGGCCATTTCCTGCTCCAATCAACTACAGATTAGAGATCCTTTTCAAGACCAGCATCCAGGTTAGTTTTGTCAGCAATGCCAGATTTACTATTGAGGCAGGAGTAAATAGGTCATCCACATAGATGCCAACTTGAGAACTGATGACAGTCATTAATAAAGGTCATTAATGAAGATCAGGAACAGTGTAGAACCCAAGATAGAGCCTTAGGGAACACCAGTGTTCATGATAAAGGGGCTCGAGGAGAACCTGTTTAGGATGACGTTCATTTAATGGTTTGACAGGAATGGTTGTATTAAGTCAAATAATCGTCCTTTAATGCTATATCCCTGAAGCTTACGAAGAAGGCTGGCATGCCAAACCCTGTCAAATGCTTTAGAGATATCTAGAGCCACAGTTCGAGCTTCTCCGTTATTTTGAAGTGCTTGGTATACAAATTCAGTTATGGCCATGAGCATGTCAGCAGTAGATCAGACAAAGTGGAAACCATATTGCTTGTTGGAGAGCAGATTATGGGAAGTAAGCTGCTTAACCACTTTGGCAGTGATTAAAACCTCAAAGACTTTACTGAAGAGTGGTAAAAGACTGATAGGATGGTAGTTAGATGGGCCAGAAGGGCCTCCAGAGTGTGGAGGACCGTGGTGTGAATATGAGGAGAATGATGAGATATCACTGGGTTAAGATTTCCTGCTGGCCGGTCCAGCTACATAAGAATGTTGGACTATAATGGAGTCCAAAGAAGATAAAGAAACAAACAAGACCGATATACATGTATGCAAACAAATATATATTAATAACAAATTACAATGACATGAAGGGTTACAGAGTGTTGTATGGAGAAGTTATGGTGAGTGTGTTGAGTGTCCGTACGAACGCGTATATTGTTTTTAGCGTGTTCCCAGAATATGGGAAACGCTGTATGTGTGAGAGGTCACATATTGGAATAAGTAAAAAAAAAAGAGAAAGTTTTTTTTCCTCGCCTCACGCATGAGGTTGCGGCCCGAGGCCTGAGTTGAGACAGCTGGCCAAACGTGTGCGTAAGCCGGGAAAAAAGGAAGAGGCGAAAGGTCAGCCAGTATTTATACTCGTGGGAGAGAGAGACCCCTGTTGAAGGATTAAGGAAATGAGGAGGAGCTAACTGCGACAAGAGTTCTTAAAGACAGGAACAACAGATGAGGATTTCCAACAGGCTAGAAAACAAGAGTCAGTGAGGCAGTAGTTGTATAGTTTGGAGAGGACAGGAGCCAGTTCAGGAGCACATTTCTTCAGGACATTTGCTGGTATCCCATCGCCACCGTTAGCCTTATGGGAGTCTAATTTAGAAATGATGTCTGATAGCATCATTGGGGTTATGTGCATCTCACTCAGTAGAGCCTCAGTTCTGGGGGAGAAATCGGGTGTGGGTACACCAGATGTGTCTAGTGTTGAATTGGATGAGAATTTCCAAACAAAGCATTCAGCCTTGTCAGCTGAGGAAATCAAGACCTCAAATTGGTTGAATAATGGAGGTATTGCGAGTTTGCTGTTGTTCAGCACCTACTTGCAGAGCCACCAATAATCTTTAGAATCAAACTTGTGAGAAGCAATAGATTGTTTCATTCTTTTGGCAAGGAGTAACTTTGCTTCATTGAGGACACGCACGCACTCACTACGGACAGCAACAAAGAGATTTCTGTTGCAATCTGACATGTCACTATGGTACAGATGGAAATAGCAATTCCTGTGGTGAAACTAGAATTTTTTGGCAATATGCTGACACATGTTGAAATCCACAGAGTACTTAGTAGTATTGAAGTTACTGCTAATATGTTACTTTTTACCAGATTTTACAGTGGGCATCAATGGTTTAAAAATCTACATTGAGGAGATTTCATTCACGCAAGTTTTGCTGAATTCAACTGACAAAATCTATCTTTAATTTTTATTGTATCATTCAATTTTCAAATACCATACTGACAGCACCCAGTTCTTGATAAGGACTGAGACAGTTGAATATACTTAAAAAAACAAAAGTAGAACATATATATTAACTTTGGACAGTTTAAACACAATTTATATTTTGTTATATAGCAGCATATTCAGAAAATTCTAAAATATAATAAAAATTAAACAGACAGATCTTGTCAGTTGAATTCAACAAAACATGTTTAAATGAATTCTTCTATTCAAAAGTATTGCAAAACAATTTTAGTCTAATTAAAAAAAATAGACTATAATTTTTTGGCAATATGCTGACACATGTTAAAATCCATAGAGTACTTAGTAGTATTGAAGTTACTGCTAATATTTTTGTTGTGATCTACAAACTCTACATTTTGTTCAATTTCACAAACCAATTGATGAAATATAAAAACTTAAAGAAAAGAAATGCAAAAAACAATATTGCATTTTGCCAAAGTTATATTGGCGAACAAATTTTTTTTTCTTCCTCCGTATGAGTGCAAATCCTCATCGCCAAAAGTTGTTGTAGAGTTATTTCCTCAGTGGAAACTGTATTTGGACTAAATTCGTCCTAAATAGGTTCAACGTACAAAAAACGTTAGGAACTTGTAATAATCAGTATTACACAGAGTAATCGAGTTGTGGTCGCTGACTACTTTTTGTATTTGACTCCTACTGACTCCTACTTATAATAGATGGGAGAGTCTATTATCTATAGACTAGGTGTCTTTCACCATGACACATTTTAGTGGTAGTATTTTTTATGTTAAATAATAAAACTTTTAATTTTTCAAAAAAATTAATGAAAGTTTATCATACTAAGCTATGCACCCTAGTAAAATCAACTGTATCTTGTACCCCCTTACCTGTTTGTACATCTCTTCTAAATTTAGTTGCAATCAATGTGTGGCTATTTTAGATAGTGTGATGGATAGACTAACAGAAGTCACAGAATTTTATATATAGATACATTATTTAGCAGATTTATAGACCTATCTAATATTATCAAGAGTATCTTCATCCTGTTTTTTTGTTGATTTTTTAACATCAGTGTCACAGGGCCCCTGGGGTGTCATCAAGAAATACTACTTTGCATAAAACAATTATACATGAATATTATAATTGGTACAAACATATGACAATCTCAGGTGGTTTGTCAAATTTAATCTTTCGTAATGCTTCCTGGACCCTGGAGTCAAATTAACATCTACCCCCCTACATTTTCTGTCAAGCAAAGGAGTTGAGTAAAATAACAGATCCACCATCAGCCTTTCTATCTCTGTAAATAAGATGGAAGAATTCTTTTGAAATGCTTCACGTATTTCTCTACCCTTCTCGAGAATCTGTTCCCACGTTTTGCCTTTTCACGTAACTCACTGACTCTTTCTGAAAAAACATTCCTTTAAGCCTACGTCTGATGACTTAGCCCAATTAATGCTTGCTTTTTGGTCATTCAAGCTAGCTTTGTTTGTTATATGACTTCATCCTTGTATAAAAACCATTTCTCATCATTTCTAATCTCTTTTCTGTCACCAACTTTAAATTGCTGTACAAAACTTTTCTTTATCTGCTATTGTTTGAATCTTCAATATAAAATGATTATTATTTTTATTCTGTTTATTCATGTATGTGATTTTTTTAATTTATTTTGAAATGGTAAAATCTTTTATCAAAAATTGTTAAGAGAATTTCCATTGATTTAAATGGGTCTCCAAATATTAACAATAACATAACTCACATGGCTGCTGTAACAAACCAGTAACTTACTCCCATTACACATTCACTAAAAATACTCAATATGTATCCAAAATAAAAGATTCCAGCATTTCTGACAGAAAGGTTTACTGTCTACCATTTTGGTAAGTTAATAAATAATAATTTTTAGTGTATACCAGAATTGATTCATTCATTGATTTTGTACAATTTATCAATTTATTTAAACTAGAAAATATCTTTAGATTGTAAGAATTCTTTTTTGTTTTGTTTTGTTTTTGGAGATAATAATGGTTTAGTGATATGTCTTACTAATTAATCCATAGTTGGGGGACGAGGTGGATTCATACCTTTCCCAAGGGTATTTGTGCATAAAATGAACCCAACTGGAATTAGAACTCAGCTTTCTGATTAACTATTCCAAGCCATTATCCATTACACCATAAACACATCCAAACTTACAACAATTAGTATTCCCAAGTGGTCACCCATCTGGGTACTGACTGTTGCGTGTATAACAGCCCCTGACCTACTTACCTCCCCTACTGTGTCCCCTATCTGTGTAGCTCTTTCTGCAATGTTGACTCAACAATAAAGTCATTATTGTGCCTAGCTCCATTGCCGTTCTCATTTGTACTAACCAATACCTAATGTAACTCTGACCAGGCCTGATGTTGCTTAACCTTGGTGATCATATGGGAATTAGTGTTTCAATCTGATGTGGCTGTAAAACTTGTATTCTCCAGAATAATGTCAATCAAAATTAAACTCTTGTCAGAATCCACATTGAAATGATTAGCCCTTGTGTTCATCAAATGGAAACTTATTCACCTGCAAAAAAATAAATTTTCTTCACAAGCAAAGCTTCGTGCAACAGAAGCATTCACAGAAAATCAAATTCCTTCTGTGAATGTAATTCTCTCGCATTCAAACTGGCTAAACTTATGGACATTCAGGGCATTTTAGTAGATATCTATTTATTCTTCCTAAAGTTGAAATGTAATACAAAGCCATTTTTAAAGTGAAAGCCCACGCTGTGCATAAACAAATTCAAAATAGTCTTGTTCCATCGTCATTTGTCGCAGGCGTCAAAGCTTATCCTTACCCTACCAATTTTAGTACAATGTGGAGATACAACCTGGGAGGTATTTACATCACTTTGCAAGGCAATGGAATGTTACATATGGCTTTCTTTTAATGTGGGATTCCACACACATATATAAGTGGATGTAAAATGGTGGATATAAAATGGTGTTGGTAATTTAGTCATAGGCACAATTATAAGAATAAATAAAATTGTGGTTAATCAGTGGCAAAATTTAAAACTGCAATTTATTTACATTTTTACAGTTTTTTTGCATAGACAATGTTTATAAAAATGGATGTGGTTGATAGATAAAAAGTTCATACATTTTAGTCAATGTCATAAATTACAAGAGAAAAAGAATTACATGCATATTGACTTCAAGAAAATAACATGTCATTTCAACGGGTGATTAATCTTGATCTTTAGACAATTTCCCTCTTTGAGTAATGGGAATCATTTGGTATAGACTTGTGCAGATGAGCTGGCATTATTTGGGGAGTTGCCTGATAACAACCTGTTGCAAAGTTTTGTATTTATTTGTTTTCAAAGCATACAAATTCTAAGGATTTTGCAGTCAAGTTTGATCTTCAAAAATGAAAATAAAATGTCTGTTTTCTTAATTCCTGTCTTTTTATTGTTCTCACTCCATCATAAAGTTTTTCTTATATTCTTTCACATTCAGTAACCCCCTGCATATTAGTGGCTTTGTTGCCTTGCTTGGGATGAAATGATTTTAAAAAAAGAAATCAACAGCAATTGGTTAAAAATTCTTTTTCTATCTCATGACATGTTTTTACTATGCTGAAAAATTTTAAATCTTTTAGATTTTATTTTTGGAAACTTCTTCTGTGGCATCAAATACATACATATATATATATATATATATATATATAGAGAGAGAGAGAGAGAGAGAGACAGACAGACAGACAGACAGACAGACAAATAGGGAGTATAGTATAGTATTAAGTACCTGAATTGCTGGTTCTTTTTCTAGGTGGAAAAACCTTTTTGGGCAGGCAGGTTTTTGTCATAAAGTGCTCAATATAAAAAAACAAGCCCTGAAGAGTGAACATCTTATCTTGATGTGCTCACAAAACTATGTAGTAGGCATGACTGAACCAACACCACTCACCTAAGTGATAAACTTCTTCAAATTAATTATGCATACATACGTATATATATATATATCAGTTGGGTTTCAATCCTTACTTGAAGCAATCGGATGTTTAGCCACATTGATGAGCTGTGATACAGCAAAACAGTCTGTCTGTGGATGACAATATATATATATATATATATATATATGTTAGTGATCTTCGTTTTGTGTAGCTTTTTTATACGTCGCTGACATTTTTATGCACTAGGTATTTTAATAAATTTAGAATATTGGTACAAATACAAAAATTGCCTCACTTCATCTGCAGGTTTCAGGAAGTAGCCCTTAGCTTAAACTGTTAATGCAATGAAGTAATAGTATCTGGGAGACAAATATTAAGGAACTCGACTTATGAGAGTGTATCAATATAAGTCTGGCATATTTATTAGCTTAATTTTGATCTGAAATTTTCACTCTATAATATTCAAGCTACCTGATTAATGTTTATCATTTGATTAAGTGCATTGTCAAGGGAGGGGGCTGTATTGAAAAATAAATATTTCTATAATTAAATAATCTTTTTCATTAGGCTTATTGACATACCTACATATTTACCACTGAATTAAGTGCATTGACAAAGGTGATGATTATCTTGGAGAATCCCTATTTGTGAAAAATAAATCCTATTTACATCATTAGGCTGCAGATTTACGGATTTCCTTCCATATATGGAAAGCAGTTAATTGCATGAAACTAAAAAAACTTTTGTGATCACTGACTTGGTGAAATGATTGTTGAAAAATTATTATGGATTGGCAGAAAACATCAATTCAAGAAATACAAAGAAACCACTTTTTATGAATTGAATATTGTGAATTAGACATTATCCACTGTAACAACAATAACTAATGTTAAATATTAATAAATGCTAATAGAAATACAAGATACCCATTATTACTCATATATAGAGTAATGCGTCCCCAAGACAATGTAGACAGAGAATACTTTAGCCAAAAGGACAGAGGAACAGGGTTAATAAGCACTGAAGATTGTGTTACAATTGAAATGGTAATTTTATTTGCTTTTTTTGTCCTCAATAGGAGTAGATAGGTTAGCCTAGCGTCGGGTTCACACCCCTCCCCACTCTTTTGAACAGAAGCAGAGGTTTCATCATTTGTTTCCTGTTTAGGATTGGGTTTCTAGTTCCCTCTAAAGTCATTTCCTTCTCTTTCACTTTCAGTGTTTCTTGGTGGCTTTATCACCTTGCTTTGGGTGGTGATTTTTATTCTGTAACCCTCTAACTTTAGTGGCTCTTAAGTAAACTTCATTGTAAAAAAAAAGTTATGTCACTGATGTCCATGTTCCTAGTCTATGAGTTTATTAAACATGTACTTCTCATTAATTATGCTAATTATATTTCGACTATTGTCCTCATTTTTGTTGTTGTGACCAAAATTCTAGCAATAAGCCATCATCAGACGTAGGTTTAAAGGAATTTCTTTTCAGAAAGAGTCAGTGAGTTACGTGAAAAGGCAAAACGTGGGAACAGATTTACGAGAAGGGTAGAGAAATACGTGAAGCATTTCAAAAGAATTCTTCCATCTTATTTACAGAGATAGAAAGGCTGATGGTGGATCTGTTATTTTACTCAACTCCTTTGCTTGACAGAAAATGTAGGGGGGTAGATGTTAATTTGACTCCGGGGTCCAGGAAGCATTACGAAAGATTAAATTTGACAAACCACCTGAGATTGTCATATGTTTGTACCAATTATAATATTCACGTATAATTATTTTATGCAAAGTAGTATTTCTTGATGACCCCCCCAGGGGCTATGTGACACTGATGTTAAAAAATCAACAAAAAAAACAGGATGAAGATACTCTTGATAATATTAGGTAGGTCTATAAATCTGCTAAATAATGTATCTATATATAAAATTCTGTGACTTCTGTTAGTCTATCCATCACACTATCTAAAATAGCCACACATTGATTGCAACTAAATTTAGAAGAGATGTACAAACAGGTAAGGGGGTACAAGATACAGTTGATTTTACTAGGGTGCATAGCTTAGTATAATAAATTTTCATTAATTTTTTTGAAAAATTAAAAGTTTTATTATTTAACATAAAAAATACTACCACTAAAATGTGTTATGGTGAAAGACACCTAGTCTATAGATAATAGACTCTCCCATCTATTATAAGTAGGCGTCAGTGGGAGTCGAATATGAAAAAGTAGTCAGCAACCACAACTCGATTACTCTGCGTAATACTGATTATTACAAGTTCCTAACGTTTTTGTACGTTGAACCTTTTTAGGACGAATTTAGTCCAAATACAGTTTCCACTGAGGAAATAACTCTACAACAACTTTTGGCAACGAGGATTTGCACTCATACGGAGGAAAAAAAAAAAAATTTGTTCGCCAATATAACTTTGGCAAAATGCAATATTGTTTTTTGCATTTCTTTTCTTTAAGTTTTTATATTTCATCAATTGGTTTGTAAAATTGAACAAAATGTAGAGTTTGTAGATCACAACAAAAATATTAGCAGTAACTTCAATACTACTAAGTACTCTATGGATTTTAACATGTGTCAGCATATTGCCAAAAAATTATAGTCTATTTTTTTTAATTAGACTAAAATTGTTTTGCAATACTTTTGAATAGAAGAATTCATTTAAACATGTTTTGTTGAATTCAACTGACAAGATCTGTCTGTTTAATTTTTATTATATTTTAGGATTTTCTGAATATGCTGCTATATAACAAAATATAAATTGTGTTTAAACTGTCCAAAGTTAATATATATGTTCTTCTTTTGTTTTTTTTAAGTATATTCAACTGTCTCAGTCCTTATCAAGAACTGGGTGCTGTCAGTATGGTATTTGAAAATTGAATGATACAATAAAAATTAAAGATAGATTTTGTCAGTTGAATTCAGCAAAACTTGCGTGAATGAAATCTCCTTAATGTAGATTTTTAAACCATTGATGCCCACTGTAAAATCTGTCATTAATTATAAAAATTAAAAAAAGCTTGTTGTTTATAACAATATCAATAATGTTGATTATGATAATTGTAAGCCCCTCTGGTCTCACTAGGGAATGCTGGAAGCAAAACAGCCTGAGCCACGGTTTGAATAAAACAGTTGTTATGATTACCATGTCTTGCGTCATCTTTTGTTGATTTGACTTTTCCGTGATCAGTCTCATGTAATTTATCTTTCCACCCTTAGCCCAGTGGGACATTAGTATTAATTAAAAGTTTATAAAAAATACCATTCAGCCATGCATTGAATACTGTTGCCATATCTGGTCTGGTGCTCCTGCTATTCATCAAGGTTTTTGACACAATCCAAAGGATCTGCAATGTAATCAATCCTGACTTGGCATCTCGACTTCAGTCACTTTCTCACTGTTGTGATGTGGCTTCCCTTTGTCTTTTCTACAAATATTTTCATGGCAACTGCTCTGACAAGCTTTTTTCCCTCGTACCCTGACTACATGAATTTAAGGGTGCTGCTAGATTGGCATCTAGGTCCCACCTTTTTACTATTGAAATAGCTAAATGCAACCGCTACTTCTACCCCAAAGGTTTCTTTTCTCACACTTCCTGCCTGTGGAACTCCCTTCCATTTACTTGCCTCCCTGATAACTACAATCTTTTAAAATTTGAATGTAATCACCATCTTCTATTTTCTTGAATCCTGTTCATCTTTTGTCCTTTGCTCAATCCTCCCTATACCCAGTCTTTTCTATCACTTTCACACTCTGTAACCCTCTGCGTATTAGTGGCATTCCCATCTTGCTTGGGGGGAAATTATTTAAAAAATCATCCCATATTATAGATTTATAAAAATCTGATATTATAGGTTTTCTATCCTAAAAATTGGATGGTGGACATTAACAGGTTGAAATGATGAACTCATGTACTTATAGACTTGGTAGGATATATTTCCTTCTTCCCTAGCTGGTCATGTGACTTTTAATGGCCAATCATCAGAGTCCTGTCTTCACATAGATGACAGTCTTTTGTTAGACACCACAAAGAGAGGATGTATATCTGATTTGTGGCTATAGATAGCATTTAGCAACATGGTGTGTCAGACTAGTGAATAAAGACAACTTTTTGTAATATCCAATAGTTTTTCTTTTCAGGGTTGGAGGGAAGTCATGTATCACATTTTTATACTTTAGCATGTTCTCTTTTTTAGAAAACAAAAACTTAATTTATGTTCTTTAGCCTTATATTGAGCTATCTTTATTTTTGTTTGGATAACTATCTGCTTCCAATGTACAGATAGAACTAAAGCTGCCTAACGTATTTGCCAACCCAAAAGACTATACTTATACTTGATAAGTTCAGAATCCCATTTGAACATTTCGAGTCTAATTACATTCGATTTGGGCTCCTTTAGCCCAAATTTACAGCATAAATTTTCCAGCAATATATGGACAAAATCTTTACTGATGTTGATTGTATCTTTATCCATAAAAATCCATATTACCCATCTAAATGATTTAAAATTTACAATTTTGCCTGATAATAACTAAAAATGTATTTTCAATATCACTTTAAACCTTAACTTGAGTAAAGAAGGAATCATATGATAGAATACTAAAAGAGAATCTTTACTAAATCCAAAAGCCTGCATTTGGATTATCCAACCTCATCTATCAGGGGATTTCTAAAGCCCACTTGGTGGCATTGTATAAAAAAGAAAAAGGCATAAACCCTCATTTTCTCTCTTCTTCTTCTTCTGATCTTCGACCGAAGAATGTTGTCAGGTCAAAACATATCTCTTTTGCCCTTTGGAGGAGTTCTTAGTAAACCATGATTCATATTGGATACAACACTATCACTACACTTTCTCTCATTCAAGGAAAAAGAAAACCCCAGGCATCTGGCATCCCGCTCCCACCCCTACACCATGGAAACTGTTAGATGTAGACGTCTCTTCTACTCCAATAGCTTCATGTCTCGCACATCTCGCCTATGGAACTCCCTTCCCTATTACTGTTTCCCTGACAAATACAATCTCCAACGGTTTAAGTGTAGCGTCAATCGACATCTCCAGTTGCCTTGATCTATCCACTTCCCTTCTCCACATCCTTTCACCTTTCATTCCTATCTGCTCTCACTCCAAATCTTCTGTAACCCCCCTTGCCTTGATCGACCCACTGTCTTTCTCTTTCTCCACATCCTCTCCTTTACCACTCCTATCTGCTCTTCCTCCAATCCTTCTTTAACCTCTTGTGTGATAGTGGCCTCCAGCCTTGCTTGGGGTGATACGCTTAAAAAAAAAAAAAAATACACAGTAATATCTCCACTACAACCTATCATATAAATATATATCTACCTTCAATACAAAAAATATCACTCTTCAGCAAATAAATCAACAAGTATCACCAGTATTAGTACATTACAACTCCTCCATTCCATCTTTTGATGGATTACTATAAGGACAAGTGGTGGGTAGACATCAAGTCAAGAAACGTAAATGCAACAAAAACAAACTACCCTAAAAGTTGACAAGGAAGTTTGGGGGTGACAATGTTCAACAAGTATATATATGACCATCATTTTGGCCTATATACTGTGATTATTTGGAAATAAAAAGAGTTTGTCACAAATAGTCTCTGTACAATTATAAATGTGAACTTTACTCCTGTCAGCATATGAGTATTATCGGATTACCCTAACTTGTCCACCAAGAAACTTCATCTAAGGCCCACTACATGACAATGTATAAATCAGTATAAAATGAAAGGATACAAATTTTCTTTTTCATAGTAACATGAGGAATTTCATCTTCCCTCCGTGTTATATTCCGTGCTAATAGAAATATACACTTGACAAACATGGTGGATAAATAAGTAAAGGTTTTATTGTAATAACCAGTACAATAAGAAATAAGGTACAGTTATGCGCACGGTCATTGCAAGTCAATGCAGTAGTAAGTGCTGCTATTGGAAGGTTGGTAGTTCTCGCATAAGTCTGAGTTGTACTCGACTCCTGTAGTCCGTTGCCTTACAGACACTTATAGATAGTTACTACCTATAGTGTAGTCACTCATGGGGGTGACAGGTTATTCCATTACTTCACTCAGGGATTTACTTCCTAGTCCACAGTGAACCACTTGGTGCATCTCCTACTACATAATACTATCTTCTATTCAAAAAAAAAAAAAAAATCCTCATGCAACCATAATAATATCTCCACCTATCACATAAATATATATCTAACTCCAATACGTGAAAAATATTTCTCTTTAACAATTGAGATCACCGCTACAGTAAGATTTTATCTACAATTAATTCCCAATTAAGCTGATTTAGAGTTCATTTAGTTAGAAAGAATGGGGTTGTTTCCAAAGGATTCCATTGTGTTTACTGAATCAGAAAAAAACAATCATTAAGTGCTGTAATAAAACAGCATTGTGACCTATTTGCGCTAGTGTATACACAACCTACATACATCAATTAGTCACAGACAGACGTAATTTTGCTATAAATGTGACGCTACATCAGAATGCTAATGGAAAACCAATACCTACTGAAATTTTATTGAAAAAGTTAATAGAAACTTTAACAGCAGCTTACTTCACAATGCCATGCATCCAGTACCTTATAAAAGGCCATCGAGCGTTGTTATTGGGCATTCATAGGCTGTTGTTCGATGCTTTTTGCAGCATGAACCCAGCTAAATCAGATAAAGGCAGCTAGCAATTCTTAAAACACATATCATATATAGCTCACAAAGAATGTGTAGCTTAGCCACAATAAAAATAAAATATAAAAATAAAATATATAAACAAAAATAAAAACAAATTTATTAAAAATAAAGCATTTTCTTTCTATTAAAAGCCTTCTCTTTCTATCATTCTCTCTATCCTTCTCTCTCTATACTTATCTCTCTATCCTTCTCTCTATATACTTATCTCTCTATCCTTCTCTCTCTATACTTATCTCTCTATCCTTCTCTCTCTATACTTCTCTCTCTATCCTTCTCTCTCTCTATCCTTCTCTCTCTATACTTATCTCTCTATCCTTCTCTCTCTATCCTTCTCTCTCTATACTTATCTCTCTATCCTTCTCTCTCTATCCTTCTCTCTATATACTTCTCTCTCTATCCTTCTCTCTCTATCCTTCTCTCTCTATACTTCTCTCTCTATCCTTCTCTCTCTATCCTTCTCTCTCTATACTTCTCTCTCTATCCTTCTCTCTCTATCCTTCTCTCTCTATCCTTTTGCTGGGCCATTTGTGATGAAAAATTACCAAAAATCACAGAGGTTCTATGCATAACTTCCACTTTGAAAAAATGAAAAAATGAAAAGAAAGGAACACCGGAAAATAAAATAATTTTGGACAATCAAAAAAATTGACACAAAGAGACTCTTAAAGGAATCAAACTGTATTCCAAAATATAACTTCAACAAGACATAATGGACAATGGAAACTGGAGATAGCCAACATTTATTCTCTTTTTTCAAGCACCACATTAGCATCATCCTTAAAAATTGCATATATCTTTTTCTCATTTTTTTTTTTTTTTGCTGTTATTAAATTTTTTTGCTTTATGGAAATGAAAGTGTATCATCTGATGAAAATGCATTTCGTTTTCCTTCATTTTCATGTTTAACATAAGAATATTTAAAATTTGCAATACACACAAAAATCAAATGGAAAAAAATGCTGAAATGACACTTTTCAGAATATGCATATATGTCATAAATTTTAGTCATGAAGGGAAATGAAATCATGTGTTCAAATGTCACCGACTGAAAAATACTATATTATACACCATTGCAATTAGATCTCTTTCTCATTCTTGCAAGATGTGAATACCATGAAAGCAGAGAACAAAATAAAAAAGTCCTTTTTTTTGCACATAGGCTCCAAACATCACATCCAGTCCATGAAGCAAGCCCCGGCAATGAAAGCAATACTGGCCAATTACAAATGATCATCCTGAAAAAGGAGATACTCTTGGAGACTGCTAGATCTGCTTAAAAGCAGGATACTCATAATGACCGCAAGCAGTTGTGGGTCAGTGGGTTACTGGCCAACATGCAGGGCACTGCCACAGACATGACTGTTCCTCTTAATGATCGTTACCGCTCCAAGGCTTGACTAAACACCCAACTCTTCACACATGGAATCCAGAATATCATCTCAACGTCATCACCACCCAGCTACAAGCCTTCCTCATTGCCAATGCCATCACCTTAGCAAACCCAACCCACTACAGCAGCTAACTATCTAGCCACAACACTGCCAGGCTCAAGATGCCAACTGTCATGATTGATAACATCTCAATGTTAACACCACCTAGTTAGAAGCCTTTCTCATTGCTAATGCTGTTACCTTGGAAAACCTTACCCACTACAGTGGCCAACTATCCAGTCTCAAGCAAGTGACTCCAACTCCTCAAGCATGCAACCTACTTGGGCTACCACCGTTTCATAGAACACTGGAAAACCAGCTACACCAACCATGTCTCCTTGACAACCCACCGCTGTCACCTCAGCATACCCAACTTGCTACAAGCATTCCCTTTGCAATCATCACTGCAGTCCTGTTTCATATCTACCAGCCACACCAATCCAACGTTACCTTGACTACCAATGAATCGACCCACCACCATGACCTCAATTGACTAATATGTGTGAACGACCATATCCTGTGACCTTGGTCAAACCAATGCAAGAATTAGGTCAATTCTCAGCACTATCATTACACTTGATGCCAGTCTGACAATCAGCAACACAAAATGACATTTCACCCATTTTCTGAGCGCTATGTGAGACACCCTATATATTAAACAAATACACATTATTCAAAAACCTAATCCTTATTATTCCTTTCCTCTTGTAACCAAATGCTTATTATAACAACTACAAACTTTTTATTCTAATTATAATAATTTTGTAAAATTTTGAGTTACTTAATCACTATTTTCACTATCATTTAACAACTAAAGTAGTAATATATTTGCTTGTGACTGCAAAGAATGGAAAGCTCAGCTGTTAGGTATGTTATGTATTCCAAGAAGTACAAAAGCTAAGGCTGAGGGCAAGGACCCGTTTTTGGACTACAATAACCATGTTAATGATCCCAGGAACTCTCTCTACTAAAGCATTGCATTGCAGATGATAAGCTGTTGTGCATATCATATAAAAACCAATTATCTTTGACAATTTGGAGAGCCACTAGCTTTTAAATTCTGTATGTCTGTCTGTAATAATATATATCAGAATGCAAAACCCCATAATCTACACAACCACAAAGGCCACAGATTGTACATTTCTTTAAGACATTGGCTGTGTTTCATTTCATTGTTTTGAATGGTCAATGCATATCAGGAGGTATCACTATATAGCATATGGGTTATTATGTTGGTAGGAGAGGACCCCTTATATCAATAAAACGTTTAAAATCTTACCAAAGGTATTTCAAGTTTATAGTAGAGGTTTTGTGTATTTTTTACATTTTTTTTACTGTTGGTAGAATGTTTATAATACACAAAATGTTCCGACTATTTCTAACTAATAGTATTTATTTACATTTTATCAGCTTGATGCCGTGCTACGTGTATCTACTACCACCAAAAATATAAAAACCTTGCTGTGGTAAATGTCTACTTTTCATTAACAACAGAGTCCAAATATTTATGTTTCTGAACAAAGAAATGTACAAATCTCTGACTGACTGAAAAGGGTGTCTTCCTGTTAAGAAGTTTGACTCTACACATAATCAAAGAAAAAGGATCATATATATATATATATATATATATATATATATATATATATATATATATATGATCTGTTGAGAGTTCTATGTCAAAAGACAGACCAAAAATTATTCCATAATGACAAACAGACAGTTAAAAAACCATAGGTGATATTTTATTTCATTAAAGCCAATAAAACATGGCTTCTTTGGATTTGAAGCCATGTTTTATCGGCTTCAATGAAATAAAATATCATCTATGGTTTTTTAAGTGTTTGTTTGTCATTATAATATAATATATATATATATATATATTCTGTTTTCATTGAGTTTATGTATCTTGTTTTGGGTTAAGAACAAAGGGGAATTTCCACTGCTGAGTAAAAAGGTTATTTTATTACTGTTGCCTTTTACAACTACTTACTTGAGTGAACTGGGATTTTCCACATTAACTCAATTTAAGACGAAGGGCAGAAGCAGGCTCAACACTGCACCTGATATGCGTGTAGCATTGTCTTCCTCTGTTCCCAATTGGAATCGGCTGCTTATGAACAAACACATCCGTCTCATTAAATGGAATTTTTTTCAAATATTATTTACATTACCTTTGCATCAGAATTTCCTTTTAAATTTATTTTTCTAAAAGTAATTTTATATTCATACAAATGGATACGTGCAATTCCAATATGTGCATCTCAGAAGAAATATACATATAAATTGCTGATGCTAAATAAATGAACCTAGTGAACAAAGTTTGTCTTTGATTTATTACATGTACGTATAATGGGTCACAATGTGAAATGTGGTTCTTACTGTGGGTCACAGTAAAAAAGTTTGAAAAATGCTGCCTTAGATGGCACGCCAATTAAAATTGTTCAAAACACCACAACCTTAGCTCTTGGGTGTTCGTCTTGTTCAATGACTTTGAAGTGAGAGGAACTCTTACTTAGCCAGTAATAATCTGTCGAAAATATGCAAATCCAAACTCAATTGAAACATCAAGATACATAATTTCCTGTCTACACTAGAGTCAGTTTTTTTGCATGTAAGCAAGACATGGACTACTGACAAAACCTTCTGCAAGAGGCTGGATGGATGCTACACTAAAATGTTATGATTGGTACTTAATATACACTAGAGTGCTAAACTAACAAACAAGCAATTCTATGGAAAGCTAATCCTAGTCTGAAAGAAGATAGCATTCAGAAGAATGAATCTTGCCAGACATTGCTTATGCTCTTCAGAGGAAATTGCATAAGAACTTATGGTAACCATCTATAGGATGAAAAAACAGGGGCTATCTAAAATCTGGATGAACTGAAAACAGTTACAATGGATCAGAACAATTGAAGATGTGCTCAATATTTCAAGGGAAGAGTCAGCAAAACTATCAAAGCTCACAAGAAAATTAAATTTCGGCATTAAATGACCCAAATGTGAAAAAAAAAAAATACATATGTTATTCTGCTTTCACAATTGAATACATGGTAAATGATACCCAGCTTTTGAGCATTTACATGTTTGTGTGGACATAATTACTAGAGGCGGTGATATCTGTGCTTTATGTTGTAGTTTTGTTGAAGTTATATTTTGGAATACAGTTTGATTTCATTAAGAAATTGTAGGATATTATATGGATTAATGTCATGAATTAATGTAGTGTATTTAATGTAATTAATGTATGGAGAACTGGAAATGGGAAAAAGACTGCAGTACAAGCCAGAACTTCATTACAAAGATTGCCTTAAAGAGTCACTATACAAGTGCAATATTGGTTTGGATAACTGGGAGATTCTAGCTGAAGACTGGGTTTCTGGAGAGCTGGTATTGCTGATGGCATCAAGATCTTCGATGAGGCATTACAAAAATATGCAGAACTCAAGAGAGGAGTTCAGAAGGGATCCCTGAATTGCCATGAGGTGCCAACCTGGCCATGTGCCCAATGCAATCGGATATGTCTGTCCAGGGCAGGTCTGCTCAGTCACCAGAAATCACACTAACACCAACAGTCTATTGCATATGACAATTTTTGTAAATGGCATGCTTTGAATGACCGAACTGTAGTAGGGTGAGCAAGTCCAGGCCAGGCCTGACAAGGCATATAAAAAGACACATTGGAAGTGATGATGTTCAAAGTCAACTTCCACCACTCGGAGATGATTTGACATGCCATATATGTAACAAGAAATGTAGATCAATGGCTGGCTTTATGAGCCACTGTCATTCATTATGAGCCATTTGCAAATGCCCTAATTTTATTGACTTTGGTTTTATGACATATACAAACCTCTTTATAAGTCAACAATTGTTTTTAGTTTTAGCCACTATAATGTCATAAAAGAGTTTAGTTTTCATTTAACTTTTTAGTTACTTTTTATAACAATTTTACTCAATCTGTCTGACTGGCAACGAGTAAAGGGTCTGAGTAATAGTGTGGTAAAAAGTAGATAAAAGATGAAATTGGAAAAAACAATTAGTCAAAAATTATTAATGGCAAAATGTGCTTCAACTAAATTCTTTTGTGAACAAATTTGTCATATTTTTCTTTCAAGTTACTATTTTTAAGTTTATTATTATATAACTTATTTTATTGTAAAATTTCCCACACTCTAAACTTGCAAAGTTTAGCACTAAGGCTTTGTTTTGTGTCGTTGATAGTGCTTCCACAATGTTTCAGCCAATCCAGTCTTCAGCCTTCATCAGCTACCTTCTGTAATTCTTGGAAATGTCATTAACATTCCAAGTTTTTTTCAGACAAATGAATTCTTCTTTGTGGCATGAATGCTGTTACCATTTTTAAAAAAAAGAAAGAAAAAAGATACCTATCTCTTTGCTTACAGATTAGAATGGCTCAGTTGAGACTATAAAGTTATAATGGCATCAATGAGCGTCTGAAAATCTCTACTTCATTCGTATTTCATATTTCCTGTTTTTAACAAATTCCTATGTATACAGAAGAAAATAATCCAGTCATTTAGGGATTATTTTAATTTCAATAATACATAAAAATTTTGTTATATATATATATATATATATATATATATATATATATAGAGAGAGAGAGAGAGAGAGAGAGAGGGGGGTATTTGGGAAGCAATTCTGGGGCTTTGAAAATGGCTAGTGGTGTTAGATGAATGTACTTAGACATGAGTAATTTCATATTCCAATACCAACCAGAAATCTGAAAGATTATTAGAAGTGTTGAAAGGATAAAGAAAAAAGAATCAGCAAAATGGAACTTATGCTGTTTTAAATGAAACTTGTATATTTCTTTGTGTGTGTCTGTGTGTATATATATATATATATATATATATATATATATATACATATAAAATGTATGTAATATGCATAACTAAACATGTGTAAGTGAAACTTGGATGCTTAAGTGAAAGAGTGAGGTAATAAAAATTGTTTTTCAAGGTGATCTCTGGAGAATGCAAATTCTCTAATGTAAAGAGATTATTTTAGTTATATACCCAAATAACATTTTTGCCATGACCTTTGAACTTTAGGAACCAGAATTATGACCTCTTAAAAAGCTAAAAATAGATGAAACATTAGTGCAGTATGGTGTAAAGGAATTGCACACAACAGACACTACATCTTTGTACATAATGCATTAGGATGCATCAAAAGTAGTTGCCTTCCACATGCTTTATTGTTCTCTCTCTCTTTCTCTCTCTCACTCTCTCTCTCTCTATATATATATATATAGAGAGAGAGAGAGCGAGAGAGAGAGAGAGCGAGAGAGAGAGAGCTTTCGATGATCTTTTATGAGAGCTTTTTCTTTTTAAGTACTGCTCATTGACTTCTATTCTACTTTGTATTTTAAAGCATCCAAATCAATTACTGATTGTTACCTATTGCTAAGTTTAATATCAAAGGATAAGTCACCATCAGTGGTGGTGAGAGTGGGGTGGGGGCAGCTGGCACAAAAACCCAAGGGGCCTCAAGAAAATACCTTTCAGGATTTTGGTGGGTGCTTTTCTATAGTAGAGAGCAAAATTACAAATCGGTATTTTATTAAAAAAAATACGAAGACTAAAACCAGTTCCAAAGTAGCTTAAAAGTTCATTTTTCAAACTTTCATTTAGCAAAATGCACAATGAGTTTCTCAAAGTCTAATTCTCATGCCGAATCACATTCGATTGCAAGGGTTGCCAAATAAGACACACTCTTTAAAAAGTCTTGTAAGACATGCAAGATCGGGTTTGTTTGTCCCAGCATCTCTTTTTCTGACCAGGGGTCTCAAAATAATCTGAATGCTTGGAAATTCTTCATCCTTAAAATGCTTAAACAGGTTTAGAGTATTATACTCTGATATTGCTTCATTTCTAACCAATTGCCAAATTCTACAACCTGCTTTAAAGTCATTGACAGACTTCATAAAAAGAATCTATAATAATAACAATATCAATAATATAGTCGAGTCATAGATAGTTTTTAAGTGTGTACAAGAAATAAGCTTTAGAGTAAAGGTTGATAAAAAAGGAAAACACTTATAATACATCCTGATATATAATAATTATATATAATATTTCTATAAATACTTTTGGAAAAGTCTGAATCCATCTCCCCTGAGCTTGGAGGTTAATAGCAGACTGGGTGTTCAAGCTTTGGTTGTTGACCAAACTAGGAGAGGGAAAACTCTAAATTCAAAATTAGATATAGAGCTAGCAATCTCACATTGTAAAAATCTAGTTTCTATGGATGCCGCACCAGCAATGCTGTGAGTGACAAGGAAGTGGCTCCATAGGAAGGTGTCTACAGGATAAACATACAGAGATAGATTCTAAAGAAGTAATGAATCTTTTTATTGATTAATCTGACAGATTTTATCACTTTAAACATTTATTTATTAAACAGTATATTTATTTTTGTCGACTGGCTTGAATATTCAAGAAATCTTATTAAAGAAAAATACACCTTCACCAACAAGATTTGAACTTGCATTCTGTCATTAGATCTGATGTGCTTTAACTGACTCAGCCATGAAGAACCTTTACTAATCAAGCAAGTGCCTTTAAGCAAAATCCTTCTTGTCATAGACTCTTGAAATTCCATATCTGCTCAGTTTCGTATTAAATAACATTTAAAGTGATAAAATACAGAGAATATCTATAGATGTGTACATAAAATAAGCTTTGGAGTAAAGGGTTATAAAAAATGAAAATACTTTTGATACACCCTAATACATAATAATAATAATATTAATCAGAGTCATATTCTTTAGATGTCTCCATGAAATAAGCTTTGGAGTAAAGGGCTATAAAAAATGAAAATACTTTTGATACACCCTAATATATAATAATATTAATCAGAGTCATATTCTTTAGATGTCTACATGAAATAAGCTTTGGAGTAAAGGGCTATAAAAAGTGAAAATACTTTTGATACACCCTAATATATAATTCTTTTCTTTTTCCTCAAGCAAACTCAAACACCATTAACTAGTTGCTTCCATTCCTTTCTGTCTAAACCTATGCAACGTGCGATGATGGAATGAGGAATTGGAATTACTAGTCATGCTGTTTATCAATTAATTTCACACTTACATTGTAAGTACAGTTCAGTACT
Organism: Acanthosepion esculentum; assembly: GCA_964036315.1. Taxonomy (NCBI): domain Eukaryota; kingdom Metazoa; phylum Mollusca; class Cephalopoda; order Sepiida; family Sepiidae; genus Acanthosepion; species Acanthosepion esculentum. The sequence goes on from OZ038519.1 coordinate 19,266,658, forward strand.
AGTCATTAGAATGCATACTAGCAACTGAAGTATTTAGTTAACTAGAATTCCTTGTATTTGACTATGTCACTTATCGTCTGCCATTGGTCACTGCATATCAAATCAATGTACTGGTTTCTTGATGCTTGCCTATCTTGACAACTGGAGAGCTGCTGCCTGCTCCATGTGTTTGTCATTGCAATTTACTCATCTAGGTGACTAAGGTCTCATCTGGCTCATACCTATTGACCAGTCTAGCTAAGTTTAACCTGACAGGAGATAAACTGGTGCTAGCAAAGCTCTCTAAGTTATACAGGTTGCAACAGAAATACCTCCTAGCAGGGCCAGTGCAAAGATCAACCCCCCCGCCCACTCTACTGTATCTCAGTTCTCATAAGGTAGTAGTCCTATAAAATATAAATTTTATTGGAACCTAATTATGTACAATAAAGGTTCATATACAATATAAGTGAACAATTCAATTAGAAAAATTGAAAATAAATACAATGTATCTAAATATTAATTAGAGACATGTCATAATAGTTCAATTAGAGACATTTTTTTTTTTTTTTAAGCTTATCACCCCAAGCAAGGCTGGAAGCCACTAGCACGCAAGGGGTTACAGAAGGTTTGGAGGAAGAGCAGATAGGAGTGGTAAAGGAGAGGATGTGGAGAAAGATAGTGGATCGATCAAGGCAAGGGGGTTACAGAAGATTTGGAGTGAGAGCAGATAGGAATGAAAGGTGAAAGGATGTGGAGAAGGGAAGTGGATAGATCAAGGCAACTGGAGATGTCGATTGACGTTACACTTAAATAGTTGGAGATTGTATTTGTCAGGGAAACAGGAATAAGGAAGGGAGCTCCACAGGCGAGATGTGAGAGACATGAAGCTACTGGAGTAGAAAATACGTCTACATCTAACAGTTTCAACGATGAAGGGGTGGGAACGGAATGCCAGCCTCGTATGACGACATGTCATAATAGTTCAATTAGAGACATGTCATAATAGTTCAATTAGAGACATGTCATAATAGTTCAATCTGTCTTAAATAACTCAACAATGTTTTGCAGAAATTTTTAACATCAACTTAAAATTTTTCTTGCTAAAAAGTTGAGTAATTTTAATTCAAGCATCATACGAGGCTGGCATCCCGTTCCCACCCTTTCACTGTTGAAACTGTTAAATGTAGATGTCTCTTCTACTCCAATAGCTTCATATCTCGCACCTCTCGCCTGTGGAACTCCCTTTCTTATTCCTGTTTCTCTGACAACTATAATCTCCAATTATTCAAATGTAACGTCAATCACTCCTATCTGCTCTTGCTCCAAATCCTATGTAACCCCTTGCATGCTAGTGGCTTTCAGCCTTGCCTGGGGTGAAAAGCTTAAAAAACAAAACAAAAAAAAACACATTCAACATCATGAAAAATAAAAAAAAATTAATAATATATAGTATAAAAATAATGAATAAAATAAAAATAGTGAATTTTATATACTCGTGTTTTTTCAAGACTAAACATGAGCAAAACAAATTCATGGATTTGGACCAGAAAAAAAGAACACTGAAATGACATCAAAATCCACAAAAAATTTTCATCATTTAATAGTCAGTTGTGCTTAGTTTAATTTGTAATGTACATAAATATAGGTAGGAAAAAAGCAAATGTTGATAAGATAGCAAGGGTCACAAAGCACTCATCAGTCAGGTCAGGGAAGTTTGTATGTAGTATGCACCAGCCATGCCTCCCAGATATATCACCCATATAGTGGTAAGACATTAGCTAGATGAAGACAACATTACCACTAATATCTTACTACAATGTGGGAGATATTTCTGTTGCTTCCTGTAGAAGCACGCAAGCCAACCCACTACATCAAGGTACTTAATAGCATTGTAGATAATCTTTAGACATGCATATGCAATAAGCATTGGAGTAAAGGTCTGGAAAAATGGAAATACTTTTGATATGCACTAATAATAAAATTATATCTGCATCTTATAGGATGCAATTAAAGAGAGATTCAACTTTTTCATGGGTTGCTGTTTTAAAATTCAATAATTGAAATCATTTATTATTGATGAAAATGAAAAATCTAATTTCAGACACTCCCCCTACAAAATGCTTTTAATTCCTTGAAATGAATGTAGATGCAATGGAAATGCTAAATATAGTCAATTCATTCTCTTTAATTTTAACCCCATAGTGAATAGCAACTAAATTTTGCTCTTATTAAGTCAATTTCAGAATTAGTCTTTTTTAATCATATCACCCCACGCAAAGCAATAAAGTCACTAAGATGCAAGATGTTACTGAGAGTTAGAGAATATAAGAAAAATATACTATTAAAGAGAGAGAACAATAAAAGAGTAAGAATTAAGAAGATAGAAGATAACGATTGACATTGCATTTAAATTTTTGAAGATTAAAGTTGACTGGGAAGCAAGAAGCCGGAATAGATTTCTACAAGCGAGTAGTGCGAGAAAAGAAACTGTTAGCATAGAACTTATGGTTACACCTGGCCGTTTTAACTATAAAATGATGAGTCCTTACAATTAATTTAGTAATGTGCTTAAGTTCATAACATCTAGGTACCATCGAGGAAAATTCATTAGAACAACTACGATGAAAGTATTTTTTAGAAAAGTCACAGGGAACTTACAATATATGAGTGGGAAAGTGACTGAAGCCAAAATGCCATGTCAAGACTAATAACATTGCTGATTTTTCTTTGGATTTTATCAAGAATCTCTAAATATATAGCAGGAGCACCAGATCAGATTTGGTAGTAATATTCAAAAAGCTGTTTTGTAATTTTTTCATGAATGATGTGTAATATTCTTTCATAAGAATGATGACAGAATAATTTCAATGTAAATATAAGAGACAATTTATAATTTTATTTAACTTTTAAAGAATTAGACCAAATATCTTGACTTTCATTTTGTAATGAGATACAAATCGAGGGAAATGCCACAAGTTGAACTTTTTCTATTTTAATAGAAATTCGATAGGAAGCACAAGTCATTTTTTTGTTGAGTTTATTTATTCAGAAAACTAATCAGAATAGATAGATTATACCTAGAATGGGGAAATAAAATTATTTCATTAAGTTGCTATATCAGGCTCCAATACAGACTATTGACTTACTGTAAACCATGGCATACTTATTGGTTAATTGATTTGTTTTTTTATGACTTGAGTTTTTTGGACATAATAATTATTTACTGATACAAGTCCTACTAATTAACCCATAGCTGGAGAGACAAGAGGTGGATTCATACCTTTGCCAAGAGTATTTGTGCATTAGTGAATATAATGAAACTAACTGGAATTGGAATTTGGCACTTCGATTTCCAATTCTGAGCCATTATCCTGGTATTCCCAAATGGTCACCCATCTACATACTGACCAGACTTGACATTGCTTGACTTTGGTGATCTTGCAAGAACCAGTGTTTCTATGTGATATGGCTGTAAACCATGGTATATTCAGTCAGGAGAACATTTTTTTTATTATGGAAGAGTTCTAAGGAAAGCTATGATGTCTATCATTTGATATAAACATAAGGTTTTTAACGAGTCACTTATTTGTTGTAGACAAGAGAAGTGGCAGTGAATGTGGTTGTGCAGGACAGTAATATCAGCAGTATCAGCTGAAGGCAGGTTTAAGGTTCTGATTTCTAGATTCACGATTGTCCCACAGAACAATAGCCTAATGGATTAAATCATTGCCATCTTTGACGGCATATAAGGCACACTTTTTTTACTAAAAATATCTTTTAAAATTCCCCTGCGTCTTATATACCATATGTAGGTTTACTAATTTTACTAATTACTCATTTTTTCTTGATTTGCCCTGCTGAAATTGGGGTGTGTCATACACCCGTGTGTCTTATATGCCATCAAATATGGTAATTCATGAATTTAGTGGTATAATAATTATGGTTTCAGTCCCTGAATCAGGAAGTACAGACTTAGACTTGTAGGGGAATTATAACTCTGAATAAATAATTATAAACACCCTAACATTTATATATACAAAAATACTTGTAAAACAGCGAGACATGGAAACTACAAAACAAGTATTATTTATTATCTGATCGTTATGTGGTGTTGGAGACACAAGAGACAGTAATAGTGAATAAAATTGTGAGTTTGGGGTCAAATGTAGATTAAATATGGGTTGGAATCTGACAAAATGATTTCCCTTTTAAAATGGGTAAGTCGTTGATTTGGGATGCGACCTGTGCTGATACATTCTCGGCCGGTAATTTGATCAGGTCCGCGGTTGAGCCGGGGTTCGTCGCCCGAGATGCAGAGATAAAAAAAATAGCTAAATATTCTTCTCTTACTGATAGACTTTTTTTACTCCTGTGGCAGTGGAGACTTCAGGGGTTATTGGCCCTCGTTCGATGGTGTTCCTTCGGAGGATTGGCGCGATTGCGTCTCGATTAAGGAATGAGCCTCGCGAAACGGAGTGGCTCTTGCAGCGTGTCTCACTGGCGACAGTTCGAGGTAATGCTTTCTCCATCATAGCGGCTGACAGAGGATAGAAAAAAAAATTTTTGTTTATAGTTACGTTGTTCTGGAATTGTCATCATTGGCCGACTGAACTTGCTTTGTTCCAATTATTGTTTCCCTTAGATTGAACTTACCATTTCTTTTTATACTATAATGTATTTCAGTGTTATCCAACAAATAAATAAAGTGCATACAGTCTTTCTTGTAAGTTTCTTTTATAGATGTGTGTAATGAGTGTCCAGATAATTTAGTCAGAAAATACAAGAAGTGTTTGGAAGTGTTTTTACCCCAAATTTTGTTGATTGTTAAAAGATAAAGGTTACTATTATGGTTTGATAAAGGAATAGGAGCTGAAATTTTCATTGATGCATGTGTCAATGTCCTGTCTGTGTTGACTGCTAGTCCAATAGTGAGAATGTTACAACTTTATGCATGTGATGAGGAAAGTGGGATAGTTTTTCATTGGTTTAGAAAGAGTGAATTAATGATAATTAATTGTTATAATTATTTTATCATAATTATTTTTGACACTATTCTGAATTTTTATGAAAATGACACAGTGACAGTATAATTCATTTTTTTTATTTATGCAATTCTTTATGGACATGACAGACTCAGTGGAAACAGAGCAAGCAATAAGAAACAAGAACATGAAATAAGAACAATCAAGTGTTGACTTCAAAATTTCCTGAAGGATATGTAGATCAAGAGGCACCTGAAGAAGTCTAGTAGGCACAACAGCTAAAATAGTGTGGTAACAACAATAAAGATGAGGATATTAGTCAAAATGTAAATAATGATAACTCCCCATTGCAGAAATTTAGACAGGCATTACCAGAAAGAATGTGAAAAAGTCACTGATCCTATTTCAACCACCTAGATTTTCAGAAATATTCAACTACATATTTTTCTGTCTCAGAACTTCTTTCTAAACAGCAGATTAGAATGATTTTCTATCAGCTGCTGCTTCAGCCCACTTTATTTAATGAAGAAATAAAATTTAGAAATATTAAATAGATTGTTACTGATTCCAAGCTAAGTTCCCAGTATAAAGCTTCACCAACCATATATTTAGGATGGGACGTTTACATTTTCAACCTTCAGTCCTAGAATCTAACTATTAACCTATATTCACAGATGCTTAGTAAATATCAAAGTGATTTAAGGCTAATTAATATTTTGTCAAGTATAGCCTACCATATATTTTAAAAATTGCTTTTGATATATGAGAAGAAAAGTGCAGAATATAAACTTTATGAAGTTTATAAGTTTCTGTTTATGAAAATCTTCAAAGTAATGCATAACGTTTCTTGTTTGCCATCAAAGAATGTCAAATAGATGTATTTCATTTCAGCATTTCTTCTTAAGGATGTTATAGAATTTAAAAATGATTTTTTTTAATATACAGTGGAATTTTCAGCTTTAATTCTATATAAAATGTTAATGTTCAAAAAATTACTACTTAATAATAAGAAAAATTGACTACACCTCTCTTCTAAATGAGAGATATAGTGGATTAGATTTATTGCCTTGATTGGGGTTGAATGATTAAAATAAAACACAGAACTTATGCTTGCACTTAGCAATTTCAAAAGTAAATTGCTGAGAGCTCGCTGCCAAATTGACAAAGCTGAGGTACCAAAGAAGAGGGATCATTAGAACGATTGCTACCACGTGATATAAACGAAAGTGATTATAAAAATTATGTAAAAAGTATGAAATGAAATAATAATAAATTTATATTCACAAGTAAAGCGATAACAAAAGTTTTTTTTAAAAATCATTTCACCCTGAGTAATGTAATAAAGTCACTAAGACTCAAGGGGTTACTGTGGGTGAAAGAATATGAGAAAACGTTGCTGAGGAAAAAAGACAATTAAAAGAACAGGACACATAGCCCAGTGGATAAAAGCTTTGGTTGAATCCAGTAACTTGACCCAAAGAGTTGTGAGTTCAATACCTGTCTAGAGCTGAGGTGAACAAAAACTTGGATAGTTGAGTTAAAGGGGAATAACTGATACTGAGACATCTTGAAAAGGCACGGCATGTGGAACTAGAACAATCTACCCTGGTGGATGAAATAAAGGGTTCAGTTTGAAATACCAATCACCTGAAGAAAGCCTGAGCGTACAAGAGTTGAAATGCTGTGAATACGGCAATGAAGATGAGGACAACAGTCTGAACAATGTAAATAGTGTAAATAAAAAGAACAGGATTCAAAGAAATGGAAGACAAGGATTGACATTGCATTTAAATTTTTTACAAGTGTAGTTGACAGGAGAGCAAGAAGCTGGAAGATAGTTCCAGATGGTGACATGTAAAAAACCATTATAATAGAACATATTTATTCTTAACAATTTCAACAGTAAACTGATGACAGATAGCCATCAAAAGCATGAATTGAAATAATAATAAACTTCTAAACAATAGATTGTACATCTTTTACATCATCTGACAGGATATCTTTTTATGATATGGGAGCATCTATCTAAAGAAGTAAAATTCAAAGTGTCAAAAAAGAAGAGTAAATGAAAACTTGTGGGATTACCCCACTTGTCTGCCAATGAACTTCTAAAATTCACTAGATGGTGTTATATAAACAAGTAATTTTTATTTAGTGGAATTTTAATGCAGAATTTTTAAGAATTACTTCATAAAATAGGAAAAACTGAATATAACTATCTTCTAAATGAAATATCTTGCAGATTAGATTGATTGATTTGATTCTAATTATAAGATCTGGATGTCCCATGTCTCTCTGGTTGTCCAATGTCTTAATGGTCATCCTCTGTTCTCATTATTCATTCCAAGTCAGTTCAAGATTTGTTGAGAAATTTAATCAGATTTCTTCACTTCACAAAGGAGATCAGTTGATAATAACTGAAATGATTTCACTGTAGGGATACAAAAGGCAATTATTTCCCTTTGGTGGAGATGAGTCACAGGGGTCACATAACAACCACTTCATGATGTCACTCCATACAGTGCTGAAAGGCCCAGGTTAGAGTCTAAATCTGATTCCTCCAACAGCTTACAAGTACATGGCACCATTTCCCTTTGGGAATATACCTTCCTCAGATATAAAAAGAACATCTGGTTTGCAGGTCTAAATTTGGAAAAAATTAAGAATCTGGGGTTCTAAACATTGCTTCTCCAGAAACACAGAAGAGTCTTCATATTATATATAAGACCCTATCTTTTTGTTCTCCTTTAACTCAATCATGTAGATATATGATATATTATTTTCTGCATGGGACACATGTACATTTGTATATATAGTTTATAGTTTTGTGTATGTCTTAGTGGTATAAAAGTCTCAATGAGAACAAAGCATGTGGATTCATGAAGCTTTCATCCAGTCATGGATATTACATTCTCTTTTACAATGTCTGGGAGACTCTCCAGTCACTGATGGGGTAGGTGTTTATATATATACACACACATATATATATATATATATATATATATATATATATATATATATATATATATATATATATATATATATATATCTGTCATGTGATTTGGTATTTGGTGGCATCATAAATCGATACTACACCTGGCTCTCTTGATGGTCAAGTGTGATACTAAGTTCAAATACTATTCTAGCATAATTTAGAGTAAAATACATACTACATAAAGGACAGATATTAATTTTAATTGTTATCACACCATGCAAGGCAGTAAAGTCACTAAGACACAAGGGGTTACAGATTGTGGAGGAATTAGGAACAGAAATATTACTAATGAGCGGGAAGAGTAATTAGGACGATGGTAGATAGGATTGACATTGTATTTAAATTTTTGCACATTAAAGTTGGCTGGAAAGTATGATGACAGAAGAGAGGCCACAAGTGAGAAGTGTGAGAAAAGAAACTGTTAGTATAGAATTTATGGTTACATCTAGTCAACTCAAATGTAAATTGATGAGATCTCAATGCCAGTCTAGGTACCATGGCAAAGAGCTCATCTGAAGAATTATCATGTAAGTATTTACTTACGGTGGTGGGAAAGTGACTGAAACCAAACCACCAAATAAGGACTAATAATATTGCTGATTCTTCTTTGGATCAAGGAGCTCAAGACACAGGGGCACAAACCATATATGGCTATATTCTGAGTATGGATGAATGATAACCTTATAGATATGTAAGATAAATTCTGGAGAGAAAAATTGTCTTGCATGACTCAGTGAACTAACTTTCTTAGCAGCTGACTTAGCAATGGATTCAATATTAATATAAAACATATAAATAGTGAAAGAGACAGTTTCTGTCTAAATTTATGAGATGGGGGGGTTCATTTTTTTTTTAATAATTTCACCCCAAGCAGAGGGTTACAGAGAGTGAAAGTGAGAGAAAAGACTGAGTACAGGGAGGATTAAGGAAAGGACAAAAGATGAACAGGATTCAAGAAGATAGCAGATGGCAGTTAACATTGCATTTAAATTTCTGATAATTGCAATCATCAGGGAAACAAGTAAACGGAAGGCAGTTCCACAGGTGGGAAGTGCAAGAAAAGAAACTGTTGGAGTAGAAGTGGCAGTTGCATTTAACTAGTTCAGTAGTAAAAGGGGTGAGACCTAGATGCCAATCTAGTAGCATGATTAAATTCATGTAGTCAGAGTGCCAGAGAAAAAAGCTCATCAGAGCAATTGCCATGAAAATATTTGTAGAAAAGACAGAGGAAAGTGATTGAAGTCAAGATGCCAAGTCAGGATTGATTACATTGCAGATCCATCTTTGGATTTTGCCAAGAACCTCAAGACAAATAGCAGGATCACCAGACCAGATATTGCAGCAGTATTCAATGCACAGACAAATGGTAGATTTGTGAATATGCAAAATGGACTTTAATGAGAGAAAGATTTTCTGACCCAACTTTACTTGTAGTAGATGCAGTTATTGATTCAGTGTAGTCACTCCATTTCAAGTCAGTTGAAAACATAAGGCCAAGAAGGCACAATGCGTTGCTCTCCAGGACAACATCATTATTTATGTCCAGACTGGTCCTCATATTTATTATCATTACAACATTTCAGTCATTGTGGCCTCCTGCTTTTTTCAAGTTTCTGTTTCATTTATGGTTGTTATGGGAACTTACCTATAACATTAATGGACTCTTCCTTATTCTATAAATACTGCGCCTCTCTGAGAGAGAGGGAAGAGGAATGAGTTGAGACCTAACGAGTCAAAACATATTAGTTCACTCTAAACCAGACTTACAGTTAATACTAACACCTTCAACTTATTGTATTATATTTCTGTTGTAATATATCTTTGTTATTTCCTACTCTTGTGTTCGTGTTGTTCTTCCTTGATTCTACCTTGGACCATAACCGTGGTGCAAGGATATTGGACCATAACAATGGTGGTAGATTATTCTTGTTCTGCTGTCTATATCTAGTGATATCTCATCTTATTTTTTTTGCTCAGTTTATTGCTTGCCTTCTTTCCATTGAGTGAGTAATTGTGAGTTCAATCCTTGGGCTTGGTTACTACCCAGCCCAAGAATTGAAGTCACAATTACTATGCCACCAAATTCACAAACAAACACTTACTATTAAAAGTATAAGGGACAAAAAAAATGCTTTCAAATAAATTTGTTTTGGAATAAAACAGTAATTGGAAATCATATCCAAAAGCTGATTTCCCCTAAGATGGTCATGTGACCAAATATACTAAAGGTTCTTTTGGGGAGGGGGATTTTATAACAGCCCCCTACATCAAGGTGGGCCAAACAAGAATAAATATGAGGTACTAAAAAGGGAAAATGGAAAGAAGGGTGCCAAAATAATTTTCCCATTTTTATTAAAAGGCAAAACAACACATCATGACATAAATGTAAACATGGTCCTTATGATAGATGAGGTTTACACTCAGTAAGTTTATTCCCTTTGAACTAAGGCGAGGTGAGGTTGTCAACTACCAGTATATATCTTCGTTCCCCATGCTGAGTTGAGACACAGGTTGCAACACATGTACAACCTCTCACCAGGACCGGACTGACATTAATTGTGTCAAGGGCCCCAATTCATCTCAATTGTCCTTACTGTTTCATGAGCATTAACTCACCTCACCTTACCTGCTCGCTAGGTGGAGAGTTTTATCTAAAAGCCTACATCTCCATCATACTTACTGAGTTTCTCTTTTGTTTTAGAGGAGACAAACGTCACTGATATGAAATAGATTTTGTTTTATTTCTCTTACTTATAAAAAGAAATAACAAGATTATATATGGATTGACACTAAATTTATTGAAAGAAATGATATACAAAGTTTATAACACCTGAAAGTTGGTTTTTAGGTACTTGATGTAAAAACAACCATCAAATATAGCTTAAGAAGAGGATGACACTAGCATTCAGATTGAAAGTAATATTGATGTTCCAGCTCAGACAGATATTGTCAGTGTTCAATATTCATGTTCATGTGGGCCAATGGTTAGCAGCTCAGGATGAGCAATCAGTGAACTGAGTTCAAATTCTAGCTTCAGTTTGTTACATTCATTTTCATACAAATATTCTTGAATCCATCTTTTCTCCCCACAGCTTTCCAGACTGGATTCTGTAGCCATGGTTGGTAACCAGTCTATGAGAAGAACAAATTCCTAGTGACTTTATGATCTTGACTACAGTCAATCTGATAGCATTAAAAAAATAACTGATTTATTCATTAGATTTTAATCCTTTAAAAATCTTTGGAGGCAGCAAACAATTTTTATTCAAGGATGAAATTTGGGAAGTGCTATCCTTTGTAAACCCATCATTCCTCAAAGATTTTTTGAATTTATACAGACATTAAGTCCCTTGAAGTTATTAGTTTCCTTGAAGTCATTAGAAAAAAAATTAGCAAATAATATTTTTTATCACTGTGATATTTGTCCAAACTTATGCAGTTTGCTTTCTAAAATATTGAATTTGAATAAATTATTGTTGTGTTTGGTCATTCTTATTCCTTTTTTGTCCTCCTGTCACTTCCAATTGATTCCTTTGAGATTGTTGCATATAAATCAGATTGTATATTCCAACATTATTATAATACGACTTTAAATTTTGTGAGATTCTATATCAACATAGACCAAGATTTGATGACTTGAGGCCTATTCATTTTATAATTATATGATTTTATTGATCTGCATAGAATATTAAATTGTAAATTTGGATTTCTTCTAGTGAAAATATATATTGTATTTCCTTTATTAATAACTAGCTTAAAAAACACTTTTAAGTTAGCTTCTTCCCTGAATTCTGCAAGATGTTTTGCGTCCTGGCAAGGTAGCTTCTTTGGCTCCAAATGAGGTCACTGCAAAACAGTTATTGTAGCTTTTTTGGATGAAGTGTTTTGATTCAGCTGAGTTCCCATCCAGAAGTGATAGCAGGAGGAACTAGTAGATCTCTGGAGGAACTGGTAGATCTTCCAGTTGTATTTTTCCTTTGTTACATCTGATTCCCATCTGGTTCATCCTTCAATCTGAGATCATTACAATGCTTATATTGAATAATCAAAGATCCAACAGATATCTTTGATTTGAATAGTCACAGTCACAGTTGTATGAAAAATCTAACTTGAACAGGCTCAAAAAAAAAAGAAGCTGCTCTCCTTTTAGCATGATTGTGACTATCACTAACCTGTTTGTCATGTCTTTCATCAGCTGTTTCCAATGATCTTGCTTTTCTATAGTTTACTGTTTCTCTCCTTGATGAAGTCTGACTGCTGTCCTCAGCAGCTCTTGATCTCCTCTTCTTCCTTGCTGTATCTGTTTCTCTCCTTGACAAAGTTTCACTGTCATCTGTAGCTCTTGATCTTCTCTTCATTACAGCATCTACTTCTCTCCTTGCTTGCATCTCCTCTGATGCTTCAGAAGCTCTTGATCTTTTATGGCTTCCAGCATCTGCTTGTCTCCGAGCTTTTTGCTTCCTTTGGTGTTTCTTCTGCTCTTCTCTCCCTTTAGAGCTCTGGTCTCTGGATTTTTTCCATGGCATTTTGAAGAAATAATTTTGAATTTTTCAATTCACTCTATAGAACTTCAAAACCTCACTTTAACTCTGATTTTGTCTATAAGTCCAATTCCAGCCAAAAGTCTGATTTGGGCCAAAAGTCCGATTTGGGCGTAAACTCTGATTTCAGCTGAAGTTCCAATCAGACCAAAAATTGAGTTCTTCAAATCACAAACTCTGCAGAATTTCAAAATCTCATCTCACTTTAACTCAGATTTGTTGGCACTTGGTTCCCTGTGCCGAGCCAGGAAATTCTTCTCCCCGGAATCGATCCTCCAAGTCTATAAGTCTACCATTCGCCCTTGCATGGAGTATTGCTGCCATTTATGGTCTGGGGCCCCTGCGTGTTGCCTCAGGGTTCTTGATAAGATCCAGAGACAGATATGCAATATGATTGGCCCTGATTTGTCATCTCGTCTGCAGTCGCTCTCTCACAGACGCGATGTTGCATCGCTCTGCCTCTTCTACAAGTACTTCCACGGTAATTGCTCCGAGGAGTTGCTTTCGCTTATCCCTAAGCCTCGTGAATTTAAGCGTCCTACGAGGCTGGCATCCCGTTCCCACCCCTCCACCATTGAAACTGTTAGATGTAGACGTCTCTTCTACTCCAATAGCTTCATGTCTTGCACATCTCGCCTATGGAACTCCCTTCCCTATTACTGTTTCCCTGACAAATACAAGCTCCAACGGTTTAAGTGTAGCGTCAATCGTCATCTCCAGTTTCCTTGATCTATCCACTTCCCTTCTCCACTTCCTTTCATCTTTCATTCCTATCTGCTCTCGCTCTAAATCTTCTGTAACCCCCTTGCCTTGATCGACCCTCCGTCCTTCTCTTTCTCCACATCCCTTCCTTTACCACTCCTATCTGCTCTTCCTCCAACCCTTCTGTAACCCCATGCGTGATAGTGGCCACCAGCCTTGCTTGGGGTGATACGCTTAAAAAAAAAAAAAAAAACTTTGAAAAAAAAAAAATTGATTTCCTCAATTCACAAAGTTTTGGAGATATTTTAAACTCAGTTTAAAACAAAAAATTTTAAATTTAAAAGTTTTTGTGTTACTTTAATATAATTTAAAAACCTTTAAAGTCACTAATTTTTTTTCAGTTATTTTAAAATTTGAATTTTTAACTGTTCCCTCTTCATCCTCATCTGGACACAGATCCCAATGCTGGATGTTCAAGCATCAGATGAAGGGCAGATTTTCAATCCCGGGATCATCCAGCATAATATATCTATGTAGAGTAAGTGTGGCTCAAGTTAGAGGGATTTTAGACACACGGATGGACAGATAGAATTTGCTGTTTATTTATTTAGAAGCTTATAGCTGTTTGTTTTCAAGTATATGTCAGGTCAAACTATAACTATAAACGTTATTCTATAGGGTAAATATGTCAGGTCAATCTACAAGTTCTTTCGGTACCATGTAACCCAATACGAACTGTCGCACAGTTGTGTTCTCAACAATTAAACCAGTTCCCCCACCAGGCTTTCCTGGGTAGAAAGGTGGCCGGAAACTCAAAAGGATTAAGAACAAAACCTGTTAGAGTGGAAGAAACTTCTTATAGGGTCAATGGCTATCTAACACAATGGAGTATATTGGGTTCTATAGCTATATATGCAGCTAGTGTGGTGATAATATAGCATCACTAGGTGGAGGGTTTCCTATACTGACCAAAAGCCAAGGTGGAAGTTTCCCCCCAATGGAATCAACAGTTATGTTTCTTTGACCAAGGCTAGCCTTTAAGTCAGAGGAAATCAGCTATGGTTTCACCTGAAGGAGGATAGTGTCTGATAGGTCTACTTGCACAAGACCTGTTACACATGAACGAATACCTTTCTGGCTTTCAACTCAGATATGTAGAAGAAGTTGTTCAGGTAATCAGCTATGCAGCGAATCTATGATCGCACTCGGTCATGGGACTGGCAATAATATTTTCAGAAAATGGATTATTTTTGTTAATAGTTAATCGGGAGCTGAATCATGTAACAAATGGTAATAATTTATTGCATTATTTTCATTGCACACAAAGTTCAGTATCATTTCCTGACTCAATGTGTATTATATTAATTAACAATAAAAATATCTTTACTAAAACTTATTCATTGCAAAGAAAGCTGTGTGCAAAATTGGAATAATTGATCAAGTGGCTGAGATCATGACAATTGATATAATCTGGATAAAAGTAATCAATGATAAAAAAAAGCAGACATTTAAGTGATGAATAAAATGTTTATAATTACTAACACAATTTGAAATGATTGAATTTGACAGGAAAAAAATTATCATGGCAAGATAATGAGTTGGATTTATTTTTCATGCAAGATTAATTATAATCAGCATAGATACTGGGGAAGTGGGGCATTGGGTTAAGTTCAGGCTTACCGAGATTAAATTTTTATTTCTAAACTACACAGTATAATGACGGCGATAAGATAACAGTGTGAGTTGTTAAGATGAAAAGCTACTGAAATAAAGATGAAAGTGTGGAATCATCCACGTTATCTTTCACCCCTACTTGCAGAACAATCCATTCTTACACCCACACACACCTGTTATCCAATCAAAACACTAATTTCGACAAACTCAACTTCTCATTGGTTAACAGCCTAAAAAAACTGAGAATACACGTGAAAAATCACTTTGGCGCTCAAACCTTTTTGAGCCTATTTTTCCTTCTCAAAAACTATAAAAAGAAGAAATTCAAACTACTTAATTAGTCAGATTTCAACATTCAGAGAGATGCCAACCAAATCCACGCAATCCTAAAACTTGACCTTCCCGCACAAATCAACCTCTGACTCAGCAACCCATCAGCATATTCTTTCTCTCTCTATAGAACAAACTTTACAAACTTCATTTATTTTACTTAAAAAAAGTGATATATATTCACTACAAAATAAGTAATAATAACTAACAACATTTCATTCAACCAACAACTAAATGTACGCAACTTCGTACAACACTAAAAGATTTATACATAATACTTAGATACACACACTAACAGAAAAAACAAATACTTTTTACATTGAGACAACAAACTTTTCAATTCTTGCAACAAATCACAGTAACGTTATTTTAAACATTCAAACACATTTGGCAACAATCTACAAATTTAAATACATCAGCATTCAAATTACAATTAAATGTTTGACTCATTTGTATATTTTAAAAATTGTATATAAATCATTACATTGCTACGTATTTTCTACTTGCCTTGTCTTCAATTTTGTTTTGCATGACGTGTTCTAAATCTTTGTTTATTCTTGAGGATGAATGTTAACGAACACGCCAAAAGAAGATTTCCTTCTGATTTAACCAAATACATTCACTAATCCCCAACAAAAGAAATGCTAGTGAAAAAGGAATAAGAATTGACAAGACTTCATCAAATAATAATAATAAAATTCCAGATAATATTACTACTAATCCTACTAAAGCAATTGAAATGAAAATGAAAGAAATACTAGTGAAAAATGAATAGGAATTGACAAGGGTTCATCTAATAATAATAATAATAATAATAAAATTCCAGATAATATTACTACTAATACTACTAGTGGAAATAAAGCAATTGAAAGGAAGATGAAAGAAATACTAGTGAAAAATGAATAAGAATTGACAAGGCTTCATCTAATAATAATAATAATAATAAAATTCCAGATAATATTACTACTAATCCTACTAGTGGAAATAAAGCAATTGAAAGGAAGATGAAAGAAATACTAGTGAAAAATGAATAAGAATTGACAAGGCTTCATCTAATAATAATAATAATAAAATTCAAGACAATATTACTACTAATACTACTAGTGGGAATAAAGTAATTGAAATGAAGATGAAAGAAATACTAGTGAAAAATGAATAAGAATTGACAAGGCTTCATCTAATAATAATAATAATAAAATTCAAGATAATATTGCTACTAATCCTACTAGTGGAAATAAAGCAATTGAAATGAAGATGAAAGAAATACTAGTGAAAAATGAATAAGAATTGACAAGGCTTCATCTAATAATAATAATAAAATTCAAGATAATATTACTACTAATACTACTAGTGGAAATAAAGCAATTGAAATGAAGATGAAAGAAATACTAGTGAAAAATGAATAAGAATTGACAAGGCTTCATCTAATAATAATAATAATAATAAAATTCAAGATAATATTACTACTAATACTACTAGTGGAAATAAAGCAATTGAAATGAAGATGAAAGAAATACTAGTGAAAAATGAATAAGAATTGACAAGGCTTCATCTAAAAATAATAATAATAAAATTCAAGATAATATTACTACTACTACTAATGAAAATAAAGCAGCTGAAATGACGATGAAAGAAATACTAGTGAAAGATTAATAAGAATTCACAATGCTTCAAGATAATATAAGCCTGCGTGTTGAGTCTGTGTCTCTGTTGGAAGATGAATGGACGCATAACATTGACATCGCTAGTAATCACTCCAAATACCTTCATAATCACCATTAGACTCATCCAACTCTTTCCGAATCCTCTACACTGTCCTCAGATTAACACCCAAACACTCTGAAATGTTCATATTGGAACTTCCAACACAAATACCAAGCAGTGCAACATGCCGTTTCCAAATTTCTGGCAGAGTGAATTTTGACATGGTGCTCTTTTTCTCACAGACGGTGCCCAACTGACCCTACTATACTGTGCAGTCTACAAAATCAAAAACAAACAACATGCATGCACAAAATTAAGAATATGAAATGGTGAAAATTTCCCCATTGCCCCCTTGCATCTTATTGTAAACTAACTGATCTTGCTTCGTTTTCTCTACATCTGAAATAAATACAATCATATGTACTAATTACAAGAGCAACGATGTACTTTTGGAGGAAATGGAAACAAAAAGACACTTATACATAACATCAGAAAGAGACAGTTGTCATTTCTAGGGTATGTAATGCGCAAAAAAAGCTTGGAAAATTTGACACTCACAGGAGATATTGAAGGCAAGAGGGACAGGGGAATGCCGCACATAACATACCTAACAAGCTTATATAAATGGTTGGCATAACAGTGATTAGGAGATACAGGGTGTATCAAAAATACAAACTTTGTGGGTGGGTTGCCTACACTAAAAGAAGAACAAAAGTCACGGGGCCTGCAAAACTATTTGACACCATGTGAGAGTATTTGAAAGGATCTATTAGTCAATGATCTGATCGGTGCACGCGTGTGTAGAAGCAAGTAGAGGACATTTTGAACATTTGATATGAGTTGCTGTGTTGAGGTACAACAATGTCCTTTTCAACATATATTTATATGGACATTTTACATTGTTTTTGGTGTCAGGAACCCACCCCCAAAGTTTGTAAAAGTATTTTTGGATTGTATTTTGGATTGTACATTTAACAGTGTCTACTGTAAACTTTAAACTTAATAACTCAAAAATGAAGGAATAGCAGATATATGTTTATATGGACTTTTGTTATTGTTTTGGAGTGAGGAATCTGACCCAAAGTTTGTAAAAATATTTTTGAACACTAGAGAAAATGGCTTACCTCTGGAACAAAAACAGATATGTCTTGTATGTAAAATATTCCCAAAAGAAAATGGTAGTTTTACAAGTCTTATATTTCAAAAAGATACATATATATATATATATATATATATATAAAAATGGACATGGAAGTCAACACTTAGAGGCGACAGTCTGTTTCATGCTTGTGCAATCGTTGCCTGACAATTGCACTAGCATGAAACAGCCTGTCGCCTCTAAGTGCTGACTTCCATGTCCACTTTTATATTTACACACGCTCTATCTCTGATATTGAGCACTTTATCCCAAAAATATAGCACACTTTAAGACTATATTTCTTCATATATATATATATATATATATATATATATATATATACACTGATACAAAGGCAAGATGGACAGAGGAAAACAATGCATAACCTACTTAAAGAGCTTGAGTAAATGAATGACAGGGCAAGGTGAGATAGTAAAAGAGATATGATAAAGAGAGATAATAAAAAGACAAACTTTACTAAGGGTAACAAAGGGCAGATCACTCCTACATCCTGAAGGAGCACAGTCCATAGAAGAACAATTGCTTTAAAGATGCTAACAATCTTCACTTAGTCCAGGAATGTTGGTTCTATTAAAATTGTTGTTTTCAAGAAATTCAGAATAAGAGTTCTACTTTACCTTTTATTAAAATTAGCAAAAATATAAACATAATTAAATTTTGTTTATATTTCTGAGATTGTATGGTAACTATTTATATTATTAAGACAGTGGTCCTCATTGTACACTCCCCCCTTCTTCAGGTGATATACATTGGAATTTCAAATGGAATCCTTTATTTAGTCCACAGGGATAGATTGTTCTAATTCCACATGCCATGCCTATGGATATCTCAGTTTCAGTTAATTCCCCATAGTAACTCAATTCTCTAAGGTATTGCTCCCTCTGCTGTGGCCAGGTATTGAACTCACAGCTCTTTGGGTCAAGTCACTTTTTGGATCACTCAACTAATGCTTTTATCCACCATTATTCCAGCATCTTTAGTGATGGATGATATATATGAATTTCACTTGAGGTATGGCATGACCTTTAGTCTCAATAGATATTCAAAATGTTCCTCTTTGAGAGAACACCCATTCATCATGATAGGTGAAAGTTTAGGGTCTGCTCAGTGATGGCGGAATATAACTAGTTTTCCTCCTTGAGTCCTGGGTATGATGATAAACTACATCCAGCAGCAAGGCCTCTGATTAGGATATTGGAGGTTTTGGGGAGTGTGAAACCACCTCTTAATTGCTGTTGATCCCAGGTCCACTCTGACCCAGGGTGGTACCACCTGTTAGGTTCCCAGCTATGGGCAAATAGTGAAACCACAAACAAACCCATGGTGACATAAAATGATATCTGGTGTCATTTTAGGTCACCACAGGTGTTAATACAACTGAGACCATTTTCTTTTCTCCTCTACCTACACAATGATAACTTAATATCTTTTTTCCCCTACTTCCTAAATGAAATCACTATTCTTAATTTTTATACCTAAAGTTAATTTTTCTATCTTCATTTGGTTTACAGATCTGAGGATTTGAAGCCATGTTTTATTGGCTTCAATGAAATAAGAATATCCCTATGGTTTTTTAAGTGTTTGTTTGTCAATCTCCTATATATATATATATATATATATATATATATATATATATATATATATATATAATTGTAAGGATTTATTATCAAAAGGATTCTGTTGTACAAGTTCAGTAGATGTATGAAAGTACTTGTAATGTGGTAGCAAATAGAATATCTCTTTATGTGCTTATTTTGGTGAATGGATAGATTATTTGGAATGGATAAGTCTATCAGTAAAAGATAAATATTAAACATGAGAAAGTGATATTTGGGTTAGTTGACTTATCTGTGGTCTTCATCTCTGGAACTACTCAGTTCCATGTGCTCTCCTTGCAAGACCCCAGCTGAAAAGGAGGAAATCTCTAAATGTCTTGCCAGTAGGACAGTTTCCTTTTTCCTATGGAATCATGGGAATTAGATTTTTTTTTATTTCTCATGATTACAAGATCACTACAGGCTAATGGTTTGATATTGTGACAGGGATGAGTGCTCGTCTGCATTCTTAAAAACAGGGCACAAAGTTTACACTTTCTATAGACTTGGGAAGCATCTCTCCTTCACGGTGGTTAAACAGTTTTGCCAAGATAACTCTGGGCTGGTATTCTTAAGAACAACCATTGGGATTTTATCAGGACCAGTAGCCTTCTTAATGTCAAGAATTTTGGTAAGTTTGGAAACTTCCTGTGCTATGATAGAGATATTACAAAGTTTGTGCTCCGTGAGGAGGAGGAGGAGGAAATATTTAGAATTAGAGGCAAAGTTCATTGCAAAGAGCCTTGCATTGTCTGACGAGAATTAAATAACTTCAAGGCCACTTATGATATTTGGCACTGATGCTTTGCCTCTATTGAGAATTTTATTCAAGATTTTAAACCCAAAGGAACCAAATCTTTTCTTTTCAGTCTTAGCTTGGACTGATTGGGCATAGCGTCTCTTTGCAATTTCTAGAACTCTCTTGCAATAATTGCAGGCAGTTCTGAATGCAGCTGGCTATTTGATTTCTGTTGATATTATTTCTGTGGTATAAAACTATCCCTACCTGATAGGATCCATTCAGAAATAAGGGAGGGCAGTTCTGGAAGCCCTATTTTTGAAGAAAGCTGAAAGGGGTAATGTAAGATTTGAATCTGTCCAGGTCAACTTTGGTGTATCAAATGATCTTCCTGTGAAATGGGGCAACAGGAGATGCTTTCACTTTGGTATCAACTTTAACTCTGACGAAAGAATGGGGCAGATCTGAAATATCAAATATATATATATATATAAAAAAATATAAATAAATACTTTCACAAAAAAACATTCAATTTTTTTAATTTGCAACTTTTCACTTGTTTTCTCCATATTACATATATATATATATATATATATATACCAAGGTAGGTAACACTTCAGTGAACGATTTTTCATGGCAGGATGTAATGACCCATTGTGTCATTCATGAACACAAGTGGGATTATCAATGATTTGGGTCAGATTGTAAGCAATAGAGAAGTCATGACTGTATCTATCTTCTTCATCAGTTTTGTTCATCTAGATATTGTTAGGAAAAACTCTGATGATTATTTATATGCTTATATATACTCGTTGTCTAGTTTGCAAATACTTAATAACCGATAGTGTATTTTCTGTACCCAACACCAATATCAAGATACACCCACCTCACCTCACCTGTGATAGCCATAACATAATCTACTATTTATTCTGCACAATATGTCCCAATAGTGGATATATTGGTGAATCTGGAAATAATTTTAGATTTCGCTTCAACAATCATAAACAAACCATACGTCAAAACAATCCTTATTCCCCCATAGCTGAACACTTTAATCAATCAAGACACTCATTAGATAACTGTAAATTTTTATTGATAGATTCCAATTTTAGTTCCACATACACACGCAGAAAATAAGAAAAATACTGGATTTTAAAATTAAATACATATAAACTAGGGTTAAACAAAGACTTGGGAATTTTAAATTTGTATAAATATTTCAATAGTTAAAAAAAATTTTTTTAGATATAGTTAAAAAAAACCTTTTTAAACAACATCTAAAATATTATCGTTAGATTTACGTTATAAATATTCAAACATAGTTGCATTCCATATCACGTGATGTCCGCGTCTCGCGACGGACGATACTTGAAAACAAACATCTGAATACAGTTATTTAATTTATTTCTGACGAAAGAACGGGGCAGATCTGAAATATCAAATATATATATATATATAAAAATATAAATAAATACTTTCACAAAAAACATTCAATTTTTTTAATTTGCAACTTTTCAGTTGTTTTCTCCATATTATATATATATATATATATATATATATATATATATATATATATATATATATTTAGCTGGATTGATATGTTAGCTCTATCACTGATATTGAGTGCTTTCCAATAAGTGCTGTGCATATATAATATATAAATAATAAATATAAAAAATTGCATATATATATACATACACATTTTATATATATATATGTATGAGAAAACTATATATAATTTTTTTATAGATTAAGAACAGTTTTAACGGAAATAATTATGATAAAGTGGTAAAAGTTTTTACTTTTTTATGTGAAGTGTTTCATTCTGTCGGGTTTCATCTGACTAAATTTGTGTTTACTTTGATGTGACTACACATGAGCATATATATCTATATTATATATCTGTGTGATATCTGCCAATGTGTTCAATAGATTTATTTTACTCTGACATACAGGATGGTGATTCTGGGAAACTTCAAGTCAGAAGATAATTTTTTTGAACTTTGTTTATTTATATATCTACTATCATCTCTCTCTCTTGTATATGCATATCTGAAGTGATCAGATGTCTAACCACACTGATGAGCTGTGATACAGCAAACCAGTCTGTCTGTGGATGACTAGATATATATATATATATATATATATATATATATATGTTTTTGGAAATAATGAACACTATATTTTTGTCATAAAAACCCACCCTGAGGATGACATTGTGTTAACGTCAAAAGTACTCAGAATAAAACAATATGTATCAACAGGGCAAAGTGCTGTCCGGGGAGGTAGACAGTCCCTGAACCCGTGTATACGGGTTCTAATGGGCATATTTTTGTCTGAGTCTACGGGCTTGGTAAGCCCACATTAAACCGGCCTTGTGCCACATTCAACCCATGTGGGGGGGGGGGGGTTGCTAAATATCCAGTCACCAAATGAGGGTCACTGAGTAGTAGCCACAGAGTGAGTGAATGAGTGAGTCGGGACACCAGTGAGAGAAAGTACTCTACAGTCCACATTTACCTTTGTACTACGTTTCCGAGAATATACTATTTAACCTATATCCGAGTCCGTGTTATCTTTCTATGGTTTTACACCATAACATATACCAAACCAAGACTTTGGAAGAACTTGAAGGTGAACACAAGAAGTTATGTCTTCCATACCACAAGAGTTCCTGGTGAAATCAGTTCGCGTGATTCCTGGGAAGCTCAAGAAACTGGCAATGAAACCTGGTGCCCATATCAAATTTAAAAGAAAACCTCATGCTAAAAACTTTCCTCTCATATGCATTCCTTGTAAAAATTATAGTTAATAAATAAATCATAAGTATTTTTTAAAAAATGGGGTTACTTTTCAATCACCCTATATATATATATATATATATATATATATATATATATATATATATATGGTGATGGGGAATTTTCCTTCCAGGATATTTACGTTAAAATTGCCTCTGAACAAGTGTAGATGGCTTTGTTGCAACATACAGTTCCACAATCTTTGTCCTCTCTTCAACCAAAAACCGCTCATAGTAGTCTATCTTGGTATCAGATAAAACCTGCAGGTAAGCTATGCAAATCACCTGAAAAAGAAAAAGAAACCGTTATTTCCTTAGAAAATATATATATTGTCTCTCTTTTTGTGCCCCACCCTATATATATATATATATATATATATATGTATATATATATATGTGTGTGTGTGTGTGTATATATATATATATATATATATATATATATATATATATATATATATATATTATCGCTCTCCCGTCGAACTCGACGTATGAGGGTCAGACAGATCAGTTCCCAGAAACTGAAAGCCCGACAGCCACACAGGATTTGATTATAGTGGTGAAGGCTTTGTGCAGGGCCATCCACACTTTTTGGAGGGACGAATACAGGGACCTGGTGCAACGGATGCCACAAGGTCCCCAAACGACCCTCCGCAGGTTTTGAATTCAGAGTTGTCCTTCTCCTAGACCAGTTGCCATCCACGTAAGTGAATGTAATGAATCGACTGGAATTCGAACTCGGCTCTCCGATTCCTCAATCCAAGCCGTTATCCATTACTCCACCGTGCCTATATATATATATATATATATATATATATGTGTGTGTGTGTGTGTGTGTGTGTGTGTGTGTGTATGTATATATGATATATATATACATATATACATACACACACACACACACACACACATATATATGTGTGTGTGTGTGTGTGTGTGTGTGTGTGTGTATGTATATATGTTTATATATATCATAGAAAATGGATTAAATCCGTCAAATATTTAATACACTTTCTGTTTGGGGTGAAATGATTAAAAAAATATCAAAATAAATGCATTATGTGTTATTACTTTAAATTGATTTACTTCCATTTTCAAAAGTGTCCAATCATTAGAGTGGCATTTTGGAATTATGACCAGTTTTTGTAGTTTCTTTTCTTGATGTCGTAGTATCATGCCACCCAGCAGTTGACTTCACATTCCTATTCTCATTAATACTGACTTGTTCTGCATATAACACAGAATTGCTGCAAGCTTTGTAACATTATTTGTGGATCTCATTGGACTCGTAACTGAGAAAGTTTTGTTGAATCAAACTGATTTCCCATGTGGAAAGTAGTTTCCATGGCCTCTCTTGCTATATACCAAGACAACCTTGCACAGTGGACTATTGTATAAGAAAAAACAAACTCTTCTCTGTTTCTTGCCACCAAAGTAGACATAAAGTTTAGTGAATTTTACTAGTATGAATGTAACTTCTGAAAAAAAAGCATTTCACACTCTGCTTTCTTTCACTGACATGTGGTTATGACATTTTGAGCTTGTTCAGTGTGAAATGAAACTGGATACCAAAAGATGTTCATATTATATAAATATTGAGAAATTTATTTCTGTTTGGCTTGTTACTGAAAGTGAAAACTTTTTGGCTTAATTTGGAATCCAGTTTTCCCTTTGAACCCTTTCCAGACAGTCTAGCCAGATCTGGCTGGCCAGATCTGGCTGGCCAAACTCATGCATTTGTTTATGGCAATAAAAACAGCCTTAATTAAAAGAAAGGAAAACAACTGTGAAAGTTGGCAATACAAAATTACAACTATTTACACTATTCATATTGTTTGGACTGTTGTCCTCATCTTTATTGTCATATTTACAATGTCTGGGCCTTCGTTAGGTGATATACGTTAGAATTTTGAACTGAACCCTTTATTTAGTCCACAGGGGTAGATTGTTCTAGTTCCACATGCCATGCCTTTTGTGGGATTTTTTTGGAGAGTTGAGTTACTAAAGGGAAATAACTGAAACTAAAATATCTAGAAAAGGCATGGCACGTGGAACTAGAACAATCTACCCTGGTGAACAAAGTAAAGGGTTCAGTTTGAAATTCCAATGTATACCACCTGAAGAAGGCCAGAGTGTACAATGGCCAAAACATTGTGAATATGACAATGAAGGTGAGGACAACAGTCTGAATAATATAAATAGTGTAAATAGTTACAATACCTCATCTCAGAAATAGAGGCATATGTGGAAGGTGAATATGACAATAAAGATGAGGACAACAGTCTGAACAATGTAAATAGTTACAATACCTCATCTCAGAAATATAGACAGACAACATTAAAAGCACAAAAAATTTTTTTAAAAAGCAACAGAAAATAACAGAATTAAACAATTATCATGAAAACTCGATTGAGGAAAATACAACTTTTCCACACATCAACAAAAAATATTTTACATTTCTCCATTGAGTTCTGACGAGTGGGGAGCAATAACCGGTTAGCTCATTCTACTGTTCTCTGTTATTTTATTTAATTCTTTTGCTTCTAATTTCATATTGCCAATTTCTGTAGCTGTTTTCTATTTTTATCCTTTTAATTATGCCTGTTTTTATTGCTTTAATGAAATTTTGTTCCTCTAAAAAGATCTTTATTTGTTTATAACAATTTGTTATAAACAAATGAAGATAATAATCCCAATTGTTCATAGAGGGGTATATGCTATTGAATCAATCTGAGTAACATAGTAGTTTTCATGTTGTGGCAGCATACTTTAAAATCAGGGATTTATTTTGTGATTTTTTTATCAAAAGATAATCAAATTTTATTGTAAAAATCAAGCAACAACTTATGAATTTCCCAGGAGGCCTTGTAAACTGTTCTTGTCGCTAATGATAAATTTGAAACAGCTGGATGTTGAGAATAAATGAAGTTAGTTTCAATGATGACTTGAACTAAAGCAACACTTGCAGTAGGAAAATTGCTTGGTGTTATAATATATTTTATATTTTTTGGCAGTTCTATTGCATTCAGTTTCCATGGAAAGCATATATTCATGAGTCAAATGTCTCTATCATATTGATTCAACAGAATCCTAGAGGTGTTAGCCAGGGTCAGCGTGTAATACCACCCAAATCCCCAACAGTACTTTGTGATTCTCGCTATCTTATCAACATTTGCTTTTCTCTACCTACATTACAAATTAAACGAAACACAACTGACTATTAGCATTAAAGGATGAAAAGTTTTCATGGATTTTGGTGTCATTTCAGTGTCTTTTCTTTTTCAAAATCCATGAATTTGTTTTATTCATGCTAAGTCTTCAAACAAACGCTAAATAAAATTCACTAATTTTTATCCATAATCTTGAATGTGTTAAAATTCTTCAACTTTTAACAAGAAAATCTCAGGTTGATGTTAAAAATTGCTGCAATACATTGTTGATTTATTTAAGATGGAATGATCTATTCTGACATGTCTCTAATTTGTATTTAGATACATTGGATTTATTTTCAATTTTTCTAGTTGAATTGTTCATGTATATAGTATATAATACCTTATTGTACTTAATTATGTTGCAATAAAATTTATATTTTATATGAACACTACTTTGTGAAAATTGTGGTGTAATAGAGTTGTAGGGAACATACAGCGGGGGCATATCATAGATTGCATCGACTCTGGTATTAGATTGCATAGATGACACTAAGGTGTAGACTGCTATAAAGATGGTTATGAGTTACAGAGGTTTAAACTTTTGCGGATAGCTCACAAATTAAATTTAAGTTATTTTAAAACTGGTGAAATTTAGAAATAAATCCAATCTGAAAAGGGTTTATTCAAACAAGATAACTATCTCAGTTCAGATGAATTTTCTAATGATTAAACTTGGTTGAGATTGTTACGTGGAAGAGCTACTCTCGGTCAGGTAAATTTTCATCTGATTCAACATTTAGTACTTAATGTTTTATAAGTTAGTGTATTGTAAAACTCTCAGTGGTAGTTTTGCAAGAAAATATTTCTGTCACATAAAAATGATGGCTTTTATATATATGCCAGATTTTGAAAATGTACAGAGTTTTTAGTTTATTTATTAGCATGGAACTTATGATCAGGGTCTGATTAGTCCAAAAATTAAGCAAGACTCAATTTTTTTATTATGTAACTTTATTTTAAAATAAAATTTCACCTTTCTCAAATTTCAAAATAAATTTTGCTTTTTAATAAAACTTTCCTCTTTGTACTTTGAAATTTGAATTTATCTTTACTGCAAATAAAAACTAATAATTTTTTTATTTTTAATCAGTCTCACCTCATACAAGGCAATAAAGCCACTAAGACACAGGGGGGTTACAGAGTGTGGAAGAATTAGAAATAGAAAAATTAATAATGAGCAGGAAGAGGAAAGCGTAATCAGGAGGACAGTAAATAGCAATTGACAATGCATTTAAATTTTTGCAGATTAAAGTTGGCTGGAAAGCACGGCACTGGAAGGGAGTTCCACAAGTGAGAAGTACAAGAAAAGAAGCATAGGATTTATGGTCACGTCTAGCCAGCTCAAGTGTAAATTGATGAGATCCCAACACCAGTCTAGTACTGTGTTTAAATTCAAAAAATCTAGGTACCATAGAGAAGAGCTCAATGAAACAATTACTATGAAAGTACTTATAGAAAAAGCACAGAGGGAAAACCTTATGGCGGTAAGGAAAAGTCATTAGTTAGTCTGATCACCAAAAAGTTAAGACAGTTAAACCATGTTAGAAGAAAGAAAGAGAAACGGTAAAGCATATCCTGAACGGGGAACAAGGGATGAACCTCTACTTCTGTTCAATAAACTTAGAATATTTTTACAAGGGAATTACTACAAAACTGTAAGGAGAACAAAAAATTTTAAAATTTGCATATTAAAATATGAAATAAAACTTAAACTTGAGAATTTACTAAGCATAAATAAACCGAGATAAAATTATTTGATGCTAATAAAAAAAAGAAAAAACTTCAAAGATTTGACTAGTGTCAGAAGAAAGAAATACAGGTAAGTGTTATACTTACCCATAATAATAATGGACTATTCCAGACATAAATACTGTGCCTCAAGAGGGAGCAGAGTCGGTCAGAGTCAGTCAAAGTCAGAGACAGAGTCAGACAATTACTGTAAGACATTGGAATAGTAATACTTGTCGCGACAACATAGTTCACTCTAACTAAATCTAATAGTCATTACTAATACTTCTACTTCTTTGTACACATTTCTGTTTGTAATATATCTGTGTTATTCCATGCCTGTGTTTCAGTTATTCTTCATTGGTTCTACCTTGGACCATCATCGTGGTACAAGGAACTTGAACCATAACAGTAAGTATTGTATCTTTCACCTTTCAACTAGTGTTGATAGTGTAATCAAGCCTGTCAGTTTACAGGTGTTGAAAGCTGCCTGAACTAGTTGGGATATTTTAGCTACCCTATTCCCACACATCAACATAATAAATCTTAACTTATAATAAATGCTACCTTAACAATGAAATATGAAATATTTTGCATTGGACTTTGCAATTTGAATGCAGATGATCAAAGTAAACATCTGAACATTTTTTTTCTATCAGTGATATCAAGAAAAGGAAACATGTTGAATCTCGTCTTAAAAATTCAACTTCAGTCACATCTAAATCTCAATCTTAACTCCAGAACTAATTTATTTTCCTAAAACTATTATTTGGTTTAAATATAAAATGTCAGAAAAAAAGGATATGTCATTTTTCATTTTTACATTATACACATATAATTTATATATGTTGTGTTTTTATTGTTTTTTTCTTGAGTGCAAACAAGAGATTTCATTTTTTTAGTATATATAGAAATTATTCAATACATCTAAAAAATAATAACCCTTATCATAAAAAACAAAAACAAACCATTAATAATATAAACTATGAATATGGCCATAATGTACTGGCTGTATTCAGGAACTAAAAATAAGTATATGTATCTGCAACTTATATACCATCTCCAATTGCACAAAGAAAATCCTTGAAAATGGTTAATATATTAGCTGAAGATTCAAGGAATGAATTGTCAGGTTACCTAATTTTTGAAACAGCTACTAGGGGATGCTCTCAGGACTCTGCGATAATTTTTTATCACTTTCTTCTCACCTTATCCGCTTATTTGTCAGCATGTAACCTCCTGTGGAGAATGCGTTCCCTTTGGGAAATGCATGAACAATACACACACACACACACACGTACGTATGCACATTCACTCACTACACATACTTTGGACAAAAACGGTTTTCACATTCATTTTTCACTTGTAACCCTTTATTGTTAATACATTAACATTTGTTGTACATATATATTAGTTTTTGTCGCTTCTCCTCATTTCTTTACATGGACTCATATCCCAAGTCTGCCAGGTTTGTTGAAGACATTTCACAGTTGAAGACACATATTTTATCTCTCAACAAATACACTGGCCTACAGCAGAATAAACATCTGAACAATTTCTACATACAAAGAAGAATGTGTACTATTATTGGTCCTGACCTGGCATCTCAGCATCAGTCCCTTTCCCAACCGCCATAATGTAGCTGCCCTAGGCCTTTTCTATAAAGGCTTTAAATGGTAATTGTTCTGATGGACTTTGCTCTATAGTATCATCATTTTACTGTTGAATTGGCCCCATGTAACTACAAGTTCTTTGCTAACAGTTTTTTTTTCTTGCATTTCTTTTCTCTTCTGGTTTCCAGCCAACTTTGATCTTCAAAAATTTAAATGCAATGTCAATCACTATATACGGTTTTGTTGATTCCTCTTTTTTTATTGTTCTCACTCCTTAGTAATGATTTTCTTTTTCTTATTCTTTCACACTCGTGTCTTGTGTCTTAGTGACTTTATTGCCTTGCTGGGGATGAAATGATTAAAAACAAAACAAAAAACATTAAATCCAAAAATGAAATCTTTTGTTCACACATATGAAAAACACAATAAAAACTTAACAGAAGTACTTTGTCAATCATTGTATATATACATACATATATATATATATATATATATATATATATATATATATATAATGGACTCTACTGCCGGTTTCAACATATAAGGATCTGATAACTTAATTGATTCAGTTATGAAATTTTGTGCAATAATCTTAAGTGGCACTTAAGACCTGCTAGTGATTTACGAAGGAGGCGACATATAGAGCAAGAGTAAGGATTGTGGGATGAGATCACTGTTAGATTGGCTGACCTTTTAGATCTTGTTCTCACTTCTTGAAGATGATTCAGACAAGCTGATTGAAAACTGGTGAGTTCACTAAAACACATTGATCTCCATTCTACCTGCTCCAAGGCTAAGTGCTCAAGGGTGTTATGTGGTATATTGACTGCTGACAAGTTGCTCTTCAGCTTGTCTTTGTATCTTAACTATAGGCGTCCTACATTCCTGTAACCCTGATCTAATTGGCTGTACATTAGGATCTTGAGTATCCTGTCATCAATCATTCTCAAAACATGACCAGTCTACCATAACTGAGACTGTATGAGAAAAGTCTCGATTCCTCCAATATTACACCTGTTAAACAGGTCTATGTTAGATGTCTTATCTTGAAGGTTAATTCCAGAGATGGCACACAGACAGCTTTTATGGAAAACATCCAGTTGGCATATATGGTACCTGTATGGAGTCCATGACTCTGAGCCATACAAAAGGATGGCAAGGACAACAGCTCTGCAAACCCGATTTTTTTGATTAAATTATATATATATATATATATTAAATTATATATTTATATATATATATATATATATATATATATATATATATATATAATTTAATATATGTCAGTCGTTTTTAATTAAATGTGCTTGAAAGAAGGATTGCTGCCTAAATACACAAATATATATATATATATATATATATATATATATATATATATATATATATATATATATATATATATATATATATATATAGATTAAATTATATATATATATATATATATATATATATATATATATAATGATAATGTTAGTGATCAGTATGGATATTTTCAAAAGGATATAAATCCATAAAGCTCTATGTTAGAAACAGAGCAATAATTTTTCTTATAAAAGGCATAAATACTAAAACTTCATGAGGTAATAGTTTATTTCATTAGGGTCGTAAAAACAGCCCAATTCATCAGACCTTCAAATCCAAAAGCTTTGGCTTTATGAAATAAATTATTACCTCATGAAGTTTTAGTGTTTATGCCTTTTATAAGAATTATATATATATATATATATATATATATATATTATAAATTAATTGATTTAAAATATTTTTTTTTTTCACTACACAGTGATAACCATGTTTCAAAAATGGAAGCTAAAAGCTTCGAATTTAATTTTGTTATTAAATTAAAGACATTAGTTATTATAAAAGTTTAAAATATTTAACCTAACTGCTACCAATAACATGAAGCTTCAAACATCCCAGCTGTGTAAAAACAATGCTGTTTATGAATTGTCCTTTGCTTCTCCATATCAATAATCAAAACTTAAACTCTTACATTAGCCACACAACCACCACACTCTCTCATAGGTTGACTTGTTTCTTATTGCAACATAAGACAATTCATGCACATATTGATCATCACTTCACAAACAAATGAAATAGAATTATTAACATATGAAAAATATTTGTATACAATACTAAAATACTATAGATAATTCCTTACAAAAAGCACTCAAAATAATAGAAGTTATTTAATTATGATACAAAAGAAACAACATTTAGTAACCCTCTACATTGAGTGGCTCTTGGACTTTGTATTGGGTGAAAGATACTAAAGAAATAGAATATAAATAAATAAAATATCACCACAGGTGAAATCTTGAAATGTGCATACAAAATAACTGTATGCATAAATATTTGGTGGATTCTCTTCCAATGATACCATTTCACACATAACATTTTTATATAATTGTTGTGGTAGGATCCACCTAATTTGCATAGTGGAGTACCGACCATATAAATATGGTTGGTACCGGGAAGAGAGAGGAACGAATCAAGAGATTCAACCAGAGACTCTGCCCGACTGCGACTCAGTCAACACATTCTCCAGGAACGGTCTTCCCAGGAATATACAAAAGACTATATGTAAATATTGTGTACACTTTCTTGTTTCAATACATTTTGTTCTAAGTACATTTTGTGTTGCATTATTATTCTATGCATTAGTCAAGTTTCAACAATAATACATGTGCATTTGAATTAAATTTGAATTGTAGCATCCCCACCCCAGAAAAAAAAAATCGCTAAGAGGTAGCTAATAAAATCTTATTTGAAAATAGTGAATTACAATGAAAAATTAAGCAGGCAAATCTTTTCAGATGAATTTAATAAAACTTATTTAAATGCATTCTTGTTGCATATATATATATATATATATATATATATATATATATATATACATATATATATATATACATATAAATATATATATATATACATATATATACATATACATATATATATATATACATATAAATATATATATATATATATATATACATATATATATATATATATATATATATATATATATATTTGATATATGACTAGAGGTTCATTTCATTAGTTACCCAAGTCATCCCAAGTCAGACATAACTTACTGTATTTATTAATATATATTTCCTGGCTCTGTCTAATCACATTGAGCACTATTATGTCTACACCTCTTGGCTAAATTTGGTAATTATTTATTTGCTTACCAGCGTATGCATGCTAGCACACGCGTATACAGTCACTAATATCTAGTTATCTGATTTACCTAACCCTATACCCCCTCTTTCTCTCTCCCTCTCTCTCTCTCTCTCTATATATATATATATATATATTTATATATATATATATATATATATATATATTTGTGTGTTCTTTCATCCACATTTCATTGAATACGACAGACAAGGTGCTTTTATTTAGTTTGTTATACAATTTCTCATGCGATCTAATAATTTTTTCTTTTCAGATGATAAATTATATAAAAACTCATTTAAATATTCATGGAGATCTACTGGACACTATTCATAATATACTTGTTGACAACGCAAATATAATAGCATCATCTACATGCAAAAAAAAGGCTAAAAATAATGGAAGCCTTATTAATAAAAAAAAATATCAAAAATTATATATATATATATATATATATAATGATATATTTTTATATATCAAGAACAATAATGGGTAATGGGGAAATGTATGACAAAGTGGAAAAGGTTTACTTGTGACGTGTTTTGGCCTTCATGACTTTATCAGACTGAATTTGTCATGTTAGTCCAACTACAAATTATGCATGAACAATAGGTGCTGGTGATGTTAGAATTTTTTTATATATAGCCAAATTCAATTTGAATTTTTTTTCTTTTTCTTTCCATCACTTTTGTTAGTAGGTATCCCAAACTATGATATTAAAAGACAAAATGTGTCACAAGTAAACTTTTTCCACTTTTTGACCAACATATATTCTCGTTTAAATCAACTACAGGATAAAATCTACCCCCAAATCGACCAATTCCTGTATATTTTAGAAAGTGCTCAGTACCGAGTCCGTAAAGCAATATTGTAAATATTTTCTTATAAAGTTATAACTACCAAACTTAAGTTCTGAAGGACCATAAGCAGAACTTCACCAACAGTACACAATCTAGACTAACAAATCCAACACAAAATAGAACTAGGCCTTATCTCACAAAATATAATTAAAAAAATAACTGACAATCTACTAATCACAACCAGTACTAACCTTTGGAAGGATTCATCTGACACAATTAAATGGTTCACTCACATGAGGAATAAGGATAAAGCAACATTCATTAAATTTTATATAATTGACTTCTATTCCTCTGTCACTAGGAACCTCCTGGTCAATAGTATCAACTTTGCAAAGAACTACATAGAAATAATGGATGATGAAACTAATATCATCTTAACGGTGAGAAAGTCACTACTAACACAGAATAATTTCACCTGCTACTAAGCACCACAATGACGAATTCGATGTCCCCATGGGAGTGTATGACTAAGCCCAAGTTGCAGACCTAGTATGTTTTTACATTTTAGATGTTCTTAGTAGAATTGCAAAACCATAGCTAATAGGACTGTATCTGGAAGAAGGGCTCATCCTCATCCCTAATAGTAATGGTCCACTAAGAGTGAAATTACAAAAGAAAATTATCAGGGCCTTCAAATTC
This sequence comes from Acanthosepion esculentum, assembly GCA_964036315.1. Lineage (NCBI taxonomy): Eukaryota > Metazoa > Mollusca > Cephalopoda > Sepiida > Sepiidae > Acanthosepion > Acanthosepion esculentum. The sequence goes on from OZ038519.1 coordinate 19,301,090, forward strand.
CTAGGGTTTAAGATTGAGATTTCCTCTAACCTTAAATTAGTTGACTACTTAGATATCACCTTTAACCATAATGATAAAACCTTTAGACCTTACCATAAAGAGAATAAAACCCCCCAAATATATTAATATCAGTTCTAACCACACCAAGGCAATCCTAAGGCAAATACCCACTACCGTTTGCACCAGGATTAGTAAACTATTGTCCAATAAAAAAATCTTTAATAAGAATAAAGAACTATACAAAAAGGCCCTCCAAAAAAGTGGTTTCAAAAGTAAACTATCTTACACAACCACCATTAGTAATACCGATATACACAAAGTGGAATGTAGGTGTAAAAATAGGAAAAGAAAAATCACTTGGTTCAACACCTCCTTTTGCAAACTGTCAAGTATCAACATTGGATAGTACTTCCTAAACTTAATTACTAAACCCTATATAAGATATTCAACAGTCAAAATTGGCTGCTCCTGACTGATAACATGTACCAAATTATTAATTCTCATAACAATTAGATTTTAAGTAAATACCATGGGAGAAAAAAAACAAATCTAACATGGAAGCTCCCTGTAATTGTAGAATTAAGGAAAACTGTCCAGTAGAAGGCAAATGCAGATCCACTAGGGTAGTATACAAGACAACCATTAGCCCTAAAGGAAATACGACAAACCATAATATTTATATCAGCATTTCTGCAGGAGACTTTAAAAAGAAAATTAATACACATAGACATTCATTCATCAATCCAAAATTAAAACACCAAACAGACCTTTTGAAAAAAATTTTGAAATCAAAGGAAAAGGGTCTGAATCCACAAATAAATTGGAAAATTCTAGGTTTCGCGAACACCCCCAATAGTTTTAGGGATAGGTGCAAGCTATGTTTAGAAGAACAGATCAGGATAATAAAATGTAAAGACCAATGCAAACTATTAAATAAATGGAGAGAATCATGAAATGTAGACGTAGAAAAAATTCCAAATTACATAAGAATACATGTGCATATATGTGGGGGTATATGTGTACGTATAGTGGCATATATGTATGGACATGTAAATGTACATATATGTATGTATGAAGATATGTATGCATATAAGTGTATTGGACAGCATGATTTATTCCATTAGATGTTCTTGTATTACCTACAATCTAGAAATCTATAATTCAACTAATCTACATTAATTTTAATGGGTTTAAGCTTAAATCCCCCATCACTTATTAATAATATTGGACACCTGTAGTGCAAAAACTATTTACTGTGAATTCCAGAAAAACACATTTGGAGCCTGTATAAGAAATGCCCCATTGAAGGAACTGATATAGTAGGAACTGATATTAAACTACAAACAACAAAGGTTCTGGCCATAAATAAACTTCAACCACAGACCACTTCACCTGGGATATCTTACGCCCCCACCAATCGCTAACACAAACCCATTCTCATTAACAAGGTGTCTACCAGAGGAGGACTGACATTGTAAATAAATTTAAAACAATGCTTCGAGACAGACACTTAGAGACTGATGATAGCTGTGCAGAGAACGCCTTGAAAAAGATGGTCTTATCAGTCCATTTACGGTTTATTGTATCCATTAAGATACATCAATACATTTCTTTTCATATTAAAGAAAAATTATACCAGCTTTAATTTAAATATAGTTTGTTCTTTTTTAATTCACTTTTGTTTGTTTTTTCAGGCAGATGCTAAAAGTGCTGATTATTGATCCCTGATTTTTAATGAAGATTATGTCGCCACAAGTGAGAATTCATTGTGTATCCTGGTTCATTGAGGTAATTTTTGTTTTTTTGCTGTAATATATATATATATATATATATATATATATATATATATATATATATATATATGATGGACTCTCCCGTCGAACTCGACGTATGAGGGTCAGACAGATCAGTTCCCAGAAACTGAAAGCCCGACACCCACACAGGATTTGATTATAGTGGTGAAGGCTTTGTGCAGGGCCAACCACACTTTTGGTAGGGACAAATACAGGGACCTGGTGCAACGAATGCCACAAGGTCCCCAAACGACCCTCCGCAGGTTTTGAATTCAGAGTTGTCCTTCTCCTAGACCTGTTGCCATCCACGGCTATAGAACTCAGTCTGTCCTGCTATTTACCCATAGTTGGAGGGAGAAGAAGAGGATTCACACCTTTCCCAAGGGTATTAGCAAGTGAATGTAATGGATTCGACTGGAATTTGAACTCGGCTCTCCGATTCCTCAATCCAAGCCGTTATCCATTGCTCCACCATATATTTAGTTTACGAAAAACTAGGTAATCCGTATGGGTAGACCCAAGGAATATATATATATATATATCTGAAGGGAAGAGTTTATAGTTGTTCCAATAAGAGAAAAGTATTTATATTAAAACGAAGAGAGAAACCGCAAAGCCTGAATACATATATGCATATTGGCAAAAACAACTGACCACTCACATGCATGTGCACAAACTCTACACAAAATAGGGAGTGTGTGTATGAATATGTATGTATATATGTATGTATATGTACGTGTGTGCATGTATGCTTGCACATACATGTGTGCACACCAATTCCCTACAAGAAGACAGCATGCATGCTTGGAGAGGGAACGCACATACCAACACACACACACGCACACACACACACAAACATATATATATATATATATATTTTTTTTTTTTTTTTTTAAACGTATCACCCCAAGCAAGACCGGTGGCCACTATCACGCATGGGGTTACAGAAGGGTTGGAGGAAGAGCAGATAGGAGTGGTAAAGGAAGGGATGTGGAGAAAGAGAAGGACGGAGGGTCGATCAAGGCAGGGGGGTTACGGAAGATATAGAGCGAGAGCAGATAGGAATGAAAGATGTCAGGAAGTGGAGAAGGGAAGTGGATAGATCAAGGCAATTGGAGATGACGATTGACGCTACACTTAAACCGTTGGAGATTGTATTTGTCAGGGAAACAGTAATAGGGAAGGGAGTTCCATAGGCGAGATGTGCGAGACATGAAGCTATCGGAGTAGAAAAGACGTCTACACCTAACAGTTTCAACGGTGTAGGGGTGGGAACGGGATGCCAGCCTCGTAGGATGCTTAAATTCACGAGGCTTAGGGACAAGCGAAAGCAACTCCTCGGAGCAATTACCGTGGAAGTACTTGTAGAAAAGGCAGAGCGATGCAACATCGCGTCTGTGAGAGAGCGACTGCAGACAAGATGACAAATCAGGGCCAATCACATTGCATATCCATCTCTGGATCTTATCAAGAACCCTGAGGCAACACGCAGGGGCCCCAGACCATAAATGGCAGCAATACTCCATGCAAGGTTGAATGGTATATATATATATATCCCTGGCTCTTCCAACATTTCAACATTCCTGGCAGAAGTTCTATTATTACAGTGTGGGATATCTAATAACTAATAACAAAAGTGATGAAAGGAAAAAATCTAAATGACATCAGCCAGATTAAAAAAAAAACATTGTATGGAATGCCCCATTGCGATAAGCTGATATATTTAACAAAGTTTAAATTATCTAATGATCAGTCTCAATTCATCCCCTAAAGATTACCATGAGTCGTGCTACCAGTAAGGGGTAATATGAATATATATTAATATATAATTTATAGTGCTGTTATATTATATTGAACACTATTTTATTAATACCAGCACTCAATGTGTGATATTATATATACATATATATATATATATATATATATATATATAACTATCTATTTCAATAAAATCGGACATTTTTTTTAAAAAGTCTTTTTATTTTTGTTCCTCATGTTTAATGTGTTAGAAGTGTATAAATTTCTAATTTTGTTTATAACTTTATAAGTTTTTTCTAATTTTATTTTCATTCCCTTTCAGAACCCTATTAATAAAAAATTCACAAGAATGCATCTTCATCGACCCCCACCTCACCCAGATTTCTTTGCATGAGGTTTCATAAATACAATGGTTTATCACCAAAAGATCAATAGTTTAGCTGAGCTTAAAAAGCACATTCATTTAGCAGTGCAGGAGATAACTCCTAAATGCTTCCAAATGTGTTCCACATTAAGGATAGATTTTAAATTTGCAGGAGCACATGTTGAAAATTTTCAATAACATTTTGATGTAAGATTTATAAATCTATTTGTTCTGTATCTTAATTAAGTAATATACATAAAATTGTGTCAGTTTTAAAAAAAATTAGCCAATTTCATGGAAATAGTTAATTCTGGCCCCCCTGTATATGTTATACAATCAACAATTAATGATGGCAATGTTTCCTGATTAAGATTTTATAATGTTAAATTAATAACCATCATATTTTGTCTTTTTTATATAAAGGAGAATTTAATGTCTAAGTATATATATATATATATATATATATATATATAATATTATAATATTTTTTAAAAATATGATTCCTTCGCTACATAAGAGTTCTCATGTTTCAAAAGCGAGAGCCGAGACCCTTAATATTTAAAAAAAATATTATAATATAAGCTCTACTTCTGTATGGAGCACTGTCTTTTTAAAAATAAAAGCAAAAATACTAAGGAACTCCGGATTATTTACCCAATGTGTTCTTTCCTATTTTTCTGCATATATATATATATATATATATATATATATATAATTATTTATTTGAATATTACAACATAAATATGTTATAAAATCACGACAAAAGTAGCCATTTTGTTTCAACACTTCTAGTGTCTTATCAAGTGACGATGCAGAATACAGAATAAATGGTTTTAAAAGTTTCAAATTAATCAACGATCCTTAGCTAGGAGTAAACGCTGTTACATAAGCTAGAGTGACCAATCAAAATACAAGTATAGGGTGATTCGAAAAATTTGACAACTAAGCAAGGTTATCATAGATATTAAAAGGTTTATAAAATTTGAAATTAAAATTAAAAGTAAAAAATTATATCTATATATATAAAGTGGATACTGATGTCAACACTAAATAGTGACAGTTTATTTCAGGCTTGAATACATATTTTTATCATATATATATATATAAATATATTAATACATGTTTCATTAAATAATATAGATAAGTGTTGTCTATATATTTTATGTAAGTTCTTTTCATATTGTCTGATAAGCTTAATAACATTATCATTAAACAATGAAAGAAAATCACAATATTGATACATATTTTTTTTTTTTTTGTTAATCCAATCTTAACTTTCGGCTTACATAAAAAAAAAAAATTAAAAAAATATGTATCAATATTGTGATTTTCTTTCATTGTTTAATGATAATGTTATTAAGCTTATCAGACGATATGAAAAAAACTTACATAAAATATATAGACAACACTTATCTATATTATTTAATGAAACATGTATGAATGAAAAAATTCTGCCTAAATACACACAATATAATATATATATATATATATATATATATATATATATATATATATATATATATATAGTTTCCATAAATTATTTCTAAAATCTGTACATGATACTCATTGGACTTATCAGTCCATTTACAGTTTATTGTATCCATTAAGATACATCAATACATTTCTTTCCATATTAAAGAAAAATGATACCAGCTTTAATTTAAATATAGTTTGTTCTTTTTTAATTCACTTTTGTTTGTTTTTTCAGGCAGATGCTAAAAGTGCTGATTATTGATCCCTGATTTTTAATGAAGATTATGTCGCCACAAGTGAGAATTCATTGTGTGTCCTGGTTCATAGGTCAAATCAAGCACTCACATCCAGCCGGATTACAGTATAAAGTATGAAACGATCCCACTGGATCCAGCCAACACTTTTATCTACTGACATGGCCCAGTGGATAAAAGTGTTGGCTGGATCCAGTGATTTGACCCAAAGAGTTGTGATTTCAATACCTGGCTACAGCTGAGGTGAACAAAAACGTAGATAGTTGAGTTAAAGGGAGATATTGGGAAGAGGCATGGCACGTGGAATTTTTCAGTCATCTGAAGAAGGCTGGAGAAAACAATACCCAAAACATCATGAATATGGCAATAAAGATAAGGACATTGATAAAGATTGTTTGGACTGAAACAATGTAAATAATGTTAATAATTAAATGCCTCATCTCAGAAATACAGGCGGATATTTAAAGAAAATTGATAACACTATTTCACTGACTTTATTGTCGGTTGTTTTCTACTTTTGATTGCCTCATTTGCAGAAACAAGAGACATATAATCGCAGTAACAAATAAATAAGAATTAGAAAATGTTTTTATAAAGATTCAGCAAATTTCACTCCCTTCTTGCTACAAATTTAAATTTTATTAAAATTTATACCAGAGATGTGGGTGGCTTGACAGTGACATTAAAAATGGAATCTGTAAACTGTGTTAAAAAATTATCAGGAATAGTCTGTGTTCATTTTGCACTAAAGCTCTTAGGAAAGGCATGAATCAACTTCCCCTTCTTCCGGTTAGAGCTCTTTAGTCATCTAAGACAGTTCAACTTGGCTGGCTGCTAGCAACCAAATCCTATAGAAATTAACTTCTACTGAAACTGCAAATGCATCTTGGTGCAACTGCAGCCCTTTTGAGTCTGCAGTGTTCTATAATATTTATTTTTAATAGGATCACCTAAAGATTACCTAAATTTAAACTGACCTGTCAGTGGTGTCTAGAATACTCAAACTGAGTCCCTTATAGAAAGAGTAAGACCATACCCCCAAAAAGATACCACCTACAGATTCAATTATGAACATGGCTAATGTTTGCCCATAGGCTCAATAATGAAACTGACCAATGTTTATCCATAGGCTCAAGTATAAACTTCTGCTAGATTTTGCTGTCTAGTTATGTCAAGACAAACTGACCAAAGAAACATATCAAATGACTTGTAACGCAGACATTAGCCTGATGTTGAAAGACAATGGTTACAGACTCAAGCATAAATGTTTACCTGTAGACTCTAGTATAAACACAACCAATGTCTACTTATAGAATCCATAATAATAAAAATGATTTGTTATTAAAATAATCCAACAAAAGTTGACATGGCCTAAAATCCACAAACACAAACCAAATTTAAGTTTGCTTTCCCCAAATTAAAAATATTTAAACAGAAACAATATTCAGTAGTTCTTTGTTTTTTAATATTAAAATCTGTTATTTTTACATGAGAAGATTCTCATAATTCAAACCCAGTCGGATAATTCTTCAGCAACTACAATTAGCATAATTATCATGACTATCTCTGTTCAATAGTGTTTGTTACAATTAGTGTATGTCCAATAGTGTTTGTTACATTTAGTGTATGTAAATGTAACAGCTATTATAAGACAGATAGTATTCTTTAAACCAAATGTAGACCAAGAAATACTGAATTCAAAACTATCAGGTTATGCAAGATTTAGCTGTTGACACTGAAGAGGAAAATATCCAGTTGTATCAAGATAAGCAGACCAAAGAAACATATCAAATAACTTATAGCACAGACATTAGCCTCACGTTGAAAGACAACACTTCACTAACAACTACTGTGAAATGTAAATTTCTTTGATTTTTATTTTTTAAAAAAAAGGAAATTTATTGATTTGTTGATGGATATATCTTTTTAATTTTTATAAACTGTTAAAAATGATGTGGTCAATTTGAAAAATGTTATGTAGAGTGGTTGCCATGGTAACTGCTTTTTCTTAAATTAGTTATTTTTCTGATTAGTGAACATGTGATAACAAGTCTCACTAACCTGTCAGAAAATGCTCAAACTCCTTTAATACAAAAGCTACACTTACAAATATTAACTCGTGTAGATATTTACTGTATATACTGCAAGTTTTTATGATCAGTTTTTATGCAAAAGATAAGGGATCACACTATACACAGGTAATTCTTTTTGAAAAGATTAAAAATTATGCATTTTCGGTGACCAGTCGCACTATACACAGGTAAATTTTTTGAAGGGGTTAAAAAATCATGCATTTTGGTGATTAGTTGCACTATACACAGGTGTTTTTTTTTTGAAGGGGTTAAAAAATCATGCATTTTGGTGATTAGTTGCACTATACACAGGTGTTTTTTTTTTTTTGAAGGGGTTAAAAAATCATGCATTTTGGTGATTAGTTGCACTATACACAGGTGGTTTTTGTTTTTTGAAGGGGTTAAAACATCATGCATTTTCGGTATTCTTTTCGGCATTTTTGGCACTATACACAAGTATGCTTTTTTCTGAAAGCGTTAAAATTCGTGCCAAAAATTCTGGGGTCAGCTTATACACAAGTAATACAGTAAATGATAAATGATTGACATAATATATCCAAACAGAATATGAGAACCAGTTGGATGGTGAAAACCCTGTTGGCATTTCATTCCTTTTATGTGAACATTATCAAGACCTAATAAATAAAACCAAGGAAATTCATTACCATGGCAACACTGCTACTTAAAAAATTCTGTAGTCAAACAAATTTTTTTCTTTATTTTCCTTACCATAACTTACTTTCAATCTATTTTCGTTTCCTATATCAAATTACCATATTTATTTTTTAACATATTTCCTATTTAAAATCTCATTGATTTGCTCAGATATATTTTAAAATTTTATTAACTGTTAAAATCTTATAAAATTGATCACAATATTTATGTAGCAGGGTTGTTATAGTAACAATTTTTCCTTAGAGTCTTTCAATTATGGTTTGATAATGCTCATATAGAAGAAGCAAAACGTTGACAAGAAAATCAAATTTTGAACATTCGACTGGTATTCCCATATTCCATCTTTAGATATTTATATGAAGAAATAATGCAAATTAGTAGAAGACTAACCATATGAATAATGACTTTTGACTAGATATGTTTTTTATATAAAATGATTTCTTTCATTTAATCGATGAATCAGAACATTTCCTTCTTTTGTCAGAGTCATAATTAAGGAAAGAGAATACTTCCATCATTATCAGTTCAATGAACAGGTGTAGTCATAGGGTTGCATCTTCATGGTTTTATAATGGCTTACAGCCACATCACATTGAAACGAATAAGATCTAAACTTTTTTTAAGCATTTCACCCCAAGCAAAGTGGGAGTGCCATTATCATGCAAGGAGTTACAGAGAGTGGGAGAAAGAGTAAAGAGGCGTGATAGAGGAAAGGATGAAGAGAAGGATGGGGAATAGATCAAGGCATCTAGAGATGTCGATTGACATTGCATTTGAATATTTGAAGATTATAGCTATCAGGGAAGTAATTAAGAGGAAGGGAGATCCACTGACATGAAGCTTTTGGAGTAGAAGAGACCGCTAGATTTAACCATTTCGACAGTGAAAGGGTGGAACTGAGATGCCAGCCTAGTAGCACATTTAAATTCGTGCAGTTTGGGAACCAGCAAAAGTAGCTTGTCAGAGCAGTTACTGTGTCAGTATTTAATTTCACATCTATTGTATTTCTAGAACAAAATTTGGTTTATAAAAATGTATAAATTCATTCACTTTCATCATATGTTTAGGTTTTATTACTAGTCATTGCTTTTTAAAACAATAGTCATTGCCAAAGGGTGAAGGTAGGTAAAAATATGATGTCATTGAAAAAAGAGTGCTTTTAGGCACCCTGTCTTATTGTGGAACATTTCTCTATGTTTGCCATTCATATTTTTTTACAAACTCCCAAATAATGAATATTTAAATGAGATATTGATTTGAATTCATATATTTGAATAATAGATAGGGTTAATTTTTACTCATCAAATGAAAATGATGATTTTACTACATGTGACACCAAAAATTATGATTTTACTGTGTCGCACCAAAAATTATGATTTTATTAAAATGTATGTCACCAAAAAGATCCCAGAGCAACAAAAATTTTTTTTTTTCTCAAAAACACTCAGCCCCAAAATGCAATGACCAAATATTTGATTTTGATATGAAAATATAATTTCTCAGTTTATATAATATCCAATATCTATATTGATTATTTCCTTTAGATAAACTCAGTTTATTTTCCTTACCATAAATTTCTTTTATTTCCAACATCAAATCCTTATATTTTGCATTTTATCTTAACATTTCCCTGTGTACAAGTCTCACAGATATTTATTTCCAATTTTACTGTTAAATTTTCAAAACATTTTCTAATAAACCACATCGTTTCTGAGGAGCAACAATGCCATTCTGTAACATAGCAACAACTAAAGTAGAAGCTTTATTTTACTTTAGTGCTAAAATATGTTTATTTTGCTGTGATGGATGGTTACAAGCAAGAAGGGAGATTGATTTGTTGATTTGTTTGTCTAATGGCATATCAACTCTTTTATGGGTCATTTAATGCCAAAATTTAATTTTCTTGGGAGCTTTAAAGTAATAAAAATATATGTTATTCTGCTTTCACAATTGATTACATGGTAGATGATACTCAATTTCTGAGCAATCTCCCAATCAAAGGCCCTGCTGCCAGATGTAGTTTATAGTCATACTCAGGACTAAGCCCTAAAAGATGCTATCACCCCAGGTCAGGATGGATCTGGGAACAACAGCAATTAAGAGGTGGTTCCACACTCCTCAAAACCTTCCTTCTCCTAATCAGAGGCCATACTGCCAGATGTAGTTTATCATCATACCCAGGTCTGCAAGAAAGGAGATATGATGTGCATATTTTATTACCTCACATGGTAACAATTTTTCCTTATTTTCTTCAGTTGTTCTCATTATGTTCTTACAGAACAAAACAACAGAATAAAATATTAAATATCCAACTGTTTTTTACATATTCCATCTGACATATTTTACTTTGAATGTTTTATTTCAGTCAACTTATCATAATATTCCATACTTTTATATGGTATAGAGTTTGGATTTTTATCTGCTTATTAAAAATGATCTCCGGCACATTAAACAGAAACTTAATATCTTAGTCGTAACATAGAATTAGTCATGCAAATTCAACTTGTAATAGTAGTTGTAATTTTTCTTTAAAATTCTCAATAAATTTGTTATAGTAAATTTGTGCAATTTACATTATTTGTACTATTGTCCTCATCTTTGTCGCCATATTTATCATGATATTTTGGCTGTTGTACACTCCAGCCTTCTTCAGGCAGCTGAAATGTCAAACTGAACCCTTTATTTCACTTGCTGACCAAGCATAGAAATGAATACAATATGGGAACCAGTAATAAGGAGTGCCAGAGAAAAGCAATAATAACAACAAAAATTGAAATATGAGCTCTGGTAAAAAAATGTTGCTGAAGACATTAAGTTTATAAGTCCCAGAAATTCATATACAGATTTCCTTAAGGAGACATGGCACAGTGGATAAAGGCATTGGTTAGATCCAATGACAGGACCCAAAGAGTTGTGAGTTCAATACTTGGTTAAGGCAGTGGAAAACTGGGAGAGATGTATTAACTGACATCCTTTAGACATGGCACTTGGAACTAGAAAAGTCTACGCCAGTGAGCGAAATAAAGGGTTCACTTAGACATTCCAACCACCTGAAGAAGGCCGGAGTCTACAATGGCCGAAACGTTGTGATAAATATGGCAACAAAGATGAGGACAATAGTTCGAATAATGTAAATAATGTACATAATACCTCATCTCAGAAATATAGACAAATAGCAAATTTGTACTATAAGAAATCTAAGACTTATCAAAACTATACAGTTTTATATTTTTTTCTTATTTTGACTAAACATTTTGTAGTCAGAATATTATTTTTACCAACAATAATGTGCCTTGTGATAGAGATGTGAGGAAACCACTTTGGCCCATATCTAGGAACATCTGCTAGTTTTCATACCATTGATATTATCCATTTGTACAACCATGCCAAGAGAAATTGCAATCACTATTGGCTATTCTTATGTGACTAATGATGACTCAGCATTTTAGCTTAGATGCCAAACGCACTTGCTTCTACTGATCAATACCAAGTAAATTGTGTACGCCATTACTTTCAAAATGGAAACCCCTAGAATCCAGCTGCTGCGTTTAGCTTGTTGAGCCTAAATCTTGTTTAAGCAACCATCTTTCATCAATATCCCTGGCTGAATATACAAATGGCAGACAACTTTTGAAAAGCTGTTTTTAGTCAGTAGTTTAGTAAGCAAGAGTTTTTTAGCTGATTCTCTTTTTAGTAGTTTCTATTTTCACAAAGTTCCTGCTTGAACACAACACATACTGGTTTGCACATTAAATCCAAGTTTAAAACAATATATATATATATATATATATATATATATATATATATATATATATATATATTGCCTATATTTTGGCAGCATGTTTTCATCGAGACATGTTTTATTGAATAATTTAGACAAGTTTTGTCTACTTATTTTAAATTGGATCCTTTCATATTCACAGACAAGCTTTTTGGTGTCATTATTGAAGGAAGTGAGAAAATTACAGGAATAAATAATATGTACCAACATGGGAATTTTCTCTCTTCCTTCAATAATGACACCAAAAACTTGTCTAAATTATTCAATGAAACATGTTTCAATATATATATATATATATATATATATATATATATATCAAGTATGTGGTGCAGTTCAATTTACATTACATGAATCATTCATACAAAAAACAGATATTGAGGTTAATGATATAAATGGAGAGAATCTATCTTCGCAAACAAATTTAATAAATTACATTAACCCCGAACCTGTAGATGAATGTTATGATCCCTGTTTATAAATTCCAGTTGCATAAGGTCATTTTTTTATTTTTTTACAAGCTTTCATCTGTGCATACAGACATCATCAGGTATGGAAATAGATTTGTTTTTTACATCCAGGTAATAACAGGACAACAAAAGAATAGATGTAATCCGAAATATGTTTTTTAGAAATGTGTTATTGTTAATTGTAAGAAATTTTGGAGCGTGTGGTCGCAACACGGAGGTTGAATTTTTAAATTTTAAGACTGTGTGTTTTTGTACTAATATGGTAATAGAATTCTTTTGTACTGGTAGGTTTTTCAGGCAATCTTAAAATTTAAAAATTCAACCTCATTCATCTACAGGTTCGGGGTTAATGTAATTTATTAAATTTGTTTGGGAAGATGGATTCTCGCCATTTATATCATTAACTTCAATATCTGTTTTTTCTATGAATGATTCATGTAATATATATATATATATATATATATATATATATATATTGTCATCCACAGACAGACCATTTCACTGTATCACAGCTCATCAGTGTGGCTAGACGTCCGGTTGACTCTAGCTATATATATTTTTTACAGCAAAAAAAACAAAAATTACCTCAACATAGGTATAGTCTATTTCAAACTGTTCTTCACACGGCTATCATCAGCATCTAAGTGCTTGTCTCGGAGCACCATTCTAAATTTATTTTCAAAGCCAGTCTTCCTCTAGTCAGTGCCTTGTTAATGAGAGTGGGTTTGTGTTAGCGATTGGTGGGGGCATAAGGTATCTTATCCTGGGGGAAGCGGTCTGGGTTTGGAGTTTATTTATGGCCAGGATTTTTGTTTATAGTCTAATATCAGTTCCTACTATGTGGTGTTTCTTATAACAGCCCCAGAGTGTGTTTTTCTGGGATTCACAGTAAATAGGATTTTGTACTACTAAGCGATGGGGGATTTAAATTTAAATCTTTTAAGATTAATGCAAATTAATTGAGATTTATAGATTGTGGTTAATACCAGAGCAGCCAATGGAATAACTCATGCTCTCCAAGACACCTATATGTGTCTATATACAGTTGTGGCCAAAATGTTCAGAATATTCTATGAGAACGTTCGAAAGCCAGAAATCCTAAAACAACCGAGAAATTATGGAATGCCCTTCAGGAAGAATAGAATAAGATCACCCAGCAAGAAATTGAAAATTTAATTTCCTCATGCAGTTGAAGATGTCAAAGTGTGATTGAAGCTAAAGGGCTTCACACTAAATATTAAATAATTCCAGTATTCTCTGTCGTTTTTTATTATTTTGTTATTTTTTCAAGCGTTCTGATCATTTTGGCCGCCATTGGTTTTGCAGTAAATCACTAAATCATCCATAACTTTTGTATTATCCTCTCAAATTACACCAAAATCTCAGACAATAACAAATAATATCGTATTTATTGTCTGTGAAAATTATAGAATATAAAACAACTTTGATAAAAAATTATACCTACTTTTTTGACATAAACAATGCCATTCTGAACATTTTGGTCGCAACTGTATATATATATATATATATATATATATATATATATATATATATATATTTTAGGCAGCACATATTTATTCAAATATGTTTCATTAAATAATACAGACATATTATGTCTATTTATTTTATAATAATTCTTTCTAGTTCTCTAATCAACTTCTTGATGTTAAGTTGAAATGCATTAAGGAAAGCTCTGTAGTTTTTTCTTAGCCAAGTACTTTCGATCTCCTCTCCCATCATCCTCAGGGGTAAATTGCAACGAGAAACTTATTGTAACTATGATCATTGTGATGGTGATTTTTAAAGACATGGGTGAATGTGTGACAGAGAGAGAGAGAGTCTGGGAAATACACACACGTATATTTTGTTTTAGTGAAATTGGAGTAGATTTGAATAGCATCAGAGCATTTTGTTTACTGATGGGAAATCTGATCTAGGGCAGAAGTTGTACCCATTGAATCTGGGTTATCAGAAGACAATGGAAATGGTTGAAATAATTTTTATCGATTAAAAATTGAAATTGAGCTGAGTAAGCTAGAAGGAACTTTGGAATTCACATGATTTTGGTTTAAGCAGCCAGAATCCCCATGATAATCGCATGCGAAGTAGTAGGGCCAAGGGTCAGTTATAACCAGCCGGGTTTATCTATATAAACGTGTAGTTATGCTGAAAAAGAGAGTTTTGGCTTGTCTGTCTTCGAGTGCAGTCGAGCTGGGTGGATAGATGTCGGAGATTGAAAGTGAGCAGTGTTGAGTTGGAGGCTCGAAGAAGTAAGAATGCGACGTCAGAGATTGGAACAAAACGCCCGCTAACATGTGCTGTTGATATAAATACGAAGAAGCGAATTACTTCCTCCAACATCTAATACTACTACTGCTACTATTATTACTACCACTGGGAACGGAAATGTCGAACAAGCTACAGTAATCAAAAAGGGTTAAAATGAAGCCACCTCTCTCCTTTAACAAGATTACACAAAGTATTTTCTTTTGTTTTGTTGATTATCGTTCATATACAGGAGACTGGAGAAAATTCTTGAAGAGAGAATTGGCCCGGGCAAGTGTTGGAAGGAGGAACACCACTATAGCCCCGCACAGAAATCTTTATCCCTCCATCGCAAGAGTTATATATTGTTCTGAGACGATTTAACAACAAGCTAATCACATACACACACACTCTCTCTCTCTCTCTCTCTCTCTCTCTCTCTCTCTCTCTCTCTCTCTCTCTCTCTCTCTCTCTCTCTCTAGAATCCAGTGTATGAGTTTTTATGTCAAATACTTTTCTTTTCTGTAACCCATTTCTTTTCTCTACTATTCTTTTCTACTATATAAAAGACATTAACAATTTGTTATGGGAACTTATCTATAACGATAATGGACTCTTCCTGACTCTATAAATACTGCGCCTCTCTGAGAGAGAGAGGAGGAGGAATGAGTTGAGACCTAACGAGTCAAGACATATTAGTTCACTCGAAACCAGACTGACAGTTAATACTAACACCTTCAACTTATTATTGTATTATATTTCTGTTGTAATATATCTTTGTTATTTACTACTATTGTGTTCGTGTTGTTCTTCCTTGGTTCTACCTTGGACTATAACCGTGGTGCGAGGATATTGGACCATAACAGTGGCGACGAGGACTGAAGAAACAAACTCTACATGGAGAAATCCTAAAAAAGTATACTGAGGAAACTTCAGAAACAAATTCTACGCGAAGAAACCAAAAAATATACTCAAGAAACAAGTTCTACGTGGAGAATCTACAAAAAATCTTTTACTATCGGTCGTCCATAACAGAGGCGACGTTAGTAGTGAAAAAAAAACAACAACAAAAATATTATAAAGTTATACGCGAACATAAAAAAAAAAAAAAAGAAAATTTTCTTTTTGGACACCAACTTTACAGTAGTAACAAAGACCTGAAGTCTAAACTAAAAGAAAAATACTTACACATAATTACGGTAAATATGGAAGACTTTAAGGCAACCATATTGGAACTTATGAAAATACAATTTGAGCAGCAACAGAAAAACGAACAGAAGCATCTTGAACTACAAGAATTATTGCTACGGATAATAACAAATACAGGGCAAAAATCCGAAAATGAAACCGTTCTCTGGCAAAATGCTATATGGAGCTCTATCGAAGTCTTTACGTATTCACCGGACGAAGACAAAACCTTCGCAGCTTACTTCAGAAGGTACGAAGATTTATATGAGTTTGATTGCGGGAATTGGCCAGACGCGAGAAAAGTACGTCTACTACTGTCGCAGTTAGCTCCCCTTCATTTCCTTAACCCGTCACCAGGTCTCTCCCGGGAGTATAAATACGGGCTGACCTTTCGCCTCTTTCTCTTTCCACGGCTCTTTTCCACGGCTTCGCCCACGTGTGGCCAAACTGCCTCTCCTGGGGCTAGAAACCGCGCACGTGGGGCGAGGTACAAAAACTTTCTCTTAACATCTCCAGTATGTGAACTCTAATACACAACCAGCGTTTCCTATGTTCAGGGAACACGCTAAAAACAAAATTCACCCGTACGGACATTTCAATTCAACACACACACAAACAACTTTCCATACAGACACTAACGTTTTATTCATGTTTTAAATGATGTATTTGTAATTCTTGTATCAATCTGTTTGTCATTAATATATAATTGTTTTGTACATATATATCTGTCTTGTTCGTTTTATTTTGCTTTCTTTGGACTCCATCATAGTCCAACATTCTCATGTAGCGGGACTGGCCAGTAGGAAGTCTTAGTCCAGAGATTTAATCCTCACATTAACCCGCCGGTCCCCTACACTACTAAGAAAATGAAGGGTCATGCGAATACACTAAATTCGTAGACTACATCCTACCGAGGAAAACAAATGAGTTAACCTTCAAGGAAGCCATAAAACTGTTAACAGAACTTTTTAGAACAAATACTTCATTATTCCATAAAGGATGGAAATGTCTGAATCTAACAAAAAAGGACAGCGAAGATTATATAACATTCGCTTCCATTGTAAACAAACATTGTGATGACTTTAAGTTATCTGAACTCAGCCCGGACAACTTTAAATGTTTAATATTCGTTCAACGCTTGGCTACGAATAAAGACGCGGAGATCAGATGCAGAATTCTTACAAAACTGGAGAGTGAACCAGAATTGATGGTACAAAAATTGGCTGAAGACTGTCAGAGATGTATAAGCATAAAGAAGGACTCAAAAGTTATAGAAGAGTCTGACATCGCGCACCTACGTAAAGTACGACGACAAACACGTTTTTGTCCCTCCTCAAAAACAAACCAAACCAATTTTTCCTCCTCAAAAACAGGTCAAACAAATTTTTCTACTTAAAAAAGTCAATATCAGAAAAAACTACCACCCAGTCCATGCTATCGCTGTGGGACTTTGCATTGGTATAAAGATTGCCCATACCGTTTTAAGACTTGTCTGTCGTGCAAAAAGTGGGTCATAAAAGTTCTCATTGTTGGACTAGGAAAGGAAGCAAAAACAGAGTAAGAGTTACTGGGACTGACCAAGCGGACGAGACAAACATACGAAAATACGTGCAAGTAGAAATGTTAAACAGAAAAGTCAGACTACAATTGGATTCCGGTTCGGATTTTTAAAAATGGCAGCAAATATAGAAATAAAAGAAAATGTACAACCTATCTTCAAGAAGAAAAGGAACGTATCTTTTGCTTCAATAGAGAAAATAAATCAAGAGTTGGATAGACTCGAAATAATCGGTATATTGACAAAAGTAGAATACAGTCAATGGGCCGCACCTACGGTTTACGTCAAAAAGAAATCAGGGGAGATACAAGTATGCGCTGATTTCTCAACGGGATTGAACGCAGCGATAAAGGATTACCACTATCCTCTACCCAGCCCAGAAGAAGTTTTCACAAAATTAAACGGAGGAAATTTTTTCTCAAAAATAGGCTTGAGTGAAGCGTACCTACAAATACCAGTAGATGAGGAAAGCTCGAGATTATTGTGCATAAACACACAAAGGATTATACAAGTTCCAAATATTACCATTTGGGATTAAGGTCGCGCGAGCAATATTTCAACAAATAATGGATACTATGCTAGGCGGAGTTGATTTCACGATTGCATACCTGGATGACATACTGATAAATAGTAAAAACATTTATCAACACTGGGAACACATTCATTTTAAGGAGAATACAAAACTATGGTTTCAAGGTAAAATAAAACAATTTTTTTATGAAGGAAATAAAATATCTGGGCCATATCATCGATGAAGAAGGAAGGCGACCAGACCCAGAAAGGTCAACGGCAATAAAAAAAAAATGCCAGCTCCAAAAAACGTAGCCGAATTACAAAGCTTCTTAGGCTTAGTGAATTATTACCAAGAATTCATTCTAAACATGCATAATTTACGCGCACCCCTAAACGAACTGTTGAAGAAGGAAAAAGTTTGGGAGTGGACAGATGAATGCAGAAAATGTTTGACAATATAATTAAGACGCTAACCGCGGATCTATTTCTAGCGCACTATGACCCAAAATTAGAAATAATAGTTGCAAGTGACGCGAGTGCCTATGGAGTTGGGGCATGTATACTGCATAAAATGCCGGATGGGACAATAAAACCCATCGCGCATGCTTCAAGAATTTTGATACAAGCAGAAAGAAATTACTCACAAATCAAAAAAGAAAGGGTGGGGATTATTTTTGCAGTTACAAGATTTCATAGATATATCTACGGGAGATTTTTTACTTTACAGATGGACCACAAGCCGTTATTAACAATATTTGGATTGAAGAAAGTTCTACCCGTTTACACAGTAAATAGGTTGCTAAGATGGGGTACAATTTTACTGAACTACAATTTCAAATTGGAATATCTGCCAACGATTAAAATTGGGCATGCAGATGGTCTCTCGAGACTAATACCTAAGAAAACGGAGCCATTGGAAGATTCCATAATCGCAGCCCTACGACATGAAGAAGATATCAGGACATCACTATGTAGTAAAGTTCAAAACCTCCCAGTCACGCTACAAGAGATAAGAAATGAAGCAATAAATGATGAATTCATAAAAAAAAACAAAAACAAAAATTGCAGAAAAAAATAAAAAGGTATCAGACAGTTTTTCATCATGTGACGATGTTCTACTATATAACGAAAGGGTAGTAGTTCCAAAAACACTACAAAGGCGAATCCTAAAGGACTTCCACATGGGCCACCCAGGAAAGAACAGAATGATATCGTTAATGCGTAGTTACGTATATTAGCAAAACATGGATCAGGACCTTACACATATGGTGGGAAAATGCAAGGGTTGTTCCTTAGCAGCAAAAGCACCGCCGATCATCCATAAGCCTTGGCCAGAGACAGATCGTCCGTGGTCAAGAATCCATGTCGACTTCGCAGGTCCAATAGATGGTTTCTACTATTTGATCATGGTAGACAGTTATAGTAAATGGCCAGAAGTGTTTAGTTGCAGAAAACCTACTTCTGAAACTACCATAAATCGCCTCCACGAGCTGTTTGCTCGTTTCGGAGTGGTTGATTGTCTAGTCACTGATAATGGGACACAATTCACATCTGCGGACTTTCAAGAATTTTGAGAAATTTTTCAAGTTAAACATATCAAATCTCCGCCATATCACCCAAGATCAAATGGGCAAGCGGAGAGATTTGTAGACACACTCAAAAGAGCGTTACAGAAAGCATATGACGTGCCTACAGAAAAGGCGTTGCAACAATTTTTACAAGTATATTGAATTACTCCAAACACTGCTACACCATCGGCATTATCACCCGCGGAAGTGATGTTCGCCCTGAAAATCAGATCAGTATTTGACAAATTGCTACCAAAACAAACAAAACAAATACCAATGTCGTATGTACCTAAAAGAAAATTCTACCCAGGAGAGAAAGTTTTTTCAAAACGTATAAAAACAATACATCTTACTGGGAGCAAGGTACAATTGAAAAAAGAATCGGGAACATGGTTTACACAATACAGGGCCCGAAATTCTCACATAACGGTCCACCTCGGGAAGAAGAAGTGATGGATACCATATTCGATACATTTGATATGCAAAGGCCGCAAACAATGTCTGAACCACGAAAATCGACCAGGAAAAGAAAAGTAACAGAGCCTTTGGTAATAAATCCAAAGAGAAAAAATACTAAAGACTCCTACGGCGCAAAAGGTTTGGAAGGGGGTGTTATGGGAACTTACCTATAACGATAATAGACTCTACTTGACTCTATAAATACTGCGCCTCTCTAAGAGAGAGGAGGAGGAATGAGTTGAGACCTAACGAGTCAAGACATTAGTTCACTTTAAACCAGACTTACAGATAATACTAACACCTTCAACTTATTGTGTTATATTTCTGTTGGAATATATCTTTGTTATTTCTACTCTTGTGTTTGTGTTGTGTCTTCCTTGGTTCTACCTTGGACCATAACCGTGGTGCGAGGATATTGGACCATAACACAATTCAACCATGGAATAATTGTTTGTCCGGCTTTCTGCAGATATTAATTTTTTTTGCTGCATTCTAAATTTCTTAGCACAGACTCCACAGCCGTGTCCACATCTTCAGTCGACTGTGAATGGACGGACATCACTTCTGCTCTCTGGATCAAACAAATCACAATGTGAGCAGGAAGCAGGATTAAACCAGTGGACTGGCCGAATAATCTACTGTTGCTCAGGTGACCTATGGCCACTCCCTTAAGGTCGGGTAGGACCGAGTAGACACCTCAACCCAGAGAGTAAGATGCTGGAGGTTGAGAGGCTAGGGCGAAAGTGTTAGAAATGTGCTCTGTTATAATTATTTTAAATTTTACATTCATCAGTTGTACCTATGGCACCTTCCTTAATGAATTTCAACTTAACATGAAGAAGCTGATTGGAGAACTAGAAGGGCTATTATAAAATAAATAGACAGTATATTATTTAATGAAACATATTTGAATGAGTATATATATATATATATATATATATATATATATATATATATATATATATATATATGGATGGTAGTCGTAGCTCGTGGGGGCACAGTCCTATAGTTAAAGAGAAACTCGGATGAGTTCCACCACGGAATATGTGATCGAGTCGTGCTATATCGAGTCTGATTCACTACCTCTTCGTCACCGAGGCCCGTTGGAACAGTTGGTATGACGTTTGCCTGATAACATAACTGTCTGGGTTTCAATTCTCGGTAGTGGATGCACACTGCTGATGAGTCCCAAATACAGGATGTAATGGCCGTCCAGTGCTTTCTGCATTCTGTCGAGGTTTCTTCTAGACTCAATGAATTACTTAATTATAATTATCTCAAATCCTTCTAATTTCTATCACTTATATATATATATATATATATATATATATATATATATTTATCCACAGACAGACTGTTTTGCTGTATCGCAGCTCCTCAGTGTGGCTAGACGTCAAGCCAGGATTGAAATCCAACTGATTTGACATCAGTCAGATATCTTACCTCTAGGCCATCTTCGCACAGCAGAAAGGAAGGGAATTTTAACATTTTTCTCTATACAAAATATGCCAGCAACTCAGAGAACTCAATTCATATATATATATATATATATATATATATATATATATATATATATATATATATATATATATATATATATATATAGTTGTGTATTTGGGCTGCAATCCCTCTTTTATACAAGTTTCATTAAGGATGACTGACAAGTTACTGCAATTAAGCTTTTTAATTCATTTTTAATTTCTGTGCATAAAGTGTGTAAAAATTGTCGAAATATTCTGCATATCTGAATGCTTTTAGCATTTGGCTTTTCTATTCGCCATTATCAAGGATGTTTTTTATTTTTAACTGAATGTATGTTTTTTTTATGAATGTATCTAGAGTTTATGAATGTTTTATTTTACAAACACTGTCAGCATCTTGTTGCCGTGTTCATAGTTGATGTTATTGAATGGATATATATATATATATATATATATATATATATATATATATATATATATATATATATGAAGAAATATAGTCTTAAAGTGTGCTATATTTATGGGATAAAGTGCTCAATATCAGAGATAGAGCGTGTGTAAATATAAACGTGAACATAGAAGTCAACACTTAGAGGCGACAGTCTGTTTCATGCTAGTGCAACTGTCACAATTACCCACAATGCTCCACTGACCCTTATATATAAATAGCCGAGAAAAATAACAGTACTAGTTGCCTGACGATTGCACTAGCATGAAACAGACTGTCGCCTCTAAGTGTTGACTTCTATGTTCACTTTTATATATATATATATATATATATATATATATATATATATATATATACATATATTTATATATACATATATATATATATACATATATATATATATATATACATATATATATATATACATATATATATATATACATATATATATATATGTGTAATTTGGCAGCAACTTTTCTTTTAAACATGTAGTATTGAATGTTAAGGACAACATAGTCTTGTATATTTTCTTTTAAATTTTTTCATATTCTCTAATGAGACTTTTTATTTGAAAATGGTTTCAAAATATGTATTGTCCATACGATGACCTAGCGCTTTCGAACATCATTGTTCATCTTCAGGGTCAATATTTTTAGTCAAAATCTTTTTTTAAACAAACATTTGCCAATTATCTTGTAGCATAATCATATTGCTACTAGCAATATGATTATGCTACAAGATATATATATATGTATATACATATATATATATATATATATATATATATATATGTATGTATGTATGTATATATATATGTATATATATATATATGTATATATATATATATATATATATGTATATACATATATATATATATATATGTATATACATATATATATATATATATACATATATATATATATATACATACATATATATATATATACATACATATATATATATATACATACATATATATATATATACATATATATATATATATATATATATATATATATATATATATATACATATATATATATATATATATATATATATATATATATATATATATATATATATATATAACTGATTGCTGGTCAGAGTTGAGTCCAACCAGAGGATGGTTGTATTAAAAAGTGCTCTATGCACAATCCCAAAAATTGAACAGAGTTTTAAATATTAAATTTAAAAAAATTTGACATCTCTTACACACCCGCTACCATGGTTTTAACCATTAAGGTCTCGTCAAGCGATAGTAGCAGAATAATGCAATGGCTTGCCTATTCATTTGGCACCGGGGATTTTGAGGTTACCCGATCCCTCCTCTCAGAGGTGGATTTGTTTTTTAAATTAGCTTCTTCTAGCCTTTTCCTAAAGAGACAAAACATACAAGGCAGCAAGTGGTTTAAACTCTGTTTTTTCCTCCTAGACTGGCTGCAAACCAAGGCTATAGGACCCAGTCTCTCCTGTTATTTTAACCATAGCGGAAGAGAGAAGAGATGGATACATAACTTTCTCAAGAGTATCATTCGGATTTCGGTCTCGTATTATAGCTGATTATAAAAAATTTCAACTGCCTTTTTCTGATTCTAAGTATAAGCATTCTTTTTGTTTCCGATTTTCCTTAAGGTTTCCTCGTTGCCCACATCCTTCTATAGTACCACCTCTCTTTTGCCCCAAGTCTCTTCATCGTTGGAGAGGAAATTGTCCAGAATTTATATAAGAGGATGGATATTACATTTTAGTTCAGCACACATTTTGTTTGTTTGATATGGCATCTTGTACTTTTTCCTTGTGCTACATCCATTTAGGATGATTATATCTCTCCACAACTTTCTATCCTTCATAAATTTTAACAATGTTGTTCTACTATCCTTCCCATCACCATTACGCCATCCGTTTACACAAACCTGTCAGGTAGGTTACTTTATGTTTCCTTCTGCCTTCAATACATCTTTTGAGTGTCAAATTCTCCAAGTCTTCTTTTCTCATTATATATCCAGAAATTTCAGCTGTCTCTTTCTGATTTTATATATAATTATTCTTTTTGTTCTCATTTTCCTTAAAACTTCTATGTTATTTACGTGTTCTATCAATGTCTTAGCTTAAGTAAAAAATACAAAACAATAAAAAAAATAAATATGATATAATTGGTTCTGGTAGATTGCTATAATTTCATTAAAAAACACATCAAGAATTGTCTATTTTGCTTCTTTTTTTAATCATTTCACTTCAAGCAAGGCAATAAAGCCACTAGGACACAGGGGGTTACTGAGTGTGAGAGAATACGAGAAAAATTACGAGAAAAATTATATAGGCGGAAGAACAATAAAAGAACAGGAATTAAGAAGACAGAAGATAATGATCGACATTGCATTTAAATTTTTGAAGATCAAAGTTGACTGGTAAGCAAGAAGCCAGAAGAGAGTTTCACAAGTTAGAAGTGTGATAGAAGAAACTGTTAGCATAGAACTTACAGTTACATCTTACCAATTCAACTGTAAAATGATGAGACCTAACCACCAATCTAGTACTGCCCTTAAATTCATAAAGTCAAGATACCAACTATCCTGAAAGTATTTATAGAAAAGCCACAGGGAAGCTACATTAGGATTTAGGAAAGTGAGTAAAGCCAAGATGTCAGGTAAGGACCAATAACATTGCAGATACTTCTTTGTATTTTATCAAGACTTTCTAAATACATATCAGAAGCACCAGACTTTGATTAGTCTATTCTTTATCTGTAGAATATGCTTAAACAATACCAATAAGGAGGAATATCATTCTTTATCTGTAATACTAGTAAAGATACTAGCTGGGATACTAGCTGGGATAATACCAATCTTAAAACATTTATCAGTAAGTCTGAGCAACAGGTATGTTGTATTTGGAAAGACTGTATGCCATGCAGGTATTGTTGTCGTCAAACCTTATAGTCCACTGGCAGACATGATGAATCATTTTTTGAAATGATTACCAAACTAGGATCCTCTGTCTCCAGAATGGTAAAGTGAAGAAGAGAGAATTTCTGTTGAAACAGCTGTTGTATAGCCAGAATTTCAGGATTCCTCTAAGGTGGAATCCTGGTGAGATATGCATCCGGTGACATCAGGCATAATGCTCTTCTCATATTTCCCCAGTAAATTAACTCCACCTTCTTCCTGTGATTCATAAAAGGTCATTAACAATATGATGATGGCGTCTTAAGAACTGTTGTTTTCTCATTCAGTGGAACTATTTGTTTGTGGTCTGTAAATAAATTGGCTTCATATATATGGATAATTTGCTTTTTTTGATAGAAAAGGATTTTACTGCGACTTATTTTTTCAATATGGCATTGGCATACTTGCAAAAGATATCAGGTTAACGGCAATGGGAGCAGTTAAAAAAACAATATGTGAATTACAAACTGCAGTAACTGCAAACAAGTAAAAAATTTAAAGATCTAGGAAGTGTTTTAACAGAGGATGGAAAATGCAACACTGAAATCTGAAGAGACATTGGAATAGCAAAATCTGAAGACACATTGGGATGCCTTCCAAAAGCTAAGCAAAGTATTAAGAAACCGGAAAATTTTATTAGAAAGAAAAGAGTACTTTTTATCTCATATCAGTTGTCCTATATGGCAGTGAAGGCTAAACAATCTCCTCAAAGATGAAGAAAAGACTTGAAGCAACAGAAATGTAGTTCTACAGAAGGATGCTGACAATACCAAGGATTGAACATATGAGCAATGACAAAGAAAAATGGAAACAAAATAGATACTTATACTTAGCATCAGGAAGAAATAGTTGAAATTTATAAGACATGTAATGAAGAAAGATGGCATGGAAAATTTGACACTGATAGGATATATTAAAGGCCAGAGAGACAGAGGAAATCGGTGAATAACCTACCTAACAAGCTTGCGTAAATGGTTGGCAGAAAGAGTATTAGGAGAGATGAAGAAAAAATAAAATTTACTAAGAGCTAAAGGATAGAAAATTGTGGAGAGCCATGACTGCCAACGTCCTGAAGGGACATGGCAATCATGTTTTCTTCAATAGGAATATATATGTTCACCTGTAACTCAGTTCACATGCCTCTGTAGTCTTTTGAACATGGCTAGAGGTTTATCCCTTGTTTCCTGTTTAGAATTCTAACATCTCCACCTAAATTCTGAAATTTTATTTACTATTTATTTAGTTTTATTTTTCTTCAATAGGAGTAGATATGTCTGCCTATCATCCATTTCACAGGAGACTGTTTTTTTTAACAGGAGTAGGCGTTTATCCCTTGTTTCCTGTTTAGGATTGGGTTTCCAGTTCTTTCTAAAAATCTTTTTCATTCTATTTCACTCTCAGTAGTCCCTTGTGTCTTAGTGGCATTATCACCTTGTTTGGAATGAACTGATTAAAAAAGAATTATAATGCCATATGAAACTCAATTTTTCCCCAAACTCCTTTTTTTTTCCCTGAAAATTACAATTTCAGAAATTTGTACTGAGTGCATTAAAAGAAACTTCTGTGTTTCATTAAACATTTGAAGAAACTTCTGTGTTTCATGAAACATTTGAAGCGACTTCTGTGTTTCATTAAACATTTGAAGCAACTTCTGTGTTTCATTAAACATTTGAAGAAACTTCTGTGTTTCATTAAACATTTGAAGCAACTTCTGTGTTTCATTAAACATTTGAAGAAACTTCTGTGTTTCATTAAACATTTGAAGAAACTTGTGTGTTTCATTAAACATTTGAAGCAACTTCCGTGTTTCATTAAACATTTGAAGAAACTTCTGTGTTTCATGAAACATTTGAAGCAACTTCTGTGTTTCATTAAACATTTGAAGAAACTTCCGTGTTTCATGAAACATTTGAAGAAACTTCTGTGTTTCATGAAACATTTGAAGCAACTTCCGTGTTTCATTAAACATTTGAAGAAACTTCTGTGTTTCATGAAACATTTGAAGCAACTTCTGTGTTTCATTAAACATTTGAAGAAACTTCTGTGTTTCATTAAACATTTGAAGAAACTTCTGTGTTTCATGAAACATTTGAAGCAACTTCCGTGTTTCATTAAACATTTGAAGCAACTTCCGTGTTTCATGAAACATTTGAAGCAACTTCTGTGTTTCATTAAACATTTGAAGCAACTTCCGTGTTTCATGAAACATTTGAAGAAACTTCTGTGTTTCATGAAACATTTAAAGCAACTTCCGTGTTTCATTAAACATTTGAAGAAACTTCTGTGTTTCATGAAACATTTGAAGCAACTTCTGTGTTTCATTAAACATTTGAAGAAACTTCCGTGTTTCATTAAACATTTGAAGTTCACAGATGTCATGACTTTTCTTATTACACAACAAAATTTGATGTTAATAGGAAATATTGATATTCATGTTTGGCAGTTTCTGATAAAATAAAATTAGCTTTCAGAGGAAGGATCTTATATAATAAATACCATATATTTCCGTGTATAAGGCAACCTTTATATAAGACAAGATAAAAAAATATAGCAAATTTTCATGAATTTATCCTATACCTGTAGTATCAGACAACTTATAAGACAACTGATTATGTTATTGAAAACGTTGTTACTTACTGTATGCTTAGAAATTCAAAATAAATGAAATAACAAAACTATATAACTATATAATTTTTTCCTACACACACCCCTAAAAATGAAACTCTCATTTTGTCTACATTTCATCATGTCATCTCTTGACATTACTGATTGTTCTTTTTCTTCTTCCTCTTCTTTTCCTATATCTGAACATTAACAAACAGCCTGGTGTACTAATGGCTATTTACTTATACTTCATCGACAATCACAAAATACTGCTAATAACAGTATGATAATGTACGATAATAGTACATTCCATTGTTGTGAATGCAATCATAACTCGATGTTTACATTTTCTCAGTTGAGCTTGCATGGATACAAGTTGATTTCATTGAGGTGGAATTATTCTTCGAATAGGCAATTTATTATGAAGTTATGCCAGTAATATATAAGGTAGAAATTTTTTATTACTTTAATTATCAGTTTATTTGATAATGTGAATCTTTTTATGTATGTTATTGGTTATCACACTATATGTTTTTCCTACACCTGTCTCCTAAAAGGGAAGCCATTGTTTTGTTTACATTTTATCACATGATCTTTTGTGATTCTTCTTTTACCTCTAATTTTTCTATATTTAAAAAGTTACAAGCAGCCTGGTGTACTAATGGCCATTTACTTATACTTCATTGACAATCATAAAATACCACTAATAACAGTATGATAATCTTTGATTGTGGTGAATATCAGAGTGAACCATTGTAAGTACAAGGAACATGTCTGGCACATTGATAGTTGTTTAACAAATACTCAGTTCTCCCCCGACCCAGACGAATTAATGCAATTTTTCTATATTTAAAAAGTTACAAGCAGCCTGGTGTACTAATGGCCATTTACTTATACTTCATTGACAATCACAAAATACCACTAATAACAGTATGATAATCTTTGATTGTGGTGAATATCAGAGTGAACCATTGTAAGTACAAGGAACATGTCTGGCACATTGATAGTTGTTTAACAAATACTCAGTTCCCCCCTGACCCAGACGAATTAATGCACGTATGCAAATTACTTTTTCAAGTATTGACTAGCATATGCTGATTAATTCTTGTTTCCAACCTCTGACCCATTTTCCTGTGTAGTCAGCATTGTACTGACATTTAAAATGATAAATTAAGAAACTAATGTGGTGGTGGTGGTGGGGTGGAATATGCTGCTATGAAAAGCTGTTTTCTGTCCGTCAATTCATGCATTATCTTTACTGTCCAACCAATGTTGAGATCGATCAATCTGATTCTACCTTCCAACTATATCAATCAGAAAGGTCAAGGCATCTATAGACCTTCATTTTGAAAAGAAACTTGTTTTGAACTTGACCAAATACATAGTTGAAGTTCCAATAACATTTGATATACCATTCAACAAATCTTGAAAATATTTCCTGCTGAAATAGAGTGGTGTTAAATGATCATGGGGCAGCCAAATTTGCTTCATGCAAGAGCCACAAACCTCAAATCAACTTCAGATGATTAAGAGCCAAAAGATATAAACATAAATTTACATAAGTTTTTATTAATTTATTCACATTTTGTGACTTATAGGAATATTAATAAATACGTGAATACAAATGACTAAATGGTTAAAATTCTGTCTACATTTCCGAAATGAGGTAATGTAATTATTTACGATATTTATGTTGTTTGGGCTGTTGTCCTCATCTTTGTTGCTGTATTTACGAAGTTTCAGCCATTGTATGGTCTGGCTTTCTTTAAGTGGCTGGAATTTTGAACTGAAGCTTTTATTTTGTCCACAAGGGTAGATTGCTTTAATTCCACAAGCCATGCCTCTTTCAAATGTCTCAGTATCAGTTATCAAAACATGAATGCATTTATGTAGCAGTTTTCCATATGCATTGAAACATGGATGCATTTATGTAGCAGTTTCCCATATGCATTGAAACATGGATGCATTTATGTAGCAGTTTCCCATATGCATTGAAACATGGATGCATTTATGTAGCAGTTTCCCATATGCATTGAAACACGGATGCATTTATGTAGCAGTTTCCCATATGCATTGAAACATGGATGCATTTATGTAGCAGTTTCCCATATGCATTGAAACATGGATGCATTTATGTAGCAGTTTCCCATATGCATTGAAACACGGATGCATTTATGTAGCAGTTTTCCATATGCATTGAAACATGAATGCATTTATGTAGCAGTTTTCCATATATATCGAAACATGAATGCATATATTTTACATATGTATTGAAACATGAATGCATTTATGTAGCAGTTTTACATATGTTTGAATGTAATATCCTTTAATAAAGTATATATATATATATATATATATATATATATATATATAAATACATGGCTTATTTATATCATATATATGTACATATAATAATATATACTAGTTTTAACCTGTGAAAATTTCATGCTTTTCCTATTTTAATTTTCTGATTAATCTTAATTCTTCAGTTAATGATTGAGTAAGCTCATGACAAGTTCTATGATAATAAAACTTCTGTAGAAATTCCCCTATCACATCGTTAAATATTTGAGCTGAATAACTTTAACAAAATATTGAAATAACAATCATAAATATGAATGCTGGTCATTATTTTAAGAAGTAAGGGGGTACAAATGACAAAAATGTGAAATGACAACTTTTCACACTTCACTGAAATTAAACATGCCTATCTTCCCTTCTTTTTTTTTATTTCACTTTCTTACTGAAACCAAATAGTGTTTTTACTCTTTTTCCACACTATCAAAATGAAATAGTCCATTATTTATGAGGTATTGGCAGGACATAATGGTCGTGCAAACTAACAAAGAAAGGAATTAGCACACTTATAATAGGATATGTATATATATATATGTTATACACAAGCCATGTGTAAATATATTTAAATAGGCATAGTTTAATTTATTTGAATTTATAATTTATTTATAGCAATTGTATGGATTTCAAACATGCAGTGGACTTGACCAATCAGAATGCTTAATGCAATTAGTATTATAAGGATACAAAAGGCACATCTCCCTTTGGTGGAGATAAGTCACATTGTCATGTGACTTATCTCCACCAAAGGGAGATGTGCTTAGTGGCATTACTTAATACAGTGATGAAAGTATTGTTTTACAGCAATGAAACCAAAAGGTTGCTTTCTTTAGCCTGGCACCCCTGCCCATGGCCTGGGCAAAGGCTAAGCTTATCTCCCCCACAGCTTACAAGTCCATGGTGCTGTTTCCCTTTTGGAATATATCTTTCCCACTTATAGAATGAAATTCTAGTTCGCAGTCCTCAATTTGGGGGAAACTCGTTTCCTGTGCATGGAATATGTCCTTGCCTGGGACATAGATGAATCTGGCCCTGTTTGAATCTGGAGTCCTAAACATGGCTTCTCCAGACACATGAGTATCTCCATATTATATATAAGACACTTCCTTTTTGTTTCTCCTTACACTCTGTTTTGTTGTGTAGATATATGCAATATATTATTCTATGTGTAGGACATGTGTATATATGTACATATAATTTTGTATATGTTTTAGTGATATAAAAATCTCTTTGAGAACAAACATGTTTGTCATTCTTTTTCCTTTCAGCCATTCCATTCCATCCATGAACTACGGTGTTATTATATCACAGATATAATAATGCCTATAATAGGAGAAATACAGATGGGAGAATAAATCTTTCTACCATAGCTCTCCTGTTTCACTATCAATAATTGTGCAAACAATTTCAATATTGGATTCTCAGGAGTCTGATATGTGCTTGTTATTGAGTTTGATACATAACCAAAAGCCAAAATACTATATCTTAAACCCAGAAAGTAAAATAGTTTGATTTCTTGAGCTCCTTTGCAGTTAGAACAATGTAGACTAATTTTTTAAGTATTAGATTAAATTTTAAAGTATTAGATTAAATTTTTGTTCAGTAAATATCTTTCAAATACAACTAGAGTTTTTTTTTAACCTTGTCTTCAAAATAAGGCAAACATTAATGGGTTATAAGTAAAAATCAATAATTATTACTGGATTTTTTATGCATGTCTGGCCACTTGTATCTGGGTATACCTGTCTGCTAACCAATCCCTATTGCAGACGCTCGCTCAGGCTCATTAGATTTTGTTCAACACCCACAGAGCCCACCTGTGGTTTATACTGCAACTATGCTGAGCAGACCTTAGTTACGATTTATCTGGGAGAAAACATATAATCTGGCAAGATCAACAGTCTGAACAAACCCAGTATGCTCAAACCCTTGGTCATGATGACTTGTCATTTTGTGCTAGTTCAAACAGTTCTGTCTGTCCAATTTCACTCATAAAGTTTGGGTCAACTCATAGCATGGTAGCATGGTTTTTACACCCTTTCCAATAGTACCGTATGCTGGGATCATCACCTCAGGCTGATATTAACAGGAATTCCCCCCACCCCAATAAACTAACCATCGTGAGATTTGAATCTGGGTTTTATGGTTGGAATGCTAATATTCTAATTATTTGACCATGCACCTATTTTTTTTATAAATCTATAAATAAAACAGGATTTTTTATAAATCTATAATTAATACTGGATTATTTTTAAACTTATAATTATTTATTATTTTAATTTTTATAATTAATATAGTGGGCATCAATAGGTTAAGTTGGATTTTATTAATGGGCTTCATTAACTGAACATTTAGAATGGATTAGGTGTGTGCAAAAGTTCACAGCACCCCCTTTTTTGAAAGCTAGAAGCCAAATAGACTGTAGAAAATTGTTTTGTTAAAATAAAACAATTCTGGAAACTGTTTAGAAGCTACCAATTCTGTTTTGCTGATTTTTTTTCTTTTCAAATCACCCCAACCAAGATGTTGATGTCACTAAGACGCAAGCAACTGCTGGGAGTGAAAGAGAATGAGAGGACTTTAGAAAAATCTGGAAACTATTGAATGAAAACAAATAAATAAATAGTAAATAAAATTTCAGAGTTTAAACAGAGATGATAGAATTAGATAGGAAAGCCAATCCAAAACAGGAAACGAGGGATAAAACTCTACTTCTGTTCAAAAGACTGGATTATAGGCAAACCTATCTACTCCTATTGAATGAAAAACAAATAAATAATTAGTAAATAAAATCTCAGTTTAAACAGAGACATTAAAAGTACAGAGTTGAAGTCGACTTTAGAAGGAACTGGAAACCCAAAACCAGACAGGAAACCTCTACTCTTGTTCAAAAGACCGAGGAGGAATGCGAACTGAAAGATAAGCAAATATATCTACTCCTGTTCAAAAGATGATTAAATCACATCTGCAAATGGTGTTTGTTTCCTTTTGAATAGTTCCTATTCTCAAATGATTTCCTGTTTTGCATAAAACTGGCAGAAATGTTGCTTAAACACAGTAATCAAACAAAAACTGCATTTTATGATTGGCCAAGTCAATGTTTGGTGGGTGATAAATCAACAGTACAAATCTGGATGCCCAGAGCCAGGAAGACATTGTATAATTCCCAATATTAGAGACTTCTTTTGTAAAATCAAAATGACTAAATTGATAGGAATACTGAAAAAAAAACAATTAAAAAAAAGTAATTTCACCCCAAGCAAGGTGGAAATGCCACTAGTATGCAGAGGAGTGAAAGTGAAAGAGAATGAGAAGAGAGAGAATGGAGAGGATTGATGGAAGGACAAAAGAGGAAGAGACTTCAAGAAGGTAGAAGATCATGACTGACATTGCATTTAAATTTTTGAAGATTGTAGTTATCAAGGAAAAGGAGAGTTCAAGAGTGTGAGAAAAGAAACTGTTTCATTCAGCTATTTCAACAGTAAATGAATGGGACCTAAATGCCAATCTAGCAGCATGCTTAAATTCATGTAGTCAGGGCACCAGGGAAAAAACTCATAAAGAAACAGAAGTGTTCTAATTTCTGCTTGCTTGATTTCATGTTGAAATATAGTCCTGATGTTATATGAACCACTATCTTTTGTATTTCTTCTGAGTGTATCCTTCTATCCCATTTTGTCAGAGCTGCTGCCAGGTACCCAGGGTAGTTGTTACTTTGTAGGGTACTGCTTATACTGACTATTTCTTGTTTATCTATCTCTGGATTTTCACATGACTTTTGCTCGATGATGTAAGCAGTAGACACTCTACAGGTGATGGGAGTTAAAGTTGGGGTATTTTCCTGGGAATGTTGGCTTGTGGCATACAGATGTTTTGAATCCATGCTCTGTTTGACATATTACTACATCCAGGAATGCGAGTTTGTTGTCATTTTCTCTCCCCATTGTGAAGTGTATCAATGATCTTCACATGGTCCAGTAGTAACTGGACTTCCTCCTGGTGTGACCAGAGAATGAAGGTGTCATCTACATATCTCAGCCATAGGGTTGGCTTTAGTGATGTGGATTCTAATGCCATTTTATTCCATGTATATGTTTGCCATTGCTGGTGATGATGACGAGGCCATTGCTAAGCCTTCATCCTGTCAATATATATCTGATCCCATTCTGAAGTGCGCTGTGTGTGTACAGAACGTCAGAATCTCCATCAAGTTATCTTTTGGTATACTGGTCCATTTACTGACTACTGATAGTACCTCCTCCGTGGGTACTTTGGTGAACAAACTCACCATGTCCATCTAGTTAGATTGGATGGGAGCCTCTTTGATTATTTCCATGAAGTGGATAGAGTTTCAGACATATGAAGGTGATTTTTCTATTAATGGGTCAATTATATCTACTAGGAAGCAACTCGGAGGATGGCACACACAGCCTTGACAGCTAACAATCGGCCTGAGTGGAATACCGTCTTTGTGAATTTTGGAGACATATATGGGAGGTAGCTTGGTGGAATGTTGTGACAACTGCCTGTATGTCTGAGGTGAGAAGTGGCCCTTGTTCTTGATTAGAATCTGCAGCAGCCTTCATTGTTGGATCTTTCTTTACTGTAGCTACCATTTTTAATGAGGTCTTCCAGTTTTTCTGTATATTCTGACTTGTCCATCACTACAGTTGCATTGCCTTTGTCAGCTGGCAGTATGATAATGTTTTCATTCCTCCGTAGAGTTCTGATTGCCAGCTTCTCCAGTTATTGTATTTATTACAACCAGAAATCATTTTGTTTCATTCCTGAAATTTATAATGATGAGAAACTTATATAAAGACATTTTTGCATGGAATAAGAATCATTATTATAAATAAAATTATTATTTCAATAATTTAGTCTTATTCAGAAATATGGTGTATCCACAAAAAAAAATCAATAAAAATTAATTCTAATGTGAAAAATAATTATAATAAAATAATTATAACAATTATAATTATCATTAATTCATTACATTCTAGACCAATGAGAATCGATCCCATGTTTTCCCTCTATACACAAAAACATGTGACATTCTCACTATCAGACAAGCAGTTTACATGGACAGGTCGTCAACATGTGTGTCAATGAAAATTTTGTCCCCTTTTAATTTTCAGGCCATAATAGTAATATTTATCTCTTAACACTCAACAAAATTTGAGATAAGAAAACCCAGACACTTCTTGTATTTTTCAACTAAATTAACTGGACATTTATTACACACATCTATAAAAAAAAACTTAAGAGAAAGACTGTATACATTTTGCTTATTCTTTATGTTATAATTCTGTCAGATTCTGATCCATATTTGATCTACATTTGAGGCCAATCTCACAATTTCACTCACTATTACTGTCTCTTGTGTCTCCAACACCACAAAAAAACAGATAATAAATAATACTCATTTTGTTATTTTCACATTTTGCTGTTTCTCATTTTTACAATATTTTTGTATATCTAAATGTTAGGGGTTTATAATTATTTACTCAGTTATAACTCCCCTATAGATAAAAGGTATTTTTCAAAATAAATGATGCTATACAATCTTCTTCCATTCTAGTGTATGTCTTACATTGTGTATATATTTGAACTTTTCTTAATACATAACTTTAAACTAAATATTTTTATAAAATAAATTTTGTAGGAAATATTTTTATAACATAAATTTTGCACCAAATATATTTATATATTGATTTTATCTATAATAGAAAGGTGTATTTTGTATATGTATCTTTTTTTATCATTTCACCCCAAGCAAAGCAATAAAGCCACTAAAATGCAAGTGTGTTACTGAGTATGAATAAGTGAAAAAGAATAAACATTATTATGAAGAGAGAAAATACAAGAACAAGAGACTGCAAGTAACCTATCTAAGAAGCTTGAAGCAGGATAGTAAGGAGACAAACCTTTTTAATAGCTACAGAAGAGAGGAAGTTGTGGAGAGCCATGATTGCTCACATTCTGAAAGGACATAGCACATAAAAGAAGAAAATTATAAATCATTATTAATTTTTAAGAGGCCTTTTAATTTACTTTCATTTTGAGTTTTTCATTATTTTGGGTTTTTTTTATCATTTCACCCTATGCAAGGCAATAAGGCCACTAAGATGCAGGGAGGTTACTGAGTATGAAAGAATATAAGAAAAAGAAAAATATTATTAAGGAGCAAAAACAATAAAAGAACAGGAAATAAGAAAACAGAAGATAACCATTGACATTGCATTTAAATTTGACTGGGAAGCAAGAAGCCAGAGGAGAGTTCCACAAGCGAGAAGTGTGATAGAAGAAACTGTTAGCATAGAACTTACGGTTACACCTAGCCATTCCAACTGTAAAATGATGAAACCTGGCTACCAATCTCATACTGTGCTTAAATCTATAAAGTCAAGTTACCAATGAGGAAAGCTCATCAGAACAATTACCATGAAAATATTTATAGAAAAAGAACAGGGAAGTTATGCTATGACAGTCACCCAAATCCATGGTACCCCTTTCTAATTTCTGTCAGATTTTAATTGACAATCCAACTGAAAAAAAAATTCTATCAGTTCTTCATATCAAGGGATGGCAACCTAACATCAGCGAAATTTGTTTTGATTTAGGTGAGCATATGTTGAAATGCCTTTGAAGTTTATTTTTAGCATACAAAAAATCTGTTCCACATCATTTGAACCAATGTTTATTTCAAACTTCAGACTGTTTATAACATAAATTCTACACTGGCTATCTCTATCTACTTTCTTGTCTTAAACACAATCAGTACTTAGAATATAACACGTCATTTTGGCAGGTTTCTTTACAAATTTCCACCTGAAATCAAACAAGTTATTTGACACTAAATAAAACTCACTAAATGTTTAATAGACATTGCCCGCTATTATAAAGATAATAGCAGGTAATGTCTATTAAACATTAAACTATTATACATCAGAAGATGTTTAAATTAAATAGATCTGGCATCCCCAACAAGATTAATTTTGAAATAAGTTTGAACACTGAAAAGATTCTTCTGATCTCTATCAAGACTGGAAAGTGTAGCTCCAGTTCAAGATATGGCAACAATACTCCATTTTTTATCCCACCTGACTCTAATAAAGAGAAGGCTGAAAAGATTCTTCTGACCTCTATCAAGGCTGAAAACAGAGGACTGAGCAGCTCCAGTTCCAGATATGGAAGAATTACTCCATTTTTGATCCAACCTGACTCTAATAAAGAGAAGGCTGAAAAGATGCTTCTGATCTCTATCAAGACAGGAAAGTGTAGACTGAGCAGCTCCAGTTCCAGATATGGCAGCAATACTCCATTTTTGATCCAACCTGACTCTAATAAAAAGAAGGCTGAAAAGATGCTTCTGATCTCTATCAAGACTGGAAAGTGTAGAGTGAGCAGCTCCAGTTCCAGATATGAAAGAATTACTCCACTTTTGATCAAAATTGACTCTAATAAAGAGAAAGCTGAAAAGAAGCTTCTAATCTCTATCAAGGCTGGAAAGTGAGGACTGAGCAGCTCCAGTTCCAGATATGACAGCAATTTCACATTTTTAGTCTAATCTGAATCCATTGAAGTAGTTAAGTGGTCTTTGGGTAATCATATTTCTGTCCTGTTTAAGTCTGTGAAAAACATAGTAGATTGACACTGACCTATTTCTAAGATGACTATGTCTATGAGTACAGTGTGACCTCAAAACTATACACTACCGATCTGAAATAGACATTTCTCCAAACTGCTACCAGTATCTGCCTTATAAATAAACATCTTGCTATACAAAATATCAAAGAACTCACTCCAGTTTTTAAGGAAATAAATAAAAATATGTTATTTATGTTATACCTTATACCCAATCAGTGTTATTTCCAAAGTTTCTAAATAAAAAACACCAAATGGCAAATCTCCACACTATCAAGACTCGAAAATGAGGATTGAGTAACTCCAGACAAGACATAGCGGCAATATTCCATTTGTAGTTCAACCTGAATGTTGTAAAGATAAAACATGGCAGAAGTTAGATATTTACTGGAGCAATAAAATGAGCCAACCATTTTTCCAACATCTTCAGCAATAGATTGGATATAAGAGATCTACTTGAAAGAAAAGTCACTTATGGTCAGTAAGCCAAGTGGAAACCACTGAATCAGAAGGTTGGCCAGATCAAATAGATTGAGATCTGTGTTTAAGGACACTCAAAGTCATTACTCAATGAGAGAAAAATTGACTTGGAATGAGAATGGTCAGTGTCAGGACCCAGACAGTGAAAAAAGATTGATTTAGATTTAGAACAGTTTGTAGTCTTAAAAATTGACAGCACCATAGCATGGGAAACCACATTCATTGAAAACTCCAGACCATTAATAACGTAAGCACATCTCTGGATTTTTCTTGGATTTTACATACTTTTGCTGAAAATGACCAACAATGATCTAAAGTACTCGGAACTTTACCAACAATTTTCAGCAAGTTCCTTCACAAGATTCCATTTAACCTCAGACAACTTATTTGACATCAGGAAAAACTTGCCGAAATGTTTAACAGACATCCCCCTGTTTGTTCTGTTCTATAGAACATGTTTAAATTAAAAACATCTGATATGCATCTAGAGATATCTATAAATCTATAATGAAATAAGGGCATTTGATCTACCTGTATATCTATAATGAAAAATATGAAATGTCTCTCTAAGGAAAAAGATCTGATTTACATGCATATCTGTAAGGGAAAAGATCTGATTTGTATATGTATCTGCCAGGAGAAAGATCTGATTTGCATGTGTATGTGTAAGGAAACACATCTGATTTGCATGTGTATCTATCAGGAATAACATATGATTTGCATGCCTATCTGTAAGAAAGACATCTAATTTGCATGCATATCTAAAATGAAATAGGAGAAATTTGAAAGAAAAAATATTTAGTGCGGCTCTTCTCTGTGTTTTGGGTACCTAACACTTCAGTATGTGGGATGGTGGAATAATGTAATTCGCCTTG
The DNA here is from genome assembly GCA_964036315.1 of Acanthosepion esculentum. Lineage (NCBI taxonomy): Eukaryota > Metazoa > Mollusca > Cephalopoda > Sepiida > Sepiidae > Acanthosepion > Acanthosepion esculentum. Next base: position 19,340,113 of record OZ038519.1, read on the forward strand.
TCACCAGTGTTCAGATTAACTGAAATAAGAAAACCTTGAATTTGAAATAAGCAAACCTTGTCTCTTCTTTGACCTCACCTTTTATCTCATTATTTTACTGCTAACCACAAGAGAATTCCCAGCCAATATCAATTATTACATTATGCACTTATTTTTAGAAATGAATATATTTCTTAAAGAACAGGGATAGAAAAATGTTTTTAACTTGGTAAAGCTTAGTCAAGTGATGGTACACTAAAATATCAATCGATGTTTTCATAAAAAGTTAGTAGTATGATATTTTCATGATAATACAAAAATTTGGACGCTCTCTTTTTATATTTCTGCTTGAATAAAACCAAAAGTTCCACATTTGAAATATCATTCTTTCTGGATTAATATATGTAGAAAAATTTTTAAGAACATTACAAAATGCAATACAGTAGTAGTTTATTAACATTTTGTCTTTTCATAAAATGAATTAGACATTTAGTTCAATAAAACAACTTTAACACACTGCTATCTCTTTTCTTGATTATAATGTTACTGTTACCTTGTATATTATTTTATAATTCCTTTGCATATATTTTTAAAGAGAATGTTTTGTATTGGCTATTTACATATATTTTTGAAGAAGGTATTTTTGTATTTGCATATATTTTTGAAGAAAGTATTTCTGTATTTGTTATCTGCATATATTTTTAAAGATTTTCTTGTTTGATATTTGTGCAAAAACAAGTTATTTTTTTCTGGGCTAGTCTGCTTTGTTTTCAAACTGTAATGATATAATCTGAAAATAATATTTTTTGACTGAGCATTTAGACAGATTATAATTGTTTGAAGAAAACAAAATCAGTTTGTATATTTGAGTGAACAAAATATATTTTGTACCAACACAAGTTCAGCTTTTCATTTAAAACATGTCCACTCCTCTTTCTCTGTTTAATTTTAAATTAAACAAAGATGCAGCAGTTTAAATACCCTCAGCATTGGCCAGTTACTTAACTGACTACATCATCCAACAAAAAGATACATTTTTTACTAATTTTTTTAATTTAACTTGATTTGTAGGATGATTCAATTTTGTACTCATTATGAAAGTTTAGATATTTTTTATAGTCTGGCCAGTGTTTTTTTTGCTTTCAAGCTGAGACGATCAAAATAATATTGCTGTTGCCTGAGAAGTTCTGAGCTAAAACTTCATGTGATGAGAAAGAAATTTTAAGATAAGACACGCTTGCCAAGCCAAGATATTTGAGAAGACTACTTATGTGATGCTTATTTCCTCTCTTCTGCATCTGTGTTGTTCTTAAATACTACGCAGTTTTATTCTGCCATTTATAGAGAAAAGAATCTTATATTCGGAAGAGACAAAATTATTGTATATCTCCACATATAAAGCAGCCTATAGATAACACAAGCCCTAAAATCTGGGTGAATTTTTGTGATTTTATCTGATATCTGTAGTATAAGATGATTGAGTGGGACCCATATGATGAAACTGTAAATGATGATGTTTATGGTGAGCTCTTTGCATCAGATACTGATGATCATAGTAATTTTGAAGGGTTTTAATTATTATATTATAATAAAAAACATAAGAAACTCATATAGAGTTTCTTATGTTTTTTATTTTGTAATAAGAAATAAATATTGTATGGCATCGTAAATATTTTGTCGCTTAACACGGCAAAAGAAAATACTGTATAATGTATGTTATTGAAAAATAAAGTTTGCATGTTATACTAAATGTTGTTTAACACCAAAATGATAATGAATTTTAACAGATTGTATGTTACCCTAAATGTTGTTATTTAACACTATTATGAGAAATAATGATTGGTGTGAATGCCCCAATAGCTCTTCATATCAAGAATGAAAGCTTTGTTTATGTTACTTGTGTGTATTGCTCAGCGGAACTTTTACAAATTGTTGTGTAATTGTCTCTTGAATAGTGCATTTTAATGTGAAATCAAGAAGTAAAAGTAGTTTTATAGCATTTATAATTCTAGTACAACATTATAATTTGAATTGTTTCAACTACAAATATTTACATCTGTAGTTACTATACTGACGCAGTTGTTAGCCATAGCACACTAATCTATTTACCAGTGCTAATACCTCACAGAATTTAAGGTTAACTTTTTGTATCTGTTGTATTAGATGACCCCTATTTTGGGGAGTAATTTTAAGATTCAAAAGTCACCTTATATGTAGAAATATACAGTAACATCAATTTTAATAGGAGATTAATCAAAGAATAACTTGTTGCTGAGCTAAAACTTCATGTGACGAGAAAGGAATTTTAAGATAAGACATACTTGACAAGCCAAGATATTTCAGAAGACTACTTATGTGATGCTTATTTCCTCCCTGAAGAATATCTTCTGCATTTGTGTTGTTCTTAAATACCATGCAATTTTATTTCTGCCATTTATAGAGAAAAGGTTCTCATATTCTAAAAAAACAAAATTAACATAAATTTTAATAGGAGATTAATCAAAGAATAACTTGTTGCTAACATTCATTGGGAGGAAATTTTTCTTTTAGTTTATTCATTTCAGATGGCCACAAAATATATAAAGAGTATGGCATGATATTTGTTTTAGATGACATCATTAGAATTCATGAGTTTGGAATCAGTGTCGGTCTTTGGTAATTACCAGAGATTTCCGATACTGGAACATCAACAAAGATATTGTCTGAGATACTGACAGCATGATGCCTTAATGAGTTGGCTCAGAAACCTGTAGCATCCCTCATGATGTCCGATAAATTATATCTTCTTCTGTGTGTCCCTTCAGCACACAGGCAATCATGGCTTGCCATAAATTCCTATCTTTTGTAGCTCTTAATAACAGTAAATAGTAACATTCTTAACTGATAACATTCTTCTTTTATGTCACATTTTCCTTCAGGACATGGAAGATCATAGCTCTCCACATCGTCCAATTCTTTGTAGCTCTTAACAATGTTTCTCCCTCTAACTATCCCTACCAATCCCTATCCTGCCATCAACACAAACACATTTACTCACTCTTTCCTCTGTTCTTCTTGCTTTCAATATGTCCTGTGAGTATTACTTTTTCCAAGCCTTCTTTCCTTATTATGTACACTAGAAATTTCAACTCTCTCTTTCTGATATTAAATATAGTTGACCTTTCAGTTTCTGTCTACATTAAAACTTTCCCTCATTGATTACATGCTCCATCCATGGCATTCTCAGTATCCTTCTGTAGAATCATATCTCTGTTGCCTCAAGTCATTTGTGAGGAAATTGTCCAGCATCCTCTATCAGGAGGACTGATATCACATAGCAATACAGAACTCTTTTCTTTGTTTCTAATGAAATTTTCCTGTTTCTTAATAATTTATTTAGCTTTTGGAAGGCATCTTTTTTCTGTTTCAATACACTTTCAGCTTTTGGTATCACACTTTTTTTATTTTTGTTATCTGCTAAAATACTTCCCAGATAGTTAAAATTATGTTCTTGTTTCATTTTTGAATGAATTTTTAATGTGGAGTGATTGGAAAATGAAACAAAACCAATAAATAAAATAATAATAAAATAATAAATGGATTCATTTTCCCATGATGCAAGTTATAAAGAAACCGGAAAGGGTTTCTGGTTATATGTGCAATTTTATGTCCCCACTTCTGGAAAGGACAAAATCTTTTTCTTTCTACTTTCCGAGATCGTTTGGACATGTTTTAGCAGCCCTACTCATGAAGTAGAGATTTGGTCATCCCAACTCGGTGCAAGGCTGACTTGAGCTCAACCATCTTTACCCATTCTTATCCTTACTTATCATAATTAATTTCTGAACCAAAAAAGGAAAATGGGCATGCTTAAACAAGAGGCATTTAACTTTGTTTCAATGCAGTCAACATAAAAGAAATAAATGTCTGCAGCAGCAACACAAGTTTTTTGTATGCTTCTTCTATTGTCTTTATTTATATGTTGAACGCAAACCTTCACCTAAAAATACATGCAAAACTCACAGCCTTAACATCCACATTAGCTTGCATCTTGGACTTTTTCTCCTGCTAGCATTTTTATATACTCATTGGGGTTAAGTTTTTAGAATTGTTATTCCCCTCCCCCCACAGACATTGAATTGTACATATGGGGACTAGTTAGTATTTTCATAGAGACAGTGAGGTATTATGGTGGTTGTAGTAAGAACGGTTCGTATGAATGTGGTGTTTTGGTGTAAGGAATATTGTTTGTACGATTGGGTCAATGTTTGCGGCTAGCTAAGTTATAGTTAAGACAGATGAAGACCGTCCTTTTTCCCCAATCCCCCCTTTTGGCCTTGTGCCACATTTCTGTATTTTTTACAGAATAAATATTGCTAGCTTTTTTGAATGCTCTGATCTAACATAGGCCGATTATACTGGGCATGCAGAACCACAATAAAAATTTTAAAATAAACAAACAGCTCCTCCTCATCAATAACAAAGTCACGTCTTGATTTCATATTTGCTGTTGACAAAAAATATCCATAAAATTAATAAGATTTTCATCACGCTCTCTTTCAGTGATGAAATCTTTATTGACTTTTAGATGAAGCAGTTATAGTGGCAGAGCTAGAAGTGGACAGAGGGGGCAGTTCACCCTGGGTAGCACTTTTATGGGGCAGCACTTTTATGTCTGCTGTAAGTTATATGCCTGTATTGAAATAAAAGTGGTTTTAATTTCAGGACAGTACTTACAGTTGAAGGATCTTTTTGATTTTGATGGCATATATATTGGCCTATCTACTGTCTAGAGAACAACAATTGACAGATGAAATAGTTTTTGATGATATCATTGAAGAATTTGCCAACAAAAAACAAGAAAAGTTACTTTGTAGAAAGTTGTAATTTTTTTCATTTTAGAAATAAAGATGTTCCTAATTTTTTTCCTTTTTTTTTTTCGCTATATGTCGTTTTTGCACTTTAACAGTTACTGATAAAGTTTAAGTACGAGGGTCATTCAATAAATAAGGTGAATTTTTCGGTATAAGGACTTCTAATACAGATAAAAGCTTACTTCTTTTTTTTTTTCAACGTAGTCTCCCAGCACTGTCACACACTTTTCCCATCTGTACACAAGCTTCCGTATTCCCTCAGCGTAAAAATCTTTGGACTGATGTCTCAGCCAGTTGCTCACAACACTTTTGACCTTCATCGTCACTTTTAAACTTTGTGCCTCTCGTGAATGCTTTCAAGGGACCAAACAGGTGAAAGTCTGAAGGGGCAAAGTCTGGGCTGTAAGGGGGATGAGGAAGCAGTTCCCAGCCCAGCTCGTAGATGGTCTGCACCGTTTGGGCTGCTGTGTGAGGCTGCTCTAGGTGGCTGACACTCTAGATGCAAGATGACTCCTTCCCTTCTGACTGATGACCCCTGCATTTGTCCCAACAGATAAGCTCAAAGTCCTTGCAATGTCATCCACTGTCACCCTTCTGTCAGACTGAATGAGGTCACTGACTGATTCGATCACCTCAGGAGACCTCGCTTCTGTAGGCCTCCCAGTCCTGTCTTCATCCTCAACACTGCTCCGTCCTTCTTTAAACAATTTAGCCCACTTGTAGATATTTTTTTGGCTGAAACATGTGGCACCATACACAGTTGACATTCTCCTATGAATTTCAACTGGTTTGCACCCTTCAGCAACCAAAAACTTGATAACTGACCGCTGTTCAATCCTGGAGCATGCTTCTTGGTCGGCCATCTTTGTTAATCGCCAAAACTCTCAAAGTTTTTTTTTAATCTGCAAAAGAAATTAAATCCATGTGAAAAAGAAGTAAAACAAAAAAAAATAAAAAAGAGTAAGCTTCTATCTGTATTAGAAGTCCTTATACCGAAAACTTCACCTTATTTATTGAATGACCCTCGTATGGTAAGGGTGTGTATTTAAAGTATACTATATTTGACTATGTTAAAGTAATATTATCATAGTGCACAAACTAGTTTTATAACTTTAAAAGTGAGTCACTGTGCAATATGCATTTTTTTGTAGGGGGGCAGGAGGCGGCAAACTCAAGGGCTGCTCTAGGTGGCTGACACTCTAGTTATGCCACTGAGCAGTTAATTAGAAACAAAGAAACTATGTGAATTCAATCCTTCTATATAGCAGTGAATGCTGAGTAATTTGCTCATAAATTAAGAGGAGACTTGAAGAAATGTGTTTCTACAGAAGGATGTTGAGAATAACATTAACAGAGCATGTGAACAATAAGGAAGTTTTAAGGAAAATGAGATCAAAAATGACACTTGTACTTAGAAAGGGTTTGTTGTAATTTTGGGGATACATAATGAGGAATGAGGGCTTGGAGAATTTGATACTCACAGGATATATTGAAGGTAGCAGCAAGTGCTTAACAAGCTTAAAGCAGAATAGTGAGAAGACAACCCTTATTAAAAGCTACAAAAGAGGGGAAATTGTGGAGAGCTATGATTGCTCACATTCTAAAAGGATGCGGCATATAATTCAAAAATTGTAAACCATTATTAATTTCTAAGAGGCCTTTTAATTTTCTTTCATCTTAAATTTTCATTTTTTTAATGATTTCACCCCAAGCAAGGCAATAAAGCCTCTAAGACTCAGTGGTTATTGAGAGCAAAAGAATATAAAAAAAGAAAAATATTATTAAGGAGAGAGAACAATTAAAGAACAGGAATTAAGAAGACAAAAGATAACGACCGACACTGAACTTAAATTTTCGAAAATCAAAATTGACTGAAAAGCAGGAAGCCCTCAGAGAGTTCCACAAGCAAGATGTGCAAGAAAAGAAACTGCTAGCTTAAATCTTATGATACATCTAGACATTTCAACTGTAAAATGATAAGACCATGCCACCATTTTTTATAACAAATTGGAAGAAGCAAGAAGCAAACGTATATAAAGAAGTAATATAGTTTTAAGGTATGCCATATTTAGTGCTCAGTATCAGAGACGGAGCATATGTAAATATAAAAGTCAATACTCAGAAGCAACAGACTAGTTCATACTAAATGCAATACGGTCACCTCTAAGTGTTGACTTCAATGTTCACTTTTATATATATATATATATATATTTTAAGTATCCGATGAATGGGGGAAAAAAAAAATTACCCCTCTTCCCGTTTCATAATTTTTTTATAATCTAAAAAATTTAAAATTTTATTTTCGATAGATTAAGGTTTTTTTTGTTTTTTTGTTCTTTTTACACGTCAATATGTTTTAAACGATTTTATTAATTATATCTATTTGTACTCTCGGTTTAACTCATTGTAATTTATTTTATTCGTAAATAAGTTTTTTTTTTTTAAGTCCTTTTAAGGTCGAATTCTCTTTTATTTTTGTAAAAAGCAATAAAAAGAATCTTACTGGGATGTGGGTAAAAACAGAAAACATAATTACCTTCTAAGTATCCGATGAAAGGCTGTCCACTTAAAAATAAAAAAAAATAAAAAATTCCCCGCAAACAACTTAAATAGAGCACACACCATTGTGATTGGCTATTGCTCAACTACCAATCAAATGCGTGATGACGGGGGATATTATAGAAGTTAGTGTCTGTAAGCATTTTTAGAGGGCGTATCAGAGTCCGATCAGCTCTGATGGGGTCGATTTGGTGAGGTCAGTATGATGTTTGAAAGACCCGAAACTACCCAATGATCCAAATCAGAACATCACTGACGACGCCCTCTAGCGCTAAAGAGCGTATATTCAAAGTATATATATATATATACATAATTTAAATAAAAACAGACCACTTTAAGGTTCCATATAATAAATTATTTCACCACAGTCATTTTAAAGGACAGCGGATCATCAGATTTTATTTCCAAAGGTTGAAACGAAAAATGAAAAGAAATTGACACATTTATGACGGACAGTACTAAGTATATGTAAATTAACGAAGTGAGGAATTGAGGGGGGAGAGAGACATGATTGAGTTAGATGTAACATTTCTATTCTTTCAAATTTAAATTTTTAGAGGAAATCCAGACATTGACACATTAAATCTGTTAACGGAAGTTATATATTGATATGGGAGGGGGATAGGACAAAAAGGCATAAAGAGAAAGAACTAAATATATATATATATATATATATATATATATATATTAAAATGGACACTGAAGTCAACACCAAGTGGCAACAGTCTGTTTCTTGCTTAAACTCAATCTTCAGTGAAAATTGTGTTCATTCATGGCCTGAAGTTTGCGTTCGAGCATGAAACAGACTGTCACTGTTTGGCCTTTTGATGTGAATTGATTAAAAAGCAAAAAAGGAACCAGAAACCCTAATCCTAAACAGAAAACAAGGGATAAACCTCTACTCCAGTTCAAAATTTTTTTTTTTTTTTTTTTTTTTTTTTAAGCGTATCACCCCAAGCAAGGCTGGAGGCCACTATCACGCAAGGGGTTATAGAAGGGTTGGAGGAAGAGCAGATAGGAGTGGTAAAGGAGAGGATGTGGAGAAAGAGAAAGACAGTGGGTCGATCAAGGCAAGGGGGCCACAGAAGATTTGGAGCGAGAGCAGATAGGAATGAAAGGTGAAAGGATGTGGAGAAGGGAAGTGGATAGATCAAGGCAACTGGAGATGTCGATTGACGCTACACTTATACCGTTGGAGATTGTATTTGTCAGGGAAACAGTAATAGGGAAGGGAGTTCCACAGGCGAGATGTGCGAGACATGAAGCTATTGGAGTAGAAGAGACGTCTACATCTAACAGTTTCCACGGTGTAGGGGTGGGAGCGGGATGGCAGCCTTGTGGGGCGTTTAAATTCACGAGGCCTGGGGACAAGCGAAAGCAGCTCCTCGGAGCAATTACCGTGAAAGTACTTGTAAAAAAGGCAGAGCGAGGCAATATACTGGGGAGGTGTGTGAACAGGATGATAGCTGAGCCTATCTACTCCTACTGAGAAAATAAATAAATAAATAAAAAATAAATAGTAAATAGAATTTCAGAGTTTAGTTTGAGATTTTAGAAGTATAGAGTTTAGAAGGAACCAGAAACTGAATCCAAAACAGGAAAAAAGGGATAAACTGGGAAGGTGTGTGGATCTATCTTTACCTGGTAAATCATTCATGATTTAATATTCATGCGTATTTTTTAATCTATTTCCCCTTTACAACATATACAACATGCCTCGTACTAGCTTAATCTGCCCCTGGTTCCACATACTTAGCAACTGTTTTCCAGGTTTATTTAAATTTACCCCCAAAATTCTGATGTTCGACCACTGATATACTGATTTGGGGAAGTTGCCCAGGCTGAGAACTTTTCAGCCCCACCATTTTGTAAAGCTAAAAGGTAACTAAATCAAATTATAATTCTGCTTGCTTCTCTGTTAATAAATTAATCAGCATGCAAGCTATGCTTTGTCATTACCTCAGATAAATAATGAACCATTCCATTTTGATTGCAAGAAAAGACAAAAGAAAAAAAGATTTATCAGATACACTGTTTGGTTTTAGTGAGAAAAAGAAAGCATAGATAATTATAGAAAAATAGGGCAAATGTGTGTTGAGGCTTGGAGAAACATTTAACAGATTGTTCATTTAACAATTAAAGAGAGAACAGGTAGAGATGAGAAGTGATTAAAAAAGAAACTGAATAACAATGTGTGAAGTTAATGCCTCAAAAACCACAGCATAGTAGGTGCTATGCAATTTCCAGAATGAAATGTGTCAAAGGAAAGCAAAGTTAGTCTCACCAAAAGCAAAACCACCAACTACTGGTTTTCCAGTTGCTTTTATTGAGAGTTGTTAAAAACTCAGATCGGGACAAGTTGCAGAGAGGCCCATCTCTGGATATGCCAAGCTGTTCTGCGGCTAACAGAGAAACCTGGATGTGACTGACATAGACAGATGTCCACACATGACTTGGGGCCTCTTTTGAATTTGTACTGATACACATTTGCCACAGTAATAATAAGAAAGGAAAACAAAAAAGGGAAGATAGATCACTGATATACTGATTTGGAGAAGTTGACCCTGCTAAGATCTTTTCAGCTCCCACTTTGTAAACAGGTAACCAAATCATATTATAATTCTGCTTTCTCTTCTGTTAATAAATTAATCAGCATGCATGCTATGCTCTGTCATTGGCTCAGATAAATAATGGACCATTCTGTTTTGACTGCAAGATAGATGGAAGTAAAAAAATGTATTAGAAATGCCGTTTTGTTTTAGTGAAAAAAAAGAAATAATACATAATAAGAAAGGGAAAATAGAGAAAGTGATAATGCTCTCATGCATTTAACATCTGCTTCAGTGAAATAGAAAACTTTGAATATTTTCATTTGTACTCTCTTACTTCTTTAAATAATGTTGTAACCTAGGGAAGGTTACTGAATAGAATAATCACACGAAGGTTGGTAATGAACAATAATACTTAGGATAAGAACAACACATATAAGATTCGCCAGTGGTGCATAGAAGAAGTAGGCACATGCTAGAAGTGAGTCAAGTGAATTCCACAATGAATCTCCAACTGCAGACCAACATACAGTATTTACTACTGTATTTATGTGAATGGGGACACACCCGTTATTGTCCGTAGGTATGCTACAACAAATAATGACTTGCATTTATACATATTACAATATTTTGTTAAAGTTGTTAAGCTCAAATATTTAAAGGAATCTATCTCTCCTGAACTATAGGTTAAATAGTAAGACTTTTTACACAACAGATACATGGGTGGTTTTTTTTTTTTTTTTGGAGTGTTGAATGAATGATTAGACGGAAAACAGGATAAGAGGGATTATCATTGGGTAAAATTGGTTTTATATTCATATGTGTGTATATATATATATATCTCAGTGAGTAAAATAAAGGATCATTACTTATCACTTCAAATCGAATGTGGCCATATTTCCTACGAGAGTAAAATGGTTAGTGCATTTGTTCTCATTTTTATGGAGGAGTGTAAAAGTTGGTGAACCAGAAGTTGTTTGTGATTGGACAATAAAATGCCAGAGGAGTCACAGTGTGAGAAGAGCTGGAGCTGACAGATGGCACACAAGTCAATATCCAATCAGTATTAACTGGATCTCCATGCAGAAAGGGTATGATGTTGAAAGACCCAAAACGGCTAAGGACCCCTGACTAAAAACATCAATGATGATGCATGTCAAAGAATCAAACAGATGTATTTCACAAAAATATGTGGACAAAAAGTTATTCTTATTATAAAAATAACTGTTAATACAATATTCACTCCCCCCACCCCCAAATATCTCTTCAATCCAAAATATGTTTCAAATGTTTGATAAACGGTAAAAAATCAAATCAATCAATCAGTCAAATATTTAATGACGCAATAAAAGAATTTCCATGGATATTTTTTTTTAATCTGTATCACTCCACTAATTCCAGTCGAATCCATTACATTTACTTACGTACTAATACCCTTGGAAAAAGTATGAATCCTCGTCTTCTCCCCCCAGTTATGGATAAATAGCAGGACAGACCAGGTTTTATAGCCTTGGATGATAGCTGGTCTACTGCAGAAAGAAATAGCAACCTACTGTGGGAAAAAAAATCTGCCTCGTCAGTCATGTATCAAAAGATACATGATCGCCTAAGCATATATCACACATGGCACATAACTGACTGATCACCCCACTAAGACACAAGGGGTTTACAAGGTGTGGAAGAATTAGGAACAGAAACATTAATAATGAGCAGGAAGAGAAAAAAAGTAATCAGGAGAACAGTAAGTAGTGACTGACATTACATTTCAATTTTTAAATGGAGTTTCACAAGCAAGGAGTGCAAGAAAAGAAACTGTTAGCATAGAATTTATGGCTACATGTAGCCAGCTCAAATGTAAATTGATGAGAACTTGATGCCAGCTTAATACTATGCTTAAATTCATACAGTCTAGGTCCCATATGAACAATTACCATGAAAGTATTTATAGAAAAGGCACAGATAGGTAACCTTATGGCACTGAAAAAAAGACTGAAGCCAAGCTGCCAGATCAGTACCAGTAATATTGCTGATACTTCTTTAGATTTTATCAAGGAGCTCAAGGTAAATAACAGGGGCACCGGACCCTATGTGGTAGCAATATTTTAAGTATGGATGAATGGTAGACTTATAGATATTGCAAATTATGATTCATTAGAAAGTTCAAATAGAAAAACGGTGAAATTTTCACTTGTAAATTCTAAATAAAAATTTTAATTCAGAGATGAAATTAAAAAAACCTGAAAATCCAAATTTTTTTCGTATGAATTTCTATTTTCAGAATTTCTGTTTTGCTCTTGAAGAAACTATACGTAAACGCCTATTAATATCTTTTAAGTACGACTTGTTTCCTTCTCTTACATTTATCAAGAGAAGAATTTACTGACAAAGATAGATTTATATTTTCTGCACGTTCACAAAAAAAAAAAACAGAAATTCTTGGCTTTATTCCATAGATATTAACACAAAAGAAACATTTTAACCGAATCCAGACTTGAATCTCTCATGAAACAACTATGTGCTTAAAAAAAAAAAAGTAAAATTGAAAACAATGTAAATGTTATCTGAAATATCATTTGGTCATTGAATAGTTTGAAATTTCCAAACCTCTTTCACCTTTGGATACTCAAGGGTTCAAGTGCAGAAGGATTTCAACCGATTCACCTTCTATGTGGGAATTTGTTATGAGACATATCAGGCTGCCAGCTTCTGTTTCCTTCGTCTTTCATCTTTAGAATACCTGGCAAACACCTATAAATATTTTCTTTTACAAATTACAACATATACTGGTAACCTGATGCCAAGTACATAAAGAGTACTTAGACAATCTAGCTGTTAAGGAGATATAAATGCAAGTGGTACAGCTGTATGACTTAATTACAATTGGTGTCTCTTGTCACATCCAAAACTATTGCTTGTTATGAACTAATAAATAAGCTAAATATACAAACTATAATCATTTATGTATAAAAATCATAACGGACAAGTTTTTATTAGAGATATGATAAAAACACGTCTTCTGAAATTGGCAAATATAAATTTACAATGACTATAGAAAATTTACAGTTTATCCTGTCACATGAAGTAGAATGGAAAATCCAAAGTTACAATGACAATAGAAAATTTACGATTCATCCTATCACATGTGGAAGAATGGAAAATACAAAGTTACAATGACTATACAGATTTAAAATTCATCCTGCTTCATGTGGTAGAAAGGAAAATATAACATTACAATAAGTAATGAATATACAAAATTTCTGATTCATCCTGTCACATGTGTTAGAATGGAAAATACAAAGTTACAAAATTTCTGATTCATCCTGTCACATGTGTTAGAATGGAAAATACAAAGTTATGATGACAATGAAAAATTCATGATTCATCCTGTCACATGTGGTAGAATGGAAAGTACAAATTTAGGAAATTTATGCTTCATCCTGTCACATGTGGTAGAATGGAAAATAGTAAGTTACAATGACTCTAAAAAATTTATGCTTCATCCTGTCACATGTGGTAGAATGGAAAATAGTAAGTTACAATGACTATACAAAATTTATGATTCATCCTGTCACATGTGATAAAATGGCAAACACAGTCACAATGACAAAGTAAAATTTATAGTTCATCCTCACATAGTTGATAGTATGACAAATGCAAAGTTATAATTGACTAAATTGAATTTATGATTCCTTTTGTTACATGTGGTAAAAGTTCAAGTACAAAATAACAATGATAGGCCAAATTTATGAGTAAGCCTGTCACAGTTGGAAAAGGGAAAATATAAAATTACAATAAAATTACAATTCCTCCTGTTACACATAGTAGAATGGCAAATACAAAAAATTCTTACAATCTACAAATATTTTCTAGTTTTAAAGAACCTGCAAAAGGTTGATAAACCATAAAAAGCAAATCAATAAATCAATCTGTAAAACCACATTTCTGCTACCTCCTGATTTCTGTTGGAAATTTTCCAGTATTCACTACCATACAAGAGGGTTGATATCACATATCAGTTTCAGTTATGTGCCATGTGTGATACACGTGTAGGTAATCATGTATCTTTCAATATATGACTGACGAGGCAGATTTTTTTTTGTATGTTGCCATTTCTTTCTGCAGTAGACCAGTTGCCATCCAACGATATAGGACTTGGTCTGTCCTGCTATTTACCCATAGCTGGGCGGGGGGAGAAAACGCAGATTCTTAACTTTCCTATGTGTATTAGCACATAAGTGAAGGTAATGGTTTCGACTGGAATTCGAACTTGGCTCTCTGATTCCTCAATCCAAGCTGTTATCCATTACACCACCATGCATCCTCATATCAGTTTAGTAGTCTTTTTTTCTTTTTTAATTATTTATTTGAAAATTCTTTTAGAGGTAGATCTAGCATTTTTAATTTTTGTCTGAATGGGTCATTTGAATTTTTTAACTATTTGTAATTGATGTTCTCGGTTGTAATTGAGTGATTAAATTTTAATTTAAATTTCAAGTTTGAATCATTCAGGTTTTTTAGATTACAGGTAATCTCAATATTTAAAAAAAGTAGATATTTGGATTTATACTAAGTTAAAACTTAATAATTATTTTATTCTCTTCTCCCACCTTACTAACTCTGATCCAGAAACCCTTTTCTCACTAACAGATATGTTGTTGACTAGAATTTAATTCTTTTTTACTCTCCAGCACACAGGTATGTCTGTTTGAGGGCATATATATATATATATATATATATATATATATATATATATATATATATATATATATTATAATTTTTTCATATAGACAAAAACATTCTACTCACTACAAAGATGCAACCTTGTTTCAGTGCAGCTTGACTGGTGAGAACCAAAATGGTTAAATGTTTTTGTCTATATGAAAAAATTATAATAAATAATTATTGCTCTACTCTTGGTATTGAGCCCTCTTTTGAGTTAATGTTGTGAACATTAGAATTTATATATTATTTTCGTTCTCATTACATTTGGAGATATATATATATCCTTCTTCGGCAGAATCGAGTCACTGTCAGTCACTGTGTGTTTATCTAAATCTAAAAATAAAACACTCTAAAATTCACCTTCATCCCTGCCGTGCGTCGATGGCTTAGTGGGAGAAGTTTCGACTGACGCAAATTCAGTCGGGTTTCGATCCTAGCTAGAGGCAACCGGACATCTAGCCACACTGATGAGCTGTGAAACAGCGAAACAGTCTGTCTGTGGATGACAAAAAAATATATATATATGTGTGTGTGTGTGTGTGTATGTAAGTATTCCACTGTCAGAGTACTGGCAACTAAACTGGCTACCCTACTCCATGTTCTTGCAAATGAGGAGGGTTATTAGCAACCCAGTAGGACAAAAAATAAGACCTAACAAAGGGCGGAAGAACTCTCAGGGAATCAGTGCCCAGCTAACTAGAGGTAGTGTCTCCATAAACCACTGTGGAGAAGGCAATGGGAAGCCACTTCACTATTAATCCCAAGATATATCATGGCAATTAACAAACAAATTATGAAACCTAATGGTGTGAAGGGGGTTAAGTCGATGGGAATTAACTCTTCGGTAAGGACCAACATGAGCAACAGGTACCACCAGACTGTCATCCAGTGATTGCTCGCACAAAACGAAAAATAACTCTCGGGACATGGAATGTTAGAATGTTAAACAACTGTGGCCAGTTGGAAAATGTAAAACAGGAGATCAGCAAGTTAAATGCCAATATTTTAGGTGTATGTAAAACTAGGTGGCCAAACAATGGAGATTTTGTCAGTGACAACCACAGGATTATATATGCAGGCAGAGAGAAAAATGAAAAAGGAGTTGGATTGATACAAGATCAAGACATCAAGAAATGCATCCTGGTTAATACTGTCAAGTATCTGAAAGAATTCTTGTAGTTAATCTGAAAGGAAAGTTTTTCAACATACCTATTATAATCATGTATGCACCGACAGCACAAAGTACGGAAGAAGAAATCAAATCTTTCTACTCCATGCAAGACAATGCTAAGGCTCAGTGCAAATCAAGTTATAATTATCATGGGAGACCTGGATGCCAAAGTAGGCAAGGAGTGGTCAGGGGAGATAGCTGGCAAATTCAAACTAGGAACCCACAATGAACGTGGAGAAAAATGGACCCAATTGTGCACAGTCAATGACCAACACCTGGTTCCAAGAACATCCAAGATGATTATGGACTTGGGGAAGCCCTGGAAGAGAAAGTAAAAACCAAACTGACTACATAACCATCAACAAAAGATTCAGGAATGTAGTTGTTCACTGCAAAACCTATCTAAGTGCAGACTGCTGAAAAGGCCACCTCCCTGCTATATGTAAACTAAGAATGAAACTACAGAAACTGAAGAAGCCTAACACAGCACCCAAATTGCAATACAACAGACTCCTGAATGACTCGAACCTAAAGGAAAAATATATGGACAGTGTGAAAAGAAGATAGAAAAGACAAAATGGAAATGGAAACTCAAAATGGAATACGCTAAGAAAAGCATTAGTGACATCAGCAAATGACATCATCCCAAAGGAAAATAGATGAAGAAGAAAAAAAACAAATGAACCACAGATGAGAAACACAATGCAAAGGAGACAGAAAACAATGCCAAGACATGGAGTGGAATACAGAAAACTACACAATGAAATAAGGAACAAATGCAGGCAGGCTATAGAGGAATGGCTCAATGAAAAATGTGCAGAAATAGAATGAGTATCACAGGTAAAGGAGATATGCATAAAAAAATAAGGGAATTAACAGGACAAAAGACATGCTCATCAACAGGCTGCATAAAATCCAAGGATGGAACACTCATATTAGAGAAAGAAAAAATACTTCAGTGCTGGAATAAATATATTGGAGATCTCTTCCATAATGAAAGATAACAACCAATGGGCTAGAAATACCAAAGTGGGAGTAGCATTAGCCAAATTGAACAGAAACAAAATGACAGGGCCAGACGGAATTGTAATAGAGATGCTGGCAGCCTTAGATGATTTCAGCATAGATAAGATTACAGATGAAATCTACAACAGTAGTGATATACTATAGAACTATTTTCATAGCACTACCTAAGAAACCGGACACAAATGAATGTGAACTCCACTGTGCAACCTGTCTCAGCCTAATGAGCCACATAACAAAATTCATCATCCGAATTCTGATGAATAGAGCATATAGAAACATCAGGCCAGAGATAGGACAAGAACAGTGTGGGTTCATTAAAGACACCAGAACAAGGAACGCGATATTTATGCTCAGAATGTTATCAGGAAGAGCAATACAAATGCAGTATTTTATAGACTACGCAAAGGTGCTCGACAAAGTACGCCACAAATATCTATTAGAGCTGTGAAGCAACCTTGACATATTCGGGAAAGACATTAGAATAATCGAAAATCTCTACTGGCTGCAAACTATCTGCATACAGATAAAAATGAAATAAAGAACAAATGCAGGTAGGCTAAAGAAGATATACGAGAATAGAAATGGGTGTAAGGCAAGGATGTGTCTTCTCACCAGTCTTATTCAACCTATACAGCAAGGCAATTCTGAGAGAACTGGAAATTCTACCAGGATTCATCGTTAGCAGCCACAATCTTTAAAACAGATGACACAGTGCTGATAGCAGACACAGAAAGGAAACTACAAAGCCTCCCACATAAGGTAGTCAAGGAAAGCGAGAAGAAAAGACTTAGCGTAAACTACAAGAAGACAAAATGCATGGTCATCAGCAAAAGATGAGCCCAAAATGCAATTTACAGGCTGGGAACACAAAAATCAAGCAGGTACAGAAACTTAAATATCTGGGAAGTGTTCTAACAGAGGACGGAAAGTGTGACACTGAGATCCGAAGACATATTGGGATGGTCAAAGGTACACCCCAAAAGCTAAGCAGAGTATCAAGAGACAGGAAAATTTTGTTGGAAAAAAAAGAAAGAGTACTGAACTGTTATGTGATATCTGTCCTCCTGTATGGTAGTGAATGCTGGATAATCCCCTTAAAAATGAAGAAGAGACTCAAAGCAACAGAAATGTGGTTCCACAGAAGGATGCTAAAGATACCATAGGCCAAACATCTGAGCAACGACAAGGTTTTGGAGAGAATGGAAACAAAGAGGAAACTTATACTTAACATCAAGAAGAGGAAGCTGAAATTTCTGGGACATGTAATGAGAAAGGAAGGCTTGGAAAATCTGATACTCACAGGATGGATAGAGGGAAAGAGAAACAGGGGAAAAGCAACATGTAACATAGTTAATGGGCTTGAGCAAGTGGATGGCAGAACAGGGTCTGGAAGAAATAACAAAAAGTCACAACTTATTAAGAGCCACAAGGGATAGAAGGAGGTGGAGGTCCATGATCGCCTATGTCCCGAAGGGACACAGCACATAAAAGAAGAAAGACTCTTTTCTTTGTTTCTAACAACATTTTTCTGTTTCTTTTTTTTTTTTAAGTTTCACCCTGTACAAGGCCTGGGGGTCACTCAAGGTAGAGGGTTACATTAAGGGATAGTTTATAGGAGAGGGAGATTCCAGTCAACTCTAGACAGGTTAAGATTGTAGTAATCAGGAGAACCTCCTCTTGGGAGTCTGTTCCACAGGACAAGTGTTTGCAGGAAGAAGCTGTTCAAGTGGAACTTACTATTTGCCAATCAAATATGGAGGGAATTGGGTAGTTTTCTACAACAGCTGGGGCCCTAACAGGTGCTACCACCCCAGGTTATGGTGGGCCTGGAAACATCAGCAATTAAGAGGTGGTTCCACACTCATCAAAACCTCCTGATCAGAGGCTTTGCTGCCAGATGTAGTTTATTGTCATACCCAGGATGCTTCATGGGGGAGAGGGGGTCTGAACCCTCCCAGCAGAGGTGCAATCGGCATATTCTGGAGCCCCAGCCAACAAAGCAGGAAGTAGCAATAGATCAGGGAGAGGCTCACCACGCACCTGAGAGAGGTGGAGGGTGGAAGTACTTCTTTGCACTTTGTTTAGTTTTTGGAAGAGAAGTTTATTCTGCTAAGAAAGAAATTCAAACTGAGTTAAAGGAGGAGAAATAGGTCTGATTTTATCAACTCCCCATAAAAAAATGACCTGCTACTAAAACCACCAATGTGGTCCTTTGCTACACAAGAGGACCAAAACGAACCAGGCATATTTTAAAAAAATTCTTGGCAAGTTAAATTGATGTAAACAAGTCTTGTCTGAAATTTTGGGTCATTTATCCCATTTCAGCTAATGTACTTTTTGATTATTTGAACTTCATTCTATAAATATCTGTATGTCCCCTATTCTTTCATAAAAAATTATAGCACAAAGGTCAGAGAAGGACCATCCTCTAAACCCACAAGTTGCATTTTGGAATGTTGAATCTAAACTGAAGGGTGGATGATTCCTCTCCCATTCATTTTACATCCATTGTTTGAGCTTGTGGGTTTTGGAATGGTTCTCTTCTGACTTCTGCCCTATAACCTTTTGTGTATGGGTCTGGGAGTAGGAAGCATTTATAGAATTAAAAGCTCATATGTTTTTATTATTGTGGTCAGGGAGTGAAAATTATTAGCCTTGTCAAAATATTCAATTCATCCACAAAGAAAAAGAAAAGGGAAAAAAATAGCAAATAAAGTGACTAAAGTGTAAATCTAAATTTTTATATTCCAGTTGTTGAGGTGATTTACAAAAATGTTTCTTTTTAGTCCAGTTTCTTCTTAAGAAGACAGTTTTCATGACAGGAAATAGACTTGAAAGATTCTTGAAGATTTCTTAATGATTTTTCTTACTACTTCAACTTGAACTGTTACATGAATATCTTATCTTCTTATGACTATTTGATACATTGTCCTTTCATTTATACCTGGCATGCTGACATAGTAGTAGACACAAAAGGCATGTAAATATTTAACAGAAAAATGTTTGGCTCTATTTGAATGAGTCTTACTTGAAGAGTATGAATTTTTAATAACTTAACTATATATGCTTAAAAGCTGAAACTTTGCAGATTAATAATTTGATATGTGTTTTGACAAGAGTAGAGGTTTATCCCTTGTTTCCTGTTTAGGATTGAGTTTCCAGTTCTTTCTAAATTCTTCTTCAACTTTATACAGATTTTTAAAGTTTTACTTCAGAAACAAAGCTAAGGAAAAATCCATCTGATAGAAAAATTAGGATCCCCAAAATCACAATTTATAATCTGGTTTTATCATAGTTATGAAGGTGAGTTGAAAAGTTCACAGGCTGACTATGAAGGAGTGATGCTAGAGTTTTGAAATCTTGCATGTATTAATTTCAGCCCTTCAATTTTCTATCTCCAGGTAAACTGACATCTGACTGTTCAGAGAAAACTGTTCATCCCGTTAGCAAAAACGTTATCAATACTGTAATATAGATTCCCAGTCAAGTGTTTTTTCATATTGGAGAATTGATGATAGTCATAATAGGAGAATGACGAGGGTGATCAAACAGTTCAAAGGCACACTCATGCACAGCAGCCTGTTGGAATCCTCCTACCCAGGTTTTTGTTGCTAGCTTAGTGTCAGGATTCCAAACATTTAATAACAACAACAGCACATCTTTTAAATGAAACATAAAAGAAGATATTCACTGAAGGAAAAGTAGAAGCAGAACATCAGTTGAAATAACATTTACACATTCTTTTTGGAAATATACACTAACGATAAAATGTTCAATTTTCCTTTCACTGAAGTTTGTCTTATAAAGTAATTAAGTGTTCTTAGTACAGCGTGAAATATGTGAACAGAATTACTTTATGACGGTCAACTTAATGTGTTTGTGAGTTCATAGACAAAGACTTAGTAGGTGGTTGCTGGTTAATATTTTCTATTGTGTGCATGAACAAAGCCTTAGTCAGTGGCTGCTGGCTGTCTCTCTTCCATTGAGTGCTTGTGTGTGGGTGCATGTGTGTGTGTATGCACATGTAGATCAAACTGGGATCTAAAATTGTTGTGAGCCATAAGAAGTAGTATGCGTCTATTTTGTTATCCGTAAGGGGATCCAAAATCTAATTTCCCATAGAGGTATGTTAATAATACAAAGTTTTCATTGGTGAAATGCACTCTGTTGATCCATAAGTTAACGTTATCAATGAAGATAATTTAGTTTCTTTTTAAAGAATTACAATTTAAATATATTAAAACATTGATGTTATAATTGTAATTTTTAAAATTAAAATTTAGGTATTTTAAAACCTTGCTGTTATAGACATTTTAAAACATTGTTGCTATACTCATAATTAATTTTATTTAGTGTTGCTTATAGATTTTTATATAGAGGGCTTAAAGAATTTGAAGTTTTATGTTTTATTTTCATGGTGGTTTATTGCCATTTAATATTTCTGTAAATCATGAATGCGGACAGGAGATTATTCAAACAAACAAGTTTGAAATTGTATAGGGGTGTGGGACATTGGGGATAAAAATGAACAGTTGGTTTACCCACACCAAGAAGGCTAATGGAGGCTGGTAATAATGAGGAGACACACGGGTAAGATAAGGAATTTATTTACAAGCATGAAGTAGCTCATTTCAAGAAAATAAATCAGAAATTTTTATAGTCCGTAGTTTTACGAATTGTAATGAAGAAGAAATGTTCACACAACAGATTAAATGATCTGACACAAAATAATATTAAGAAAATATTTATGGCAACAGTAAGAGAGTTTGTTGCTCACCGAAGCAATATACAGTTGTATACGTTCAAAAGTAGACAAAGAGAGATCATTTCAAATACTTAGATTCCTTGGAATAGAAATTGGAATTGAAATAAAGTACTTAATAATATAATTGGTGAGTAATTTGACTAACAAAAATATGAATGCTGGATGTGTGAACAGAAAGAGAACCTTTCACATAGGCATTCTTCTCTTGTCAATTTAATTTTTTTCATTATATCAAAAAGGATTTTGCATAGGCTTGTGATTTCCTTTCTTTTTCTTGGCTCTACAGCTAATTTCTGTGAAGACAAGGTTTTCATTGGTCCAAAAGCAATTTCACATAGGCTCACGAATTTGTATTTGTCTTTTTCTCAGCTTGCCAGCCAATCTCTGTGAAGTTAAGGTTTTCATTGGTTCAAAGAAAATCTTACATAGGCTTGTGAATTTCTTTCTGTCTTTTTCCTCAGCTCACTCAAATTGGAAAGGAGTGTACAAAGGGAGTTATTATTATTTCATTCCCACTATAGTTGGTTTGTCTGTAATTGGTAAAATATGCTTCACTTTTTTTATTTTCAAAATTGAGGTTGTTAAAACTGTTTGAGTGTTGCCAATCTTAAAAGTACTTGACAGGCAACTGAAAGAAAGCTCTTTGATCTGATTTCAAGTCAAACTTTTTCTTACTAGAGCTTAGCTTGTAATAATGAGTCATGTCAAACTAACACTTGAAAAGGAGACTCATTTCTCTATAGCTTAAATTAAACTTACAAGAGTTTAAAAACGTTGCTAATTGTATTCTTAGCTTCATATTTCCTGCAGACATTACAATAGTCAAGGTCAAAATATGAACCTTTTTGCTAAAACCCATTGTATGCAATGTTATGCATTCTAAAATATCCACTACTTTTTGGACAGAACAAAATTTGCAAAATACAATAATGTATGAAAATATATAGATACAAAACACAAAATAATGTCTGGTGATATAAAAATATGCATAAGTTTATTCATTGAAGGACGTACAAGATGGCTGACAATATGAAAAATAGAATTGCAAGCTAAGTTCAAATTTAGGTTGAAACCGTCTGTGTTGATTTTTTTTATAATGACATTCACTCAGTATAAGGCCCGTTACTGATTTAAGGTAGAGAGTTACAGAGTAAGAGGTGCAGTTTACGTGGAAATGTGGAAAGATAATGGTTGACCCTAGACTTGAACAGGTTAAGACTAGTAATTGGAAAATAATCCTCTTGGGAGTCAGTTCCACAAAGTAGCTAGAGGGCTACGGAGTAAGAGATGCAGTTTATGTGAATATGTGGAGAAGATAATGGTTGCCCTAGACTTGAGCAGGTTAAGATTGTAATGATCAGGAGAGCATCTTCTTGGGAGTCAGTTCCAATTAATGGTAGCACTAACCAACCACTATTATACCACCCTGAAGTGAACAGGCTTTATGCCCTTCATTGATCTCAAGTTTCTTCATCTACTTGTACTGTCATTTTGACTTCCTTCTCTCTACCTCTCTAGAGATCTGTGTGTATAAGCAGGACAAGGACCATTGCTACTACCTTACAGAGCAAGCCTATAAGCAACATCTACTCATACACATATGCTAATTAATGGTAGTGCTAACCAGCCACTTTTCTATCTCCCTGAAGCAAATAACCTTTATGCCCTTTGTTGGTTTCAAGCTTCTTCATCTGTTTGTATTATCAATTTGACTTCTATTTATTTTGTTGTCTCATAGTTTTTTTTTGTTCTAACAAG
The DNA here is from genome assembly GCA_964036315.1 of Acanthosepion esculentum. Lineage (NCBI taxonomy): Eukaryota > Metazoa > Mollusca > Cephalopoda > Sepiida > Sepiidae > Acanthosepion > Acanthosepion esculentum. The sequence continues at coordinate 19,363,495 of OZ038519.1, forward strand.
AGCTGCAAAACACTTTATCCAAGTTTCAACAAAGTGTTGTAACCTAGGGAAGGTTACTGAATAGAATAATCAAACAAAGGTTGGTAATGAAGAATAATACTTAGGACAAGAACAACACATATAAGATTCAACAGAGGCATGTAGAAGAAGTAGTCAAGTGAATTCCACAATGAATCTCCAACTGCAGACCAACATACAGTATTTACTACTGCATTTATGTGAATGGGGAAATACCCATTATCATCCGTACTCCATATTGTTATGATATTCCAAGTATGGATTGAAGTTGTATGCAGTCAGTATTGGTTCTACAGCCCAAGTATCATTCCCACTACCTTATATAGTAAATTTATACATAACATTTATTCATTCACATGTGCTAATTAGTCCTAGCACAGACCAACTGCTACTAAAAAGTAGAAAAGTTGGAAAAGGCAGGAATTCATATCTTCTCTTAGGAAAGCCATGCATCTATCTATTTTTCTCTCAGCTCTGGATAAGAAATTACTTTTACTGGGGTTTTTATGCAAGAAATGAACATTTCATATTTGCTGGCATGTTCATATCACACAGTGGTCATCATTTAATTGGGATAAATAACATATTGTCACATCAGGTTGACCCAAATAATGGGTGACATATGGAAGAAAAGTTTATTCTCCTATTTGTATTTCTCCCATTATGGGCATTATTATATCCATGATATCATGAGTAGGAATGCTAAATCACATCTGATGATGTCATTTGTAAATGGAAAAAGTTCAGTCAGCAGTGAACTGGGGAAACTAACATTCCCCAGTAGGAATGTTATTATCACATGGTTCACATCTTGAAGCCAAAAGGAGAAAAGATTCTGTCCTTTCCGGAAGTGGGGTCATAAAATTGCAGATGTGATCAGAAACCCTTTCTGGTATCTTTATAACTTGCATCATGGGAAAATTATTTTTTCTATTTGTCATTATTATATTATTTATTGGTTTTATTTCATTTTCCCCACAACCTAAAATCTTCACAACATATAACATCATGGTGGGGAATATGCACACTACAGAATGATAAACCTGGCATCGAGTTGTTTTTTATCTTTTCTTTTTAAACTTTATGCTATGGTAATTGTGCATAACAATATATATATATATATATATATATATATATATATATATATATGATAAACTATATATATATATATATATATATATATATGTATATTATTATATATATATATATATATATATATATATATATATATATATATATATTATATTCTAGGGGTTATTGATATATATATATATATATATATATATATATATATATATATATATATAATATGGATAAAACAACTGAAAAGTTGCAAATTAAAAGAAAAAAAATTGAATGTTTTTGTGAAAGTATTTATTTATATGTTTTTATATATATATATTTGATATTTCAGATCACCTCGATCTTTCCTCAGAAATTAATTAATCTATATTATATATATATATGTAATATGTATGTATATATATATCATTTATATATATATATATAATTTATATACTACAGTGTAACCCGGATATAAGAGAAACCCGGATATAAGAGAGACTCGGATATAAGAGAGATTATCTCTGGTCCCAAATTAGAGCCTGTGTTAATGTATATATAATAGACCAAACCCGGATATAAGATAAACCCGGATATAAGAGACTTCTTCTCGGGTCCCGACAACTCTCTTATATCCGGGTATAACTGTATATATGTGTGGTACTTATTGGAAAGTGCTCAATATCAGTGATAGAGCTAACATACTTAGTTGTATGTTTGTAGTTTGTAACCCTAGGTTTCACACCTTTGCAATCCTCAGACAAACTGAGGATTGCAAAGGCATGAAATCTAGGGTTACAAACTCACATCCATACAAATAAGTATATATATATTTTATATATATATACACACACATACCTCTCCCCGTCAAATTTTTTTCCCTTTGATTTAAATGAAATTTAAACTTAGGTAAATGACCTGAAATGATGTCTATTCCCAAAAACACAATTTCAATAATATCAAGACACTCTAATGGGGGCTAAACCCCCCTATATTGAAAATTCTGGAAGCCCATAGCTTCAGTATTTGAACATATATATATATATTATTCTATATATATTGTATATATAAATATTATTGTAATGCAAAATTGGAGCTCAATTGTCCCACTAATTTTTGGGTTAAAAAGACTCCAACCTTAATTATAGTAATTTAAGATTTATTCTGAACAATAGAGAATTGTGGCACAAGGTCAAGGGAGAAACAGGGAGCGATTGGTCTTCATTAGGTATCCTAGTTAATCTGACTCGCGATCCATTCCTTCAATACAATTTATTCATGCACCGAAAGAACACATCCATCACCACTCATTTCTGCATATACCACAATACCGCATATTCACAGGAGGCCTACAAAAGACCCCATGACATAAAAATTTGAAAGGCTATAAACTTCGTTTTTTACAAAAATACACAAAAATTTCATGATTCATGAAATGATGGGGAAGCAGAGATGAACACAGATAACAAACTAAAAATGCAACTAAATACTCAATGTCTGTGTTATATAATATCTACTTCTAGGCAATAGCACTTTTCAGGTTTAGTAATTTGCATATTGATTTTTAAAAAGTATATTTCATTAATTAAGTGTCCCTCATTACTGTTCTTTTATTTGAGGATTGTTTTGATTTTGATATCAAAAAGAGACCCCCCCCCGGACCAACCAATTAATTTCTTCTGTCTTTACAGTCATATTCTTTGAACGCCCACAACCCCTTCAACATTTCATAAATTAAATAGTGAACATTAATTCCATAAAAAAACAACTAATTTTTCATAGAAAAATTACCACGTTATTTTTGTAAGGTTTATCAGTTTATAGATCTAGCATCCATAATTATCTGCTTTTTTACAGAAGTTAGTGTGGAAATTTGACAAACTACATTTTACCAAAATTTACTTTTCTGAGTAAGTAAAACAAATAAAAAAAGCAAACAGTATTTCATACACAAACATATCCCCCCCCCAAAGAAAATATAAAAATGCTTCCTTTTTAATTTATTTATTTAAAAAAGTCTTAACAGAAATAAGCTAATGACTAATTTGCATACACTGCTTATGTCCACTTCTTTTAATTAGAAATCCATTCACAATTACGAGTTAAATGTCTCTATTTTTTTTTCTTCTTGATATTAATTTCCACTGGACTTACTTGAAATGAAAACCTTTTTTTGTTGTTGTTTTTTGGCATGTGTTTTCTATTATTATATCTGTGAAAATACTTTGAAACAGCTGTAATTCAAATGACAACTTTGGTTTAAAAATATTCTAAGTCTGCCAAAGTTTTTGAAAAACTCTGTCATAAAAAGAGAACATGCAATTATTTATTTACTTTTTTCTTTTTGACAAATACCTATAGGTTTTTTGGTAGCAAATATAACTAAAATAAAATATTAAAAGGTTTTAATTATTTACTGCAATATTTTACGATATCAAATTAATGCTTGCTTTTTTAACAAGATACTCACAATTTTGGACATATTAAAATTTTTCGATCTTTTTAAAGAAAAATTATAAACAAATTTAATTTTACTTTATATATAAATTTTGTATATTTTCCATATGAAACAAACTATCTGTAAAAAGTTTATTTTATTCCTTTTCCATGTTTACAACTGCATTATGCATAAAATGTTTATTATTTAAACAAAATAATATATACAATACGAAAGATGCATACTGCTGTTAATTACTTTTTCTGTTTGTTTTCTCCAATGGCAAAAATGATTGAAATATTATATCTGTTAATCCTTAGTGATGAAAATGTTCAGCAAGATCCAAAAAGAAAATCCCTTCATGATCCCCAGATGAGAGAATTATGAGCTGCTGCAACTCCATTACAAGACAGCAACAGGTTTGGTTTCGATTCAACAAGATATGCCAGTGTACAACTGATACCTTTCGTTAACTTCCACAAAACTGCATTCCAATACAATTGCAATGCTGATTATGCAAATCATCAAAAGGTGTCCCTTGGACCAATAGATATCCAGTGCCATTACTGCAATGCCATACAATTCAAGGATGAATAATTTGTGTTGTAAGAAAGGAAAGATTCAACTAGCAGAACTTCCAATATATCCTGAGCCACTCTTCTTTTCTCCTGAATGGAATTTCTCAAAAATCAAGAGATTTTCTTCAGTACATTAGGGCCTACAATAATTGCTTTGCTATAACCTCATTTGGAGCAAAAAATGCAACACTTCCATGATGGAAAACAACTTTCAGAGTTGAGGATCAGGTTCACCACAGGATTGGTTCCCTTCTACCATTATCTAATGAGCCACACCAATTTCTTCAAATCTACTTCAGAGATTAATATGTTTGATTAACTGAAGTTTGACATTATATTGACTTCTCAAGAGTTTTTGCATGAGCACAATGTTTATATTAGGGAGTTCAAATCAACTGTGTTAAGAGCCGGACCTGAAGATTAGAGCTGACAAAACACCTTTTGGTGAGCACCAGAGGAGGTTCAATACACAATGTACCAATGAGCTAGCTATCCTAATGGTTGGCCAAGAATGTGACAAAAGGAATATTGTTCTCCAGAGACAAGATGGAAGTCATCAAAAAGTTGCAGAAACTCACAGAGCTTATGATACCTTACAATATCCACTCATCTTTTGGTAAGGAACAGATGGATACCATTTTCTCCTCAGGCAAAGACATCTGAACACTGGATTAACCACAAACAAAAAAATATCAGCCATGGATATGCATACAGAATTATGATAAAGAGTAATAGTTATAATTCTTTTCAGATTCAAGCATTTATTGAACCAGTTCTTGGTGGATATGTATACAAAAATTGAATCAGAAAGGTTCCTTTTTTTTATCAAAATGAATCAAAAGAAACTAAAAATAGATGAATACGTCCACCTAAAAGGATGTAATTC
>OZ038519.1:19373475-19375975 GCA_964036315.1 Acanthosepion esculentum
TTCCAACAAGATAATGATCCTAAGCAAACTGCAAAATCTATGAGGAAATATGTAAAGAAGGATGGAACAAATACCAACTAAAATTTATAAATCATTAATTGAGAAAGACAAGAAAAGGTTGGTTGCTGTAGAAGTGAATAATGGCTATTCTACAAAGTAATAAATGAAGATTATGTATCCTTTTTTGTATTGTACAAATTCTTTTTTCACCAATTAAAATGGATAAATGGGTTTTAAATCAAAAGATTTTCTGTTTTCTCTGCATATTTAGTTATTAGGCAACTGTGTACAGTTAATTATATAAAAAATATGCTTAGTCATTAATTGAAAATACAATAAATTAAAAATTTGTATGTGTATGAATATTTGTTTGCTCCCACTATACGCACACACATATATATGAGTGTGTGTATATTATATATATATATATATATATATATATATATATATATATATATATATATAGTCCTACATTGCTGTCTTAGACATACATTATATATATATATATATATATATATATATATATATATATATATATATATATATATATATATCATAATTAAGTAATTCATCGAGTTTTAGAAGAAACCTCAACAGAAAGCAGAAAGCACTGGACGGCCGTTTCCTCCTATAGTTGGGACTCATCAGCAGTGCGCATCCACTACTAGGAATTGAAACCCAGACAGTTACGTTATTAAGCAAACTGCTGATGAGTATCCAAATATAGGACGAAATGGCCATCCAGTGCTTTCTGCTTTCTGTTGAGGTTTCTTCTAAAACTCGAAGAATTACTTAATTATGATTATCTCAAATCCTCCTAATAATTTTATATATATATATATATATATATATTGTATGTAAAGTATTCAACTCTATGATGATTTTCTTTATTTTTTCTGATTAAATATTCAAAATTTACTTATATAACATTTATCAATTTAATTAGTCAATTAACATTAGTAAAATAGATTAATATGTGAACTGATAATACATCACCAATAAAATGACTGTTGATAAATGGTGGTACTATTTATTTATTAGTACATGTTTTAGTACTTTTGTCTAGTATCTAAGCACCCTGTGAAAAGTGTTACATACACACAATAGATATACAGGGTGCGATGGATAAATTGTCCTCTAAATTATGCAAAAATGAAAATAACACTGACATCTCATTTTAATAGATATATTTACCAAAATTACACAGAAATATCTTGAAATATTAAACAGTAAATTTATTGAATAAAATTGCCATTGGCTTCAACCACAGCTACCAGACGACTTCCGAATCTCCTGCAACTCTTCTGGACGGTCTCCTTGTTTAAGTTGGTGAATGTTGCCATAATCCTTGTCTTCAGTTCATCTTTGGTGTTACAAGGAGTTTTGTTGGTCTCCTGCTTAACTGTGCCCCAAACATAATAATCATGGGTATTGCAGTCTGGGGAGTTAGGTGGCCAGGGGTGATGTGGTTGCAGAAATTGTCTGACAGCCATGACTGGGTTTTCCTGCTTGTATGGTATGATTCAGAGTTCTGTTGCCAGACATAGTGTCTTTGTGTCTTCGTATTGGAGCTTCCGACATGAATGCCAAACAGTACAGTATGCTGTTTCCAAATTTATAGTGGAGTGAATTGTGTCATAGTGCTCTTTTACTCACAGATGGTGTCCAAGTGATCCTACTATACTGTGCACTTGGTATAATTAAAAACAAACAATGCACATACATGAAATTAAAGATATAAAATAGCAACAAGTTACCCATTACCCATTGTACCCTGTAGATCTATACACACTGCATTTTATGTATGTGGTCACACACACTATGATCTGGCCCTTAACCATTAATATAGTCTATTTTCTTCCCAGGAAGATGTTTTTCAACCAATCGTATCCTTTGACAAGTTTACTGTGAATCATTTCTATTGAGCAAGTTCTTTCAATTGCCAGACAAATTATAATAAATGAAGATTTGACACAGGCTTTTCTATCTTATTGTAATGTAAATACTTACCTTTTTATTAAAACTGGACATGTTTCAATTCATGTATTGACCTGGTTGAATGACAGACAAAAAAATAAATAATTAAAATATTGTCAGTTTTAATATCACAGGACCAAAGATATTTGTCTGAATATTTCAGTGAATGCCTCGTGGGCAATAATCAATTATTTAACTTGACACCTTCAACAATCTTAAAAATGGTTTTCTTTATTGCTAATCAGAATGCAAGCAGAGAATTTAGGTATTTTGGGTTAAGCATAAACGTATATGTAACAAGTATAACAAGATATAAAAGATATAAGACAAAATGATGAATGACTGCAGCTGATACAGAAAAGGGATTATTTCTTTATAAAAGAATTAAAAATAGTAAATTAAAAGTAAAATAATAAATAAATAAAAAAAGGAATAATTTTTGGAGAAACATAGACAAGACAAACACACACAATAAGATGTAGTGCCAAAAGGACAGTTTTTACCAAGATATATATATATATAT
>OZ038519.1:19380975-19413475 GCA_964036315.1 Acanthosepion esculentum
TGTATTCATTTTGTATATACTCATTGGGGTTATTTTTTAAAAATTGTTATTTTATTCCCTTCCCCCCACAGACACTGAATTGTAAATATGTTGACTAGTTAGTATTTTCATAGAGACAGTGGGGTATTATGGTGGTTGTAGTAAGAACGGTACGTATGAATGTGGTGTTTTGGTGTAAGGAATATTGTTCGTACAATTGGGTCAGTGTTTGCGGCTAGATTAGGTTATATTTAAGACAGAAGAAGACCATCCTTTTTCCCCAATCCCCCCTTCAGCCTTGTGCCACATTTCTTTATTTTCACAGAATAAATATCGCTTTATAACCTGCAAAAAAAATAAATAAATAAGATTGAAAACAAACAATTTAAGACTTGTTCAAATCCTTCAGTTTTTCTTTGTCAATGTTTATTGTTTTGAAAGGTGATGATTAGAATTGAAATAAAACTTAAACATATAAAAATGAGTTTATTCATTGTTTTCTTTGTTTTTTCAGAATTTACAACAAAAATATTAATCACCATTTATTTATTAGATCATTTATTTACAAGAATAATTCTATATTTACATCATTCTAAAAACTAATACAATTAGAACTAATGCAATGCAATATTTAGCATTTACCAATTTATAAATATAATAACAACATTTACTCACTTCTGTTTATTAGACATTAAATTCCATCACTTAGCATCCTCCATAGTTTAACTTGACTTTCACTTAGCATGATGGATATTTAGGAGTGTTTTTAAATTTAAAAATTCTAAAAGCTAACATCATTATTACTTCTGTTTATGAATACTTATAAAATCCTTATATTTGCATTAATAAAATCCATCAGAGGACGAAATGTCTTAGCTAAAATAAGTTTTCCTTTTGTCTTTATTTATACTGCCATCTTTTTAAAAATATATTTCAATTCCAGTATCTGAATAAGAGATTTTCCTTAATATTTGGTAAGAACTTTTATCTTCTTCTTTATGTGCTGTGTCATCATAGGTGATCATGGCTCTCCACAACTTCCTGTCCTTTGTAGCTTTTAATAAATTTTATCTTTTTGTTATTTCTCCTAAACCCTGTTCCGCCATCCACTTACTCAAGCTCGCTAAGTATGAGATGCATTTTTTTCTGCTGTCCCTCTTGCCTTCAAACTGTTCTGTGAGTATCAGATTTTCCAAGCCCTCTTTCCTCATTATGTGCTGTAGAAATTTCAACTCTCTCCTCCTGGTGTTAAGTATAAGTTTCTTTTTTGTTTATGCTTTCTCTAAAACTTTGTCATTGCTCACATAATTGGTCCATGATATACTCAGCGTCCTTCTGTAGAATCCCATCTGTGTTACTTCAAGTCTCTTCTTCATCTTTGAGGAGATTCCAAGCATTCACTACCATATAGGAGGACAGATATCATGTAACAGTTTAGTACTCTTTTCCTTGTTTCTCATGAAGTTTTTCTGTCTCTTAATATTCTGCTTTGCTTTTGGAAATCATCTTTAGTTATCCCAGTCTGTCTTTGGCTTTCAATGTCACATTTTCCATCCTCTGTTAAAACCCTTCCTAGATATTTACATTTTTGTTCTTACTTGGTTTTGGTATCCCCCTTTTGTAATTTGCATGTTGGGCTCACCCTTTTGCTAACAACCATGGATTCTGTCTTCTTGCAGTTGATGTTTCATCCCTTCTTATCGCTTTCCTTCGTTAACTTCTGTTGGAGTTTTTTTTTCCATGCCAATGTGTCATCTGCATATCTTATGTTATTAATATTGTGGTTGCCAATAATGAATTCAGGTAGAACATCTAATTCTCCCAGAATTGTCTCACTGGATAGGTTGAATAAGTCTGGTGAGAAGACACAGCCTTGTCTTACAGTCCTTTCTATTTTTGTATATAGACTGAACTCATTTTTCTGTCTGTATGCAGGCAGTTTGTCGCCATGGTTGGCCTTATTTTATGAAGACAAAATACATAGTATTGTTTGCTTTTTTAAGTAGTTAATTTAAAAAATTTGCAGTTGGTTCAGACTTGACACTGATAAATTATTAGAGCATATAAAAATATTTTCTTTTTTTTTTTATTTATGAGGAAGTTTTTCAAGCTAATGTAATGCTCTGCATATGTTTAACGAGACTGGCCTGGCTCGATTCTGGGTCCTTCCCATGCTGGTCAGTACCGGTCAACTGACAGTTATCTGCTTGCCACTTGATTACTTCATCTGCTTCTGCCCCACATTGTGTTCCTTGATCACAGACCAGTGAAGATCAAATTTTGTCTGTACCCGAGTGCTGGGTTGAACTATGGCAAAGACAAAAGAACTAAGAACATTTCCGCTGGCAAAAATAAAAATGACATTATAAATTAATGAAGCAAGTTGCCAAGTTAACTCCTACTACACCTCAAGATTCATTATCTTTCCAATTTTGGAGAACTAATACTGACCTTCAAACAAAGTGGCTGGTAGTTGGTTACTTATTGAAAACAATAAATTCTTCAACAACAAACTTTGTGTTTATAAATTCTTTTGTGTGTCCTAGACATCAAAGAATAGATATGGGAATGACATCAGATAAAAAATATTTCTGCTAAAGAATATAACAATATAAGTGAATATAAAGATCTTGAAATGGAAATTGAAAAAAAATGTGGCTCTTGAAAACTAATATTATACCTAAAATAATTGGAGCACTGCGTACAATCAAAAAAGGTACAGACCAGAATCTTAACAAAATCCTGGGCAGCCCCTGTTTACAAGAGATATAAAACATTGCCATTTTTTGAAAAACTGCTTATCAGAATATTATCACTGGAAAAAGAATATAAACACTGTACATGTTAAGTAGCACCTGACATCAAACTTTGTGTAAACAGAATAAACATATTTATTACCTTGGCTTACACCAGGTCTTAGATAATGGTGATTTTCTAACCATAGCTTAGATGTGGCACAAGGCCCGAAATCATGGAGCACTTAGTGTAGATTGAAATCACTATTCATTTGTAATTGATCTAGTAAGACATGCTTTCTACCCTACCAGGTCTCAGGTAATGATCCAGTAAAGCAATATACTGAAGAAGAAGAGGAAGAGGAGAGTGAAAAGGAGGAAGAAGAGGAATAAAAAGAAGAGGAAAAGGAAGAAGAAGAGGGTGAAAAGGAGGAGGAAAACAAAGAAGAAAAGAAGCAGCAGAAGTTACTACTACCCCACCACCACCACTACTACTACTACTACTACGATCTCATTCAATACCACATGGAGTCATAGATAGTCTTTAGATGTGTATAAGAAATAAGAACTGGAAAGTTCTTTGAAAAAAAGAAAATACATACTAATTATATTATTATTATATCAATAATAATATTATTATTATATCAATAATAATAATAATATTAATAATTTAGTCATAGTCATAGTCTTTACATATGTATAAAAAATAAGATTTAGATTGATTTGCTTAATGACCCATCAACAAAAATAGTGTTACTTAAGATCAGATAAAGGTTTTGAATTGTGGTTATTGTTTTGTGTGTATCTTGATGTTATATTTGGATCAGTGAAAGTTTTGAGCGTAGCTTAGATGGTAAAAGTTATTTCTTTTTAATTAATTTAATTAAGGATGCTGGTTTCTAATACAAGTTATTTGAGAATGTTATAAAGTATTCTCAAAGCTTGCTGTGTAAGGAAAGGTAAGTTATAGAGGATGCTAAGTGATGTAATTTATTGCCTAATAAATTTTAATTTTAAAAATTTTTCTTTGAACAGGAGTAGCAGTTTATTTCTTGTTTCCTGTTTAGGATCGTATTTCCAGTTCTTTCTAAAGTCTTTTCTTTCCCTTTCACTTCCAGTGGCCTCTTGTGTTTTAATGGCATTATCCGTTGCTTGAGGGGTGACCTCTTACGTCTAACCCTCTACCTCGAGTGGTTCTTAGGCCTTGTATAGGATGAACATCATTGTAAAAATAAAAGAATCAGCGTTTGTTTGTTTTTTAATGAAATCAAGTTATGTTCATTTTATTCTTAGAGAATATTTTAATTTTGTTTCACCAAGAACAGCACTCAACTTGTTATTCAGAAAATTAAACACATTGTTTATAACTTTTCTTATAATTATAGATGAAATCATTCAACTTGATTTCTTGACTGGAACAGATTCAAATAAAAAGTAACGTATTTCCATTAAAATCTCTAAATAATTCTACTTAGTAGATTCAGACAATAAATAACCTGTAAATTTTTTAAAAAATTCAAACTATTCATAAAAAATAAGAATTAATTTTTATTTTAATTTCACAAATGTTGGTAATTAAATTCAATACCATAAGTGCTGGTATTTAAATTTAATTTTGTAAATGTTGATATTTGAATTTGAGTTCATAAATGTTGGTATTTGAATTTAATGACTTAAATGGTGATATTTAAATTTAATTTTAGAATTGGTGGTATTTAAATTTAATCTTGTAAGTGTTCATATAAGAATTTAATTTCATAGGTGTTTGTATTTAAATTTAATTTTATAAATGTCTATATTTGAATTTTATTCTTTAAGCTTTGATATTTTAATTTAAGTTTATAAATCTTTATATTTAAATTTATTTTTGTAAATATTTATATTTGAATTTCATTTCTTAAATGTTGGTATTTAAATTTAATTTAAAATGTTAGTATTTGAATTTAATTACATGAATGCTGGTATTTGAATTCGATTTCTGAAGTTAGTATTTATTTATATCTAATTGGGCAATTGTATGTTAATTTGATTTTATAAATAGACATTTCCAACTGTGTATTTATAGAATATTAAGAAAGACAACTATTTATTTTCCTGTGAGAATTTCTCAGATGAATAATTGTCATTATTTACAGGTAGACTAATGTGGTCATGTCAACTAATATTGTTACAATCACATTTCAACTGTTATGCTCTCTAGCCTTCTTCAGGTATCTGTCAATCATCTTACGGGGGGGGGGGTAAACAAAATCTTTTATTTTGGTTTGGTTTGTTTAATACCAACTCGGGTCATTTAATGCTGAAATTTTATTTTCTTGTGAGTTTTGGTAAATATTTTTTTCCAATAATGTATTGCTTCCAATTTTTTTTAATTTTTTACTATGAAAATGTATTGCTTCCAATTTTTTAAATTTTTTACTACGAAAATGTATTGCTTCCAATTTTTTAGATTTTTTACTATGAAAATGTATTGCTTCCAATTTTTTAAATTTTTTACTATGAAAATGTATTGCTTATAATTTTTTTAATTTTTTACTACGAAAATGTATTGCTTCCAATTTTTTTAATTTTTTACTATGAAAATGTATTGCTTCCAATTTTTTAGATTTTTTACTATGAAAATGTATTGCTTCCAATTTTTTTTTATTTTTTACTATGAAAATGTATTGCTTCCAATTTTTTAAATTTTTTACTACGAAAATGTATTGCTTCCAATTTTTTTAATTTTTTACTATGAAAATGTATTGCTTCCAATTTTTTAAATTTTTTACTATGAAAATGTATTGCTTCCAATTTTTTAGATTTTTTACTATGAAAATGTATTGCTTCCAATTTTTTAGATTTTTTACTATGAAAATGTATTGCTTCCAATTTTTTAAATTTTTTACTATGAAAATGTATTGCTTATAATTTTTTTAATTTTTTACTACGAAAATGTATTGCTTCCAATTTTTTTAATTTTTTACTATGAAAATGTATTGCTTCCAATTTTTTAGATTTTTTACTATGAAAATGTATTGCTTCCAATTTTTTAAATTTTTTACTATGAAAATGTATTGCCTTCAATTTTTTAGATTTTTTACTATGAAAATGTATTGCTTCCAATTTTTTAGATTTTTTACTATGAAAATGTATTGCTTCCAATTTTTTAAATTTTTTACTATGAAAATGTATTGCTTATAATTTTTTAGATTTTTTACTATGAAAATGTATTGCTTCCAATTTTTTAAATTTTTTACTATGAAAATGTATTGCTTCCAATTTTTTAGATTTTTTACTATGAAAATGTATTGCTTCCAATTTTTTAGATTTTTTACTATGAAAATGTATTGCTTCCAATTTTTTAGATTTTTAAATATGAAAATGTATTGCTTCCAATTTTTAAAATTTTTTACTATGAAAATGTATTGCTTATAATTTTTTTAATTTTTTACTATGAAAATGTATTGCTTCCAATTTTTTAGATTTTTTACTATGAAAATGTATTGCTTCCAATTTTTTGAATTTTTTACTATGAAAATGTATTGCTTATAATTTTTTCTAATATATTTTTATATTTTCATGTTTGGACCCCATTTTCGGAGTTCACTATTTACCCATAGATGGGACCCAAACATGTACTACCTCCCCATGTAGACCTGAGAACAACAGCAGTTAATAAGACATTCTACACTCCCCAAAACCTCCACTCTTCCAATCAGAGACCTTGTACTTTTTCATTATACGCAAGATGAGAATTCTTTATTCAGTCTAGCTCGGTAGCTTGTTCTCATTCTACTATCCATGTCTAAAGATATTTCACTGGGTGATATCGATACATCTCACTGGGTGATATCAATATATCTCACTGGGTGATATCGATATATCTCACTGAGTGATATGGATGTATCTCACTGGGTGATATCGATATATCTCACTGGGTGATATCGATGTATCTCACTGGGTGGTATCGATATATCTCACTGGGTGATATCGATATACACAGATTCGGTGGAAACAGGACTAGCAATAACTAAATGAGTAACAAAACTGTTTGCGGAATTTGAGAAGTGGAAGAAAACAAAACGATATCTAAGGTTCCATTAATTAATCCTTTCCCGTCAGGGCAAGGGTCTCATGCACCCCACAACCACAAGATAACTTCCGAAATCTATGATATGCACTGAATTTAGTCTATGATACACTCTACTAAATCTCGTTTTTCATAAGGTAGTATTCATATAAAATACAAATTTTATTGTAACCTAATTATGTACAATAATGGATCATATGCAACTAGAAAATTCAACTAGAAAAATTGAAAATAAATCCAATGTATCTAAGTACAAATTAGAGACATGTCATAATAGATTATTCCATCTTAAATAAATCAACAATGTTTTATATGATCATGGCTCTCGACAACTTCCCGTCTTTTGCTGCTCAAAGTAACTCTTAGTCTTACCCCTTTACACTCATTTTGTTCTACCACCCAGGCCCGGGTCTTGTGCACCCCGAATCTATGATATGAGCCCCCACCCACTAAATCTCAATTTTCATAAGGTATTATTCATATAAAATACAAATTTCATCGTAACCTAATTATGTACAATTATGGATCATATGCAATATAGGCGAACAATTCAACTCGAAAAATTGAAAATAAATAGAGTGTATCTTTTTTTTTTTTAAGCGTATCACCCCAAGCAAGGCTGGAGGCCACTATCACGCAAGGGGTTAAAGAAGGGTTGGAGGAAGAGCAGATAGGAGTGGTAAAGGAGAGGATGTGAGGAAAGAGAAAGACAGTGGGTCGATCAAGGCAAGGGGGTTACAGAAGATTTGGAGTGAGAGCAGATAGGAATGAAAAATGAAAGGATGTGGAGAAGGGAAGTGGATAGATCAAGGCAACTGGAGATGTCGATTGACGCTACACTTTAACCGTTAGAGATTGTATTTGTCAGGGAAACAGTAATAGGGAAGGGAGTTCCATAGGCAAGATGTGCGAGACATGAAGCTATTGGAGTAGAAGAGACGTCTACATCTAACAGTTTCAACTGTGTAGGGGTGAGAGCGGGATGCCAGCCTCGTGGGACATTTAAATTCACGAGGCCTAGGGACAAGCGAAAGCAGCTCCTCGGAGCAATTACCGTGAAAGTACTTGTAAAAAAGACAGAGCGAGGCAACATCGCGTCTGTGAGAGAGCGACTGCAGACGAGATGACAGATCAGGTCCAATCACATTGCCTATCCGTCTCTGGATCTTATCAAGAACCCTGAGGCAAACAGCAGGGGCCCCAGACCATATATGGTAGCAATACTCCATGTATCTAAATACAAATTAAAAACACGTCATAATAGATCATCATTCTATTTTAAATGAATTAACATCATTTTGCGGTAATTTTTAGCATGAACAAGATTTTTCCTGTTAAAAGTTTGAATAATTTTAACAAGTTCAACATCATGGATGAACAAAGTAGTGAATTTTATATACAGTGTAACCCGGATATAAGAGAGTTTCCGGGACCGGAGGAAAAGTATCTTATATACGGGTTTCTCTTATATCCGGGTCTCTTATATCCGGGTTACACTGTACTAGTGTTTTTTCAAGACTTGACATGAGAAAAACAAATAATGTCAAAATTCGCAAAAATTTTTCATCCTTTAATAGTCAGTTGTGCTTAGTTTAATTTGTAACATATATAAGTGTAGGTAGAAAAAAGCAAATATTGATAAGATAGCAAGCGTCACAAAGCACTGCCTGGGGCCCCCAATCAAGCCTTGCCCACAGTCAGGGGTATTACACACAAGTGCTGGTAATTGTGACATTAGCCATTTCCATACAAGTGCTTATAGGGACATCATATTGAAACAGTGATTCCTGTATGATCCTTAAAGTTAAGCAACTTTGAGCCTGGTCAGTACCTAGGTGAATAACCACTTGGGAATACCAGGTGCTGTAAGATTGGATATGCATGTGGTATAATGAATAAAGGCTCAGGATTGTTAATCGGAGAGTTGAGTTTCAATTCCAGTTGGGTTTGTTATATTCACTTATGTTCAAATACCCTTTGGAAAGGTATGAATCCATCTCTTATCCCACCAACTATGGGTTAATTATTATCTAAAAAAAAATGAAGTAAAATTGCATACAAAATATTTATTAGATTTTGGCATTAAATAACCCATAGAGGTGTTGATATGCCACTAAGCAAAAACAACCAACAGTTTCCATACAGAAAACATTCAGCATTTATTAACTGAACAGTTGTCATTACTGTCAGTGGAAATTTATAAAATCTTTTTCTTAAAACAATTATTCAGAAAAATACTTCTCAAGTACACTGTTATCACTTTTTTTAAAAAAATATTGATGGAAGTTTCCTTCCAAACCATTTTTTGGTAATGTGGAAAGTTAATTTCTAGTTATAATTTCCCCTTCTCGTTACATGTGCTACCTATTTTTGTTAGAAGAGTTCAAGTGAAGTGGTTTTTGTTATTTGGTAAAGCTTTTATGATTCTGTAGCTCCAGTCTATAGGGAGTGGATCAGCAGTAACCTCAGTATGTACTGGATTCACCCCAAGAGATACCGAGGTAAACTTTGTATTTGGTGTCATATCAGAACATAAAAAAAACTATGTTAACCGAGAAGGTAACCTCATAGCCACCAAGTGCAGAATCGGGCCTCAAAGGAAATGGGTGGGTTTGCTGACATAAACATGAAGTCAACCCACAAAGAAAGTCTTTCAAAAAATGTCCTCCCAAAAAACCACATATCCTTGATGTTAATTTGACAGAGTCCAGAAGTAAATAAACAATTATTTTATATATGAAAAATTTAGTCTCATTCTTAACAGATATTACTATCATTACAAAACATTTATTTTAAAGAAGTCTAGAATTAAATAAACAATTATTTTACATATGAAAAATTGAATTAAATATTACACTTAAATTTAATTTCTTGAGGATTTTATAAAAAAGATTATACTATATTTCATTGGCTTTTCTGCTTTTTACATATGCAGGGATTATATAATATTTGAATCCCCCCAATGGTTATTATGCACGTTAAATTACTGTTCATCATAATTGAAAAAATGTATTTTAGAATTTAACAGTATGCATCTGATATGTGGGAAGTCTAGCACACATCAGTGTAGAAAGTTCAAATTCCTGCAGAGTTTGTTGTGTTTACATTTGCACAACTGCTCTTGGAAAAGGCATAAATATCTTCTCCTGCTAGCTATGATTGGATAGCAATCAAAGAAAAGGAAAAATTAAAATTCCAAACCATGGGAAAAAAAAACAATGAAAAACCTGTCCATTCTGTTTCTCTAGAAGGTTATAGCAATTTATTTACAGATAATAAATAAAAAGGAATCTGTGGAGAGCCTTCATCAACTACGTCTTGAAGTAACGTGACATTTAAAAAAAATGAGTATCTATTTGCTCAAAAGAATAAATATTTACATGCTACATTCCTGCTTAAAACCTGAAAAATTATTAAACATGTGCCTCATCTACTCAGCGCCAAGAATTCAAACACGTTTTTTTTTCTTTGCTTATATCATTTGTGTTTTCTAGTCTGGCTAGGTGTCTCAGAGCACTATGATTACGTTTTACTCTAATTAATAAGAAGACTAGATGTAGTTTCTGAATGGTTTTAAATTAGTACGAAAAAACATTTTTAAAAAAAGATGCGTTCTGAAAGCATTTTATTGTTAGGTGGTCACGTGGCCTAAAAATACCTCCTCTTCCTCCCTTATGATTTTTATGCCGACTTTCTTAGTGTAATAGAAAAATTAGTGCCTGCTTTCAGAAAAAAATCTGTACTGCTGTCAAACGTTTCTTTAAAGACATATACGAATATGCAAAATAATTATTGTTTTAAAAAAAATTTTTTTAAATCTGTTACTGTGGTTCATTGGACCTTTTGCTTTATCTGTTTCGTTTTGGTAGAGAAGCCACGTGACTGACCCGATCAGTGAAAATAAATAACACTTGACCTCTTCTTCCCTGGGCCTAAAATAATTCAAACTATCGGTTTTTTTTTCTGCCTTACGTTTGAAAAGGGGATACTAAAGCTAGAAGCATCCACCAGTGATACCTCTTCTTATATGAGCCACTTCCTAGTGATTGTGCCTTTTTTTACGGTTCGGACGGTTGCAATAAAGGTTTAAAAACTAGAAAGCAACCCGGAGAAGAGAAGACACAACTGATATTTTGAATTTTTTTCAGCAGAAATTTAAAATCTAAACGTTTTTGTTTTTCATTTTTAGGAATTTATTTATAAAACGGGGAAAATTAAAAATAGCTTATAAAATAAGGGGAATAGCCCATTTTAAATATTCTCTCTACACATCCTTCCTTGTTTTGATCTTGTGTGGATGCTTTCTTTCCATTAATAATTTATATCTCCTTATGTCAGTCAGTCAAACAGTAAACTTTTGACTTTGACTGGACGCAAAAATCCAATTTAAAAAAAAAAATAGATGTACATTTACAGTGCTAAAAAAAATAATATACCGAAGACTAAAGAGGCAATAGTTTCAAAAATGCTTTATTTAGTCACGTGACCGCCTTATCGTAAGCTATACAATTGACAAGCAGGGATAATTCCTTTTTTTTTCTGAGGTTTTGATTCTTGTTATATATTTACAACTGTTTACTGAAAAAAGGAAATTTATACAGTTAATTTTTAAATGAATCATATTCGCGAAAACGAAAACAGAAAGAAAAAGGCTTTTATTTTTATTTATTATCTCTAAAAACACACTTGAAAGTGATTATTGAATAATTTTTAAATTAAAATGATAATCTCTTCTTACTTAATCATAATGACTGTTTTGTTTTGTTTAAAACTCAAAAAGGTAGTTATGCCGTCAAAAAGTTTTTAATCGTTTTTACTTTTATAATGAAAGATCTTGTTAAATAAATTCCTTTTTTAATTTGTTCAAAAATGCTATCAGATCCCACACCTTTTTATGGTGTATATTTTTATTTTTGTTGAATAATTTCTTGTTTTTAAATCTTTCTATATTGAAATGATTTATGCAATTTTTTCTTCTTTAATGTTATAAATAACAACACAGCAACTAATTGATTGTATTTTGTATTATTTATTTTATTTGCATCTTCAAACAATGTGCCAACAATTTCAGGAAAAGCACACTTGCCAGTTTGCTACTTGTAATATGAAACCTGGTAAAAGAATAAATAACGGAATAAACCATTTATAATTTTCATGTAATTTTTAAATATAATTTTTAAAATATAAATACGTGATTTATTTAATTGTAGGCTTTTAATATTAAGAGAATAAAAAATAGGCTTGGAAGTTTTTTTTTTCAAGGTATAATGTGAGATAGCGTAAAAAATTGTAGATAGAGAGAAATTAAATGCAGGAAAAAGTCGGAGAGAAAAACAAAGAATTAATGAGAGAGGGTGTGAGGGGGAGTAAGAGAAGAGGAAGAACAAAGAATGAATGTGTGGGAGCAGAAGAAAAAGAAGAGGACTAAAGACTATGTACGAGTGAGTGAAAGAGGAAGAACAAAGAATATGAGTGAGTGAAAAAAAGAAGAAGAAGACAACAAATGAAACAGAGAGAAGGAGGGTTGACCAAAAGTGAAATAATCTTTGCCGTTTCTGGCAGCACTTAGTTCGTCTCGCACGTTCTAATTTGCTGCCGATGTGAATGGATTGCTTGTTTTTATCGTTTCCATGCAACAAACATGTCTAGCTTCAAATTGGGAATTATAAGACTGGGAAGAGCAGCCGGAAAGGTAGGTAAATTGTATACAAAAACATTTATTTTTATTTACCACCGGCTTTCTTCCTTCCCTTCTTCTTAGCCATTTGCTACCCTGAACTGACTTTAACACCCCGTTCGCTTTAAATCTGGAGACTTAAACATAATTTAAAAATGTTTATACAATTATATATTTTTATTTAAATATTCCTTTTTTTTGTCTATCGTAAATCTACCTATTTATCTATCTTATTGACAGTTTGAAATCTGAGATCCTAACGATATCTCCCATTTTATTCGTCTTGTTTCCATGTGTCACCGTCCCTACACGGAATAAAAGGTCTGCACCATGTGTCGTCTTCCACACCGTGGACCAAATGTCTTGTTACGTGAATGCATCCTATAGTTAATTATTATATGAAACATTAATATAATTATAATATGCGGTTTTAAGATTAAGCATACTGGTTAACATCAGTGACCCCCCCCCCCCAACCCTTTTAGGGCCGAGAATTTTACAAGCAACTAGCCAAAGTCCAGCAACGAGATCAAAGGAATAACAGTGAACCATAGACACCCACTGAGTTTGAATTGCAAAATAATTTAGATAAGAAAATATTATTTGTTAATTAAACAATTAGGTAAATTACGTATATATTAAAAATATATGGCTCTTTTTTTTTTTTTGTCAACTTGTGTTCGGGCCATCAGAATTCTAATTAAAATATAATTAATTTTTTTTCTTTCTTTTAAATTAACGGTTTTTAAGAAGTTTAAATTATAATTTCTCTAAGAC
Organism: Acanthosepion esculentum; assembly: GCA_964036315.1. Taxonomy (NCBI): domain Eukaryota; kingdom Metazoa; phylum Mollusca; class Cephalopoda; order Sepiida; family Sepiidae; genus Acanthosepion; species Acanthosepion esculentum. The sequence goes on from OZ038519.1 coordinate 19,394,216, forward strand.
ATAAGCTTGAACATTAATTTGATCAATAATGAATGACTAAGTCATTGATTAGTATTTAGATATTTCATCCTAGTTAAATCCGCATAAAAATGTTCTTTTGTTTAGATTTGTTGAGAGTGCAATTTTAAACTGAAAAAGAAATTTGATTAATTAGTGAAAGTTTAATAAAAACAATTCTTTAAATGTTTTTTACTTTTTCTTTCTTAAAAAGCTTTTATCTACTAATTTTCGCTAAAGTCAATTATTTAAAAAAAATTAATGGTAGTAAGTAGTTAATTAAATTAAGTTTTCAATTCCAAAATAGTCATGGTTTTAAAAATCGTGAAAAAATAAATAAAATCATGACTAAACTAATTTAAACCACAATTAACCTTTTTTTTTGTTCTTCATGTCGTGTTCACTTTGTTTTTTTTTTTTAAACAAACCAAAAAAAAAAACTTGATTATTATTAAGAACATTACTTATCCACTAATTTTGACAGCACTGTCCTCTCTACATTGAAGAAATCAAAGGTAAAACTTAATCGGAGACAAATTTCCACTGTTGTACTTTTGTTTGAACCATCTACAAATATCTGGCCTTAGACAAAAATGTGTACGGTTATATCGTAAAACCGTACCGTAGACAAGTACCTTTCAAATAGATTTCAAACTCAAAGGTATTTTCTTTCCCATTAAATCTTGCTGTTCAAAGCATTTTTTTTTAAAAATATTCAATTCATAAAAAAAAAGAAACCTAAATTAAATGAGTGATTTAATTTAATTTTAAATCGTTTTTTAATTTAAAATTTAAATTTATGATCTGGTCGCAGTAAAAAAAAGAAAAACATTTCCTTCCCCATTTGATTTAGAAATTATTTTTAATTCCAGAAATAATATTTCAAGAGTCAAGACTTTTTAATTTTTACCCGTTACCGTTTATGAAAAATAAAAATTGGTTTTTCCTCTTAATTCCTTTCTTTTCTCTAAAATCAGTTTTAATTTTTATAATTTTATTATTTCCACTTCACAAATTTAAGTTTTGAACTTTAGTCAATATTGTTTTTTGTCTATAAAATATTAAAAAAAAAAAAAATTAGGGCCCATAATATGCAATATGAAGCAAGATAAAAAAATTTTAATTCCTGTATTTTCAATTTCGATTGATAATTATTTCTATGAAAATTTTAATAATTTTCAAAACCATTGTTTATTTTGACGGGTATTTTTCTATAAATTTCTATTTTGTTATTATTGTGGGTAAATCTTTCCCACATTGTGAATTTATTTGACTTTTTGGTTTTCTTTCTTTCTTTCTTTTTAACCCTAAACATATGATGTCATGTGAGGAGGAAGGAATCCGACCTCCTGGGGTGAGGATCTTTCTTTATGATCATCAGATTGTTTTCATCTTACAGCCAATATAAATATTTTTAAAACATCATCTCCTTGACGACTGGCTTTTTAATGCTTTTTTTTAAAAGTCCCCGGACAGCTTGAAATAAAAGCAGAGAATGACTTCGTCGTCCGGTGAAGGTGGTTGTTGTAAGGAATATCTCGGGATAAAGTGGTTTCATGACTAAACATGCCTCCTGCCCCTCTGATATTATGCTGGAAATCTCTTTCTATTTGTTTTTAACGTAAATTCATCTTTGTTTCAGTAATGTTCTTTTGTTTTTCTTCTCAAAAATTATTAGAGTATATTTTTTTTTGTAATAATAATAATGTATTATTGTAGCATGATAAATACTTTTACACAGTCCTACCTTGTTTAAAAAGCAGTTTGACTTAGCTGTCATTTTCAATGAGCAAATAAGCTGAACTTGGGAAATTGCGGGAAAATTAGGTTTCGTGTAAAAAGAATTTTGGTCATGTGAAGTGAACCGGTTTCATTTTAAGTAAAATTTGAAATAAATTTATTATGTGCCTGGTTTTATATTAAAAAAAAAAAACTTTATTTTTGTAAACCAACTATGAGGGGAAATATCAAATTCAAATTTAATATTTTTCTTTTTTTTTAAATTTAGCTTTCACGTTTTGGGATCACTATTTAATTCGCATAAAATTTATTTAGTATTTTCTCTCCATATCCGAACTGTTTCAGTTATTCTTTGAATAGCGCCGATCTTTCTGTGTAATTTACTAAGTAGCAGCATAAGTTGTTTTAGTAAGCTTTTGTTTTTATTTGTTGGGGGAGGCTTTTCTTTTCAGTAAGATACAAACTGAAGTGAAATTCCTAAAAATAAAAAAAAAACGCTTTCTCTAGCTTTTTAGGGCCATTAAAAAAAATTGGCCAGAATAGAAGCTAAGCCTTTTCTCGTAAAAATCGCATTATTTTTAAAAATTTTTTTTTTTTTTTAAATAAAGAGCATTTTTAGTCCGGTTCTCTTGTGGTGCCCTTTGTCTTGGATTTATCCTCTGAATTATTTGCTTTTTAGTTTTTTTTAATAATAGAATTTTTTTTTTTTTTCATTTTGCAGACATACGAAAAGAAAAATGTTTCTTTTTTTTTTTTTTTTTTTTCTTTTTTTGTCGTTCTGCTATTTGCAGGAATGCCAAAACATTTATTTATTTGGCATGATTCTTTATCTAGTATTTCCGGGTCGTTTCTGATTTGCTTAAAATTCCACAGAAGTAGCTACCCGCCCCTAATCATTTCCCATTCCATTCTGTTCAGCAATGGCTATATGTTTTCGTCAGCTTTTTTATTTAAAAATATTAAAAACATTTAATAATTTTCTTCACTCACAAACGGCTTATTTTTTAAATTGTGCCAAAAAATGTTATAAGGTAAAAAAAAAAAGGAATAAAAATAATTCTGCCTGAAGGAATAGGTCATCATATGACACTAGTTTTATTGGTTGGTAAAGATGACGACTGACTCAGACAATTCCCGAGCTGTCATTTACAAAGATCTCAAATTTGCATTTTTGAGTCGTTGATAAAACAATAATACTTGTCCCTTATTCTATGCAACATTGCAATAATGTGTAGGTGTAAAAAATGCCACATGATAATCATTGAACAAAAAGTCACTTCTTTGGTGCATCAGAATAAAAAGAAAGAATTGTTAATTGTATTTTTTCTGTTTTATGTAAAATCACTTTCAAACAATATAGCATACAAAATTGATTCTTTTAATTGATTGTCCTGTCTGTGTGAAGACCTGCACAGGAAGACAAGTACCACGTGTCCAATGTATGAGAATGTCAAAGTAGTGCATCTTTTCACGAGTATTTTTAAACAGCACAGTTCAAAGATTTCAAAACCTCTTTTAAAGAAACTTATTTTTTTTATAAAATATATTTTTTAGACTGTTTTCTTTGAGTGATTTCTCAAATTATTAATTGACAGGATCTCTTAAATTCTAATGGAAATCTATTACAATGTTCGATATTATCGATTTTAAAATCGTTTGTCTTCTCTACTGATTTTCTCCAAGCACTTGCAAGTTGAGCCTCAGCGATCAAATAACTGAGGTTTGAACTTTTCTCTTTGCTTGAATTTCCATAACTAAACCAAAGACCGATTTATTTATTTATTTTTTTAATTTAATCTCAATAATTAATGTAAAAATAAATCATGGACGTTTAAAAATAAAATAAAAAAGGATACATTTGCTCACACTCAGAACTTAAAAACTGAAATTGTACTCTGACAAGAAGTGACTATATTGTACATGTACATTGCTATGTTGCTAATAATAAATTCTTATTAGTTAAGTAAGTACAAGGCTAGTCATTTTTTAATTCTATTTCAAAGTTGCAAACAAAACATTTGTTGGCGCTATATATGGAGTGAAACTTTTTTTTTCTCCGGGGTTGCAATGACTAAAAAAAAAAGTTTAGTGTATCGGCCCATCGGGTGAGTGAAAACTTATTCAGTCTTAAGTGGTAATCAAGCCTATTGAAAATAACATGAACCTGCTTTACCGTTGCCTTGCAAACAGTATTATTCATTGGTTGGAAATAGTGTGTGAGCCTAATTGTTGGTTGCGGTTTAGGATAGACATAACTTCGACAAGTTGATAGTTACAGAGAAAATATTTTTTTCATTTATTTTAAATTTTAACTAATATCTTATGAGTCCTACTTGAATTTGATTTAGTAATCAAATAAGTTTTGGCACTGACAATAAATCAGTCATTTAAATTATAATTATTTTTAATTAAATGAAAATATTTTTTTTAAATAAAAATTCTTTTTTTTTTTTTTACCTCTCCCTCTCTATTCACAAGCTGAAGCTTCTTTGAGATTTTTCTTTGATCTTTCTTGTGGTCAAGGTTGGAATCCATTCAACAATTCCTGTCTTAGTTTTTTCTTTTATACTATTTTAAAAAGTTACTTTTCTGAATTTTTATTTATTTATTTTACTCATTTTGAAAATAAAAAGTCCAATATTCATGGATTTTGCGAAAAAAAAATTTTTCCTTCGGTCAATAACACAAACTAATTATTGTAAGAAGAATTTAAATAATTAACTGAATGTCACGTTAAGTGGTTTTAGTTTTAATTATTCTGGGTGTTAGTTTTTAAGTCAGACCTCACGAAAAACTAGCATATATCAGTTAAATAAAAATGGATTTGCGTTGACAAATGTTTTTAAAAGCAACTTCTTAAAGTATTTATTCTCTCTCTTGTTTTGAGCCCGGTCTAGCTGATGAAGAAAAGTCAATATTTTTTATGATCCATGCCTCCAGTAATTTTGATGTTAGCACTGAGTGTACTCTACTGACGATAGTTTTTCCTTGAACTGTTTGTTTTTGGTCAATTCGCTAGTCAGTAATCATTATCGTTACCTAGAAAGATGTTTTTAAATTGCACATAATTGACTTACTTGATGAGAATTTAAACCCTCTTTGTACGCTAACATTCTCTTCGTTATAATTGTAATCAAATGCACTTGGTAATGTAGAATTGTTTTTTTTTTTGTTTGAAGAATTTTATTTTGTACATAAAATTAAAAATACGTAAAACAAAAATTGCGTTTTTTATTGCTTATTCTTTTAAAAGTGGTTAACAATTTTTAATTATTTCTTTTTAACTCTGGAGTTGATTTTAAAAGGAAAATTTATTTTAGAATTTATTCAGCTTTTTTGAAAATGTATTTCAGGATTTGTGTTCAGACAAAAAAAAGGAAAGTAATTTTTAGTTTTAGTAAAAGTAACTCTAAAAACTGTACATTTTAAACTTAATTAGCTTTTTCCATTTCGTACTAAGTTGACAAATTACTAGCTGTCACTCAGTGTACTTTAGTAATTTAAATATAGCTCCAAAATTAGAATTGGGACCAATTATTTCGACCCGCTCTGCAGTTATTTCTGAAAGCACGTATCTCGTTGTAAAAGTATTTCTTATTACACACGCACACGCAATTAATAAACTGGATTTCTTTTTTTTTATGAGTTCCCAGTTCATGTGTACGATAGAACAGGAAAGGCGGAACCAATCTTGTGAGGGTTTTTTTTTTTTTTGCCTTAGTTTGTGCAAAAGCCTAAAAGGAGTTTAAAAATACACTTTAAAAAACTTATCCAACAAGTCTTGTATATTCCACGATGCATAATGAATTTGACATTAGTCGTACTTAACAGTAATACAAGTATTACTTTATTTTTCAAAGGTTGCACATATGGTAGCACCTGTGTAATAGCAGTATCAGCATTTTATGACTAGGTAGCAAAATTCTTCAAGTGGAACACCACCTTTTCCCTTTCTCTTTCCAAGCATTGTGTTCTGAATGAAGTCAGTACATTTCCTGATAGTCTTTTATTTGGCTTAGTACTGCCTTCGACATTTTCAACGTGAGAACAGGCAAAGTAAAGAAAAAGTTTACTCATAAAACTGGCTAACTGGTGGTTATATAACAGTTCTAAAATAAATTAAGTTTACCTTGTGGAATTTATTTTTGTTTTTATGATCTTAAGAAATAAAGACTGTGTGAAGATCTAATGGGGCGGACTACCTCTCACCCCCAACACATTGAATGGAATAAACCTATTGTGTTAAAAATCCCATCGGTTACTCTGCTACTGGTTTCATCGATATTTCTTCCCAGGCTTTAATTAAATTTTCAATATCGATAATTATTTCTCTTTTAGTTTCACAAAGTAGTGAGTTTTACATTTAGAATTAAAAAATAAATATTTCTAGGGTCGTTTCATTTTCTAGTTTTTCACCGTTAAAATATAGGACATCAACCGAGTGGTTGTCATGTCCTGTTGACAAGAACAATTATAACGGAACTTGGGCTTCCTTCCTCACTGACTGATTAAGTCGCTCTTGTTAAAAAAAAAAAAAAGCTTTAAGTAAGTGGGCTTGATCTTTATCTGTTCTCAGTTTCAAAATAATATTCATGTTGCCAACTATAAAATTGCTTATTATTAGCAGTACTATTTTAAGAAAAGGTGATTTAAATAATTTTTTTTTTTTTTTTTTTAAATGCATGTTTTATGTGAATTATTATTTTAAGTCAAAGCAGATTTTCTTTATTTTAAAATTTTTAATAATGATTTATTAAACTTAGCTTTTTAAAATATACGCCTTGAAAGCAGTAAGAAAAATTTCATATCTTTATTTCTTTGCTAAAAACTAGCAAAAAAATCTTTGGAACCTGAATTGACCCATAGATCCAGATTTTCAAGGATTTTATCTTCTCGTTTGGATTTAAAAAGGATTTGACATTGACATGTCAAATCTGTTAAAAAAATAAACTAAGAATTTATTTGGTGGGCTTCTTGAATTGCAGAGATTTATTTTAAAATAACTATTTTTGACTTTTGAGATTTAAAAGAAAAAAGGATTTTTAACACAATTTACCACGTCTTTAATTTTTTCCTCTATTGTATTTTTCCAATTTTCAGATAAGTTTTGGACAGTTTTATTGATCCTCATCAACAGCTTATTCGAAAATTGGAAAAAATACAAAATTTAAACGTACATAATACCTTGTTGATTGAATTTAAATACAAATTATATAATTGATTCAATAAGTGAAGTTAAAAAAAAAAAATTTTGATCTGAAATTTTCCTTCGTTGTTGATCTATTCATCGCTAAATGAAATTGAAAAATAAGAGGAAGTTAAGAAAAACATTTATTTGTACAAAAAATTAAACATTATAGGCCGCAGACATTGTTATGTAAAGAAGTGGTTTTTAAACTAGTTTAAAAATGAAAATCTATTGGCATTGTTGAATATACTATTAAAAAAAAAGAAAAGATCGGTACTACTGTACAGAAGTGGACCGAAAAAAATTTTCAAATTCATTCAGTTTCCAGATCTCAGTTTAATTTCTCTAAAAAAAAAAGAATAAAGTAAAGAACTCGTCCTTGTTGGCTTCAAAGCTTTTAGATTGGCAGAACATGGGTTTAGAGGATTTTTGGGGGGGAGCTTCAAGGAACTGAAAACTAAAGACTTTGTCTTGGTTTCAATTTACGCAGATAATGCTATTGAGCTCGGCTGCATCATATATCTGAAATCTTTTTTTTTTTTTTTTTTTTTTTTGTCATTAATTTTCAAAATAAATAAGAACTTTATCTTCCATATTTTTTTTTTTTTTTTTTTTTTTTTTTTTTCGAAACCTATGAATCATCTGTGGAAATTGGAAAAGGAAAGGCCTAAGTCTCCTTCCTGAAAATAAGTAAAAACGAAAAGAAAATGTATTTCCCATTTAAAAAAAAAAAGAAAATTGTAGGAAAACAGATTTACAAAAATAAAATCTTCATTTTGTAATAAGACTCAGATAATTAAAAGAAAAAAGTAGAACCCGAAGTCTAAAAAGTTACCAATCTCTAACCTAGCCACCCCACAGACACTTTATTTTGTGGTTCCCTGCTTGAAAAGTAGGAATATAATTCATATTATAATTTTCCGTTTTACAACTTAAAACGAGTAATTGTCTTATTTTGCTTTCTCTTCATATAGAAATGTATATTTATTTCATTAGGTTATCTTTAATATCAGGATGTCAGTTTATCCAATATTGAAATTGAAACTAGATTTTATGATTCACTGTGTCTACATTTGGTGGAATTCATCCTGGGCTTAAATGGCATTTTCTTTGGGAATAGAAATCGTGTTACACTTCTAATTTCTTTTTAATTTTTGATAATAGCAAAATAATTAATTGGGAGTTATCTAATTTAGCTAACACGATCCACTTAATAGTAAAATAAAGCCATCTAAACCATGGGTCGGCCAAATTTGCTAAGTCTTGTTTGTATGTTAAGCTTCAGATGTTTAAGAAGACTTAAAGGGCTAAAAGCATTAACAAAATTTACATGTTTTTATTATTACATTCAGATTTTGTTACAAGAAGTTTTAAACATATATGCAATATTTATTCATAGATGTAGTAGTTATTTTATTTTTTTTCCAATTGTGAATTTATATAAGTTTCAGTAATCACAAAGGATATATATATATATATATATATATATATATATATATATATATATATATATATTACCAAATGTTTTCAAAATCTTCATTGGTGATTAATTTAACTATAATACTGGGGAGGGGGGGTTAACAGATGCAAAAAAACTTATGAAAATTTTCTAAAAAGGAAACCTTTCAAAAGATAATTTAATTCATTTGTGAACAATTCTTGCAAGTTTTGTTAAAAAAAATCTAACAATTATCCAATTTTTGCAAGAACTTCCAAATCAATGTGTTTTTTCCTTGCAAAAAGACACTAAAATTTCTCATACAAATTTATGATCCCATATTGTTGCCAGAAAAACAAGATTATTTTAACTAAAATTTTGCAGGTTCCAAAAGGGATTAAAAATAATTTTTAGATCAAAAAGTTCATTGATCTTTCCCCTTGATAATAAAGATTTTGATAAAACATCATTTTTTAAGTTTGGGGCATTTTTTTCAATCATGTGTGCTTATTTTACATGTATATTATTAAAAAATATATGTATGCAATGATATTTAATCACTTGTGTCTTTTAGTTGTATAATTTTCAGTCATCACAAAGGATATTTACAAGATATTTTCAAAATTGACTGATAATTTTTTTAATTGTATGTATTTTATTTAATAAAGTTTCCCTGGAAACAACAAAGGGAAAAAGATGTGGGATTGAATTTTGGGAATATTGATTACTTTTGGCCATGTAATTTCCTATCGCCCGACTCACACTCCTCCTCATGTCTTTGAACAAGAGTAGATGTTTTACCCCTTGTTTTCTGTTTAGGATTGGGTCTCCAGTTCCTTCTAAAGTCTTTTCTTTCACTTCCAGTAACCCCTTGAATCTTGATGGGATTATTACCTTGTTTTGTAATTTTGTCTAATTCACATTTTACATGAATGTGATGGCAAAGAACCCCAACTAAGCCTTGGAAAGTGTTCATACTACATTCTTGAGTTCCACTACCAGTCCTAACCTTCACAGCTAAGACCCACCATGTCATACACATTGTAGTGAACCACCTTCTCTTCATATTCCATTGGTGTGATGTTTTCCACAAATCACTGATTTGTGGAACTGACTCCCAAGAGGATGCTTCCACAATCATTACAATCTTAGCCTACTAAAGTCTAGAGTTAATTATCTTCCCCACAATAATTTTTGTTCTTACTTTGTAACTCTTTACCTTCAGTGTCACCTGGGCCTTGTGAACATCACTTTTTTATTTATTTATTTATTTTTTTTAAATGTTGCTCTTAAGGCAAGTCTGGCCATCCTTGCTTAATGTAAGAGTCACCTATAATTTTATTTACCTGACATCACTACTAAAGCAAGATGTGTACAGGTCATTTTTATGTGGGGTGCCCACACATGCATATGAGCCAAGGACAAAAAATTCCTAGTACCCATGTCATTCTGCTCTATCTGTTGTATTGACCAAACTTCACTCAATGCAATGAGGATTAAAATCATCACTGGGATCAAGTGCCTTCTCCATCTAAAATGAAACCAGATACTACACTTTGATCCTGGCCCAAAGGTCAAACTTCAGATGTTTAAGAGCCAAGATACATATAAACAAAATTATATATACATTTCTATTATTACATACATATTTTGTGACATACATTTTACATAGATATTGTTGTCAATGATATTAATATAAGGTATGTAAATTTTTAAAATTTAATTTCTGTCATTAATTAATTTCTGTACACATTTATACCAAATGTTTTAAAAATCTTCACCCATGTTCATATTGCTTGTATTTAATATGGTAATGAACAAGGGTAACAAAGAAAAATATGAAAATTCCTTTTCCAATAACATAAAATTACATGGTCAATATTAAATATAAATAATTATAAAACTGGACTTTTTTTTTTCTTATTTATTTGGTTTAGCTCCATAACTTAGTTGGTTTTACTATTACACAACTGTAATGGTAAAAGGAACTCAGTCAACATATTTCCACAAGCCATATAATATACAAACTACATACATGGCTCTTGAGCCAGTTTGGCCATGTAAGCAACTATTTGTATTTGCTAATCAGTTTTTAAAGTCTGTCTCTTTCCATACTGTATTCATCATTTTGTTCATATTTAAATTTTGCTACTTTTAGTCTCTTGTCAGTAGGACAAGAATCAGTTTGTAAAGATTAACTTCATTTTTGTGAATGGACAATTTAATTAGTAAAGAGATGATCTTTTGCTTCTTGATGCTATTATTGCCTTCCTTCCATACAAATCATCAGATTGTATGCACATTGCCAGTTGTCAACTTGTGTAGACTGTCAGGGATATAGCAGCCATTTATCTAATAACTGGGTGAGGGTAGGACTCCTCTATATAGAATATTTTCCAAGGTTTGTATGAATGTTTGCTCTCAAATATGTTTATTTATTTTTTTTCCTTTAAAAATGAATTAAATTTACTTTTTTCTTTTCTCTCTTTCCATTCCTTATTCTGGGAAGATCTGTTTAAGATGCTGGAACATTTCATGACTTCGACACGTAAGAAATTTTTCAAAATGGCTGAAGGAAGAGAAACAGAAATTCTCTTGGGATAATTTCCTTTTGGCTTAATTTTTTTTTTAATTCACTCTTAAATGTGAATATTTAAGCTTTTTCAACTAAAAGCAAGAAACTGGAATAGGCTCAAATGCGGATCATTTTCATAGCAACAAAATATATTAAAATATATTAACTTGGTAAATCACAATGTAGCAATTTGCAAACAATTTTACAAAGGATTAAGGGGTTATTTTTAATTAGTTGTAAGAAAAAGAAAATAAGAAAAATTAGGATCCAAATTCTTTTTGTTATAGTGACATCAGTGCTTATTTTAAATCTTAAAAAATGGCAGTGCTTAATTCGTTGATTAAAATAAAAAAAAATTGCGAAATACTTTTGTCACTTTTATTACAGCTAAAGACAGTTTGCAAGTGTTTAATTTCATATAGTTACTCAAACATGTAGAGAATTGGGCCAACACTCATAAAATCAATGAAAGTACAGAGTTTTGCTGCCAGTCTTGGACCCACTGTCCAGACAGCAGGCAAGAAATAAAGTATCTTCATCTATTATGAAGGTGATGGTGGAAACTAATGGTTAGGATAAGTAACTTTTCTGTACTTATTTCTTGAACTTTCCTGTAGTACTGATAGATATATATATATATATATATATATATATATATATATACACATTCATATTTGAATTCCAGTCAAGTTCATTGTATTCACTTTTGTGAAATACGGTTGAGAAAGGTGTGAATCTATCCCACCTATGGATAAATAGGACAAACTAGGACCTATAGTCGTGGGAGCCAACCAGTCTACAAGGAGGGCCACTCTGAATTCAAAACCCGAGGAGGTTTCTGCATTTGGCTCTTCCAAAAAGTGTTGTTGGTTCTGTGCAAGCTTTCACTACTATAATGAAATCTTGTGTGTGGGTAGTCTGGTTGTTTGATTCTAAGAACTGAGCTGCTAGGCCCTCATATGTCAAATGATGGGGAGTGTTTTCTCTCACACACACACACACACACACACACACACACACACACACACAGCCCTCCCTATGTAAACCGCTGTATAGCCCCGACATGTTTTTAGTCGAGAAGGACTTCATCGCAAAGCAAGGCTCAGTCATCCTAATGAAAGAAAGCACATCTCTTGACAAGATCTTTCAAAGCCCATATTTGCTAACTTTATTTTCATATCTGAAAGGTAAACAAAATAATTTCAAAGGATTTTATAATCTGATATTTCTCATGACTATAAGCATTGAAGTGTTTGAGTAAAGTTTTTTTTAGAGAGAGAGAGGAAGTGTGTGGACTGCATAACTAGTTGAAGTTTACATTGTAGCGCAAAACTGCATGTCACCATCCAATGTTGATTCCTATGTTCATGCTGTTTATATCTATAAATGCTCTATTTCCAAAATGAACACACATTCTCTATAAATATAGAAAATTTTAAACTATAAACAGTGTGGACATAGAAATTAACATTGTATAATGACTTGTACTTTCATGCCTTAAGCAATTATCAGACCATAAATACATCATTTTAATTTTGGACTCATATATATATATATATATATATATATATATATATGAGAGAATGAATGCAAGTAAAAGGTTTGTCATTTCGCTGATTGATGTTGCCTTCAGTATCCCGACTCCCAATTTCCTTTGATGGACTCACTGGGAATCACTCTGTCCACTCATCAGGGGGTACCAGTAATTGCTTATACTTCTCGATTTTTCTTTTTCGTTTTCGCATTCACTCCTTAACCCTTTCTCTTTTTTTCCTATGGTAGCCATTTTGGCATCCAGTTTTCTAGACATATACTGTATGTGTATTAAGCCAAAGTTTAACATACATACCCACAAAAAAATGGTGTCAAAAGGATGTTTATTTTTCTCTTGACATCACTATTATTGCATAAATCCTCAGCAATTTTTATTGTTTTAAAAAGCTAGTTTTTATAATTTTAATAAACACCAAACATGAAACTGGATTTATACATTCTCTTATTTCTTGAATTTACAACAAAAGAATTAAACACTGTATATTTTATTAGATTGTTTACAGTAATAATTTTATATTTACAAATTTATAAAAATACGTGAATCAGCTACAATGCAATATTATTTACCATTTTATAAAGAAATAACTATGAAAACGATTTTTTTTTTTTCTTCATGAATTTACAAAAATGTTTGAAGATAAGAACAAGAAAATTTAAATGAAGACATTTATTATGAGCAAGTAATTATAAATTTGTAAAAAGTGTATTTTCTGGGTATCTTTCATTTTCTCAAAAATTGTCAAAAAAAATATTAAACACTATTTATTAGACTGTTTAATTGCAAGAATAGTGTTTAATACTTTTGTTGTCAGTTCTCAAGAAAAAGAGAATGCATGGATCCAGTTTCATACATTTGGGTTTTGTTAAAATTCTAAAAATAACTTTTTAAAACAATAAAAATTGCCAGGGGAATATAAATGTCAAGAGAAAAAAAAAAAAAAATGTCCTTTTGTCTCTTCCCTTATTTTTGTGGGTATGAATGTTAAACTCCTTTATAAGAAAGGATAAACACTACTTAACAAGTCAAAGGTTTTATTCAAAGAAAGGGCTTCTTCAAACATTTTATATATATATATATATATATATATATATATATATATATATATGTGCGCATACACACACACACACACACACACACACAGAGGGTGGGCCAAAAGTAGGCCTAGCCCAGAACCAGATCTAACTTCACCGAATGTTCTTTCAGCAAAATGGAGCACTTCCCTGTTATGTTTTGGCAGTAAGGGACGGCCTTAAGGAAACCTTTCCACAACGTTGGTTTGGAAGAAGAGACATCGAATGGCCACCATGATCACCTGGCCTAACACCAATGGATTTCTTTTTGGTGGGTGTAGTAAAGAACAAAGTTTGAGAGAAATCCCCACACAGTGGAAGAATTAAGAGTACATCTCAGAAGTATTCATAGAAATTGATTCAGATCGGGTTTTGTGGCATGGTGTGTGTCATAGTCTTCTGGAGAGGTTCAAGAAATGTTGCAATGTTGAAGGAGGCCATTTTGAACATTTAAAAGATTAAACTTTGCTAAAAAATGAAAGTAAAGTGTTCAACAAATGTACATAAACAGTTTTGAACAAATATGATTGCAACAAGTGAATATAAATGGGAATAAAATGTTTCAAAAAAATTGTAAAGTGCATGCCTACTAAATGTAAGCCTAGCTTTTGGCTGGCTGTGTGTGTATATATATATATATATATATATATATATATATATATGTATATATGGGTCAGAATGATATGATAAAGAACAAATAAGAAACCTTTATAAATGTTTCACTTTTATTAAAGCTTCATCATATATGGAGAAAGAAATTGTGATATTTTTAATTTTGCTTAACCAATGAAAATTAAACAGACTTCACATGCATTTGACTTGTTAAGCAGCATTAGTATAATGATGAGGCTTATTATTATAAATAGTACTAATGGTTATGAAAATAATACTTCATGTTAATTTATTTAAAGGGTCAGCAGAGTTGCATAAAGGATAGTCTTGGTTACCACAAAGAAGATATTTTGTTCTTAAGAGTTACCAGATAAATGAGAATTTGTTCTGATTGACACAGAAATGTCAGCTTGTGGCTCACACTTTTAAAATTGTAGGATTTGATTAGTTTGTGTTAATATTTATCTACTCCCCCATGTGTATAAACTTCAACACAAGGTCACGGGGCTCCATATTAATACACGTGTGTAGAGGTTGGCTTGTGTTAATGACTTGCAAATGTCTTTTTTGGTAATCAAATATTTGAAATTCCTTGCAAAACTCATAATCACAATGTGTGTGTGTGAGGGAGGGAGAGGGATATTAGTGGTTAGGATGTTTACTTTCTGACCATGAGATCCGGGTTCAATTCTTATGGTTGATTTATCAGGAAGGCAACTTCTTGATGTTATCAGCCTGGGGAAGCAATCCCAGCATGCCACACCTTTGGAAAGTGCCTGAAAACATACCACAGGTTGACCCAAGCGTTGTGACTAAAATTGGATAGATAAAACTATTTGGGAGCCATTAATCAATTTTATATTCCGCACTGGAAAAATTTTATTCCGAATAATTTGTTACAAACTAATGAATAAAATAAAATTTGCTTGCTTTATATTATTTTTTGCCCTGTTCTTTTCTTTTCTCCTTTAAGCAGTTGTATATAAATGATAGTTTTAAACATTTCTGAATTACACGGATGCTATGCAGGACATCCACATGAGTCTAGATTTGATGAGGCTGCTTAAGAACTTGACTCTTGTTTTCCGGTTAATATTTTAGTTTTGTTATATCTTGTGGTGTTAAACAAAATTACCTTTGTTTGATTTCCTTATCTATATCTAAATTCTTTTATAACTTTTTTATGTCTATATACTAGAAGTGTTTAAAATTAATTCTACATTCTGAATTTTTATGATTGATTCGGGGCTGAATACCAGATTAGGCCAGATAAACACAAAATGGCAATTTATTACATTTGGCTTCCATGGACATGACCAAAACCAGATATTTGTATGTTAAAATGCTTTGACCGAGCCTGAGCGTAATCTTGGCAAAATATCTATGGTTTTTAGGGTTTAGGTCACAGATTGAATTAATTTGAGTTAATGTAAAATTGGAAAATGTCGAAGTGTTGAGTTGTAGTTTTGTGGCAGAGTTGAATTTTACACTTACTTAGAAAACCAGACAGTACAAATACAGTCAATTTAAAAAAAAATTATTTAGTCTGGTAAATGTTGAGTATAATTTGTAACATCAATTATAAATTAGCAAAAATTTAATTTTATTTTCTGCCTGAATTTTTGAGATCGGGTCTTTTTATTTACAATTGAACTAATGTCTTCATCTTTTTTATAAAAATCTGTCATGATATATTTAATTATATATATATCGCCTGACGATTGCACTAGCATGAAACAGACTGTCGCCTCTAAGTGCTGACTTCCATGTCCACTTTTATATTTACACACGCTCTCTCTGATATTGAGCACTTTATCCCATAAATATAGCACACTTTAAGACTATATTTCTTCCTATATATATATATATATATATATATATATATATATATATATATATATATATGCAAGGTGTGATGGATAAATTGCCATCAAAATTATGCAAAATTGAAAATAACACTGACGTCTTATTTTAAGATACATTTACTAAAATTACATAAAAATGCTAAACAGTAAATTTATTCAATAAAATTGTCATCGGCTTCAACCCCTGCCCCCAGACAGCTTTGAAATCTGCAACTCTTGTGGGTGGTCTCCTTGTTTAAGTTGGTGAATGTTGCCATAATCCCTGCCTTCAGTCAACTGTGCCCCACAAATAATAATCAAAGAAGTTGCACTCTGGGGGATTAGAGGGCCAGCTGTAAGGGGTGATATGGTCACAGAATTTATCTGACAGCCCTGACAGGATTCTCCTGCTTGTGTGGCATGGTGCAGTGTCCTGTTGTCAGACACATGGGCTTCCAGCAGCCACCCTCTTGACCCAAGGCAGCACTAACTTTTCAAGGCATTTGATGAAGGCCTCTCCGAGTCTGAGGCCCGGTGGGAAGATGAATGGAGGCATAATGTTGCCATCATTAGTGACCACTCCAAACACATTCGTAATCACCATTAGACTCTTCCAACTCTTTCTGGATTCTCTGCACTGTTCTTGGATTGATACCCAAATACTGAAATATTTGTATTCGAGCTTCCAGGTGCTAACGCCAAGCAGTGCAGCATGCAGTTTGTAAATTTCTAGCAAAGTGAATTTTGTCATGGTGCTCTTTTTCTCACAGTGCCCAACTGACCCTACTGTACTGTGCAGTTGACAAAATCAAAAACAATGTGTGAAATTAATAATATAAAATGGCAACAACTTACTCATTGCACTCTCTTTCTTATATAATTATCTAAAAATAATAAATGGGGAAATGTATATAAATCTAACATTTCACTTTCAAAGCTTTGTCAAAGATTGAGAAAATGGACAAAAACATAACATTACATAGTCATCTTACTTTGAATCCATTCTTAAAGAATCTAACTTGTATCTATCTACGTGTATAAAATAGAACAATCCCAGATTAAAATCGAATGCCACCGCACTGCACAAAGTTGAAGACATTAGAATGCCTCCTATTAGACAGATACGTACACAAATACATATTACCATCCGATGCCCACTTAGACATACAAGAATCTTTACAAACTTGCATAATTATCTACAGTTTTAATCCATGTGATCCTGCCAGTTGACTCATATTTTTCTAACAAGGTTTCTCATATATTCAAGTTGGTTGATATAAATAAATAAAAACAGAGCATCTACTCAAATATGAGTATCCATTTTAAAAATAATGTTTAAACGTATAAATTTTATATACTTTTATTGTGTCCAAAGTACTGGTATTATATTCAAGGGAATGTTTGCTGAAAAAGCTTGAAACACAGTCAGGACAGTTCTTGGTTGGGATGCATTGACTAATAGTCCTCCAAATACCCTTGTAAACCATTCCTCATATAGACTAGCAAATACAATATTCTTATTGACATTTTTGCACATTTATGCTGCTTTATGCTGTAATACCCAGTCAGATATCATTCAACCAATCTTGATTAGTGCTGGTACTGATTTAGTTATATTATCAGTTAGTTATATTTGTTTAGTAAAAGTTAATTTTAGAAGTACCAAGAAAAGTGCTTTTTACTTTGAAATTTGACTGTTTCTGCCAAAGTAATTTCTTATCTGCTATCTGAGTTCCGAACTGTCATCATCATTGGTCCTTTTTTAAATAGTGATGTTGATGCATGGGCAAAGCTAGTAAAATTTTAAATGGTATTGCTAATATTTTTCACAACATAAGATATACCTTTATTTTGAAGAGAGTTATTGGAAGAAAAGGAAAAAGCTAGACTTATTTGAAAGATTCTTGTTGAACATAAATTCAGTCTGATAATTTAAAAATTAATATGCATTGTTCTAAACCAGAAAAAAAAACCCTATGGAGGACCAAAATGTCTTGTATTTCTATGCTATTTTTAATAATTAATCACATTTAATTTAAATTTAGCTGCCAATGACGGTCTTGTTTCTTTGGACATCATAAGGTGTGGGTAGGGAATGAAGAAACAAACACTTTTGCTTCCTAGGCTTAAGATATGGCGTGTTCAGTAATGCATCCAACTTGACAGTAAGTATGTGCCAGACTGCTGATTATTATCCAATCAAAATTGAAAATAATAATTAGGTGATTACCAATGCCACTTGTATTAAGAACTCTGATTGGTCAAGTGCATTGACATTTGAAATCCACACTATTGTCATAAATAACACATTCAAATGAAATAAACTATGCATGTAAATATATTTACACATGGCTTTTGTGTGTGTGTGTGTGTTTTTTTTTTTTTTCTCTCAACCTACGCAAGGGGTTACTAGGAGTGAAAGAGAATGAGAACTTTAGTGAGGAGAAAGGACAATAAAAGAACAGGATTCAGGAAGACAGAAAATGGTGATTGACTTTGCATTTACATTTTTGAATATTGTAGAGGGCAGGGAAATAATAAATTGGAAGGGAGTTCCGTAGGTGTGAGAAAAGAAACTATTAGAAAAGAGCATGCAGTCGCTTTTAGTTAGTCCAGCAGCAAAACAGTGAGACTTAGTTGCCAAATATAGTAGCACACTTAAGTTAATACAGTTGAGATACCAAGATATCAAAACAGTTGCCATGAAATATTTGTAGAAAAGACAGAGGGAAGCCATGTCACATTGGTGAGAAGTCGAGATACCAGGTCAGGATTGATTACATTACAGATTTATATATTTATTCTACTTTCAAGCAGATTTTGATATCATATTCTGTAGTAATAAGGTGTATTTTATGCACTGAAAACTGTGGTAAATATAAGAATTTATAAGACTCAGAAAGAATGTTGATGTTCACAGTAGTAAAGTGGATGTGTGGGTGGTGTAATGAATAGTGGCTCATAATGAGATGCATGAGAGCCAATTACTTAGGTGAAAATACACTTGGGGAAGGAGTGAATCCATCTCGTCCCCAGTTATGGGTTAAATAATGAGACGTGTAGCTGGAAAAAGTCATTGTTGTTCGCAAAATCATTAATGCAATATTTGTTTACAAAAAGTGAATTATTCTTACAATACAAAATGTTTTGGCTTTAAATAATCCACAAAGTGATAGACTACCCCCCCCCATAAAACACTTAATCCATTTCTAGTAATGTACATCACTATTACAGCAATAGA
>OZ038519.1:19418475-19545975 GCA_964036315.1 Acanthosepion esculentum
TTTTACAAAACAGTGCTCAAAAAAAAAAAAAGACGACATGCGTTTAACGGATGTCAGAATTCGTTGAAAAATACACCCCTACCCTCCCTAAACTTAACCTCTTTTTTGAATGTAACTCATAATTGATACAATAATAATTAATAAAAATGAACATGCTACCACCTCTGTCTGAATGATTGGATTTCTTTGTATCCTTGGAAACAGGAAATAATTAATTTATATGTGCGTTTTAAAACTCAGTAAATTTAAAAATAAGTTATTCCAATAATTCGCTTGAAGATGAAACAGAACTAATGCTTTTAATTTAATTATATAATTAAATTTGAAGTTTTTAGTTTTAGTTTTTGAAACATGGTTATTACTGTGTAGCTAAGAAACCATATTTTAAATCTGTTAATTTATATATATGGAACCCCATTTCAGAATTGTAGAAAAATGCTATAGATTTAAGTACTATCACAGAAAAGTTAGTTTTTGTACACCAACCAGCTCCAAATATTTGAATTTTTGTATTCATATATTAACCAATAAGTGACATTATGAAATTCATAGTATTCATTGAAATTGCAGACAATCAAAATTTCTTAGAATGATCAACAAATTTTCCCTCCTTTTAAAAGGGATATTTAAAAATTGGGTAAATATTTATTAATCAATAAACTTTAATAAATCTAATTTTTGGAGTCAGTCAGTGTACAAGAAATAACTTTTCAGTGTCAGTACTTAAATATATAGCATTTTTCTGCATTTCTGAAACCGGGGTCCACACACACACACACACACACTCTGGTGCCAAGTGAGATTGTAGAATGGAATGATGAGTTATAGATTGGATTTGCTCTTCTGTGAAGCTGTTAAACTTGGTGGTTAAAGCAGCTGGATGTTCACCAAGCTTCCTTAAGGCAAAAGGGACATGAATGTGAATCTCACGAAGAGCTTATTTATTCATAATCTACTCATTCTAGTAGGAAAGTTACAATAAAATAAGTGAAAATTGATAATACAAATTAACGACTGTTTACAAATAGAACATAATTTAGAAAGATTCTTTTTTTTAATTAAAAGAAACATTTTATATGGTGAGTGTTTGTAGTATTTTGTAAAAAAAAAAAAAATTTTTTTTTTTTTTAAATTTTAAGTATAACTTAATGTGTATTTTTTAAATTATTTAATTGGAATATGAAATGAATCATAAATTTATTTGCAATGTTCCCATTAAAGGAAAAAAAAACATATCTATACATAAAATTCTGTGTCTTCCATTAGTATGTCCATCACACTCTCTAAAATAGCCATACTTTGATTGAAACCAAATTTTTGGGAGGGGTACAAACAGGTAAGGAGGTACAAAGTACACTTGGTTTTATCAGGGTGCGTGAAAATGGTGAAGTAGGGTTTTTGTCAAAGTATTTTTCCAAACAGCTTATTCAAATTTCATTGATTGGTTTGCAAAATTGAACAAAATGTAAAGTGTATAAATCTCACTGTTAGCAATAACTTCAAACATACTGAATTCTGTGAGGATTTCAACACATCAGCATGTTGCAAAAAAATTCTAGTTAGAATAAATTTCTAGATGCCTATCTCTAAGACTTAATTTAACATTAAGTATCTTTTTATTATATACTGATTTTCTTGGTTTAACATTCTCACCTAGTTTCTATTGTTCATTATCAGTATAGCATTCAGGGTTGTGTTATAATCAGATGCCAGTCTGAAAAAAATCTGTATATAATAATATTAATACCTTATTTCAAAAATTCAAAGAAAAGCATGCTGAATTGCTATGTGATAGTTATCCTCTTGTCTGGCAGTGAATGCTGGATAATCTCCCCACAGACAAGGATAAATCTAAAGATAACCGAAATTTGGTGCTACAGAAGGATACTGAGAATTCTGTGGATGGAAAAGGCAGGCAACAAAAATCTTAAAGAAAATTTTAACAAAAAGAACATTTATACTTAAAATCAAGAAAAGATATCTGAAATTTCTCGGACACAATGAGGAAGGAAGGCTTGTAAAACTCTCACCTGGCATATTGAGGGTAAGAGAAATAGGGGAAGGCATCAGGTCACCTACTCCATGAATAGATGTCAGAATGGGGGAGGTGGGGAGGCTTGACAAATGGAGAAATGCTGCTCAGGGCCACATGGGATGGGAAGTTGTGAAGAGCCATGATCGCCAATGTCATGAAGGGACATGACACAAATAAGTCTGAGGAAATCTGTATATTAATTCCTCATCTGATAAAGTAAAAAAAAATTAATTTCTAGTATTTACCATCTGAGAGCAAAAACTAATTTATCACCGAGGCTCTTCCACTGAAGTAAAGTTGCTGTTAAAATGACTTAGAATTTTCATTAACCTCTTATTAGGCATTTTCTTCCATTTTAAGCATGCAATAAAGAAATAAACATCTTTGAAAGACAAATAATAAAGCAAGGATTAAAATGGGTGCTCACTTCATTTTCTTTTATGTTTTACAGATAGTCCTCTCAACTTAGAGCAACATTAGACCCGTCATCACCTTGTCAAACACGTCAACTGTTATTGTTGGTTAAAAACACAGCTACTTTCAGTTTAAGAAATGCATTTCTGCAATTTTTTAAACCTTAAAGTGAACATTTGTTTCAAATCAAAATATACTTTAAATTGGCTAATATTCCATACAGTTTCAGAAAAGTATATTTTAGTTTTTTTGATTTTTAATAAGGAGACATACATTGCGATGTAAACAGTAAAAAAAAAAGAGGGGTTTGCTAATCAGCAATTTTAGCAGAAACATTCTTTCCAGTCAATTTAAATTAGTTTTTGAAATACATAAAAGTATTTTGCTTATTGGAAATATTAAATTTAGTCTGAGCTTGAAATTAAAACCAAAATAAAAGCTTCAATGATTTTTCATTGCTATTTTTTTTGTTTTTTTGTGGTGGACCCTTATATAATAAATACAAGTAAAATCTGATTGATGGTACCTTCAGCATCCTGACTCCATAAATGGACCCTTTGTGAATCACTCCGACCACTCGTCTTGGGGTATGAGTAATTAACTGCTTATACTTCTCAATTTATTTTTTTATATATGTACTCTTCATTGGTGCAAGTTTTTTCTCTGTAGTGCATGTGTCTTTTGGCAAGTTGTCTACTGGTTATACCAACGTAGTTGAATTTTCTTTAACACACACACACACTTATATATAAGTAGATATTGAGGTCAACACCCTACAGTGACAGCCTGTTTCATGCTTAAATGCAATCTTTAGACATGAAATATTGTTGCTGCTGGGTGTTGACCATAACATATGCTCTATCCCTGCTTTTATGCACTTGCATCCATACATATCGCATTGCTTAAAATTGTTTTTATCAATCGCACACACACAATCTATTATCTATTTAATGATATTGCTCTGTTACTTACTTTGAGCTCTCTTTAGATTATGTCCTCCTTGGAATTATCCCTACCAATTGGTATTGTGTGTGTGTGTATGTATGTATGTATGTATTAAATTCTTGACAAATAACACTGACATCTTTTAACAAATATATTTACCAAAATTACACAAAAATATCTTGGAGTAATGAGTAAGTTTATTGAATAAAATTGCCATTGACTTCAACCACAGCCTCCAGATGGCTTCAGAATCTCCTGCAACTCTTCTGGATGGCCTCCTTGTTTAAGTTGATGAATGCTGCCATAATCCTTGCCATCAGTTCATCTTGGGTTTTACAAGGAGTTTTGTTGGTCTCTCACTCAACTGCACCCCACACATAATAATCAAGTGGGGTGCACCCTGGGGAGTTAGGTTTTACACACATATTTATATTTCCACATGATCTTCCTTGTCAATAGTGTGGTAAATGATAATTGTATTGCTCAAACATTATACACTGAAAATTTCAGATCAAAATTCAGCTAAAAGCTATATATACCTTTATATATCTGACATTAAAATACAGCCTTGTTTGTTTCAGTGCCTTCCAAAACTACCAGAATCTTCTGTATTATTGAAGTAAATGGAAACTTTGGCAATTTAATAAATTCTACCAATGATAATACAGACAAAACCTTTTGTTATCAATTTTAACTATAATCAGTTCTTGCATGTTGCTTCATAGCTAAGGTTTTTGCTAGTTCTGTATGGCAAAGTACAAAAATATGATTATTAATTCTTTTTTTCTGGATTGGTGATGCAAGTACAAGGGTTACTCAACAGATTTCTGTGGGTGTGTAACTGCCAATCAGCATATTACTTTTGCTGATCGATCAATGTTGAGATTGATCTGAAAGGATGTACTACCTCCCCATGGTATCTGTTCAGTAATTTACCAATTCCAGTGACAGTGTAACACTATGGGGGTGGAAGCAGGTATTAATCAGTATGTACCAGTCAATATTTGCAAGGACAATCAGATAAACTTGCATAGGTGCATTAACACCAACTGATTTGACAATAGCTTAACATTTATTAAACAGCTATCAATATGCCTAGTTCTATAACCAAGACATATTCTCAATACTGAGAGCTCACTCAGAAGTTGAAGGCATTAGAATCTATATTAAGTCCTGCCAGTCAGCTCTCTGTAAACAGGAATAGTTGTTAGGCTTAAATGTAATTTGCTTTTAACTGTTGTATATTTATCATATAACATCCGGTCTTTGGTGTTTATTTTAGTCGATGTGCACATTTCTCATCCTTGATTAAGTTCTGATGCAAGAAGATCAATAAATTGGTTAATCTGTGTTTTGCTTTTGTTTTGCTTTTGTTTTTGTTGTTGATATTCCCACTTTGCAGTAATTCAAATTTCATTCTCCTTTTTGTTTTAACCTCTCCATTTTTATAGCTATTATTAAATTTTGTACCCATATTAAAATATTCTAATTTTTCTATCTTTACTTACTGTTTCTTGTAAAATTTCTACTTGGATCTCTGGATATTTTGCATGTTTCTAAATCAGGACTTAACCATTTATGCAGTGGTTCTCAACTGGGGTCCATATGACCTCTGGGGTCCACAGGAGTCCATTTTAAAATGGATTATTATGAGTTATTTTAATAGTGTACATTTAATGTTCCAAAGAATTTAGTTGTGAAATACAAGTTTATTTTCATTAAATTAGTTTTACTTCAAAATAAAGCATATACATTTACTATTTCTGTAATAGAATTCCTAAACTTATCTATTAGTAAAAAATAAAATAAGCATTTTTTTTCTTTTTTCTTTTCATTGAATGGTTATGGGGGTTCACAAAAAATTAAGAATAAGTTGTCTGTGAGTTAAAAAAAAAAAAAAAAAAAAGCCTGGGAACCACTGTGCTAAAGTAATCGTGGGCATTCTTTGAGATTCTTATCTAGTAAACAGTTTTTCATGCTTTGCAAATGTACCTGTTTATAACTTTGCTTTTGGCTATAGTATATCGGAAAAATTTAATCAAAATTTAGTAATATTAGTATAGTCTTTAATTATTTGCCGTTATTAGTTCTAAATATTTTTATCCATGTTAATTTGAAAGTATCATTCAACTGCTAGTGCTATATTGAAGCATTATCTGTTATTTAGATAGTGTTTCAAAAAATTGTCATTTGAAATGTAAATATCTGAGTAACTATATAGTCTAGATAAATGAAACTAAACAGGCTTATTGTTGAGCAAAATGAGATTTGTTTGTCAAGATTTGAATGAGAAATTCAAAGTTATATAGGTTTCATGAAT
Organism: Acanthosepion esculentum; assembly: GCA_964036315.1. NCBI lineage: Eukaryota > Metazoa > Mollusca > Cephalopoda > Sepiida > Sepiidae > Acanthosepion > Acanthosepion esculentum. The sequence goes on from OZ038519.1 coordinate 19,424,190, forward strand.
GATTTCCCAAATTTTCAATATGTGCACTGCTTTTGACCGGGCACACGTCAAGTCAGTAATCCAGCTTTCCTCTTTGATCTTTTTTGTGCCGTGTCCAAATCTGCATTGCAGTTGGTCCATTTTTAGTAAATTCTTGCAAATGCATGCTGCATTCTTGTTTGACTGTGTTCGAGCATTCTCTAACACACAAAACGTCTTTACTTTTCCAATGGATGATATTTCTATACCTGAAAAGAAAAATCATTAAGCACAATTCTGAGTTGTTTCTACACCTCTATCTATGTATAAAATTCTGTGACTTCCATTAGTCTATCCATCACACCCTCTAAAATAGCCATACATTGAACGATCAAATAAAGTTTATTCCTAAACCTTTTGAATATCCAGTTTTCAGTTCACCCTATATTTGCAAGAACTATAAACAAATCACAAGGCCAAATGCTTCAAAAAGTTGGAATTTGGCCCCCGAAAAAAAATATTTACACTTGGCCATGTTGCATGCTCAAGAGTAAGAAATCCTAAGAATTTATGTTTTGTTGTTAGAAAGTAAAAAGGGGAAAAAATTTCTTACCATAAAGTCCTATAAAATTAAATTATTAAACTGCGAAGTAGGGTTTTTGTCAGTTTTTTTTTTTTTTTTTTTTTTCCTAACAAATTGGCTTATTCAAATTTCATCGGTTGGTTTGTAAAATTGAACAAAATGTAGAATTTGTAAATCTTGACAAAAAAATGTTAGCGATAACTTCACCAATACTAAATACTGAGAATTTCAACACTAGTCAGCGTGGTGCTATAATTTGATCATTTGAACGAGAATTGGTTATTAGATTACAAAATGATACCAATTTTTCTGGAACACTGTATGTATATTTTTTTTGTTTTTCAACTCTGATGGTTATTTTGCCATCACAGACTGGAAGCATATTCTTTATTTCTCGGTCTGTGTTGCAGAGGCTGACAGAATACCCATCTGATAGTTACGATAAAACAGATGTGATGGAAGGAATGCTAGTTTAAACAAAATTAATATAAAAATCTTTTTATGGTTTGTGATATTGTCTTCACACTAGTTTTCAAATTATAGCAAAATTTTGTGAAAATGTATCTCTTTAAACTAGAACCATAGCAATTAAGAATAAGTAAACTTGACATTTTTCTGATACTAGAATTTTTTTGCCACATTCTGAAGCATGTTGAAATCCTCACAGTATTTCGTATTGTTGAAGTCAGGGCTGTTAAGTTGTGGAGTCGAAGCAAAAAAGGCGTCACTGGAGTCAGAGCCGGTAAAGCTCAACTGACTCAGTTGAATTTACCCTTTATGCAAAACGTCTTACATTATAGCATTTGTCCTGGGTAAGATGTTAAACTACATCCGCGTCCTGGGTAAGACGATAAACTACGTCCAGCAGCAAGACCTCTGATCAGGAGGTTTTGAGTATTGTGGAACCACCTCTTAATTGCTGGTGTTCCCAGGTCCACCTTGACCCAGGGTGGTAGCACTTGTTAGGGTCCCAGCTATGGGCAAATAGTTAACTATTACCAGCAATACTTTTTTGAAAAAAAATATTACAATTTTGAAGAAAAAATATTACCAGAAACAGATTTTTGACAAAACAAAATATTACCAGCAATAAAAAAATTTTGTCTGCATTAAATAACCCATTGAGGTTGATATGCCGTAATACAAAATAAACCAAACCAATCTAAACCAAAGATTACATATTCTATTCATATGAATCTATTCTAAAAATGTTGTCGGCATTCAATAACCCATTGAGGTTGATATGCCGTAAAACAAAATTAAACCAAACCAAACATTATAGCATTTTTATTTTTATTTCTTCTATATCCTTTCAAAGATTTTGTCTCTAATTCTGTTAGAAAATACTGAAGAATGAATAGGTATGATATAAAAGCCACAATCTCTTTATTTTTTTATATAAACCAGTTATAATGATATAGGCCTATTCAAGTTAGGCGTGTATGCATAGGTTTTATTAGATTTGTAGGCCATAATCACTTAATTACATAAAGAGGAGTTTGAGTTGGAGGTGCCTAAAATAGGAGTTGGAGGTGCCTAAAATAGGAGTTGGAGGTGCCTAAAATAGGAGTTGGAGGTGCCTAAAATAGGAGTTGGAGGTGCCTAAAATAGGAGTTGGAGGTGCCTAAAATAGGAGTTGGAGGTGCCTAAAATAGGAGTTGGAGGTGCCTAAAATAGGAGTTGGAGGTGCCTAAAATAGGAGTTGGAGGTGCCTAAAATAGGAGTTGGAGGTGCCTAAAATAGGAGTTGGAGGTGCCTAAAATAGGAGTTGGAGGTGCCTAAAATAGGAGTTGGAGGTGCCTAAAATAGGAGTTGGAGGTGCCTAAAATAGGAGTTGGAGGTGCCTAAAATAGGAGTTGGAGGTGCCTAAAATAGGAGTTGGAGGTGCCTAAAATAGGAGTTGGAGGTGCCTAAAATAGGAGTTGGAGGTGCCTAAAATAGGAGTTGGAGGTGCCTAAAATAGGAGTTGGAGGTGCCTAAAATAGGAGTTGGAGGTGCCTAAAATAGGAGTTGGAGGTGCCTAAAATAGGAGTTGGAGGTGCCTAAAATAGGAGTTGGAGGTGCCTAAAATAGGAGTTGGAGGTGCCTAAAATAGGAGTTGGACTCCACAGCTCTTTCCTTCAATTTTGCAAACCAATCGATGAAATATAAAAACTTAAAATATTTCTGGAGCCAGGAAGCGTTTGGCCTTGGGATTAGTTTATAGTTCTTGCGAATGCAGAGTGAACTGGAAACTGGAATATTGTGTATAAAAAAAAACTTAAAAGTTGTTTTATATATATATAATATATATATATATATATATATATATATATATATAATTATATATATATATATAATTATTAATGAATATTTTTGTATTATGCTATGCACCCTAATAAAACCAACTGTACTTTATACCCCTTGCACTTCTCCACAAAATTTGGTTTCAATCGGTCAATGAATGGCTATTTTAGAGGGCGTGAAGGATGGACTAACAGAAGTCAGAGAATTTTATATATAGATTAATTAAAATTATTACTTAGGTTTTTTTAGTAGTGTAATGATGAGTAGGAAAAACTTGCGTGTGCATTGATGGATATCCTGATCAGCCATGTGTATCTACATTCTCTTTGATTATATTCTCATTTGTTCTGTCTGTGGCGCACGTATGATTTTAACCTTTATACACTCTATGGTCCTGTACAAAGTCTTTATCCTCCACATTCCTATGTGGACTCTTCCCACTCTGTTTCCCACTCCACTCCATGCCAAATGTAATATTTCACAGGAATCTCATGCCCCTCTCTCTGATGGCTAAGGTCAGAGTTGCCTCCACTCTAAAATCAGCAATGAATATCACCTGCATCCCATTAATAGGCCTTCTTAGACAATAAGATTATCTGGCATCTGTTGAGCAGGATACCACACCCTCTCCTGTTATCAGCCATTGACTTCATTGCTTCACCCTAACATTTAAAATATCCTTTGTTTATCAGTTTCTGTTATAAAAACATTTTCTGCATTATTACAGGAACATGGGCTTCTTAATGTTTTTTACAAAATTATTTAAAATCCAAACAAAATGGTAGAACTATTTTGATTTAAATTAGGTTTATCTGATTAATTCCTTTTTCTCTTATCAACACTCTGAAAATATTTAAAACGTCTATAATCAAGTTTAAAATATCTTTAATATTTTTTTGTTATGCCACGTCCCTTGAGGACAGAGATCAGAGGTTGCCAACCATTTTTTTTTCTCATCCCCCTACCTATATAGTCTGGCAATGTGCAGGTGGTGTAATAGATAGCTGTTCAGAATTATAAATTGGAGAGAGGAGTTCAAATTAGTTGGGTTCATTACATTCTGTTATGTGCAAAGGGAAATGCATGAATCTATTTCTTCTCTCTCCAGCTATAGGTTAAATAGTAGGACTGAAAAGTTATCCGAAAGGATCATTCTCTAAAATAATTGTTAATGCAATATTCATTCTCGTACATAAAAAAAAAAAATCTTACAAATGTTCTGGCTTTAAATAACCTAAGGTTGATAAACTATAAAAAAACAAATCAATCAACAAACTCCTAGACTGACTGCCACCCAGACCTAGAGCATCTGGTCCACCCTGCTATTTAGGGGGTGGGGAGAAGATAGATTCATGCCTTTGTCCGGAATTTAAACTTAGCTTATTGATCACACTTTCTACACTGATGACCACTATGCTCTATACACAAGTAAATGGAATTTACTAGGATTTGAACTCGGTTTGCTAATTCCACTTTCTACACTGATAACCATTAAGATTTGAAAATTAAGAAAGGGGAAGTGTGATGGAAGGCAATCTAGTTGTCTGCCCCTTGAACTACTTGACGATAAAAGAAATGGCAGTGTCTCACTTAAAGGCAGAAATCAAAATGCATTGAAAAACTTTGCTACAAGTTTCAACGTTTATCTGTTTTTCTTTACAGGAAGATAATGGAATTTTAAGACTTAGTCACCATAGAGGAGAAAATAAACTTCTTAGATTTGACTTTGCTTGGCTGGGAAGCTTAAGACTGAAAATGTTGAGTTGATGAGACTCTTTACAATATCGGAATTAAAACTAATTTCATTTGAAGCTAAACAACTTTTCTATTGGTTGTTTAAAAATTCAGTTGCCATTTAAATGTCTATTTTCATGCTGATGTGAGTCTGTTTGTCATCTTTTAAACTTTTAAATAGACACTGGAGAGTTCCAATCCCTCAGGATTTGACCCTCTGCAACCACAAAGTCTTGGTGTCTGGCCAAATGACATACCAGTGATTCAAGCAAGATAAAATTAGATCTTTTACATGCCAGCTATTTAAGTAGTCATTTTTGTTTAGACTTCAATCAGTTACCTGTTACTTCAGTAGGTAAGAATGAGTCTCTCTCGGCTTTCACTCTTTAAATTTTCTGAAACTTTTTTTTTTTTTTTTTTTTTTTTTTTTCAAAAACCTATAAACTCTGCATGGCAAACTGCCATATGCCTTCACCAAAGGCATATGAATTATTTTAATTATTTTTAGAATAAAAATGAGTTCTTATTTATCATAGCACAGCTTTTCATAATTTTTGTCATTTCAAAATAATTAAGCTTTTTTTTTTTCTTTTTTATTTTATTTAAAAAAGTGTTTTTATTAAACCAATAAAACACTTTTTAGACAGGATTATATATATACTGCACTTAGTTTTTTTAAAAAACTAACTGGGATTTTTCTAGTGGTAATTTTTTGCTTTATATATATATATATATATATATATATAAATAAAAAGGAAAGAACAGTAAGATATAAAATCCGGTGTTCTTATAGATATTTTTATTTTTACACAATAGTACTCAATGTAAATTTAAATTTACAGAGCATTAATATTATAAATTAATAGATTTAAAATATGGTTTTACTGCTACACAGTGATAACCATGTTTCAGAAATGGAAGCTAAAGCCCCTGAATTTAATTTTGTTATTAAACCAAAGACATTACTTCCATTTCCTCATCAAGTGAATTTTGGAGTAACTTACTTTTTAAAATTTACGGTTGTTTATATATATATATATATATATATATATATATATATATATATATATATATATATAATGTGTGTGTGTGTGTGGAGGAGTAATGGATAGTGGCTTGGAGAGCCAAGTTCAAACATTCCAGTCAAATTCATTACATTCACTTGTGTGCTAATACCCTTGGGAAAAGTATGAATCCTCTTCTCCTTCCAGCTATGGGTAAATAGCAGGACAGACTGGGTTCTATAGCCTTGGATGGCAACTGGTCTAGAAGGACAACTCTGAATTCAAAACCTGCAGAGGGTTGTTTGGAGATCTTGTGGCACATAGTGCACCAGGTCTTTGTATTCGGCCCTTCAAAAAGTGTGGATGGTTCTACACAAAACCTTCACCACTATAATTAAATCTCATGTGCTGCTGTTGGTTCCTAGGAACTTATCTGCTTGACCCTTATACATTGAATCTGACAGGAGTCAAGTAATATATATATATATATATATATATATATATATATATATATATATATAATATTCCACCACAGAATATGTGATCGAGCGGTGCTATATTGAGTCTAATTCACTACCTCTTCGTCACCGAGGCTTGTTAGTATGATGTTTGCCTGATAATGTAACTGTCCGGGTTTCAATTCTCAGTAGTGGATGTGCACTGCTGATGAGTCTCAAATATAGGATGAAGCGGCCGTCCAGTACTTTCTGCATTCTGTTGAGGTTTCTTCCATCCTCAATGAATTTAATTATAATTATCTCAAATCCTCCTAATAATTTCTATCGTGTGTGTATGTGTAATATATATATATATATATATATATATATATATATATATATATATATATATAATATATTATGCAGTCATAGGTCGACTGCTGTTGAAATTATAATTAATGTGAACTCCATGGTCATGTGATATTCTAGGGCTACATATGGTTCTGAATTTAGTTTTCCTTCTCCTAGACTTGTTACCAACTACAACTAGAGCTTTTTAACCAAAGGCTGAGAGGAGAAGAGATGCATTCATACCTTTCTCAAGAGTATTTGCATAAAAGTGAATGCAACAAACCCAGCTGGAATTTGAACCCTGCTTGCAGATTTCTCATTCTGAGTCATTAACCACAACATACCTGCACAGCCATATGCTTGATATACATTAAAACAGTGATTTTTAAGAGTTTAATTTTGGTCATATTTTAGACATAGCTTCAGAAATTTCTTGGATGGAGATTTGGCTATCAGTTGGTGTCTGTATCATGTTAGAAATTTATAAGTTCTTGACCAGGGGTTCCTAAGTAGTCGACCCCCCCCCACACACACACACACACGGGATCAATAAATATATCATGGTGACTTAGGATTAAAACTTTCCAATCAAATATCAATGACCTTGGTACTGCTTATCAAATGCATCATCCCCATTAATGATGTCATCCAATTCAATTAAAAGGTATATTCATTTATTTTTAATACCTATTATTACTTCATTATTTATGAAGAAAAATAATTATAATAATGGGAAAGACTCCCATTATTATAATTATTTTTTTTATGTTGGTGTTGCACATTCAATCAGAGGAAATTCTGTTCTTTAAGCAGTGTTAATAAGACTTCTTTCAATTTAAGAGCTTTTCTGAGGTAATGAAAATCTTCAAGAATCTGTAAGGAGGGTTGCAACTTTTAAATTACCTGAAGTTATTGCTTTAATAAGCCTCCTAAAGGTTTCTTATGTTAAATACTGATATGATAGCTAAATACCACCACCTATTGGTCACTGGTAGTGGTAATCCAAAATTAGGGGGGGGGGGAAGAAAAAATAACAGCAGTTCAAATACTGCTATGTCAAATGCTGACAGCGCAACGTCTAATGTCAAACGCTGGTGGAGCTGTGTCTAAATGAGTTATTCAAAAATGGGGAAAACAATGGCAGCTCAAATTATGTCCTGTCAAATGAAATTCAGGTGGAAAACAAACCAAAGAGATTCTCCTCAATTCTCTCACTGCCTTGCTGGATAGTCTTGGACAAAATGAAATCTTGAACAATGTCTCGGACTAAGTGAGTTGCAAATCATTAAACAAATGTTCTTGCTGTCTCAGATAAATGAATTGTGAGTAAAATTTTGTCAGGCTAATTCCATAAATAATGAAAACCAGATTTATGCAAATGAGGTCATTTTGATAAATGCAACAATAACCAAGGTGCCGGGAACCCAACCTAAAATCAAATTAAATGACCTTGACTTGTATTTAGAATAATTCTTATAGATGAAATGGGCTTCTTTTTTCTTTTTTCTTTTTTTTTTTCCCCTCACCCTGTAATTTGAAAATGACTTCCTTTTGCTTGGGTTAAGTTGTGATAACCAGTCTAATCAACTTGGTAGTTTGGAACATTGCACTTGGTTTTGACACCACTTAGGCAAATCTCCAAGTGCTTCTTTTTCTAAAATGTTTCTATGTATTTTCTTTACTGGAGTTTATTATTTCACCAATTAGCTCATCAATTACACATTACCTTCTTTATATCAGTATTGAATGTTTTGCTATAAGCAATTGTCAGCACAGAATTAAGTACTTTTGCCAGATGGTAGACCTTTACTTTTACTATTCCTGATAAAATTGAATGTTTTGCTTCCTGTTATAAAAACATCAAAGGTCTTCAAGCACTATCATCTGTAGCTTCCTATTTAAAACACTTCCTGATATCATTTTTAGTGCCATGTCCCATCAGAATGTAGGCAGTCATGACTCTCCATATATTACTTTTCTTTATTATCTATGACTTGTCATGAGGTCTTGCAAAGAATTTTTTGTCTGATCCACATTCAATAGTATATTACTAATGACATAAAAGAATACAAAATCAATAAGACCTTCGTGAATCTTGGTATTTACAGTAGAGCAGAGTTTTTCAAACTGTGGGTCCCAAACCCTGAGTCGCAAGATAAATGGGTCACAACAAAAAAGAAAAAATGCAAGTGAGAGCAAAGTGTTAGAATCTAAACCATTCTAAATGTTGCACAACACTCATAAATCATTGCTAGTTTTTCACTGAGGTAAGTTTTTATTATATTTTATTTTTTAAATACATATATATGATCTATTGAGAGTTCTATGTCAAAAGACAGAGCACAAGTTATATAATGACACACACCTAAAAAACCATAAGTGACATTTTATTTCATAGAAGCTGATAAAACATGGCTTCTGAGGATTTGAAGCCATGTTTTCTCGGCTTCAATAAAATAAAATTAAGTGTTTGTCATTTTATATAAGTGAACATTGAAGTCAACACTCGGAGGTGACAGGCTGTTCATGCTAGACGCAGTCATCCGGCCGCCCTGACGATTGCGTCTAGCCTGTCGCCACTGAGTGTTGACTTCAATGTCCACTTTTATATTTATATTTACATACGCTCTATCTCTCATATTGAGCACTGTATCCCATAAACCTAGCATGCCTTAAAAATATAGATATAGATATATATATATATATATATATATATATATATATATATATAAAAAATGTGCGTGGTCTATTTTCATTGAGTTTATGTATCTTGTTTTGGGTTAAGAACAAAAGGGAATTTTCACTACTGAGCAAAAAGGCTATTTTATTACTGTTGCCTTTTACAACTACTTACTTGAGTGAACTGGGATTTTCCACATTAACTCAATTTAAGACGAAGGGCAGAAGCAGGCTCAACACGGCACCTGATATGCGTGTAGCATTGTCTTCCTCTGTTCCCAATTGGAATCGGCTGCTTATGAAGAAGGAAGCACATCCGTCTCATTAAATGACATTTTTTTCAAATATTATTTACATTACCTTTGCATCAGAATTTCCTTTTAAATTTATTTTTCTAAAAGTAATTTTATATTCATACAAATGGATACGTGCAATTCCAATATGTGCAGATCATAAGAAATATACATATAAATTGTCGATACTAAATAAATGAACCTAGTGAACAAAGTTTGTCTTTGATTTATTACATGTACGTATAATGGGTCACAGTGCGAAATGTGGTTCTTGTGGGCTGCAGTAAAAACAAGCTTGAAAAATGCTGCAGTAGAGCACAAATTTTTACTTGATTATTTTCATTAATATGAATATAAAACTTAGCTAAGTTTAACCGTCATAACTGCAAAGGATTGTCAAAAGGACAGTTTTTCTGTTGACACTGTTATTACTGTGTACGCCCTTGGCAGGGTTTTTTTAAAGCTCTATCTTTAGAATTTTATTAAAACCCAAACATCAAACTGGATTTATGCATTCTTTTTTTTTTTTTTTTTTTTTTTCTTGAGATTTGGCAACAAAAATATTAAAGCCTAATTTATTAGATGATTTACAAGAATAATTTTACATCTACAGGATTCTAAAAATGTGAACCAACTATAATGCAATGTTTATCCTTTACTATTTTATAATCTTGTAAATAATCTAACAAGTAGTAGGTAACATTTTTGTTATTAAAAAAAGCTTTTAAAATTATGAAAATTTCTTATGAAATATACAGTAAAGCGATATCAAGAGAGAAAAAATGTCCTTTTCACACGTTTTTTTTTTTTTTTTTTTTTTTTTTTTTGCGGGGGGGGGGGGTGCAGGCAATTTAATTTGTAAATAGTCTATAAAATGGGGCATCATGAGAATGGAACCCAAGCATAAAAACAAAATCCCTTTACATTTCATAACACAGTTTATACATATACCATAAAGGTAGTTTTATATAAATAACATATACCCTGAAAGTAATTTTCTTTTGATTTTGGAAATCAGGCTATTTAATTTGTATATAACATCAATAAAATGGGGCAGCTTCAGAATGGAACCCAAGCATAAACACAATACCCTTTTCCATTTCATAACACAGTTTATACATATACCATAAAGGTAGTTTTATATAAATAACATATACCCTGAAAGTAGTTTTATATAAAATTTAATAAATTTTGTATACATAAAAACACAGGTAATGACGCTAGTCATGTAATGCTCACACGGATTTTTAAGTGGTGGAATTAGATTCCACATAAAAATGTTTTGTACTTTCTGTACATGTACAAAAAAAAAAAAAATTGTCACTACTTACAAAAAATATATAAATGCAAGAATTTTCAAAATTTTGAATACCTTTTTACAAAGTTCGAAACACCTGGTAAGTAATACACGAATGGCGGTGTTGCTGTGACAATTGCTAACAAGATGAGGTCACTTACAACAGCTGCACATCATTTTGGAACCTTCCCTGTACTTTCTGAAATATTCCATTTGTGGCAAGTCATGTCAGCTCCTAAAAAATTTTTCAGATTTTGGTGATATATTTTCTATAGTTAATTATAACATTTCCAAGAATGAATTTTCCATATTGATAATAATAATTGGAAAAATATATTTAAAAATTCACATGTGGAAAAAAAAAAAACCTAATGATAGTAAGAACCATCATTTTTAAGGAGGAGGATAAAAAAAACAAATTGATGAAGAGAAAATGTGTCTATTCTACAAGGGAACTTCCTCTGTAGCAATGGAATAAAATATTTTCCTGATATGGCAAAGTTAAATTTCTGTATTCGATTGATTTTGACATCTCCTTTGTGTAGCTTGCATCTTGTGCTACCACTTTTCCTAATGGCAGTACATCGTCTTCTTGCAGTCGATAAATTTTTTTTTTTTTCTTGCTTTCCTCCACTAGAGGACCCTGCAGTTTTCTGCTGTGTTTACCAATTATAAATCTTGGTAGCTTTGCCACTTAAAGTATCGGTTGCTAAATAGGGAGTTGGTCATTTTGAATTTTAGTCACAGTTATTTTTAGAATGCTAATAGTATCTCTATCAACAAATGTGTTTTTTTTTTTATGTTGTCCTTTGCACAAAGTTAAAATAGAAAATATACAAGCTTTTAAAAATGCCTTTTTCATGTTAGTTTAAATTCAGCACTTAGAAGAGAATTACTATTTTCTCTCTGGAAGTCTGCTTAATTTTCAGGCATTAAATTTTCAGAAATCCTCTAAAGTGTAACTCCTTTTCCACTGTAGATCTCCTCTCCCAGAGATGCAACATTGCTACCCTATTGTTATTTCCATGGCAAATGTGCTGATATGCTCCATTTTTTTAGTTTTATACCAATCCAGACCTTTACAGTTAAAACCCGCCATGCTACATCCACAGAGTTGAAGCACTCGCATTCCCTTTGTATTCTATTCGTAAGGAGGAAGTTCAACTCGAACAGCTTCTTCCATTGTAGAACAGGCATATGCAGAGATGCTTTCCTGAACAAAAACTCTTCAAGGTCAATCATTATCTACCCTCCTTATCCTCATAATCTTCACTTCATATTTCTCCTTTTATGTTATCACACACCTCATTCAGTAACCCACTATATTAAGTGGCTCTTGAGCCATATATGTATTTTTTTTTTTTTTTTTTAAATCCTGAGTAGATTTTACAGTAGATCATTGCTTTAGAAAGAATCAATTCCTAAAGACATGTAAACTTAGGCACTGAATAATTATTCCAAATTTTATCTCCTCATTAATTAATTTGTCTATCCTCCTCCTTTAAAATGATGACTATTGTACTATGGTCTTACACGTTTTTTTTTTTTTTTTTTTTACCTCTTAGTTTTGTAAATATCTTGGAGCAATTAAACGGAAGTACTGACATCAGGTGTTGCCAGCGCAAGGAGGATGACGAGTTATTTCTCTTATACCAGTGATATTAAGTCAGATATTATAAACAAAATATAACAATGATTGTTTTGCATATATATATATATATATATATATATATATATATATATATATATATATATATATAATCATCCACAGACACTGTATCGCTGTTTCACAGCTCATTAGTGTGGCTAGACGTCCGGTTGCCTCTAGCTAGGATCGAAACCCGACTGAATTTGCGTCAGTCGGAACTTCTCCCACTAGGCCGTCGGCGAATGAAGGTGAATTTTAGTGTGTTTATTTTTAGATTTAGATAAACACAGTGACTCAATTCTGCCGAAGAGTCGTGCAATATTAGCTTAAATAGTCACTGTTTACAAATTCACACCTCAAACCAGAGAGCTCAACCGAAATTAATTTTTCAGGAGCCAATATATATATATATATATATATATATATATATATATATAATGACGGTCATTCTGAACTGGCTCTATTCCAGATCCTCTCATATGAATGCAGGTGTTCCCCCAAGGCTCAATCTTGGGTTCTTCACTGTTTCTGATCTTCATCAATTATTTTCCTGACGTCATCAGTTAGTTCTCAAGTAGGCATCTATGCAGGCGACACTACCATTTACTCTTGTCCCCCAATAGTAAATCCATCAGCGCTCGTGTATTAACCTGGCTGCTGCTCTTGAAAAGGACCTCCAATCAGTGGTTAACTGGGGCAGGAAATGGCTTGTAAATTTTAATGCATCCAAAACTAAACTGCTCTCATTTAACCACCACAGAGAATCTTCCCTGCCCACCATCAGCATGGTTGATGCTCAACTCCAGGAGTGCGTCTCACTGTTCCTTCTTGCCCCACATTTTCACCCAACTTGAAGTGGAACAACTACGTTAAATCAATAGCTTGCATTTACTGCAAGGAATATATTAGTTGATTATGTCCTACAATACTTTTTTTTTTTTTTTTTTTTTTTTTTTTATAGAACAAATTAAAAATAATTTGATGTTAACTATTAACGTGTTTTTAGATAAAATTAAGTAACATCTTTTTAAGAACTATATGATTTCTGTAAATAACTTTAATTTTAGTATCAGACACTAACAAGTGAAACTCTAAGCTGGGAAGCAAAAGTTGATATTTGAAATTTAATTTGTTGCTAGATAAAAAAAATAAATTTTGGTATTTAAGATTGATTTTTGGTCTTCCAAAAACTGTTTCACATACACAACCTCATTTGTATATTATTTAGGTTGACTACAAAGTGGTTGTTTTAACTAAACTGGGGATCTTCAGACAAACTCTTATAAGATCCCCATTTTGGTTGAGAGCACTTAACATGAAACTTAGAGAAATATGAGAAAAATATGAATTTTTCTTAGGCTTCTGTATTATTTTCAATTTATCCAATTGATATGTAATTTTCTAAATTGGATTGATGTATATCTTATTAGAAAAAGCATTGTCGGTCATTTTTATGACTAGTATTTCTTTCAGTTGTTTTTCATCACAACAGCTACTCGGCCCACTAGGCTATGGGCAGTAGTAAACGGATTAGAAACGAGATAATCTCTTGGCAAGACTCAAACCTGCATCTTAGCATGATAACCCTTCTACATGACTTACAAGAGCTTTATGGCTGGCTGAGTAAATTTATTCTGTATACTCCTCCATTTTTAATGATTGTGAAATTGAAGTAGAGATGAAAGAAATACTAGTGAAAAATGAATAAGAATTGACAAGGCTTCATGTTGTTGTAGTAGTAATAAATAATAATAAAATTCAAGATAATATTACTACTAATACTACTAGTGGAAATAAATCAATTGAAATGATAAATCCTTGTAAAAATATGGAATTGCATTTGTTTATAATTTATCATTAGTTACTATGTAACAGTTAAAAAGTAATGTTTACTGCAAAAATCACTCTGTTTCATAAAAAAAATGACTGGATCAAATGACATGGCTCATAATGCGTAGTTTTAAGTTGACGTCTTTGTTGGTTCTCTAGTTTGAATATCTTTTTTAAACACCACTTTTAATATCCAGATTTAGTGTCCTGTTTTTGTATAAAAAATAATCCATCATGATGAAAAAAAACCCAAAAAACTTTGGTAATTTGCCAGTCAAAAAGAAATTTGTCTTCAACATAATGTTTTGTTTATAAGTTTCAGTCCATATTATTTGTTCACATTGTTATAACAAGATTTTATAATTTGTTAAAATTTATTGGATTTTGGAAAGTTAGAACCTAAATATATCCCTATAATTATTATTGTTGTTGTTGTTGTTCCTTTTGGTGATAATTTCTACTATTACTGGCAAAAATTATGGAATCATCATTCTTAACCTTTAGCATTCTGTAGGTGACTATTTTTGCCAAGCAAAATGTTAGTGCTGCCAATGCAATTTTTTAATTTCTTGGTTGTGTAATCATATCCTTCTATGGCAACACCTAATTCAATCTAGGCTGAAATTGAGAGCCAGGTTAATGCAATTTCAAGTATATAGAACTAATATCTAAAACTATATTTTGAAGGGATTCCACATACAATAAAAGGGGAAGTGATATTTATAAATGAAGACTGCTAAATGTTAAAGAATATTCACTCACCTTTTTTCTTTTTTTTTCTTTTTTTTACTTTGCAACAAATATACAAAGTAATGTTTAACAGTTTCATGAAATAGCTCAAACAAATTAAATTATTTAAATTAATGACGTATTTTTCCTGGTCAAATATGGCATAACCAACCAAAAAAAAAAAAAAATGTCAATTAGTACTTGCTTCTTTTTGCGCTTTTGTTGATAACCTGAATTCTTAAATGAAAGAAAATATTTTTCATCAAGATGATTCCAACTTTCTTGTATGATTGACACATCATCTTTACAGGTTGAAATATTATCATGTACCATTTTTATATATATATATATATATATATATATATATATATATATATATATATATATATATATATATATATATATATATATAATACACTCATCTTCTCCCCCCCCCCCCATCAACGGGCTTCGGATACAATGGACAAAATCTGCAAAAAAAAAAGTCATTAGTTCTCAACTTGGCAACAGTGGTGGGCCTTTCAATTGTAAACAAAGTACAATACATTAATGTGTTTAAGAAAGCAGCTGTGAGAAATCTATTATTTTTTGTTATTTTGATTAATCTATCAATATTAAGTATATATTTATTTACGCCATAGGTACATGTTTATAGTATTTACATTATGATCATAACTATTGGTATTTATGATAGTGGTTTTATAACTCAAAAATAATCCCTTCTCATCTACGAACAATCTGCTTTAACGTACCACCCATCCCCTTTATTAGTCCATCAATTGTGTATATATAGATATATATATTTTTAGAATTGGACATTGTCCGACAATTTATTTAAAGACATTTATTTCGGAGAGCGAAAATTTTCTATGAAAATTTCTCGGACATTCAGGCCGGTAAATGTTATTTAATACTGTTTATTATAAAACAGAGCATTTGCTTAAATACTTGTATCTATAAAAAGAACGTTAAACATAATATAAATGTCTTTAAATAGATATATATATATATATATATCTCACTTGGATTGAGATCTGAACTGTTTGCCAGACAGCTTGCCATGTCATTGAGTTGATATGCTTTTCCTGATAAAAAGCTTTTACATTTTGTTTTTTATGGCAAAGTGAATTTATCATTCTGGAGAAAAAAAATGACTTCATCACAAACTTGTTTTCTATTGATGGAATGAATATGCCCCAAATCTCAATGTAGACTTGCGTATTGACAGTTATGGTAATGTTTGTGGTCTTCCCCCCAGTCTTTTACCTGACATGCAATCCAATATCCTAAATGGGTGGGTAAAATAGCTTGTTTTCTTCTGGCAGTCATCATTATATGTTTTATTGGAATGGCATCAGAAAAACCTACCAGCATTATTGCAGATTCATGATTCATCATTGAATATCACTTTCATCCAATCGTCTATAATCTAATTGTTTCTATATGAATTTTTCTTCTATTAAATGTTTTACTATCTGTTTTTATTTGGCTTTTCTCTACTCTCTTTAGTCAGTGTTTTTACAGTTCTGCAACAAATATTAACTTTTTGCAAATATTTTCTATTATAAATGCATATCATTTAGAGTTCTCAGTCCTGACACTTTAACATCTATTGTGGTCTATGCATTTTCCATTTTATAATTTTCCTGTTTTGTTTATTCTTACACCAAATTTTAGACACAGCAGCTGAATGTGATCAACCAATGTCTTTAATGACATTCAGTGTTGAATTTCCTTTTATAATCTTCTCCATTGTTTCAATTGACAATTCTCTTGTTGATACTTACTTATCCACCCACAGTAGTCCTGGGTATGATGATAAACTACATCCGGTAGCAAGACCTCTGATTGAGAGATTGGAGGTTTTAAAGAGTGTAGAACCACTTCTTAATTGCTGTTGTTCCCAGGTCCACCCTAACCCAGTGTGGTAGCATCTGTTAGGGTCCCACCTATGGGCAAATAGTACCCCCCCTCAAAACAAAAACAAAATATTATGAAAGTATAAAAATACTTAAGATTACTACCAATATGTTTTATCTGTATTTTAAGTCATGCAATTGCGTTAAAAATATGTAGAATTTGACAGTAAATAACCCATAGAGGTTGATATGCCACTAAACAAAATCAAACGAAAACCTACCCACAGAGGTAGGATGTGACACAAGTTTGGTTTAATGTGGGGTGATGTACATCCAGTAATGGGATATAGCACAAAGCCAGTTTAAAGTAGGAAGCCCAAGCATGTGCACACGGGCCAAGTCCTAAAACTTTCTGGTCCCTGCAACCAATGTTGCATTCGTGTTGATATATCCATCAACCATCTCTCTTTGGTGCGATGAGAGAGGTACTGCTACATGGTTAGAACACCTGGGACTAGGCATCCTTCATTTATTTATTGAGTTCTGTCTGAAGACACAATTTAGATAAAATGTGGTTTGCCCAAAGGCTGATACTACACTTTGATCCTATATCTACTCGCCTTCTTATAATGGCAGGACATGACAAAAGACTATTTTTAATGTGGGGGTGCTCATATAAATTGCCCAGTCTCTGTGACCACTGTCACATTGGTGTCTGTAGCCACCAATTGTCTATCTTTAGTGCAATGAGTAAAGCTACTGCAAGGTGGGAATTCCTGGTAAAGCTTTTCTGTGAACTGCCCAAATACAGAAACATGGCAGAAAAGTAAAGAACAGATACTACACTTTAATCTAATCCCCAAAACCAAATAAGAATACCCATATTCTCACTTGCATAGAATGTGATAGAAGTTTTAAGTGGGATTTGGTAGTTGTACAAAAATAGCTTGAGCTCCCTTGGCACTTCCCTTTTGGAAATACTTCAGGTGCTGGGTAATAACCCCAGGGGACAGGTAATACTCTGGAGGGCAACCTCCTGAAGCTCAAGTTCAGTATTCATTTGGCCCCTCTCTATGGCCAAGTGGGGCCAGAACAATATTTCCTTTCAATTATTTCAATTAGCCAATTTCAACAACTTGGCCATATTATGTTGACACACAGGTACTCGTATGATTACCGAAGTTAAGCAATGTCGAGCCTTGTCAGTACATAAGAGAATGCCAACTGCTTGGATGTGCGGGTGGGGTAATTGATGATGGCTTGGAATTGGAAATCTGAAAAGTTTCAATTCCAGTCAGTTTCCTAAAATTCCCTTGCACGCAAATACCTTAGGGAAAGGTATGAATCCACCTCTTCTCCCCCCACCCCAAGCTAGGATTTAATTAGTAGGACTTGTATCAGTAAAATTATCATCTCCAAAAAGTTCTTACAAACTAAAAATATTTTCTAACTTTAATTAATTTGTTTTTGCAGGTTATTTAATCAATTGAAAAACTAGAATTGGAACTCAGCTCCCCAATTTCCAATTCCAAGCCATTATCCATTACATCCCTAGTATTCCCAAGCAGTCACCCATTTAGGTAGTGACCAGGCTTGACATTGCTTAACTTTGGTGATTGTGTGAGAATCATTGTTTTGAATTTTTCATTGTCACCACAGGTAGCAATAATTATTTAATAACAGCTTGGGAACACTAGTTAATTAGTAAAACTTGTATCACTAAATCACTATTATCTCAGAAAAACAAATTCTTACAATCTAAAAGTATTTTCTGGCTTAAAATAACCTGCAAAGTGTCGATAAAATAAATCAATGAATCAATTCAACTTGTTGACACTTGCATGCATTCTTTTAACTGCAGGCAAATTTAAATTTGTGATGGTGTTTATTTTGGAAATACAAATTACAAGAGGATTTGCATCATTTTTTTTTTCTCTACTTGAACGGTGAAAAATGTGATTAAATTCATCTAATTAGATATTTTATGAAGACTGACTATTCAGCTTTTAAACAGAAATTGTTTTATCATTTTTCAGATTTGTTTATTTAGTGTAAAGTGTCAAAATGTTGGGTGAATATCCACCCAAGTGTCCCGATTCCATAATTTTTGCTAGGGATTCTAATTTCATTGAAGCTGGAATACTTACGTATTCATATCTGTATTTTCTTTTAATAGCACTTTCTTGTGGTGCCAAAAATCTAACATTATATTTGGCTATCCAAAACATTATTTTCTGTTCATAATTAATTTGGCTGTTATTCAATTATACATGAAACACTTTTCTTTTCTTTTTTTTTATGTGTACGCAATCAGCAGTTGCTGTTGTAAATCCATGGCTGGAAAAAGGCTTTACTTAATTCCTTCCATGACAACTGTGACTGTGCTGTCTCTGCTATGCCCATCTTTCTAATCCAGCAATTGTCAACCAGTGTACCTGGGCATACTAATGTACCCTGAAAGGTAACTAGGTGCACCCAAAGTTAACAGAAGATTAATTTATAAATTATTTTTATATTAAAAAAATCTTTATTTATTAAATGCTAGAGATACTAAGCAATGTAATGTCTTAAAAAAAAAAATTTTTTTTAAATCCTTATTTCAGGAGAATTCTTTATTATTTTCCTATCTTCATATTTCATGACTAAGTTTTCCTCATTAAAATTTCAAGTTCACCCCAGAGTTTTAGTTATTCTACAAGTGTGCCCTGAAGTAACAAAGGATGAGAAACACTACTCTAATCTGTTTTGTCTTCTACTGCAGATGTTATTCATTGAATGCCATTTAACTGATTTTTGTCCCATCCATTAGGCCATGTGTCCTACTCACCTTCATTTTTATTGTTTAATCATTTCTGTATCTTTGTGTCTGTTTTGGGAGACATGTTGACTTCTATCTTTTTAGAGTTATTGCTAACATTACTCCTTCCCTTGTCTTTTATGCAGTTCCAAGATGAAGACATTCTTTCTATGTGCCATGTCCTAGGCGATCATGGCTCTCCACCTTCCTCTATCCCTTGCAGCTCTCAACAAGTTCCTTCCCTCTGCCACCTCCCCAAGACCACATTCTGTCATCCATTTGCTTAAAGCTACTAGGTATGTCATGCGTTGTGTTCCCTTCTCTCTCTTTCCCTCAATTCAACCCGTGAGTATCAGATTCTCCAGGCCCTCCTTCCTCATTATATGTCCCAAGAACTTTGGCTGCTTCTTCCTGATGTTAAGTATAAGCCTCCTTGTTTGCATCCTCTCATTGTTTCTCACACTTGGTCCATGATATCCTTAGCATCCTTCTGTAAAATCTCCTTGAGTCTGATTTTGAGGAGATCATCCAACATTTTCTGCCGTAAATAACATAACAGTTTAGTATGTGGCCACTAAGCTAGGTAGTGAATTTAAGTTATACTGGAATTTACTGAATCTTATTAGTTTATTTTATGTTCAAATCTTCCTGCAGCTTTTCACATAAGTATTTTATAGGTCCAAATTCGCCCTTGCATGGAGTATTGTTGCCATTTATGGTCTGGGGCCCCTGCTGTTTGCCTCAGGGTTCTTGATAAGATCCAGAGACGGATATGCAATGTAATTGGCCCTGATCTGTCATCTTGTCTGCAGTCGCTCTCTCACAGACGCGACGTTGCCTCGCTCTGTCTATTTTACAAATACTTTCACGGTAATTGCTCCGATGAGCTGCTTTTGCTGGTTCCTAGGCCTCATGAATTTAAACGTCCTACGAGGCTAGCATCCCGTTCCCACCCCTACACCGTTGAAACTGTTAGATGTAGACATCTCTTCTACTCCAATAGCTTCATGTCTCGCACATCTCGCCTGTGGAACTCCCTTCCTTATTCCTGCTTCCCTGACAAATACAATCTCCAACTATTTAAGCGTAACGTCAATCGACATCTCCAGTTGCCTTGATCTATCCACTTCCCTTCTCCACATCCTTTCACCTTTCATTCCTATCTGCTCTCGCTCCAAATCTTCTGTAACCCCCTTGCCTTGATCGATCCACTATCTTTCTCCACATCCTCTCCTTTACCACTCCTATCTGCTCTTCCTCCAAACCTTCTGTAACCCCTTGCGTGCTAGTGGCTTGCTTGGGATGATAAGCTTAAAAAAAAAAAAAGTATTTTTTTTCTTCATTACCAAAGAAATCCTCCTGTCTCGCAACCCTCTGCCCATCTTTTAGAATGCATCCTTGGGCATCCTTGGGCATCCTTGGGCATCCTTGGGCATCGCAATATGTCTATGGGTCTCGGTGTTGCATTTACCATCCTCTGTCAGACAACATAAGTTTTTAGATTGACAATTATTTTGCACAAATATTTGTTCACAATTTCCTTCCTACTTTATACTTCACCCAATGCTTCTTTATTACTCATTTATATGGATCGAAAATTTATACAATGGAATTCAGATCCAAATTCAGCTAATAACTACATGTGAAGCTACAAACTTATTGATCCATCCATGTGTATACATAGCACCTGTTTCTTGTTTCGTTACTAAAATTAAGTTAATCTTTCTAGATTAGTTCCATAGAAAAAAAGCTCTTAAATCAGTGGTTCTTAACATTTTCTTCTCAAGTGTCCCTTTTCAGATATTTGTGTGAACTGATGCTGCCTATGTGAAAATTGCACTGGTAAATGGAGCAGAGTTAATGCAATAGTGTGTTTATAGCAGCCCTTTATCACCAGAAGTAAACGGTTATAGAAGTGGTAGTTACCAGGTCAGACCATAAAAACTGACAAACTTTAGCTTGCCAGTTTTTGCTCCATATGTAATATTGCATAATAGTGTTCCCATGCTGTCAAAAATAACTGCAATTGTTAGAAAGTTTTAATAGTGAGATGCAAAGGTCTTGAAACAATGTATTAAGATTCAGTAAAGCAGCGATAAAGACTTCAAAACTAAAGTAGAAACCAATGAACTGCTTAAACTGTTTCTTTTATATTTTTTTATGTTCAATGGAATCTGTGATGCATTGATTATTATTATAATTATAAATTGCTTTTTGCTCAATATCTTTTCATCTTTATCTTTAGTGTTTAATATAACAGAAGTGGAAATATCTCAAAAGAAAAAGATTAGCAACAGAATGACAAAGATGGTGATAACCAAGCCTATTTCATGACCAAGTTGAAGTGAGACAATCACGTAATAGACAAAGGTATCTGAGTGCATCACGTGAAAGGCTTGAACAAATAAGACTGCAATCTAAGACCGTGGGAGTAAAGGAACTGATTAAGTAAACAGCTCATTTTGCTTAAAGTAATTTTGTCTAAATGCAGATAACAATTTTATTTGTATAGATTAAGATGGCTAAGTTTACCTTCCTTCCTAGGGACAGGATATGTATAAATAAATACAATTATATGGTTTGATTGATTACGGTTACAGCTAAATGTTTAAAATAATTTAAGAATGTAAATAACTACAAAGATTGACTATATTCTTTGTTGAAAACAATCAAGTTTCTAGATTAGTGTATAGAATCTCTGTAAGAACCTTGTGTCGGGGGAAATTAAAGGAACATTACATTTTATTTATTACTAAAAATGTAAATATACAGAAAAAAAAAATTAAGATATAAATAGAAATGTTTCAACTTATTTCAATCAAGTTTTGAGACATTAAATCATCATAGTAACTCCTGAGAGTTCAAATCTTTTTGAAAATTTGTTTAGGTGATGAAAATTAAAGATATATATGTATAAAAATTTGGTGTATGTGTCTTAACTCACTGACTGGAGGGTTGGAGTGAGGAGTATGACTGAGGTATTGTTGAGGAAATATGTCAGTCACCAGTACTGATCATAAACGTACAATAAATTAAACTAAAAATTCAGACAGACAGGTACATAAACACACTAATGCATGTACATACATACAAGTACATACTCAAGATAGATACATGTTTTACATGCCTGAAAATATTTTTAGATAAATGTTTATTTTTATAGAATTATTACAATTAATGTTAAAATACCAAAATTTTTTATTTTATTTTTTTATATTTCTTACACAGAAATTTTTTAAAAATATATATTTTAGTTAGATGTTAAAATGATTCCTTTACTCTAAGTTATACCAATAGTATATTTTGTTAAAGCTTGTAATGAGCCTGACAAACATTGATGAACTAAAGTCGCCACTGACACAATATATATATATATATATATATATATATATATATATATATGAAGAAATATA
The DNA here is from genome assembly GCA_964036315.1 of Acanthosepion esculentum. Taxonomy (NCBI): domain Eukaryota; kingdom Metazoa; phylum Mollusca; class Cephalopoda; order Sepiida; family Sepiidae; genus Acanthosepion; species Acanthosepion esculentum. The sequence continues at coordinate 19,447,088 of OZ038519.1, forward strand.
GTCTTAAAGTGTGCTATATTTATGGGATAAAGTGCTCAATATCAGATAGAGCGTGTGTAAATATAAAAGTGGACATGGAAGTCAGCACTTAGAGGCGACAGTCTGTTTCATCATATATATATATATAAAACAATGTAATGTCAAATATGTTGGTAATATTATAAATCATTTAAATAGAAATCAATTGTTAAATGTAACATTAACAAAATGAACAATGGCCGGATGGTGTTATCTTAGGATTTTCAGAGAAGAAAGTATTTCACTAAAGCTCATAAAAAGGATTCTTCTTTTTTGACAGCTGGTGACATTCTCTACTTTTTGATATATATATAACACACACACACACACACACACACACACACACACACACACACACACACACACACACACACACACACGCATGTTTGTAATATACAAAGAGAAAAGTGATAATGTTGTCTTTGCAAGGGCATCTGGATTTAATGAGTTATAACAAACAGGGAAGGAAGTAAATTGTATTGTTTTACTCGTAGTCTACTTACTAATTGTACTCGCAACTGAATACCGAAGTAAAGAGCATGTATTTGTTGTGACAGAAAAGATTCATCATGCAAGAGATCTATGCTCTGTTTAAATGTAGTTTACACATGATGCTTGATTAATGATACTCTGATCTGTTTATCAACAAAGGAGTTAAGGGCAATAAAGTGATAAGAATTCCAAACACACTTGCCATTTTTCTAGAAACGGCTATTATAAAAAGGATGCTGCATAATGAAAACAATTTTTTGGCAATACCAAACTAACAAACTATCAAGAATTTGTTTTTTTTTTTTTTTTTGTTTTTTTTTGTTAAGCTGATTTCCCACTAGAGATTCTCATGAATTTCAGCCATCTTAACATTGTCTTTTAATTCTTAAACTTTACCGATTATTGGCATCAACCTCTGCTGAGATAGTTGTTCTTTGTGAAGTTGAAGAAATTTTCTTCATGGTTCCTTCTAAAGTCTACTTCAACTATACACTTTTAATGTCTCCACATAAAACTCTGGACTTTTATTTACTATTTAAATTTTATTTTTCCCCCTCAATAGTAGAGAGGTTTGGCTATCACTCGGTTCACACTCCTCCCCAGTCTTTTGAACAGGTGTAAAGGTTTCCAGTTCCTTCTAAGATTTTTTTCCTTCTCTTCCACGTCTGGTGGCTCCTTGCATCTTAGTGATGTTTTCTTTCTTTTCATAAGATGCTATTTTCTTACTGTCATCTTAACATGGAAATAAGCTTGGGAAGATCATCATAAATGTTTGATATTGGGTATCTTTTCGTACTTAGTGTAGCATAGAGCTAAAACTTTAACCGTGAAAAATCTTTCCAAATTGAAAAGCAGATTTCAGTCTAAATTTATCAGATGAAGAGTTACTATTATTTTCAGTCAGACCAATATCCCTCATCATTTTTATTATCATATTTCTGCTGTTGCACTCTCCAGCCTTCTTCAGGAAATTTTGAACAGGCCCTTTTATTTAATGTACAGGGGATAGATTGTTCTTGTTTTGCTGTTTAGGGATATCTTGTTCTTACTAATTGGAGAACTGTGTTCGAATTCCAGTCAAGTTCATTACGTTCCCTTATGTACAAATACTCTTGGAAAAGGTATAAATCTGACTCTTCTCTTTTCTCCACCCGACCAAGCTATCGGTAAATAGAACAGACTGACTTCTATAGCCTTGGGTGGCAACCGGTCTAGAAGGAAAACTCTGAATTCAAAACTGTAGGTAGCCCTGGCAAAGCACATACTATGCAGATAAGGAAAGGATCATTTGCATTGATTCAAGGATCCTGACTATGGTCGACTCCTTTGAAGTTGAAACCTATTTTAAATTGTAACAATTTTTTTTTCTTGTGAATGAATACTGCATTAATATATATATATATATATATATATATATATATATATATTGTAATTTTTTCAAGTCCTACTATTTAACCCATAGCTGGGGGAGGAGATGGATTCATACCTTTCCCAAGGATATTTGTGCATAAGTGAATGTAATAAACCCAAATGGAATTTGTACTCACATTTATCATTCCAAGTGGCTATAAATTACTCCACCCATACATCTAGTCAGATTAGAAACAGCTGTGTTAATGCACTCAATACATCTGGAAGAGAAATGAGAATGCTAAAATTTGGCGCATACCACATAGTATTCGGTCGTATTTCATTTATATCCTGCGAAAGATGAGTACTTAAATACTTTGCATGCCCTATGCAGGTAAGCCATCAAATTTTCAGCAGCTTTGGTTCAAGAACTGTATGAGATTATCCAATTAATCGGATCAGCAAATGTCACATAATAATAATTCCATAATACACCTCTGATCTAATAATTATGCCCATCCTATTTCTTAAAGAAATACTTCTCATAATTCTTTGATATATCAACAGGCTTGCCAGAATTTCACACATTTAATATATGCTTCATGAAAAGCAAGCAATATTTAACCTTCAGAGCAAAGTAATCCTTGGTCTTGGGGATTGGATAAGTAATAGACAGTTTAGTGGTAAGTATGCTGTATACCTGTAATTTTTTACTGAGCCATTCAGCTGAAGGATAGGCTGGATAAATTGTCCAGAATAAAACGGGGGGATGAGGGAATACTAGTTCAGTTACTGTCACTTTGCTGACAGGAAGATGATCAGATATTTGATTTAAATTCTTTGTCCATTTTAAAGTAGTAGATTTATTAGAAAATATGTTCAGTTTAAATAAGAGTCGTAAAGATGACTTTGAAGAGTTGCATGTTTCAGCTTATACTCTTTTCCTGTTACACTATGGTTGTTGCCAGACACAAAAGGAAATTAACCCTCCCAACACAGGGGCCCATTTTCAGTCCTTCAAATTTGTGTGTGTGTAAATATATTTTCAACAGATCTAAAAAAATTTACTAAAAATATCTTTTCCAAAAATAATTCTCTTTATTGCTGAACATTTTTCTAAAAAGTTCAACAAAATCTTTGATTATTTTTTTATTTATTTACTTCAAGTTTGAATTTGAAGGTAAGGGGGGGGGGTCCAGATTCAGTGGAAGAGGAATGTCATCAGTCAATTGTGTGTGCTTGTGTATACATTGAATATCACATACACATGTAAGTCACTCATGCACAACAAAGACTTAGGTTTGTACATGCATCCCAGCTCCGTTGCTCCCTCCCTCGCTTTTTGCCCCCCAGCTCCGTTGCTCCCTCCCTCGCTTTTTGCCCCCCAGCTCCGTTGCTCCCTCCCTCGCTTTTTGCCCCCCCCCCCGCTCCGTTGCTCCCTCCCTCGCTTTTTGCCCCCCCCAGCTCCGTTGCTCCCTCCCTCGCTTTTTGCCCCCCCCCCCCAGCTCCGTTGCTCCCTCCCTCTAGGAGCATTCAAGATAAATGGGGCCCATTTTAAAAAGAAAAAAATGTTGAGGCTGCTTTAATAAAAAAAAAAAACTCTTTTAAGAGCATTTAAAATACATATCGCTCTCCCGTCGAACTCGACGTATGAGGGCCAGACAGATCAATTCCCAGAAACTGAAAGCCGGACAGCCACACAAGAATTGATTATAGTGGTGAAGGCTTTGTGCAGGGCCATCCACACTTTTTGGAGGGACGAATACAGGGACCTGGTGCAACGAATGCCACAAGGTCCCCAAACGACCCTCCGCAGGTTTTGAATTCAGAGTTGTCCTTCTCCTAGACCAGTTGCCATCCAAGGCTATAGAACCCAGTCTGTCCTGCTATTTACCCATAGTTGGAGGGAGAAGAGGATTCACACCTTTCCCAAGGGTATTAGCACATAAGTGAATGTAATGGAATCAACTGGAATTCGAACTCGGCTCTCCGATTCCTCAATCCAAGCCGTTATCCATTACTCCACCGTGCCTCCTCATTTAAAATAGGACATATACATACACACACACATACATACACAGTGCAATGGATAAATTGTCATAAATTACACAAAAATGAAAATAACATTGACATCTCATTTTAACAGATATATTTACTAAAATTACACAAAAATATCTTTAAATACTAAAGAGTAAATTTATTCAATAAAATCACCATTGGCTTTAACCACGGCCTCTAGAAAACTTTGGAATCTCCTGCAACTCTTCTGGAAGGTCTCCTTGTTTAAGTTTGTGAATACTGCCATACTGCCTTCAATTCATCTTTGGTGTTACAATGAGTTTTGTTGGTCTCTTGCTCAACTGTAACCGGGACATAATAATCAAGGGGATACACTCTAGGGAGTTGGGTGACCAGATGTAAGGCGTGATGTGGTCACAGAAATTGTCTGACAGCTATAACTGGGTTCTCCTGTTTGTATAGCATGGTGCAGAGTCCTATTGCCAGACATAGGGTCTTCCAGCAGCCACTCTCTGACCCAAGGCAGCACAACTTCCTTGAGGCATTTGATGTAGGCCTCTGTGTTGAGTCTGAGGTCCTCACCAACAAATTCAGGAGTTTTTCTAATCAGTGAGTTTTCCGAACTGCCATACCTCTGTAATCACCATTAGACTCATTGAACTCTTTCCAAATCCTGTACACTGTCCTCAGATTGACACCTAAACACTAAAATGTTTGCATGTGTGTGTGTGTGTGTGTCTGTCTATCCACACACTCTTTTGCTGTATCACAGCTCAGCAGTATGGCTAGATGACTGGTTGCCTCTAGCTAAAATTGAAACCCGGCTTAATTGGTATCAGTTGGAGATTCTACTCCTAAGCCATTGGTTAAGGCAGGGATGAAGGTGAATTTAGGCTTATTTTTAGATAAACACGCAGTAACTGAGAGAACTTGATTCATTTTACTGAAGAGTCCTGCATTATTAGCAGTAATAGTCACTGTTTACAAACTCACACTGCCTCCTCCAAGAGCTCAACCGAAATAAATTTTTTAGGAGCATATATATTGTCATCCACAGACAGATTTGCTGTATCACAACTCATCAGTGTGGCTAGACATCAGGTTGCCTCTATCTAGATATATATATATATATATATATATATAATGGTGTAACAAAAATCATGCACCATAGGGATAATGGATAGGTCAAAGAAGTCCTGTTGAGTGACCACTGAAGTTACCAGACTTCATGCCTTTGGATTTTTTCTGTGGTCATCATTTGAAATCAGTTCATCAGATGTGCTCAAGAAATATTGAGAAACTGAAAGAAAGAATGAAATATGAATGCAGTAAAATGACACCGGAAACTCTGACATGTTAATGAATCATGCAGGCACAGAATTTAAATGTGTTTTGAAAAAGGACAACATTTTGAACAGCACATATAACAATTAAATAACTAATAAATAAAATTTTCATGTGTAATTAAACTTTAGTAAGTCATCCCCATGGGGCACAACTTTTGCCTCACCCTTTGTCTGTGTATGTATTTAGCCAACGCGTTTTCTTCTCTGAGGTACTTTACCAAGGCAAATTACTATATTCTCCTATGTAAATACTGTTGATATTTTTTTTTTATTGTACTTGAATGGTTTTCTTTACGACTTATAAATATGAGAATAAGCATCTCTAACATCGGAATAATGTCAGCTTTAAAAAAAATTCTTACTTTGTAGCAATTAAGACAGATCTACAATAATTTATGAAAAGTCGAGTTCAGCTGGAATAATTCTACAGGCTTCAAAAGTCTTTGTTGAGATTTTTTTAATCTTTTTTTTTTTTTTTTTTTTTTTTAATTGACTAAATTTTTTCATTTCTTCCTGGTTTCTGCCAAGATAAGCACTTTTAAATTAGTCTTGGCTGCAAAATTTTTATTTTTTATTTTAGCCAACTTGACAACATTGCAAGTCATTTGACAATCAGTCTATTTCCAACCAAGATATTTTTTATAAATTTATAATGTAATATGACAGATTCATATGTGATTTAAAAAACTAAAAAATAATTAGGAAATTTATTAAAAAGTTGGGAAAAAAAAATTGCAATGTTCATAATATGATTGAAAATTTGATGGGTTGGGAGGAAGTTTTGTTTGCTTCAATATATTACTGTAAAAGAAAAAAAATAGATTGATTTGATTAGTTTTTACAGTTCATCAATCCATTGCAGGGTTTTGTTTTGTTTTGTTTTTTTTTTTTATAATAGTTTAGTGATACAAGTCTTACTAATTAACCGATAGCTGGTCAGAAGAAGTGGATTCATACCTTTGCCAAGGATATTTGCGCATAAGTGAATATAACGAACCTAACTGGAATTGGAACTCTACTCTCCACTTAATATTTCCATTATACCACCCACACGTCCAAGCTCAAAGCACCTGGTATTCCAAAGTGGTTAATCATCAAGGTACTGACCAGGCTTGTCATTGCTTAACTTTGTTGACCATATGGGAACCAGTGTTTTAACATGTGGCCAGGATATAACTTTTCTTTTATTTATCATAAAATCATGAACTAGATCTATATTCCTATGTTGTTGTTTTTGTGTGTGTGTGTGGAAAACCAGGATTTTTACACCTGACCCCCCCCCCCAATATTTTTAATTAGAAATCTATTAATATAGTCCTGTAATTTGTGCACGCCCACTGTGTAGTATCTGATCTAAAGTGTAACTTGTATATATTTTCTTTTTTGTACCAGGTGTGGCATGAGTATTTAACCATTATTTAAACATAAAAATTACCTATTTAAAAAAATCAAAACATAAAACAGTTTCAAATATTGCACAAGGCTTCTTAATGTCTTGTGACTCAAACAAAACTTGATCAATTTGTTGCAGTGAAAATGGCTGGTATGAAAAATTGTGAGGTGATGAAACAATTGAATGCTTGCAGGAAAACTTTTTTTGATGCATGAAAAAAATTTCAAGAGAAGCAAAGACCTCACTGTATCCAATTCCATGAAGAAACCGTTCAATTTGTACCATGAGTCAATGAAGCTGTCAGAAGAGGGTGAAGAGAAATCCATAAAAAAAGCATGAGGAAGATGGCAAGAGCTGGATATTTCGAATAAGTCATTAAGTGAATTTAGACTATACAAGATTCTATAACAACAGTTGCTCTCCAGTTTCTCCAAGTAAAAACGACTTAGAAGAGGGAAGAAAATGTTGGGGGAGGTATGCAGTGTACCACTAAGTCTTTGTTTGGTCAGATGAGAAGATTTTTTTTTTTTTTTTTTTTTTTGTCACTGAAGGCTGTACTCAACTACCAAAATGATAATATTTAACCAGTTCACCAGAAAACTTTCCTGGATGTGTTCAAACACATTTCAAGTGACAGAAACAATTGATGTCATGGTTTGTGTTGCTGCTGATAGTGCAAAATCACCTTTGGTGTTCATCAAAAGATTGTGAATGTGAATAGCAGAGTTTAGCAGCAAATGTCGATGTGTTGCCTTGGTTGCCAGCCATATTTGGAAATCAGTATGTCTTAACTCAAGACAGTTCTCGCACATGGCCAATTTGATTCACAACTAGTGCAAGAGACTTTTCTGTAGATTTTTTTTTTTATCACATCAATTTGGTTTCCATCAAGCCCTGACATTAATCCTATGAACTTTGCAATATGGCCCATATTGTAGAGCGATGTTTCACATGTCTCATACTCAAGTGTGTCGGACCTGAAAGAATCTCTTATGATGTTGTGATGCAATTTGAGCAAAGAGATTGTCAAGAAGAAATTAAGGGCTATAGTGAAAGCAAAGGGTAGCCATTTTGAATTGTAAATATATGTAAATATTGTCAATTGGCCTGTAAACTTTCATTAACAAACACCTAAAACACTTTTTTTATTTTATGATAAAGTGAATAATCAGTAAATATATATGCTGCACTTGGTATATAGGATTGATTCCATCAGTAAAACTGTTTTGTGTAAAGACATACTTTCGGGACAAAACATGTCACAACAGTTTTCCGTCTAGTCATATATTTATTCACTGTTATCCTGACATATATATTTTTCTTACCATAGTATCAACCTACCTTCCTATTTAAAGTATGAATCATATTGCAAAATATTAAAGCTTCACCCACTTCAAAAGGGCAGGAACCTTTCTTTCTCCTTCTCTAATTTTCTTTTACCTTTCCTTCTTACTCTTCCAATTCTGTTGTATATAGTTTGGAAATGAACTGATTCGTTGTTGATATGTATATGTCTGAGGAGGTGATCCCAGCATATGGCACCTTTGGAATGTGCATGAAAACCATACCATAGGTTGACCCAAACTTTGTGACTGAAATTGGGTAGATGGAAGTGTTCAGAAGCTGTTAATGGTTGTGTTAGCACAAAGTTACAAGTCATCGTGACCAAGGGTTTGAGCATACTGGTGTTGTTCAATCTGCTGAGAATGGTAGATACACTCTCTCATATAAACTGGAACTAAGATCTGCTGAGCATAGTTGCTGTCCTCTCAATCTGTTTGACGACCCTAATTTTCCCAGCATACCTGCTAGTGTATAAACCCAATCCCTCTTGTAAATGCCTACTCAGGCACATCTGTTTGTTTAGCAGCCTCAAAGTCCACCTATGGTTTATACAGCAACTATGCTCAGCAGTCAGGATGCTGAAGGTAACATCAATCTGCTAAGTAACAAACTTTTACTCGTATTATATATATATATATATATATATATATATATATATATATATATATATATGTGTGTCATCCATAGACAGTTTTGCTGTTTCACAGCTCATCAGTGTGGCTAGACGTCCGGTTGCCTCTAGCTAGGATCGAAACCCGACTGAATTTGCGTCAGTCGGAACTTCTTCCACTAAGCCATTGGCGCACGGCAGGAATGAAGGTGAATTTTAGCGTGTTTATTTTTAGATTTAGATAAACACTCAGTGACTGACAGTGACTCAATTCTGCCGAAGAGGCGTGCAATATTAGCTTAAATAGTCACTGTTTACAAATTCACCCATCAAACCAGAGAGCTCAACCGAAATTAATTTTTCAGGACCCTATATATATATATATATATATATATATATATATATATATATATATATACACACACACACACACTAAAACAGTTTTTACAAAGTATATCTTAGAAACGGTTATATTAGAAAAAAGTGCTCCATGCACAGTTCAAAAAATTGAAAGTGCAAAGCTATTTATTAGCCATCTTAAGTATATGGTAAAAATATAGTTTTAACATATGGCATATTTAGGAGTAAGTGGTCAATATCAGGGCTAGTGTGTGAATATAAAAGTGGACACGGGTCAATACAATGTTCATACCCTGTCATATATTGTTTGTATGTATAGTGGTGAACTCTCCTGTTGATCCTGATTTATTAGGAGCCCAGCAATTCCATTTATAACTGAACTTTGATTACTCACACAGATGATTTGGTTATAATGGTGAAGGCTTGTATAGAACCGAGGGTGAATAAGCCATAAAAAAATTTGTGTAGAATTAGCTACACTTTGGGGGAACTAACTGATAATGGAGAAATACTACACGGTGTGCCATAAAGTTTCCAAACAGCCTCTTCAGGTTTGGATTCAGAATTTTCCTGCTCCTCCTCCTAAACTGGCTGCTACCCAGTCTATTTTGCTATTTAACCCTTAACTGGAGGGAAAATGGGTTCACATTTTTTTCCAAGTGCTGTAGTACAAAGTAAACAAAACAAGAATTTGAACTCTGCTTTTTTTTTTTTTTTTTTTTTTTTAGGGAGGTGGGAGATGTAAAAAGAAAAAAAAAATTTTTTTTTTTTTTTCCTCAAATACCACAGATATTAAACTGGTCCTAGACAAAAGTGCCAGTAGAAGCAACACTTTGATCCAAGTGTAACTTTTTCTCTTTTCTTTTTTTTTACTTGGACTATGTTAAACATATCTTTGATGCGAGTTTAAGCTTTGATTATTTTGGAGATTTAAGAAATTGGATTCCCGTAAGGATTTTCTATCTGAAATTCTGGGATGAGGCATTATCATTATTTACATTCAGACTAATATCCTCATCTTTGTTGTTCTTATCACCTGATTGCCTTCTGTCTGAATTTCTGAGATAAGTTATTGTTTACACTATTTACATTCATACTAATATCCTCATCTTTGTTATTATCACCTGATTCCCTACTTACTGAATCTCTGGGATGAGGCGTCATTATTTATGTTCAAAGATGTGTAAATAATTCATAGGAATTACTGATTTTTTTTTTTTTTTTTTTTTTTTTTTATAGATAAAAAGTATTTCCTTTTTTTCCAGTGAAGTTTCTTTTTATTAGTGTTCCAGATTCAAAATTGGTCATATTTATTGTCTATAACTTTTGAGAAATCATTAGCATATCCAGTGTTGCCTGAAGTCAAATTTAACTTTCATAACTCATGTTTTTTATTCCTTTAATAGTTTGATATGTCTCCTTGCAGTGATTGCGAGTTGATGAAATTTCAAATCTAAATTGTTTGTTCATTTTAAAATGTTAAATTTATTTAAAAATATATTCACTTTAAGCACAAGTCATAAAAATGACTTCAATTTAATGAACTTTTTTCTTTTTTGTTTATACTCTTTGCTGGTTAACCAGGGTTTGTTGCCAGATTGAAAGGGAAATTAGCTCCCATGTGACAAATGTTCATTTCAGTTTGATTCCAACTGTGCACATGTCTGCATGAATGTTTTTATTCAGTGACAACCTAAAAATATTTCTGCAAAATTTTTATATCATTTAAAAAAAAATATTTACATAATAATTTTTTAAATGTTCAATAAAATCTTAAAACTATCTGATTTGCTCAAAGTAGAGGTTGTCCAGATTGTAGAGGTGAGGAATGTATATCAATGTCTTATTTCAAACTCTGTCAAATTATTTGTGTATGCGCTTGTGTGTAACTCATAATGCAGAAATATGCATATACATTACATATCCACAAGTAAAGTCACATGCAGTTAAGTGTGACAGAATTAACTTTTTTTTTTTTTTTTTTGTCAACTGTATGACAGTCCTGTTCAATGTCTGACTAATGGTGCACTATAAAAATATTGCTAACTATTAACCTATTTTGCATTCCTATTCCGTGTATGAAGGTGTGTAGGAAATCAGTTGTAAAAAAAAAAAAAAAATTTTTATTTTTTTTTTTTAAATTCTTACATAATTATCATACTAGATCTTGTTAAAATTCTTGATGAGAGTCTACCAAATTGTATACTACAGTGTAACCCGGATATAAGAGACCTGGATATAAGAGATTTTCTCTAGTCCCAAATTAGAGCCATACTTACCTAAACAAAATAGACCAAACCTGGATATAAAGAGAAACCCGGATATAAGAGACTTCTTCTCCGGTCCTGACAACTCTCTTTTATCCGGGTTACACTGTATTGTATTTTATTATAGTTTTATTTTATTATACTATGATACTTTAGTCATTATATATTTCTTTTGATAAGAGACTTTATACTTGTTGCTTTTAGTTTCCTCTTGCATACCTCTGCAATAGAAACTTGTATACCTACTGTCTACTTATGTACTGCTGATGAGGTCAGCTAAGCTGATGACATAGGTATACATAATTGGGATAAGACTGATTGTGAACAAAAAATTAATATTGTCTACCAAGTGTTGTAAGAAATAGGATTTCAGGATAAACCTTTCCAAAATGGGAACTATGGTCTGGAACTGGAATGAAAGTCGTGATGGCATTTACCCTGAATCTCTCCTAAAAGTTCAGAATGTGGAATTAGTAAACACAAAATATGTCAAATAACTCTGTTTATAGATCAGTTATAACAAATTTGGCATAGCAGAGTAGGAAATTGAATATAAAATAGTCTGTGCTGGAGGTAGTTTTGCCCAATACCACACATTGCTACAAAACCAAAGCATTAATATAAAAACCTGAGTCTTGTTATTAAATATCCTTTCCAGATCAAGAGTTTCAAATGGATGTCCTGCACAAGGCCCAAAAAAGTAATATCTAAACAGTTGACTGTATACAATTGCTTCTGAAGATCAGTGGTTAAAAATGGCTTTGAGTCAATGAAACCTGTAGGTCTTAGAGAGGACCATTCTTCTATAAAACTTGCAGTCTGGTATTAAAGAATCACAAAGAACTCTACCAAAAAGCAGAAACTAAATCTCTTGAGTTTAAACAGCTACAACTAAAATGGAGAGCACTTATAACTTGAGAAAATGACTTAACTGCATGTGACATTCCACACTACTTCAAATAAAAGGTTAGAAAGGAACACCCCTCCCCATCAATACTGGAAAGAGCAATAAGTGAACTTTGGAAACCTATTTTCCTGAAGAATTGTTTTCAGAGATTTTTCAAAATTTCAATTGAAAGTAGTACTTGCTCCTTGGTCAATGAATGTCAAATATTGCCTTATTAGGAAACCACTAATATTATGATTATCATTTTTGTAGGTTAACATTTCTGAATAAATAGGTTCTTTATGTCTGGTTACTGCAATTAATTCAATGTGTCCTGGTTATTAACGGCACGGACATTTCATATTTACAATTTGAAAATGTCATGCAGTTGCTTTGTTTTAATTGTACTAATTATGTTATTAAGTGAGAGCCATATGCCTACAAAGTGATGCTGGATAAACAAAGCCCAATATAGCCATTCCAACATCCAGCTTGATAAGGGTGTATACCAGGCGCATGCATTACAGCCAAATTTATACAATATTATGACGAGCATTGCATAAACTTGTAGGTGGGGTCCCAGTTAGAAATACTTTCAAGATGGGTACCGCAGTTTTCTCAGTCTATATCTGAAGGTGTATCTATTATGTGATTCAAATTGTTCAGCTTTCAGACTTAAAATACCTACCTCTTGACCCCCAGTCAGGAAGCTCCCCCCAATAACCACTGCTCATGAACAGTGCATAGGCAGATCCTGAGTGGCCAAACTATTTAAGCAAATACTGGGTATTTACTGCAGGCTATTCACCAAGATAAAATAGGTACATGCTAACACCTCATTCAATTAAGCTCAGAAGAGAGCCATACCTAGTGGGCATTTATTATTGGGTTGCAACCAGAGTCTTAAGGTCAGAAATAGCACCTTGACATTTTTGTCAAAAAAAAAAAAATTTACAAGATTGCACATATTTTATATAGATAAAACCCTTTGTAAGGTGTGAGCTGTACTTGTGAAAAGAATTTTTTATATTTCTTTAAAGCATGGGCTACAAGGGATCCCTTTAATGAGTATATCTGAACTTTTTCTAATCAAACTGAGGACTCCATTTACAACTGGATGTCCTCATGTATTTCAAGGTCCTTGTATCTTGATGGTGGTACCCCCTCCCATCATCATCCTATTGGAGTTGTGCTTGTCCCCCCCTCCCTCCTTTTGTTAGTTTGCATGACTGTTATAGCCTGCCAATAGCTCATAAATAATAGACTATTTTGTTTTGATTGCAAAAACAAAACGCATATCATCAGAGACACTACTTGGTTTCAGTGAGAAAATGAATGAAGGAAAGACAGAAGTATTTAACATCTGTTTCAGTTAAATAGAAAAATTGTCAATTTCAAATTTTTTTCATTTGTACCCCCTTCTTAAAATATCGACCAGCATTCATATTTGTTATTGCAATATTTTGTTAAAGTTGTTAAGCTCAGATATTTTAATGATGAGATGGGGGAAATTTCTATGGATATTTTATTGCCGTAGAATTTGCCATGAGCTTATTTAATCATTAACTGAAGAATTAATCTTTAGCACTCTGGCAGGACTAACATTTTGCTTTGCAAAAGTAGTCACCTACAATGTTAAATTTCTTGTTTGTTTGGTCATATCCTTCTATGGCAACACCTAAAACAATCTTGACTGAAATTGAAAGTCAGGCTACTGCAATTTCAAATATATAGAACTAATATGTGAAACACTATATTTTGATAAGGTTCATATACAGGAAGTAATATTTATAAATGATGCAGAGTTTTAAATGTTAAGATTCATCAGAATATTGAAATAAGAAAACTGAAATTTTCATGAGTCTTTCTAATTATTTGTGCATGTTTCCTGCTTTGTATCCTGTAGAACTGGGTCCAAACTATAGTCCTCAGGCCCTATAGAATTGTCTTTTATAGGATGCTCCTAGTAGGTCTCCTGGGCAATTTGTATGTTGATGTTACCTGGGACACTGCTAGAAAAATTGTCCCATCATTTTTTTTGCGAGGCCCAGAACTGATTACTATTGGTACAGCCTCAGCTTTCATCTACTACTACTAGTACTACTACTACTACTCTTCTTCATCGTCACCAAGTGACAGCAAGTCTTCTTAATATTCCTGCACTCATCAATATTCTAGCTGCTATCTACCAATTTTCAGTTCCTCCAGCTTATGGGGACTGCTAGTGCTCTGGTAACAACTAACACAGCTGTCACCTTCATTTTCTATAAGTTCCATACTCCACTAGCAAGATCAAGAGACTTTTTCTCTATTTACTTTCTTTCATAATTATTCTCAAGTGTATTGAAATAATGATGTCTGCTCTCTCTCTCCCATGTTTTCTTTTTGTTTTGGATTAGATCCAGTCTTCTGCACCGGATTGATGTTGCATTCTCTAAGATGGGTTCTGGTTTATTATAAATATGCCACTGGTCTGTAGGGTCAAAATTGGACGCTTCCCAGTATACCATCTTTGCCACCCAGTCATTTATTTTTCTGCTATTCATTCTGACATTTATCATCAACATGAGGTTCACTCTATTTCAAAATTATAATTTGGGCTTATCACAAAAAAGAAAAATGTTAGTCCTGACCTGGCATCTGGCTCCAGTCACTTTCTCACTGTTGTAACATAGCTTCCCTGTGCCTTTTGTATAAATACTTTCATGGTAATTGTTATCCACCATAATAATAACAGTTGAAGTAGTGAAAATGTAGCGTTGGAAATAGGTCCATTAATTCTTTGGAAATTGCTTTGTTTAAGCCTCTAATACAAAACTGAGCAGATATGAGCTTTCAAGAAAAATAATCTGAGTAAAGAGGATGTGCTCTCTCTAATTTTTATCACACTGTATGTGATTTCATTTGATCTGTAAAAAGTTTATCCTACCACTCAATTTGAATTTGTTTGAATTTCATAGTTGTGTTGTCATAACCTGCTATGGCAACAGAAAACACCTTTGAGTGAAATTAATAAGGTTGCTGCAGTTGAGAAAAAATGCAGTGGAAAAGAAACTAATATTATTAATGCAGAGTGCTAAAGATTAAAAAGGGAAAATAGAACCTTGCTCGTTGCATTGTTCTGACAGTGAGAGATTTTCTTTCAACATATTAAGGATGTGGGTGCTGTAACTCTGGCCACAATGTTTCTTTTACTTTTTGTTTGAATAATTTTTATTAAATTTTACTTTAACCAATAAATAAATTTTGATAATTTCATGTTGACTGAAGAAAATGAAAATCACATAAATTTATCACTGCATCTCAGTCATGTAAACAATGACTCCAGAGTAAGAAATGATATTGTAACTGCGTTGGATTCCAGCCATTTCACTCTACAAATCTTGAATGTGAATGGGCCGAAATGTTCATTTGAGATAGATATATATATATATATATATATATATATATATATATATATATGCTAAGTTATTTATAACTGCTTTATATTCCAAAACTGTACATTTAAATTGTTAATATTTCTTATTTTCTCAGTAACTCTGTCTTACTCCTCCACAATGTCTCTTGCGGACTCCCCCGCAATATCTCTCTCTCTCCCTCTCTCTCACAATGCTTCTGCCTCTTTTTCTCTTTCATTTTTTTTCCCCTACGCTCTAATTTCTTATAGATAGGAGTTTGCTTTTCCAGGTATATTTTCTATTCTATTCATTTTTTTTTTCTTGTCCCAATACAAAGTATGCACCTGTAATGTGGTGGTCTCTCTTTATTAACAACTGTGCAAATAAATTGTCACAGTTACAAACTTAACTCACCCTGCTTGTTGTGAATATTTACAAGGTTCACTGCAGACACTGACATTCCCTAATAGTCAGAATAACTGTCTACTCTATTTAAGGTAACCTGTACTCACAGTCTAAATTCAGAAATAGACTCGAGGAACTAGTCCTAAGAGTCTTCAACTTTCTGAAACATGACTTCATACTAGTTTTTTTATTTTTTATTTTAAAAACTGCTTAGAAATTTAACTTTTGCTTTGTTTTACAGTTTATCTAACTTATTGTATATTAATGTATCTGAACATACATACATACATACACACACACATATATATCTCAAATACAATAATATATAGGCACGTGGCCGAGTGATTAGAACGTTTGCTTTCTGACCATGAGACCCCGGTTCAAATCTCACCATAGTTGATTTGTCTGGAAGGAGACTTTGTGATGTTTTTGGAGTGGGGGATGATCCCAGTGTGCGGCAACTTTGGAAAATACCTGAAAACCGTACCACAGATTGACCCAAGTCTTGAGTGAAATTGGTTAGACGGAACACATAGAGGCCATCGATAACTGTGTTAACCCGAAGTCACAAGTCATCGTGACCAAGGGTTTGAGCATGCTGTCCTTGTTCAGATTGTTGATCATGCTGAAGTAGACTCTCTCTCCCAGAATCTATAACTAAGGTCTGCTCAGTATAGTTGCAGTATAAACCACAGGTGTGCATCTATTATTTATGTATATAGGCACTGTAGATACTGGCTCAGATTGAGGGATCTGAGAGTAGAGTTTGAATTCCAGTTGAGTTCATTATATTAACTTACATGCTAATACTCTTGGGAAAGGTATGTATACAAATCTTCTCCCTCTAGCCATGAGTAAATAGGACAGACTGGATTCTATAGCTTTGGGTGGTGAACGATCTAGGAAAAGTACAACTCTGAATTCAAAATCTACGGAGGATCATTTGGGGACATTGTCATACTGTGCACAATCTCTGTATTTGGCTCTTCCAAAAAAGTGTGATTGGTTCTACACAACCATTCATCACTATAATGAAATGATGTGTGCAGGTATTCTGGTTGTTGGTTCTATGATCTGAGCTGCTTGGACCTCATACATTGAAAACCACAGTAGAGTCCTATATATATATATATATATATATATATATATATGACATTTTTTATGTTTGTACATACTTTTTATAGATGCAAATATTTAAGTAAATGCTCTGTTTATAATAAACAATATTTACCGGTCTGAATGTCTGAGAAATTTTCATAGAAAATATGCATCCTCCGACAAGAATTGAACCTTTCTATAAAAATTTCTCAGACATTCAGGCCAGTAAATGTTGTTTATACTGTTTATTATAAACAGAACATTTACTTAAATATTTGTATCTATAAAAAGAACGTACAAACATAAAAAAAATAGCTTTTCATTTTTATATATATATATATATATATATATATATATATATATTTTATATATATATTTGTGTATTTAGGCAGCAATCCTTCTTTCAAGCACATTTCATTAAAAACGACTGACAAGGTGCTTTTATTTAGTTTTTTATATAATTTTTATATAATTTATTAGATGGCACGAGAAATTATATAAAAAAACTAAATAAAAGCACCTTGTCAGTCGTTTTTAATGAAATATATATATATATATATATATATATATATAATTGCCATCCACAGACTGACTGTTTCGCTGTATCACAGCTCTTCAGTGTGGCTAGACATCCGGTTGCCTCTAGCTAGGATCGAAACCCAACTGAATTGGCCTCAGTCGGAAATTCTACCACTAAGCCATCGACACAGCAGGGATGAAGGTTAATTTTAGTATATTACTTTTAGATAAACACACAGTGACCGACAGGACTCAATTCGCTTTACCGAAGAGTCTTGCTATATCAGCCTTAATAGTCAATGGTTACAAACCCGGTATTACTAGTACTTTAGTGTGTGTATGTTTTGTTTGTCAAAATAAGCTTATTCCATATATATATATATATATATATATATATATATATATATATATATATATGAGGAATCCTTAATTGATGGTAATGAATTTATTTCATGGGTAAAATTCCCAATCGTTCAGACTAATGAGCTCTCTTTGGACTACTATGCATCATTGGAGATATATTGTAAAGTGCAATATTCAGAATCAATATTCGTTAAAATTGATTGTATTCTATGGTTGGCTATTCCAGGAGATAATTTATTTATTTTTTGAATGAGTCATCAACTATGTTTGAATTTCTGGGATGAGGAGTTATCATTATTTACATTCAGGCTATTGTCCTCACTTCTGTTGCTGTTGTCACAATATTGTGCTTTCTGGCCTTCTTCTGTCAACCTGGGTAATATTTACGGAATTTTAAACCTGATATCTTTATTTAATCTATGATTGTAGATTGCTCCTGATTCACTGTCCATGTCTAGGGATATCTTTTCTTATTTAGTACTGCTCGGTTATTGCTTGCCTTGTTTCCGCCAAGTCTGTTTGCACTGTAGAAAATTGTTACGGAAATAAAATAGCAATACATGCTTCAATTTACTCAAGATTAAACATACATCTAATATAGATTGGTTGCAGTAACTGACCATACATACAGATCAATACCTGTACACTCTCCAAAATAAAAAGTACTCCAACCTCAGATTAATGTACTTTGGGCATTACCATAGACCTATACTATTGCATGCATGTAATCATGTAAATGGCAAATACCATCTTGTAATGCATCATTCTGTGTTTTTGCACTTGTTGATGAATATAGCAAAGAGCTGTAGGTGAGCTAATTGAATAAGTTAGACATTGTCCCATCATATCCTATGCATATTGCACAGAGGCAAACTTACAGCAGTGGGCAAGTGACTGAAGCTAAGCTGCCAGATCAGGACCAATAATATTGCTGATTCTTCTTTGGATCTTATCAAGGAGCTCCAGGTAAATAGCAGAGACACTGGACCATATATAGCAGCAATATTCTAAACCTGGATGAATGGTAGACATATAGATATGCAAGATAGATTCCAGAGAGGAAAATTATCCTGCCAGACACAGTGAACTGGCTTTCTTAGCAGCTGAATTAGTGATGGATTCAATGTGATCTTTCCACCTCATGTCAGCTGAGAACAAACGTGCAATGAGTCACTTTCTTGGAGGATAGTGTTAGCCATGTTGATGAAAGGCAGAAAGGGGTCTCTCAGATGATTAATGAAGAGCAGTTTAGTTTTTGGAGGTGTTAAAATTGAAAATCCATCTTTTGCCCCCAGTTAATGAGTCTTGAGCCAATTTTGTATATCGGCTGCCATTTTGACCTTGTCTGATCATCCTTACTGTCGAGGCAGGAGTAAATGGTTGTCGTCAGCATAGATGCCAAGTTGAGAACTGATGTCATCAGGAAGGTCATTAATAAAGATTAAAAACAGCATAGGATCAAGGATGGAGCCCTGGGGGGCCCACCCACATTAATGCAAAAGGATATAGACAGGTGGCCATTCAGGACAATTTTCATTTCAGGATTTGATAAGAATGACTGAATCAGCTCAAAACCATGCCCAGAGATAATAAGCTTTTCAGCTTGTGGAGAAGAGCTGAATGCCAGACCCTGTCAAAGGCTTTCAAGATATCCAATGCTACAGCCTGGGCTTTGCCGTTTTTATCTAGAACATGTTAGATTTTTTCACAATTATTGTTAGTACATAAGCTGTTGATCTGAAGAAATTTGTATCATTAAACACTTATCTAAAAAAAAAAACAAAAAAAAATCTGACAATCTAAAAATATTTTCTGGCTTTAAATAACCTGCAAAGGGTTGATAAGCCACAGAAAACAAATCGATTCATCAAATATACTAATCAGCTACACGGGCATGTCTTTGACATTTATTTACTTTCTCTGGAATATGAATGTTTAAAATGTACCATGGTCACAAAATGAGGGATCAGTTTATGTATTGAATGTAATATATAATTGATCCCCCACTTTATAATTTTGTTTGTTTCTACTTGCGTATGAATCCACCTTTTCTCCCACCAGCTAAGACAGTCATTATCGTCACACACACACACACACACACACACACACACACACACACACACACACACACACACACACACACACACCAAGCAAAAAATTTTAAAAACTTAAAATCAAAAGATATTTTATGGCTTTACACTACCATTTACTCCTATCTCAATAGCAAATTTGTCAGAGTTGACAAAGTTAACCTGGCCGCTTCTCTTGAAAAGGATTTCCAATCAGTGGAACAGGAAATGGCATGTGAATTTTAATGCTTCCTCAAGGACACATGGCACATGGGATAAAGGCATTAGTTAGATCCAGTGACAGGACCCAAAGAGTGTGAGTTCAATACCTGGTTATGGCGGTGGAGAACTTGGAGAGGGAAATTAACAAGAGATAACTGATAACTGACATCCATTAGACATGGCACATGGAACTAGAACAGACTACCCCAGTGAGTGAAATAAAGGGTTCAGTTCGACATTCCAACCACCTGAAGAAGGCCGGAGTGTACAACGGCTGAAACGTTGTGATAAATATGGCGCTGAAATTGAGGACAATAGTCCAAATAATGTAAATAGTGTACATAATACCTCATCTCAGAAATATAGACAGATTCCAAAACTAAACTACTTTCATTTAACGACTTCTCTATCCACCATCAACATGGATGATGCTTGACTCCAGGAGAGCATCTCACTGAGCCTTAGCCTCACATTTTGAATTGACTTGATGTGGAACAACTACATTGAATCAATAGCTGCATCTGCTGCAAGGAAAGTTGGTTCATTGTGTTGTGCCAGAAGGTTTTTTTGCATCGGTCCATCTTGCACATTAAGAAATCTATCATACATCTGTCTTCAATATTGTTGCCATATCTGGTCTGGTGTCCTTGATAAAATCCAAAGAAGGATCTGCAATGTAATCGATCCTGACTTGGCATCTCGACTTCAGTCACTTTCTCACTGATGTGATATGGCTTCCCTCTGTCTTTTCTACAAATATTTTCATGGTAACTGCTCTGACGAGCATTTTCCCCTGGTGCCCTAACTACGTGGATTTAATCGTGCTGCTAGATTGGCATCTAGGTCTGACCTATTTACTGTTGAATTTTCTTTTCTCACACTTCATGACAGTGGAACTCCCTTTCACTTGTTTCCCTGATAACTACAATCTTCAAAAATTTAAATGCAACGTCAATTGCCATCCTCTGTTGTCTTGAGCCCCAGTCTTTTCTCTCACTTTCACTCTCTGTAACCCCCTGCGTACCAGTGGCACTCCTGCCTCGCTTGGGGTGAAATGATTAAAAAAAAAAAAAAAAAAAAAAATGAAGATAACCTGCAATGTCTTGATAAGCCGTACAAAACGAATCGATCAATCCATAAAATACATGCAGCAATTCTCTGAAATGACCATCCAATAACTTGAAGGCCCACAACCTGATCCTGAACAAAAGGAGCCTATGTGCATCTCTGTACTGGACTCCTTCTCTACACTGGGGTGTGTTACCATCTAAATCTGTCATAGATCAGTGTTACTAAGTTGCAAGATGGCTAAATACTTTGAAAAATCTACCAGAATATCTCCATGCATATACTGTACGCAGATCAAAATTGTCTATCGTGAAAGAGATAATCATCTGCCTTGAAAAAGAGTTCGTGTTTTGTGTGCGATAATATTTATTGTACAATATGTACAAATGTGGCACAAGGCCAAAAAGTGTTTTGTGTGCAATGTGCCAAAGAAAAATTACCAAAAGTATTTAGCAAAAATCTGATACTTTAAGTATCAGAATCTATGCTAATAATGTTCTTTCCTCCCCTGAATGGTGTGGCCAATCAGAAAAATTGATTGGTAAATAAAAGCTGTCGTTTTTTTCGCTTACGAGGTATGATTTTTCTGAGCTTCGTGGACAAACATGCGTTTTTGCTGGTGAGAAGTGAAGGTTGGATTTGTGACCCCATTTTGTCGTTTCTACGTTGCCTGTTGGACTGTTATAATGGACCATCGTTTGAACTGTGATTTGGCTACGTGTGTTGCGGTCGAGAGACAAGAAATCTATTGCAGACGTTTATTGCTACAAGTTTACAGTTTTTTTGGGGTTTTTTTCTTTCTTCAACACTATTTCAGTGGGTTTTTTTTTTTTTTTTTTTTTTTTGCTGAAACAGACTTTATAAAGTAAATTGAGATCTCAGATGTTGTTCACTTGGCTGTAACCTTTCTTTTTTTTTTTTTTTTTTAAGTAACCGATCATCTTTCGAGATATTTTTCACCATTGCATAGAACGCTGAAATAACTGCAGAAATGAGTTTTGGGAACAGCAAAAATGTTCTCCTTTGTCTATCTTCATTGTCTTCACTCCTGCTTGTTGCTTCCTTGAAGACTTCCCTTTTCAAATCAAGGGTCTATCAATATCTATCCTCATAATCACCACTTCCTAGCACCTCCTCTTTCATTCATCATAATCGTTTTAACAGTAACCCTCTACACTACAATCTTAACATCTCCAAGTCATAGGTCAGTCATTATTTATCCTCCTTAACCTCTCAACCTTCACTCTCTACCACATCCCCTTCCGTTCATATCGCACACACCATTTTAATAGTAATCCTCTACTTTGAGAGGCTCTTCAACCTTGTATTGAGCAAACTTTAGTATAAAAAATATTTTATCAATTTCTGCTTGAATTCCTGGTATGAGGAGTTTTGTGATGTTGAACGGCTTCACTTGTCACTTGCTATGTCATCCAAAAGCTCGTTATCACTTCCGTTATATTCGTGACTTTGTAGACGCCGATAATAATAGTAACACCTTCCAATAATATCCACACTAGTAATACTTGTTCAAGTAGTAATCACCAAATAGTATAATGATCAGTATAGTAGAGAGTGAATGTATAGCAATAATAAACAAGAAGAGTGAACAGTGATATGCTACTTCCGATTTATTTATTCCAATTCCGTGAACAGTCATCATGCTACTTCCGATTTATTCACTTCCTTTATAATCTACTTAATAATGGAATCGCCTGTTACTCACTGGCGATCTAGTTTCAACCGACAGTGTCGGCAACGATATTTACTCTACAACAAGGACTTATTATTTACACTATTTATATTCGAACTATTTCCCAATCTTTGTTGTGATCAGATTTTATCAAGTTAAAAGGAAGTGACTTGTGTAGCTATCAATAGTTAAAAAGGTGATATTTGAGAAGCAAACATTATATATTCATCTTTTATCCCTTTGTCTTGTCTAAGTTTTTTTCAAAATTGAAGGTATTAAAATATTTTTATTTTTTTAATTTATTTATTTATTTTTCATTTTTTTGTTACAAAGTACATTTGAATAGTTCTTAATATGGCCCAAGTCTTATGTTAGTCAAAACATAAAATCCTTTTTCTTTGTGGCTTTTTGCAGTTTATCCAAGATGGTCTGACACAAAACCCTGTTAAAAGATATCCTATCAAACATTTCTACCCATGTGTCTGTGCGTGCAGGCATGCCTGTGAGCTTTACAATAAAAACCATCTGTTCCTGGAGTGTGTATGTAAACAAATGTCTTGGGTTTACCAAGCAGACGATATATCTCTTGGACCACTACCATCTCCACTGCCATTCCAAAGAAGGCAACATGATGCTCCCCCATTTGTTTAAGTATAGTTTACTTGTAGACTTTATATTTAGTCTCTGAAGATAATCTTTTTTTTTCCTTTCTCCTCTTTCCTTCCGCATGCTTAGCCTCAATTAAAAGTTTATCTCTCATGAAATATTAATCTTTTGTGATAATGTTAAATCTACACAATTTTTTATTCATTTCATTCCAAGCAAGGTAATAAAGCCACTAAGACACAAGGGGTTACTGAGAGTATAAGTATATATGTGAATATAAGAAAAAAACGCTATTAATGAGAGAACGTTAGGCAGTAGATAACGATTGACTTTTTGCATTTAAATATTTGAAGATCATAGCTGACTGGGAAGCAAGAAGCCAGAAGAGATTTCCACAAGCGAGAAGTGTGATGGAGAAACTGTTAGCATAGAACTTACGGTTACATCTAGCGATTTCAGCTGTAAAATGATGAAACTTTGCCCAAAATCTTGTAGTACGCTTAATTCCATAAAGTCTAAGTACCATAGAGGAGAGTTCATTCGAACAATTATCATGAAAGTATTTATAGAAACAGCACAGGGAAGCTGCATTCTGGCAGTGGGAAAATGACTGAAGGTGAGAATTCACTTAACAGGTTTTTCAACTAAATAAGATACTTAACGTTGGTTGACAATGATAGATTTTAGATCTCCGAATTGAAATATTTAAAATTATGAGACAGAAAAAAAAAAAAACCTAAGTTTGCTATTAACTAGTTTACCAAGCTAAATATCAAAACAAATTGTTAGTACAAGGGAGATAACTAAAAAAGTTACAGACGAAAATACTGGTTTATTATTTAGTAAGATGTTTTATAAAAGTATTAGTTATTCACAGAATATTATTGTGCACAGTTTGATATGAAGTTTTATGAAAAAAAAAAAAAAAAAAAAAACGAAAAAGCAAAATCATCAAATCACCACGTGGTAAAAAAAAATATTAATGATGAGTCACTTGTTTAATGTTTTATCCCTTTTTATTCATTTACTAGTATACCTGGGCTGTCAAAAATGACAGCAATTGTTAGAAAGTTTTAATATATACCTTTGTCTATTAAGTGATCATCTTGTTTCATTGCATTTTAGTGTCTCACATAAAAAGATTGAATAAATAAGACTGCAATCAAAGAAACAGAAGTAAATCAGCTGGTTAATTAAATGGTTTATTTTGCTTGAGGAAATAATTTTGTCTAAATGCAGATAAATATCTTATTTCTACAGATTATTAAAATGACTAAGGGAAGTAATTGCTCATAAATTTGGTAAAGTTGATTTACCTCCCTTTCCACTACAGATGTGACAGGAAAGATATAAATACACATTGATAATTATATGGTTTGATGATTTTTTTTTTTTTTTTTTTTAATGACACATGGTGTTTCTTCAGGTTAAACATCTGAGAAATGCACAAATGTTCTTTAAATAGCAAATATTAATATAAATGCAACATAGCAGTATCTTTTATTGTGAGTAATTTTATTTTTCTGTATGTAAAAAAAAAAAAAAAAATTTTTTTTTTTTTATAATAACTATTGCTCTACTGGTATTGAGCCATCTTTTGAATTAATGCTGTGAACATATTATATACATAATTTATATTCTTTTTATTCTTATTACATGTGGAGATGTATGTATGTATGTATTTGTGTGTGTGTGTGTGTATGTATATATATATATATATATATATATACACACACACACACACACACACACACACACACACACACACACACACACACACACTAGAAAAATTGGTCCCTTAAGTCTGTTACTAGTACGTAGTTAACAGGAAATAGTTCTCTTCCTCTCCTACTTCCCCCGTCTCTCTCCTCCTGTCCCCAATTCCTCCTTTAAATAACCTGTTGATATGATTTAAGAGTTTTTGATAATTTATTGCAGGCATAGTAAGACTGTCTGGAAAAAAAGTGTTGACTTTTACATTTCTTCAATCTTTCAAACTTAGAACAACCTTATGAAATCAGTTTTTAAAATTAAATTTAATCTCCAAAGTACTTAACACTAAACTTACTTTTTGTATTCTTACTTAATATTTCTTATCTTTACTATTTTTTTTCAGTTGATAGCTTAATATCAAAAACTTCTCAGAGATATTAAAGTAGTCTTTTTGCTTTTGATATTTTTACCTCTGTTGTTCTATGTAGACAAGATATTGTGTATATTAGATATTACATTAACTGCCCTCATCCAGATCCACCTATATGGATAGCTTTATTTTATTTTAGTAACTTTATTCTTCTTCATCTAAAACAACTGCTTATAAAGCAGTAACCTACTAACATGATAAAAGCTATGGATTTAGATTTGACCCCAAAATAAGAACATTGTGACAGGCAAAACATGGCGAACAACTAAAATTCATTTTAGTCATTTTATTTGCTTCTTATGCAAACTAAAGCAGACAAAATAGCCTTTAAATATTGACTAGCAATTCTTTGTTAGTCAATATTTAATGTGGTGTTTATTGCTTCCATAAGTGACTTGATTTCTTTGCTCTGAAAGATCTACTGACTATTGTACTTTAAATAGTAAAGAGTTTCTCTTGCAGGATTCAGAGAGAAAACAATAGAATTTTATCACGAAAGCATTCTTTTGAGGAATGCTGATTTTTTTAAAAAAAAAAAAAAAAAAAAAAAAAAGCTGTGATATTTGACTTTTGGCTGGTAATATAAAATTCTTTTCTTTTTCTTTGGGTAACAAAAAGTTTCTATCTTATTCTTACTTAAATTACAAATAAGGCAATGATATAATATATATATATATATATATATATATATATATATATATATATATATATATATATATATAAAAAGTTAGTTATCTGTCCATCACATACTATCTGTGCATGTGTGCCATTTAATATATGCACAAGCATACACACACTGTTTTGAAATGAGATATTGGAATAATACATTCTTTTTTTGCTCAGTCTGGACAACCCCTACCTTAAGCTGAGCAATAAATTTGAGAAAAATTAATTTTCTATTGCTAAAAATGCAATAATTGTAAGACTTTAATATTGAATTTTGGGGATTTTTTTTTTTTTTTTTTTTTTAAGTAATGTTTGTCATGGATTGACACACACACACACACACACACACACACACAAGGAATGAAAATGAAATGGACATGTGTTGAGGCTGCTGGGTAATGGTCAGAAGTGGCAGAGTATAAGTCAAAATGTGCAATTCTTTGAAGTCTTTTTCTTCTGTATTTAAACTGAATATATTTTCTAATGATTATATTTTAAGTGAACAAACAATAAGTAAACGTGTGCTATGATGGCGATGAGAAATTAAGCATTCAAGAGTTTTAGATTTTTAGCTATCCCCACTTGTGAGTTTGCTGTTAATTACCGAAAGATGAGTGAAATTTTACAACTAACATTTGACAAGATTAAAGAGCATTTTGATTATTCATTCATATTCAACTGAGGTTTTTTGTTTTTGTTTTTTTTTTCTTTATAATAATAAAAAGAAATAAAAAAAAAAACCCTGTTCCAAAAGACAAAAAAGTGAAGAATTTGTAATTGCATTAAATTTTTCTCATTTCTTTTGCCCAATGCCAGCTGTCAGTACCAAGTGGAATGTCTGCACCAAATTCTGCTTTTAGCTAAACTAATTATTGTTGGAGTTTCAAAATCCATAACTCATGTTGTATAAAACTCTAATTTCTTATGCTGTAACTACTCAGTTGCTCTCACCCCTGAATTATTTATTTAAGTGTTGCTAAAAAAAATTTATGTCTTTGAGGAAATTTGAGGAGGAAAAAGAAAGACAATAATGTTTCTAGAACATTCTAGATTTAATGGAATATTGATTTTAGTCTAGAATTTTGAGAAAAGGTATTTCAATTTTTGGAAGTTAAACTGACTTTTGCAGAATCAATTTCATATATTGGGAGTCAACAAAAAATAATTTTGTAATCTTTATTTCATGATTAAATTTTTTTGAAATTTTATATAAGTATAATTAAATTATAAAAAAAATGCTTGCTTTCTTAAATGCATCTGAATACAAAATAATAATTGCTAATAAAATAACTTTAAAATAATCTGTAGCACAAAAAAACATTCTCTAAGGTTTAGACATTAAACTTGCATAATGTTTAAAATTATTTTTTTTAAATATTTCAATCTTGGTTCTCTGCCATTAATTGAAAGTATTTAAGGAAAAACTGAATTAAACTGGGACTTTGGACAGATTATGTACATATTTGACTTGAAGGTACAACTTAGAAAAATACAATAACAAGATTAAGCAGATGGACTATGTCAGCTAAATTTAACCTCTCTATAGAAATGATTTAATTCATTTGTGAAATAAGTACTAAAAGTTTCATTAAATTCTGACAATTATTCAATTTTTGCAAGTATTTTCAAATCTGTATTTTTTCACTATGAAAATAATTATTATACTAAAATTAGTATAGTAATTTTGCTGATGCAAGAAAAACAATATATAAACAAATTTCAAAACATTCTAAAAAGGATTATATATATATATATATATATATATAATCAAAAAATCTTTTGGTTTTCCTTTTAGTAATAACAAAGATTTTGATGATAGTTTTGTTTTTAAGTTTGTGGAATTTTTTTTTTTTTTTTTTTTTTTTTTTTTATGTACATACATTTTTAGCAAATCCTTAAAGACACACACACATATATTAAATAATTAAGAGACAACCTTAAGGTTCCATGGCTATAATTTATTTCCCTAGAAAATACATTTTTCCTGGTTCATCAGGTCACATCTCTAGTTACAAAAGAATTTGGTTTCTTTTTTTAATAAAGGTTTTTGAGGAATAGCTTTAGATTGATATAAGGTGACAGATGGTGGGAGGACTATGGAAAGGTCTATCTTCGAAATGTAGAGATGAGGTTGTTTTTAAATTATCTTTAATAATTTACTTAGGTTCAAGTGTACTCAGTTAAGAGGCCAGACAATTTGACCTCTTAAATTAGTGAAATTTTGAAAGCCTGGAATTCATTTCACCAAAACAACACTCAGAAGTTAATCTATTCTATGCAAAAATAACTGATTTCTATTGATAGTAATTATATGAAACTTTCACATCAATAATACTATATAATAATATGCAAAATATTAAAAAATTAGCTCAATTGCTAAAGTTTAAAAATAAAATTCAACTGGCCTTATAATTATGCACCACACTGTGTGTGTGTATATATATATATATATATATATATATATATATATATATATATATATATATATATAGTCTGTGTATGAGTGTATATATTCTGTACTAATTTCCAATGACTATAGTGTAATTAAATAATTTTTTTTATTATTCAGAAAGATAAAGAAATTCAAATAGCTAAAATTGAAATACCAGCTTATACTTACTCTTCCAGACAAACATGGTTAGTTGTTTTGCTTTGACTCTTGGGATAGAAATGCCACCATTTTTGTTTTCTTTCGGCTGGTCTGCTTCTGCATATACAAATGCTTGTAAACTGTAAAATCAATGGATTGTAATTTAATGAATTTATTCGTGGTGAGTTTGGCTTGCAATAAACCAGACATCAAACTTCAGATGAATAGAGCCCAGGCTTGAAATATCATTTATCTATATTAATATATATATTTGTCGATATTAATACTGAAGTATCTACCTTATTTCCTATGCTAAAAATTAAAATAAAGCTACACCCACTTTTTAAATGATCAAATGGATAAAGGCGTATTTTTTTCTCTAGTTTTCTTACTTACCATCTCCTTTTTTTTTTTTTCTTCTCTTGCTTTTTAAAATACTCTTTTCTAAAAGGTAGTTGACAGCTTATATAGTGTATGTAATACTTTTCACAGTTGGTACAGATGATGTGTGAGTAGTGTAATGGTCATTAGTGCACAAAGTGGAATTGGCACGCCCATTTCCACCTTGTCTCTTGCATTTACTTTCATGTACAAGCTCTTGGAAAAGGCATGAATCCATTTCCCACCTCCAGCTATGGCTTATATAACAGGGTAGATTGGTGTTTTGAATCTTGATTGTCCTCTTCCTAGATGGCCTGCCAATCTCTGAATTCAAAATAAGGCAACAGGAAACTACTCCTATCTTTCCCCAAAAGTTATGGCTGTTCATAGATAAAGAAATGGAATTTGTGGAGAGCCATGATCACCTACATCCTGGAAAAAAAGACGCAGATCAGAAACTGATTCGTGCATAAATATGGAATTTGTGAAAACCACTGGGATGTTTGTTTTATTCTGTTGCCAGTGTTTCCTCCTGTAAGAGCATTATCAGAATAACAGGACAAATTGTTAACATACTAACCTTAGTCCTTAAAAACATTATGGTTAATTTGAAAATTTTTTACAGTTATTAAAATTGTAAAATAAATATCTGTGAATAAATTAAATTTATAGATAGTAAATGTGTTAAAATAAGGAACAAATAGTAAACGTTTAAAGAAATATATTAAAATAAAATGAATTAAAATTACGGTAAGAAAAATAAATTG
This sequence comes from Acanthosepion esculentum, assembly GCA_964036315.1. Lineage (NCBI taxonomy): Eukaryota > Metazoa > Mollusca > Cephalopoda > Sepiida > Sepiidae > Acanthosepion > Acanthosepion esculentum. The sequence continues at coordinate 19,477,161 of OZ038519.1, forward strand.
CATATATCCAAAGAAAAATGTTGTTATTTAGGTGCTAAGGAAAATATAGAATCAACTTAAAATTTATTGAAATTTTTATTAAAATATATAATCTTTTAATTATTATTTTAACCAAAAAATGTGATATCAGATTTAATTTTGATAGCTGATTCAATAATTCTTATAGAAGATTTATGAATAAATTTAACTATTTTGGAATTTTTAAAAATCAAATTCTCTCTATATGTTTTTGTTATAAACTATTTCTGTTGTTTTTGTTTTTTTTAATTGAGTTCATCCCAAGCAAGGTTGTAAGGCCATTGAGACACAAGTGATTACAGGGTGTGGAAGAATTAGAAACAGAAACATTACTAATAAGCAAGAACAAAGAATAATTAGGACAGTAGATAGTGATTGACATTGCATTTACATTTTTGCACATTAAAGTTGACTGGAAAGCATGAAGCTAGAAGGGAGTTTCATAACTGAGAAGTGCAAGGAGAAAAGAAACTGTTAGTATAGAATTTACGGTTACATCGAGACAGCTCAGCTGTAAATTGATATTTCATCACCATTACTATGAAAGTATTTATAGAAAAGGCACAGGAAGGCAACTTTATGATGATAATGTTATTCAAGTGTTAAGGAAAATAAAGAATTTAATAAAAAAATTTTATTAAAAGGTTTAACAAGTATATATTTTAATAATACTTTCTTTATTTTAACCAAAAAAAGGGATTAAAAACCTTACCTTTTGATGAATCAAATTTAATCATGATACCATAGCTGATTCAAGAATTCTTCTAGAAGATTTATGATGAATAAACTTAACCATTTTGGTGTTTTTAAAACCAAAAGGATGCTTTGTATATTGAATATGGAAGAATAATCTTTAATGTATTTTTAATTTTCTCTCTCTTTTTTGTTTATAGATATTTTTTAACTTGCTTGTTTCACAAATATAAAATATTATGTCATTTACTAATAATCACAATGCTTCAGTCAGTGTAACCAGACTCCCTTCAAGTATCTGTTATTAATCTTCCTGAAATTTTGGTCAGAATCTGATATTGTTCTCATCCTGTTATTTTACTCTCCTCTTTCACTGGACTGGAGTAGTCTGAAAAGAGGGCAAGAACAGTGCAGTTTTGTTAGACATTGAAACAAGGAATGCAATATTTATGCTCACAAGGATATCTTAAAGAGTAATACAAAGACAAAAGGATGTATACCTTTGGTTTATAGATTAAGCAGAAGCATTTGATAGTCACAAAGAACTGTTTGAGCTGACAGGTAGGCTTGATTTATTTGGGAAAGATATTAGAATAATCCAGAACTTACTGGAGCAAACTGCCTGCAGTAAATACACAGTGAAAGAGGTGTAAGACAAGGATGTGTCATCTCACCAGACTTATTCAATCTATACAGTGAAGCAATTCTGAGAGAACTAGAAGTCTTATCAGGATTGATTATTGGTAGCCACAATCTTAACAGTATAAGATATACAGATGTCACAGTTGATAGAAAACCTGGAAAGTAAATCAGGTACTCCTACTGAAGGTAATAAAGGAAAGTGTGAAGAAAGGACTAACCATCAATTACAAGATAGAATGCATGGTTGCTAGCAAAAGAAACAGGCCAACATACAAATTGGTTTGGTTTATTTTGTTTTATATCCACCACAATGGTTATTTAATTTTGATAAGATTTTTTTTTTTTTTTTTTTTTATGTATTCGTATGACAAGAATATGTATTCTTTGTAAGAAATCAGTTTGTAGATCAGGTTTCATTGACATAATTTTGTAAAGAGTGTTTTTGTCGAGTCAAATGTATTGCTGGGGGATTTTTTTTTTTAAATGTATTGCTGGAATTTTTACTCTAAAAATCTGTTTTTATACGTTTGTAGTGTTTTAATCCCTGTTTGGGGGTTAATTAACAGGTGCTACCACCCCAACAAATTGGAGATACCAAAATTTAAACAAGTACAAAAATTTAAATGTCTAAGAATTGTTTTAATGAGGACGGAAAATATAAACCCAAAATCTAGAAGTGCATTGGAATAGCAATAGATGCCTTCGAAAAGTTAAGCAACAGGAAAAGTATTAAGAAACAGGAAAATTTTGTTAGAAACAAATAAGAGAGTATTGAACTGTTATGCAATATAAACTCTCCGATATGTCAGTGAAGAAGAGACTTGAGGCAACAGAAATGTTGTTCTGCAGAAGGATGCTGAGAATACCAAGGATTGAACAAGTGTGCAGCAGCAACAAGGTTTTAGAGAAAATGGAAACAAAAGGGACACATCTATTTAGAAATCAGAAAGAGACAATTGATGCATAACGAGGAAAGAGGGCTTAGAAAATTTGATACTCACAGGACATATTGAAGGCAAGAGGGATGGAGGAGAGCCGTGCATAATGAGTTGATTTAAAGGGTTGGCAGAACAGGGATTAATAAAGATAGCAAAAAGACAAATACTGCTAAGAACTATAAAGGACAGGAAGTTGTGGAGAACCATGATTGTCCACTTCCAGAAGGTACATGGCACATAAAAGAATTTAAACATGTAACTAGATTCACTGAACCAATGCTTTTATCCACCAGGCCATGTGTCCTATGGTTGAGTAATATTAAATAAATAAAACTATTATTTATATGAATTGAATACAGAAACTTATAGCTACTTTCTTACGGTGTTTTTTTTATTTTTTTTTTTTTTTTTACCTCAAGCAAGGTGATAATGCCACAAAGGTGCAATGGGATTACGTCCATTTTGGTTATAATTTATTTTGTGAATATTTCTATGTATTTATCTCTTCAGACTGAAAGTGCTTTATATATATATATATATATATATATATAAATATAGTCTTAAAGTGTGCTATATTTATGGGGTAAAGTGCTCAATATCAGAGATAGAGCGTGTGTAAATATAAAAGTGGACATGGAAGTCAGCACTTAGAGGCGACAGTCTGTTTCATGCTAGTGCAATCGCCTGACGATTGCACTAGCATGAAACAGACTGTCGCCTCTAAGTGCTGACTTCCATGTCCACTTATATATATATATATATATATATATATATATATATATATATACACACATACACTGTTGAATATGACAGACAAGGAAAGTTTAATTAATTTCTTTAGTCTTTCCAGCATTCTTATATATTTTTTTTTTTCTATTTGGTGGAAGTAAGGGAGTACAAAAATAGTCCATATTGTCCCAAGCACTTTTGGCCACTTTAGCCATTTTCAAGGGGGGGCTTTGTTTTAGGTGTTGTTAATTTCTCTTCATGTCTTGAGTGTTTAAGACAATTTTTCCACTCCTGTACTCCCACCAAACAGAATGCTGGAAAAATAAAATTAAAAAAAAAAATACATTTTCTTGTCTGTTATATTCAACAAAACGTGTTTAAAAGAAGTATTGCTGCCCAAATATATATGTTGTAACCTAGGAAAGATTACTGAATGAGGAATAACCAAAAACAGGTTGGAAATGGTAATCTTTATAAAATCAACAAAATACAATGCTCGCCAGAGGCGTGAAGTAGGTAAACCACTGCTAGTGATGAACTATTTAGACACCATATTACCTCCACTTACAATAGTGTCCAACGTATTTATGAGGAGTGTGACATACCCGTTAATGTTCACAGGTACAGTATATAACAATATATGTTTTAGGTAAATGAATGGCAGTAAAAAAATTAAAAAAAAAATTTTTGTGACATGTTTTGTTCTCTAGTAAGACTTTATCAGACTAATGTTTTTGTTGATGGAATTAAATGTGTAGAAAGGTGAGGGGGGAATATAAAGACACTAGCATTGGTTATAATTATACACTGATAGGAAACCCTTTTAAATGTTGAAACACAGATTTTTTTTTTTTCTTTAGAAGTGTCTGGACATATAGTTGAGCAGATTTCATTTAGTTTCCTTATGATTTTGTTTTTATCACTTTCCTTATTAAGTATCCTACATTGTGATAATAGAAATGTTTTCTAGGATTAGTAAAGTTTAAAAATGTCTATTTTTTTTTTTTTAATCCTGAATGGATAGGCCAAAGTCTTAATCCTAAACTTACTTCTTGGGTCAGGTCTGCGAAAGACAATCCTCGTTGTGCCGCTTTTGCTGAAAGACAGTTTCATTGCGTAATATGAGAAGACACTAACTTGTTAGTTACATGGAAAGTGAAAAACACAGGAAATGTAGAACTTCTGTTAGCACGTCACAGATAAAAAATTTTAAAGTATGCTCATCAAGAACTAACTCCATGTCAGACAGAGTTAAGACAATGAGTGCCATTATATTTGTAGTAGAGATGTTACATTGTATATGATGAGAAACTTTATATTCGACAATGTGTGCTCCTTTGTCCATTTATTTTTTTTAGCTGTGTTCCAGTACAAATGTCTAGTGCCTGTTTGGCATGCCATGTTCACAAATTATGGAATTTCAATAGAATTTTTCAGGGAATTTTATTCAATGATTAGATTAGAAACCCTGAAGGGTCTCTGAGTATAAAAATATTTTCAGTGCCAAGGTACTGACTGGTGGGAAGATTGGAATAATCAGTTATCATGGGTTGTTGAAGATGTATTAAGATGCTGAATAAAACATCAATACAGCCACAAGAGGCGACTAAATGTTAAATAAGAAATGAAAAAAATAAACTCTATTAAGGAGAGAGAACAATAAAAAAGCAGGAATTAAAAAAAACAAAAGATAATGATTGACTTTGCATTTAAATTTTTGAAAATCAAACTTTACTGGAAAGCAAGAAGCAAGAAGTTCCACAATTGAGAAGTGTGAGAGAAGAAACTGTTATTAAAAACTGATGGCTACGTCTAGCATTTCAATTGTAAAATGAGACTTAACTGCCAAACTAGTACAACACTTAATTTCATAATGTAAAGTCTAGGTACTATAGAGGAAAGTTCATCAGAACAATTACCATGAAAGTATTTATAGAAAAGGCACAGGGAAGCCACATTATGGCAGTGGGAAAGGGACTGAAACTGAGATTGACAGGGAAGCAAAATGTCAGAAGAGAGTTCCCCTGTTAGCATAGAACTTACGGTTGCATCTTGCCATTTCAAGTGTAAAATGACGAGACCTGGCCACCACTCTAGTACTGCATTGAAATTCATAAAGTCTAGGTACCATAGAGGAAAGTTCATCAGAACAATTAGCATGAAAGTATTTATAGAAAAGGCACCGGGAACCTCTATTACGGCATTGGGAAAGAGACTGAAGCCAAGATATCAGGACCAATAACATTGCAGATTCTTCTTTGGATTTTATCAAGAATCTCTAAATATACAGCAAGAGCAGCAGACTAGATGTGGCAACAATATTCAAATAAAGGGCAAATTGTACACTTATAAATATGTAAGATAGATTTGGTCAAGAAAATTGTCTCACATGACACCGTGAACCACCTTTTCTAGCAGCAGGCCTAACAATTGATTCAGTATAATCTTTCCACTTTATATCAGAGGAAAATGTTAGCACAATGATTCACTCACCTGGAGGTTAGCATCAGCCATGCTGATGGAAGGAATAAACCGTTCTCTCAGACAATTAAGAGAGCAATTTTGTTTTGGAGGTGTTAAAATTTTCAAACCATTCCTTGCCCCAGTTAACAACAGATTGTAGCTCGCATTTCAGATCGGCTGCCAATATGGCTGCCAATATGACCTTCGGTCAGACGTACTATTAAGACAGAAATAAATAGTCGTGCCATCAGCATAGATACAGAGTTGAGAACTGATGACATCAGAAAGGTCATTGATGAAAATTAGGAACAACATAGGGCTTATTAATCTATATTTTCTCCACCCACTGCTTGCAAATATTTTGACAAAGATTGGTAAAATTCTTTTCTCACAGTTTTGTGTTGTCCTGCCATTCATAGATGAGAATTACAATTCCAATGCAAAATTCATCACCTTTATTTTGTTCCTTTGTGCATCGGTGTATACAATGAACAAGCCATTGATGTTTTCGAAATTGACATAGTTATTGTGAAGAACGCAGTCTGTACTAGTTGATGTGCTGCACTTTTGGACTTGTGAGAAAAAATGGATTTTCTTCAAATGGGGTGGTTTTCTGTGGTTTTTATTTCCATTTGAGTCCAGCTAATTCTTTTGTTGGCTTTAGACAAGACATCTCAACTAGTCTGACCAATATGAACCCATTGGATAAGTCAATATGGCTATTTGTAGTAGTGGGTAATGAAGAGGACTGCATCCTTAAATTGCAAGAAATTGTTGATTACAAGGAAATAGATGTTCCCTGGAGACTTGCTCAAAAGTATGTCAGGAGTATCACAGTATAAATTCAATACATGTAAAGATTATTGCCCATAAGTTAAAAATATGGCTTAATATAAACATTTGTAATATTTACAAAGATTAACTGAAACTTTTGCTTTTCTTTCTGTGGCAATTACAGAAAACCTCATTTAGTTCTTAATTCTAAATATTTCTTTTGCTGGGCTGATTTTAGCAAAATTAATTACTTCTATATATTTTTTTTTTTTTTTTTTTTTTTTTTTTTAAATGCCATGTCCCTTCAGGATGGCAGTGACCATAGCTTTCTACAGATTTCTTTTATTATCTGTGAATTATGAAGGCTTCATGGGGAATAATAGACCGGTTTCTCATTGCCGCCTTCACAATTTTGAATCGTCTTTCTCCTAGACTGGTTACCAACCAAGACTAGAGGCCAGTCTATCCTGCTATTTACCTGATAAATGGAGAGAGAAGAGATTTCCCAAGAGCATTGGTAGGAAAGTGAATGTAACAAGCTGAACTGAAATTTGAACTTTGCAATTCTACTTTCTGTGCTGAGAATTTATATTTTAGGCACCTAACGAAGTAGGTGTAAAAAATTTTAAAAAATCTCACCGTAAATAATAATTTGAATAAATTACTTGTATGCAAATTTGATGTGCTAAAAGACGAAATTCAGTCAGAATTTTAATTTTAAATTATTGTAAACTGAAGGAGATATATATATATATTAGTAAATTGTTGCTCTCTTTTTATTTTGTTTTTATTCCAGATTTTGTGACCTTGTACAAAGTTTTCAATGAAGCAAATGAATAGATACCAAACACTTTTTTTTCTTCCTCTAAGCAAAAACAATAATGGCAGCCATAAAAATCCTGAACATAGTTTTTTTTTTTTTTTTTTTTTTTTTTTGTGCTTCACATTCCGGAAGTGCTTATCAGATCATTGTATACTAAAAATAATCCTCACTTTTAAGGTCTACTAATTTTTGTAGACTTATTTACCAGGTTTATCTTCTATGCAGGGTATTGTTTCTTTGCACTAAGGCTACCTTAACTTTTCCTTAGGCAAGAAAACAATATTTAAATGTGGTCTTCGCTTAATTGCTGTGTTTTGTATAACATTGCATATATGAAGTGAATTTCGTTTTCTTTATCATTTTTTTTAAATTGCCGAGTTAAAAAGCTACTTACAGTATTTAATAGTAATTTTGAAACCACAAAATATTAGCGCATTAAAGATTATCAAAAATAAATTTTTGTTGCATAAAATAAATGCTTTTTTTTTACCATTCGGCTGTGGACTTATATATATATAAATTTCTAAGAGAATAGAATCCAGGTAGAGCTCAATGTCCAGGACAGAGCAAGAATATAAAAAGCTCAAACACTAATATTCTGTGCTTTTAATTTATTACATTGGAATTGTAATCCAGATCCAATTCATTGACGAACTGGATTGTGATTACGATTCCAATGTAATAAATTATAACCATGGAATATTAGTGTTTGAGCCTTATATATATATATATATATATATATAATATATATATATATATATATATTTCCTTCGTATTAAGTAATAGGAAAAATTTCTTGAAGACTACCTCCTTAATTTATTTTTGTCTATCATCCTGAATGTTCAAGAAATCTCATTAAAGACAAATTTGCACTCTCTGGCAGGATTTAGAGCTGCACCCCTTAGGCCAGAGGAAGCGCCACTTTTAAGCCCGGCAAGCTTTAACCAACTTTGGTTTCGCCTGACCAACTACTTTTCGTGGCCAAGTTGGTTAACCTCCAGGAGAGTGACTCATTGTGCCTTATCGGCCTAACATTTTCCGCTAACATGAAGTGGAAAGATTATATCGAATCAATTGTTAGACCTGCGGCTAAGAAAGTTGGCTTCATGTTGTGCTAGACAATTTCTCTCCCCAGAATCTATTTTAGATTTTAGTCTACCGTTCATCCTTGCTTTGAATATTGCTGCCACATCTGGTCTGGTGCTCCTGCTATATATTTAGAGATTCTTGATGAAAACCTAAAGAATCTGCAATATTATTGGTCTTGACCTGGCGTTTTCTGGCTTCTTGCTTCCAAGTCAAGTTTGATCTTCAAAAGTTTAAATGCAATGTCAATCATTATCTTTTGTCTTAATTCTTGTTCTTTTATCTTGTTCTCTCTCCTTAATGTTTTTCTTTCTTGTATTCTCTAATCTCAGAAACCGCCTTGTGTTTTAGTGGCTTTATTGCCTTGCTTGATGTTACTTTTCCTAAACTGACTGCCATCCAAGGCTAGACAGCCCACACTACTATTAACCCATTCCGATACTGTTTATATTTTGATAATTTGAATTATTGAGCTTTTTGTTGTCATAATATTTTGACAAATTCATTCTCCAACCTTCTCAATCTATATTCTCTTATTGTTATAAATTTGCTTAAATGTTTAAATTGTAAACTTCAGACCTTTCTGCCTGTCTGCTGTTTTACACATTTACAAAGTGACATTTGTCATCAAATATTCATGGGGTGCCATTAGCATTCTGTATGAAAACTGATCATTAACATTCTGAAAAGGTTTAAAGACTAAAAACCTTGTTGCTTTCGTACTGCATTTAAATGTCATGCTAAATATTTTAAAAATTTAGATGGTCTGGAAGCAAATCAGTTTTTATCTTTCATATTGTCAGTAAAATTTAACATTCTTGACAAATTTCCTTTGTATTAAATGATAGGAAAATTTTCTTGAGGACTGCCTCCTATGGTTAGTTGATTGATCAAAAAACTCTTTTCTAGATCAAATGCAGCAACTTTAAAGTGGAATATCGTAATATGTAAGTTAGTAGTTTTAGTAGGTTTTCTCTCTTATGTTTTTCTCACTTTTTCTTATTTTCTCATGCACCCTCTCTCTCTCTATGCCTCTCTCTATGCCTCTCTCTCTCTACACGCCTCCCTCTCTCTCTACACGCCTCCCTCTCTCTACACGCCTCCCTCTCTCTACACGCCTCCCTCTCTCTCTACACGCCTCCCTCTCTCTCTACACGCCTCCCTCTCTACACACGCCTCCCTCTCTCTCTACACGCCTCCCTCTCTCTCTACACGCCTCCCTCTCTCTCTACACGCCTCCCTCTCTCTCTACACGCCTCCCTCTCTCTCTACACGCCTCCCTCTCTCTCTACACGCCTCCCTCTCTCTCTACACGCCTCCCTCTCTCTCTACACGCCTCCCTCTCTCTCTACGCGCCTCCCTCTCTCTCTACGCGCCTCCCTCTCTCTCTACGCGCCTCCCTCTCTCTCTACGCGCCTCCCTCTCTCTCTACGCGCCTCCCTCTCTCTCTACGCGCCTCCCTCTCTCTCTACGCGCCTCCCTCTCTCTCTACGCGCCTCCCTCTCTCTCTACGCGCCTCCCTCTCTCTCTACGCGCCTCCCTCTCTCTCTACGCGCCTCCCTCTCTCTCTACGCGCCTCCCTCTCTCTCTACGCGCCTCCCTCTCTCTCTACGCGCCTCCCTCTCTCTCTACGCGCCTCTCTCTCTCTCTACGCGCCTCCCTCTCTCTCTCTCTACGCGCCTCCCTCTCTCTCTCTCTACGCCTCCCTCTCTCTCTCTCTCTCTACGCCTCCCTCTCTCCCTCTCTCTCTCTCTCTACGCCTCCCTCTCTCCCTCTCTCTCTCTCTCTACGCCCCCCCTCCCTCCTTACAATTGATGTGTTATCCTGGCCTCTGATGAGGAGCATGGGACCACCTCTAAATTGTTGTTGTTGGATCAGATCCACGCTAACCCGGGCTGGTAGCACCTGTTAAGGGTCCCAGCAATGGGCAAATAATGAGCCCCCAAATGGAAATGACTACATTTTTTGTAGTGAAAATACCAGCAATACATTTATATAAAAAAAAAAATAAATATCCAATAATGCATTTTTATAGTAAAATGACCAACAATATATTTTATCATCTACAAACTATATATCTAAAAAAAAACATGTTTACCCTGAAAATATAAAATTATGGGCAAAATATCTGCGGTTGAAGCCATAAAATTGCATACAAAATATTTAGATTTCAGCATAGAGGTGTTGATATGCCGCTAAAGAAAATCAAACAATAATTGATGGTTAGTCCTTCTTACCTTTTCCTTATTACCTTGTTTAGGGGATACTGCAGTTTTCTTTATATGTCTGCCATCAACGCAGTGTCACCTGTGTATCTTATGATTGTGCCCACCTATAATGAATATTGGCATGGTTTCCAGCCTCCTTGGGTAACTTTGCTGGAGAGGCAGAATGAATCTGGGGAGAAGATACATCCTTGTCTCATTCCTCGTTTTATTTCTGTGTACTTACTCATTTTCTATCCATCTGTAGTTTGTTCCCGGTACAAGTTTGGACTATTCTCGCATCTTTCTCAAATAGGTTTAATTTTCCTAGTAGTTGAAATGGATCCTTTTGCCATACCTTACTTAGGCTATACTAATTTTACTAAGCTTGCTTGTGAAGATAAATGTATAAATTGTTTATCTCTCTGCCACTGGCTTCAATTTTTCTGCCACACTGACATTTCTGTCCCTCTTAAATTAGACTCTTGCTGCTCTTCTTAATCTGTGAGGGAGTGAGAACTGTTCCTTGATCTGTGGAGGAGAGGGAGGGGGAGCAGTTCCTTGATCTGTGGAGAGGAGGGAGGGGGAGCAGTTCCTTGATCTATGTCTTAAAGAAGTGCTGACTACCTACCATACAAGTCGGGATACATGAATAAGCAAGTTTACTCCACAAATTTGATTTTTCTGTTTTTCCCTATTTGGTTCCGCTAATAATGCATTGGCCTAAATACATTTCCCTTGATAATATTGTGCAACTTTTTCCTCATTAAAAAGACATCTGTGCTTTCTTATTCTATATATGTTAGGCAAATTGAATACTAAAAAAAAAATGAAACAAAAATGAAAACTATTTTGATTATATTGTTCTAATACTTACAAAAAAAAATCTAAATTGAATTTAGATTGTTGTTACTTTAACAAATATGCATAACTCCAGCTTTTTTATCTTTGAAAAATTATTATTATTATTCATTTTTTAAAACCTGATTTTTGTATTCAAAATAAACATTTTGGGCTTGTAAGTCTCTGATATTGTAGAAAACATTAGATTAGGAAGAGAAAGCATCTTTTCTCTTCTGAATTGTTTGGCCTCAGTGGATTTCTTCTTTTACTTCTGTAATTGGATTTCTGATCTTTCCGTTGCAAATGTGACTTTTAAATGATTTTCCTACATTCAGATTCTACTATGAAAATTTATTCATGTTTTATTTTCTATTTTTATGAAGACTTATTGGCTGTCACAAACATACACGCATTGACTTCAGTAGGATGTCAGAGATTAAGCACTATATTAGAATATGCTTATTCATGTAAATGTATATAAAGAAATTACTTATCATGTGATCAACACACACACACGTGTGTGTATGTGTTTTTTTTTCTTTTTACTTACACTACTTGTCATAAATATTTGGACAAACTTAGAGATTCTAAAAACAGGAACATTATGCAAGAAGGAAGTTAATATCAACAAGACATTTTGTGATACTTTCTGGTCCTGAAATTGTTTTCTATGCTTCTAAAATCTTTGTCAGAATTAATCAAGAAGATTAAAAATCTGAACTCATTGCTCTTTGGAAGAGTTGCCAAAATTGTAATTTGGATTCCCACCCCTGCTCAAAATCTCTAGTGGCCCCTGTAATCTTAAGGAAATAAAAAAAAAATAGATTTTTTTTCTTTTTTAATTAAACACTTCTAAGCAGTTTTGTATATAAAGTACTGCTTATAAATATTTGAACAAATAACAAAACAAAAAAAATCAAAATTTATGATAAATATCAACTCTTATTTTGACGTGTTTTGGCTTACAGCCATATCACGTTGAAACACTAGTTCTTGTACAATCACTGCAGTTAAGCAATATCAAGCCTTGTCAGTACCTAGATGGGTGACTGCTTGGGAATGTCAGGTGCTGTAAGCTTGGATATGTGGGTGGTGCAATGAAAAATAGTTTGCAATTAGAAACTGGAGTCAAGTTCCAATTCCAGTTGGGTTCATTATATTCACTTGCCCACAACTACCTTTTGGGAAAGGTATGAATCCTTTCTTCTCTCCCTCAGCTATGGGTAAAATAGTAAGACTTGTATCAATAAATTATCTACAAAAATAAAATATTTTCTGGCTTTAAATAGCCTGCAAAAGGTTAAGCCATAAAAAACGAATCAAGAGGACATAGGTGATCATAGTTTTCACAGTTTCCTTTTCTTTTAATATTTGTAAAATCTGCATGGCTTGGGATATATACTGATTTACTTTTTCCTTCTCTCTGGTTTTGATTTCAGAATTGTTATTCTCTTAGACCGGTTAGCAACCAAGGCTGGTTAAGCCTCTCTGCTCTACTGTTAACTGATAATTGGGAAAAATGCTGTTAGTCAACACACCAGCATTATATAATGGCTATTTACTCATCAATTGGGCAAGACTATTACTATGAACATTGGTGGATGCCCATATTTGAGTAGACATCCCAGTCTTTTAGACATTTGTACGAAAGTGAATGCATTATACTGGCATGGAATTTTAACCCAGCTCTCCGATTCCACTTTTCCATTACCCCACCTGAACATCCAAGTGGAACCATGAAAAAGGAACATGCAAAATGTAAGATTTCTTTTAATGGAGAATTTTATGTGGAGATAATGATTAAAAGAGGTAAAGTGTTTTACTGACAGCTTGTTATTGTTCGGCTTCTGTGTACTAAGTAAGTGTCCTCAGTTTGTCTTTCATTCTGACCTGAAAACACATTTGTGTGTAAGGAAAGGGGAACAGATAACCTTATTGGACCCAATGACCAGAAAGTGGGTCTTTTTTTTTTTTTTTTTTTTTTAAGCCATTAATGTCTACTGGATTCAAAATTAACCTATTATGAGCTGTGTGTGTCTGTCTGTCTGTGTCTCTCTCTTTCTCTCTCTTTTTCTCTGTCTCTCTCTCTCTCTCTGTATATATATATGAGAGAGAGATGGATGCACGGTGGAGTAATGGTTAGCAGCTTGGATTGAGGAATCGGAGAGCCAAGTTCAAATTCCAGTTGAATCCATTACATTCACTTACGTGTTAATACTCTTGGGAAAGGTAGGAATCCTCTTCTTCCCCCTCCAGTCTAATTTTAATTCTGACCTTATATCCCCCCCACACCTTAACTTTCAGAAAAGAGGTGACAATTTGTTTTTAAATTTTCTTTAAAAACATTTAATCACCAGTTACTGAAGAAGTAGAATCAAAGTATTGAAACATGAAAGCTTTTGTGTAGCAATTTCAACATGTTTTTATCTTTTATAATAAAATATATAATGTGTGAGTGTATGTAAAAACTAGTATTTACACTATTTAGATTGTTCGGGCTGTTCTCGACATTTTGGCTGTTGTACACTTCGTCCTTCTTCAGGTGATATATGTTGAAATTTCACACATGACCTAATAGATAAAAGCATTGGTTGGAGTAATCCAGTGATTTGACCCAAAGAGTTGCAAATTCAATACCTGACCACAGTAGCAATGGACAAAAAACTTGGAGAGTTGTTACTAAAGAGGATTAGCTGAAATTGAGATATCCAGAAAAGGTATGGTATCTCAGAAGAAGAGTGGAGTGTACAATGGCTGAAACGTCATGAATATAACAATAAAGATGAGGACAACAGTCCAAACAATGTAAATAGTTACAGTACTTCAGCTCAGAAATATAGACAGGGGTTGAAACTAGTTGGGATAATATTAAACTGTTCTGTAATACTGTTGAAACTGCTATTTATTCTCTTTATTTTTCTCTTCTTTGAAAACAGGAATTAAAAAAAAAACTCTCATAGTTGCAAAGCAAAAAACTGAAGTTTAAAACCCAGTTGCGATCATTTTCACTTTAGAAAGTCCTGAAAAAAACAGCTACTAGTGATAATAGATAGCCTGATGACATTATATAAAGGATCATCTTGATTATATCACCAGTTTTTGATAGCATTCATTTTAAATATAATTATTTCAGATAGTGTTAATCTTCAGAAATTAGTCTGGTAATTTTATAAGTTCAGGAATGTAATGTGTATGGGTTGGAGTATATTCTCAGTATATAGATGTACTTAAGTTTTTCTAGATGAATGAACAGTCTGGTAATCATTTTTATCATAAAAAGATTTTTAAAATTACCATCAAGTATTAGATTTCCACATTACTCTTACTATAAAATTTATTGAAAGTTCTTCAAGAGTAAAATAAGGTCAGTTCATGTGTAAAATTAAACACTATATCAAATGATTGTTCATATCTGACATTTTCTAACCAGGGTGTTCTAACACATTTCTGCTATTAATTATGGGTTGTTTTTTTTTTTTCTTTAATTATTTAATTTTTTCAATAAATTTAATCCATTTTTTAGATATGTTTTGAATTATATATTTAGCTTGTCTAATAAAGCTTAATATTGCAAAAATCTTTTAACTAGAGAAATGTCTGTAGGCATTAATTTATTTATTTTTTTTTTTTTTTTTCACGTGACAACTCATGATGAAAGATTGGAAAGCATGTTTATACAGTCAAGTTTGTATTAGCTTTTGCTGTTTGGTATCTATGTTTAACTAACACTGGAAGAGAAGAGGCAGGATGAGATGAATTGTTATATGAAACTGCAGTTGTTATATTAAAACCAGTCTTCTTCAATGTGCCATGTCCCCTCAGGATGTGCGTCATCTTGGCTCTCCACAACTTCCTTTCCTTTGTAGCACTGAATAAAATTTCTCTTTTTGTTATCTCTCCTAAACATTGTCCTGCTATCCATTCAAATAAGCTTGTTAGGTAGGTTATGCACTATTTTTCTCTCTCCCTCTTGCCTTCAATATGTCTTGTAAGTGTCAAATTTTCCAAACCCTCTTTCCTTGTACTATTTACTTTGTTCGGACTGTTGTCCTCATCTTTTTTGCCGCATTCATGATGTTTCAGCTGTTGTACATTTTGGCCTTCTTCAGGTCATTGGAATTTTAAACCGAACCATTTATTCCATCCACCGGGGTAGATTGTTCTAGTTTCACATACGATGCCTCTTTTGGATATTTCAACATCAGTTTTGTTCACCTTCATTGTAGCCAGGTATTGAACTCACAACTCTTTAGATCAAATCACTGGATCCAACCAACACTTTTATCTACTGGGCCATGTGTTCTCTTTCCTTAGATGTCTAAGAATTTCAACTGTCTCTTTCCAATGCCAATTTTGTTTCTATTTTCTCCAAAAACTTCTTCGTTGCTCACATGTTCAGCCCTTGGTATTCTCAGCATCCTTCTGTAGAATCACATTTGTTGCTTCAAGTTTTTTCTTCATTTTTCATTAGTATTTCTTTCATCTTCATTTCAATTGCTTTATTTCCACTAGTAGTATTAGTAGTAATATTATCTGGAATTTTATTATTATTATTATATGAAGCCTTGTCAATTCTTATTCATTTTTTACTAGTATTTCTTTCATCTTCATTTCAATTGCTTTATTTCCACCAGTAGTATTAGTAGTAATATTATCTGGAATTTTATTATTATTTGATGAAGCCATGTCAATTCTTATTCATTTTTCACTAGGATTTCTTTCATCTTCATTTGTTTTATTTTTATTGTGCAACATTAGTTTCCCAAAGATGTTGCAAATGAAATAATACAAAAGTAGATGGTTGTACAAATAAAAAAAAATGTTTGAATTATGAATTTGATTGCCATGTTTGCATTACTTATTCACATTTCTGAAAGTTGAGACTAAAATCTTTGTCTATTTTATAAGATAAAATATTTGTTCTCCTTTTGTAATAAAAACAATGGTGCCTTCAAAAAAATTTATCAGATGACTACCCAAGGGCTCAGGAAGTTTTAGGATCACAGCATCATGACCATCAACTCTGAGGCCCCAACAGTACCTCATTATACCACCAGACTATGTTGCTTCTCTCTCACTTTGCAGGAATACCAGATGCAGCCTCTTCTCCGATCTTTGATTGATATTAACAAGAGATCTGATATGTCAAGGCTGAAATATAGGCATGTCACCCCAACTTCTGAATATAACAGGTTGAGAAAAGCTCATGTTTCTCCCTTCCCTTGCCTGCCATAACAAAAAGAAGAAAAAAAAACACTTATTCTCTCAAGAGAAACCAGTCAGCAAACAAATAGAACTGAAATAAAAAATTGAATAATTAATGGATAAATAGTCAGGAGATGATTAAAAAGGCAGGACCATCTTGCTGCTTATGTTCTTCTGCCAGTTATTTAACCAATGCAATGATTAGCATTCAGTCTGTGACCAAATCCTAAACCTGCTACCGTTACTCTTCTGGATGATCCCTCTAAGACCCTTTCTGAATTGTGAACACACACACACACACACTAACTACATAGTCTTTGTTTTGTTTTTGGGGTGGGGGGGACATGTTTGAAGTCATGTAATTTCTCTTTCACTGGCCAAAAATTTAAATAATTTTATATTATTAAGTTTCTGATTAAATGATTCCTATATCCTTATATAACCAGTCAAGTCAAAAGGCTTCTTTTGTGCAGTCACTTCCTAGTGACCTTCCCAATTTAGCCAATTCTTGACATAAAATCTGTTGCAAATAGGGAGGCAGTTTGTTAGTTTTTTTTTTTTTCTCTCCCCATAAACCATTCGTCCATACTTAGAATATTGCTGCCGTATATGGTCCGATGTCTCTGCTATTTTGCTGGCACTCCTTGATATGATCCAAAGAAGAATCGGAAATATTATTGGTCCTGATCTGGCAGCTTGGCTTCAGTCATTGTCCACCACCATAAGATTGCCTCTCTCTGCCTTTTTTATACATACTTTCATGGTAATTGTTTAGAAGAGCTCTTTGCTATTGACTATGAATTTAAGCTTGATACTAAATTGACGTTGAGCTAGTTAGATATAACCATATTTTCTATGCTAACAGTTTCTTAATGCATACTTCTCGCTTGTGGAACACCCTCCCAACTCCATGCTTTCCAATCAACTTTAATCTGCAAAAATGTAAATGCAATGTCAATTGCTATCTACTGTCCTCCTGATTACTCTTTTCTCTTTCTCCTCATTACTAATGTTTCTGTTTCCTCCATACCCCTTGTGTGCTAGTGGCTTTACTGTCTTGTTTGGGGGTGATACCAATTAAAAAAACAAAACAAAAAAAAAACATTGTATAGCATAATAATTCTTTTGGTAAAATATAGAATTTCATATGGTATAACTCTGCCCACCACAAGCATTGTTCACCTTGATTTCAAAATATTGTAATTTATTTATTTAATCTTAAGATTTATTTTCAAATAATACAATGTTTTCATTCGTTCATCAAGAAAAAAAATGTTGATAAAATTTCTCAATGGAAATAGAAAAAAAATCTTAAATATTTTATTACCTAATTATTTTGAGAGGAGCAGATGAAAAATATAGAATCTCTAATTAGATGACTTTTTTTTTAAATATCTTAAAAAATGTTAATTTTTACAAAATGGTACAAACCCTGATTTCTTTTGGAAGGAAATCCTGTTAAGATTTGTCCATCCAATATGGAAGGAAGCAGGCATGTGTTTAATCACCTGACATATAATCTGTTTTTTATTTTTTTATTTTTTTTTATGTATGCAATACTAAGATTTTGGCTGTGAGGGTCAGTATCAGCAATAGTTATAACATGCTTGCACATACTGCAAACGGTAGAATATTTTTTGAAAAGGAAAAATGTCTTTTTCCTCCAGTCTGCTTTGACTGAATTTGACTTTAATTTCTTTAAATTTTAATTTGTAAAATGGAAAAGAAATTGAACGGGTCCTAAAGTAGAGGTTTATTTCACAGTGGATCCTTACTTACGACATTGAGGAATTCCTGGTTACTCTGTTACTTATGATGATCATAGTGTTGCATTACATATACCTGAATAATTTACTTTCTTAATTGTTTGGTTTAGATGTATATAATGTTTAAACAGACAACAAAATAATATATCAAAAGATGAAAGCCACACGTTGCTTGCAAAATGGTTTAAAAATGTAATCTTAAAAATCCTTACTTTCAGAATCCTTTCAGAATTCACATATCGTTTTTGTATCAGTTTTAAGTGACACATTGTTTTTTTTTTTTTGGTTTTGTTTTTTTTCATATATTAACTCTTCTTAAAATGAGTTTCCTGCCCATAGATTCAGAAAAAAAGTATTAAGCAGATTTTTTTTTTCTTCATGAAATTAAACTGTAATATTTAACCTTTTATCTGCCTATCATCACTTTAAACTGACATCTTTTCTCCATATATTGGTGCCATTTTGCTTCATTTTTATTTTTATTTTTTTCCAAATGGTAGCTTGGAAAAATTTGCAGCATACTTCAGTGAAATTTTCACTTTAAAAATTATAATTTATAATTATAATTTAGATGTACAGAAAAAAGAAGGCATTAGTGTAAGTTTTTGCCAGGAAGATGTAACCCATATGAATATATGCACCTGCTATATATTTAGATATTCTTGATAAAATGTTATTGGGCCTGTTCTGGCGTCTCTGCTTCAGTCTTTCTCAGCTCCATAATATAGCTTCCCTGTGTCTTTTCTATAAATACTTACATGGTAATTAAGATTTTTTTCTCTCTCTCTCTCTCTCTCTCTCCTTAGTGACTTCATTGCCTCACTTGAGTGAAAAATATGACTCTCCCATCGTTTTCTATGTATGAGGTTCATGCAGCTCAGTTCCTAGAACCAAAAACCAGACTACCCGCACATATCATTTTTGATTCTAGTGGTGAAAGCTTGTGCAGAACCAACCTCACTTTTTGGAAGAGACAAATACAAAGACCTGGTGAACAGTATGCCACAGGGCCCCCAAATGACACTCCACAGATTTTAAATTCAGTGTTATCTCTCTCATAGAATGTTTGCCACACAAAGCTATAGGACCTAGTCTGTCCTGCTATTTAATCCATAGCTTAGGGGTGGGGAGACAGTTTATAGCACATAAGTAAATGTAATGAACTCAACTGGACTTCAAACTCAGCTCTCTGATTCCTCAATCTGAGCCACTATCCACTGTACCATATTCTTCATATCTTTGGTGTATAGGACACAGATTTTGACCTTAAATTTTTTTTGAAGTGGGGAGGGGTCATCTTATACATTGAAAAATATGGTATTTGTTCATTCTTTTTCTGATAGGCATGTTTAATAAAAAAAATTCTTGGACAAAAGTGGATTAGATTTGTCATATCAAAATTCAATTCAATCTTGGATTGAGTAAAATTGACTTAGTTTATTTTTCTCATAGATGCAACAAACATCTTATAAATAAATAAATAGTAAATTCTGTCTGTCCGTTCATGTGTCTGAAATCCTTCTAAATAAGAGCCACACTTGCTCTACATAGACATCATATACTTTTTTGGAATCGTGATGATCCCAAGATTGAAAATCTGCCTTTCATCTGCTGCTTGAACATCCAGGAGGATGAGGAGGAAACGGTTAAAAATTCACATTTTAAAATAAATGAAAAAAAATTAGTGATTTTAAAAGTTTTAAATTTATATTGAGTTTAAAGTAACGCAAAAACTGTGAATTTAGAAATATTTGTTTTAAATTTAGTTTAAAATATCTCCAAAACTTTGCAAACTGTGGAAATCTATTTTCTTCAAAATGCCAAGGAATTGGAGTTAAAGTGAGAGGTTTCTTGACATAAGGTTTGGAATTTCAGCCCAAATCGGAGTTTTGGACCAAATCAGTTTTATGGCCAGAATTTGGCCCAAAGTAGAGTTAAAGCGAAGTTTTGAAGTTCCATAGAGTGAATTGAAGAATTCAGTTATTTCTACAAAATTATCATTGCTGTTTTCTAAGCTGGACTAGAGATCTCTTTAGTTTAGGGGATTTGTTCCGATTAGCCCTCTGCAGGAGTTAGCTGAATAGTACACACAGGGTGCGGCTTTTAAGCTCGTTTCAAATAAAATAGGTTTTTGATGATGTAAGCTTTTTATTACTTTTACAAACTTTTCAAGATGAGTTTCTTTTTTCTTTAGTTTGTGAACGAATTAGTTTCAATAAAAGATAAGCTGACCTTGTTCTCCTCTATAAAATCATAACATTTTTGTCATTAATTTTACTAACTTCATTTTATTCTTTTTGTTGTAATGGATTGCAAAATGATTTAAAATTTTGATAGCGTCAGAAGATTTTTAATCTTTGAAAAAAAAATGTTAGAATTATGCATCTAAGCAATAATTGCTTTAGTTGCTTTTCTTTTCTTTTTTGCCTTTTAAAATATTTTAAAGCAAGTTGTGTATTTACATCAACCTCTAAGCATATGCCAATTCACTCTTCTAGATATAATCTACATTCATTATTCCATAAATGCATACATACATAGCCATTTGGGGGGGGGGGTATTTTTATTTATTTATTTTTTGTTGAGGAAGCCTAGGGATTAATCTTGCACAAAGCAAGGTGGGGCCTGCTTGACAGGATCTCTTGTCATAATGATTTGAGGCCAGGTCTTACAAGGCTGCATGCTCTTCCTGACACACAGCTCGGGCACTCATGGTAGTCCAAGTACACAGTGTTTTTATCAACACACCATGTCTAAGAAGGTTGTCATTCAAGGCTTGAGGCTCTCAGCCTAGCTATATATATATAATCTCACAAACATTGGCCATTAGCTCCTATAAGAAGCTATTTAGAAAGTGACAAGCATGAAAACATTTTTATATATTTTTTAACTTGGGATAATTATAAATATTGTGTAACAAGTGTTAGAATAAATCAAATATTTTCAAAATGAAACATGGAGATTAAAAATGGAATTTTATTTTTTGGCAATGGAACCTCAATTGGAGTTTCAGTGCCAAGAAGATGGAGCCCTTTTCACATGGCCTTACTTGGAACGCAAAAAAAATAAAATCAAGGTTAAATCAGAACACCACAATCATAGAAACCATCATTGAAAGGCTCAGATATGCAAGAAATATAAGAAGCAATCTGATTGGCTGGTACAAAGACCAACCATCTAATCTCAAGGCTTGTATTGCCAGGCTGGTGGATTGGCCCAGTCGTCATCTTCATCAATCAACTTTTTTGTCGATAGATTGACCCTGTCGTCTCCTAAGTATTTAACAAAGCTCTAGTTATGTAGGTCACAGCATATGCATATAAAGACTACTGGACAGAACCCTAATCAGGGTTAAAAGAAGTATAATAGTTCAGCTCAATAGGGTCCTTCATCCTAGACAGACTTCCTATTTTATTAAAAGGAGAAGAGCTGTTTCTCTGGCACCTGATGCTCCCCAAAAGGTAATGCCAATGGGAAGTGGGAGGTACCAAAATCTTAGATGTCATGGATACAATAATACTTTCAAAGAAATTCCATGATTTGTTACTTTGTCTAGAAATTTTAATATTTTTGTACACCTATACTAAAATATGGGGGGGGGGCAATTTTAGTGAAACACCACCAATATTTTTAGTTGATTCTCCTCATGTTCAATATGCCTCTGCCATAGAGATGGTTCATGCATTTCACTGTGACAATGGATAAAATGTCACTAATTTCTGGCTGCTTTAATGCAATTACAAGTCTGTATATAGTTGTGGGTAAGAACAGTTCTTGAAACTGCTTAAAATAGACGATTGTGCCTCCCACAGCATGAGGTTGGCTATGATGTCATTTTTCCCAATTTTGCCGACACCCTTCCGCAAAGAAAAATTTGGCTTTTTTTTTTTTTTTTTTTTTTTTTTTTTTTTTTGACTGTTTACATTGAATTTATGTCTTTTATTTCGATTGACAAACAAAAATTAAAAACATGGCAACAACCTCTTTCTTTATAAATGCTTCATTAAAAATAACTGAGATACTTCTGTTAAGTATTTTTATTATACACAAACAAGAGATGTTTTTTAACTTTAGATATAAAGAGTCACATCCTGTTGAAGACATTGGTTTCCATTTAATAACTGAAGTTAAGCAGCAATGAATCTGGTCAGTATTTAGATGAGGGACTTTTTGGGAACATCTAGTATTGTAAGCAATTGCAAGGGGGGGAGACTGTTCAAACAGATTTCCTGGTACCACCGTCACTATCTGGAAATTTGGTATTTTTGTACACCTGTAGTAAAATATTTTGGATGCTAATTTAATGAAACCCCACCAATTTTTTAATTGGTTGTGTCCAATATGCCTGTGTCATTTAGATCAGTGGTTCTCCCAACCACTAGACCGCAGACTGATACCAAGCCATAGAGCATTTGGTATTTCACACACAAAAAATTAAATATGTGAGAAAGTTTGGTATTTTAGTACACATGTACCAAAAAAATGTTAAACACTACCATGGTACTAAAGCTCATAACGTCTTGGATTTGGTACCAACTGGTTCTTCTAGTGCCAAGGGAGTTTTTACCCAATTTTCATTCTTAGTCCCATGGATGCGTGACTCCCCTTTTAAACATGGCTTTGTGCCACATTTATCTCAAGGAGGCTCAAAGCTAAGTTCCTACTCATGCCCTTAAACTTGTTTTTGTCATCTCTTTTCAGGATCCAGGTGATTATGACTCTTCACATCTAAGTAAATTTAGACTTATTGTCATCGCTCTTTGTCCTTATTTTGTTATTCATTCACAGAGTTTTTGTTTTTCACCTGGTTCTCTGATCTTCAATATGTCCTGTAAGTGTTAGATTCACCATGCACTCTTTTCTCATCACATGTCCCATACATTTCAACTCGTTCTGATTGTAAGTATTCGTTTCTTTGTAGCTCCCATAACACCTACCCTCCAACCTCTCTCTCACAGGC
Source organism: Acanthosepion esculentum (assembly GCA_964036315.1). Taxonomy (NCBI): domain Eukaryota; kingdom Metazoa; phylum Mollusca; class Cephalopoda; order Sepiida; family Sepiidae; genus Acanthosepion; species Acanthosepion esculentum. The sequence goes on from OZ038519.1 coordinate 19,500,305, forward strand.
GTGGATGTGGCGAGTTTTTCACTGCTCTATTGCTACTTCCATGGAAAGAACTCTGACGAACTATATTCTTTGGTTCTGCCAGGTCTAACATTCATGCCAGGATCTGCCCTGCCACTTACAGGGTATCAAATCACCTACATTCCCTCCATATTCCATTGGCAACAGCTTCTTCCCACGAATCACTGTCCTGTGCAACACTCTTAAGAGAAGGCTTCCCCAATCACTACAATCTTAACCTGTTCAAGACTAGAGTTAACTATGATCTTCCCCTCCTATCCATATAAACTACCCCTTAATGTAACCCTTTACTTTGAGTGGCCTTGTACAGGGTGAACCTTAATGGAAAAAAAAAACAAAAAAACAAGTGCAATAGAAGAAACTGTTAGTGTAGAACATGATTACATCTAGCAATTCCAACAGTAAAATGAAACCTAAGAGCCAATCTAGTACTGCACTTAAATTCATAAAGTCAAGGTATCAAAGAGGCCTTGAAAATATTTATAGAAAAAGCTTCCTTATGGTTTTGAAATTCGGTTTTCTTAGAATGGGTTGTCATGGCAATCGTTCTGTTATTTAATCTATATCTGGATGGAAAATTCATGCATATAAGCATTATTGTGAAACTGGGTGTAACAGATTAATTTTTAACTCTATTCATTGATTCTGCTTTGGTGCCAATGTCTATTACTTTCCCCCTCCCACATCCTTACTTAGGGTTGTTAAATGAGATATCAATCTATGCAAATATTAAAAAAGGAATTGCCAATTAAAATGTTTGGGACTTTAGATGTAATAAACCAACTTAGGATTGTATAAAATTTCTTTAAAACAGCAAAAATTAAAATTGGTTGAATTATTATTTTCAGGCATTCTAAAAATATCGTTTGTCATTAACATTTTGGATGGGTTTATCTTCCATTTTCTCTGATTTGGGGAGAAAACTTTGGGATTTATGAAGATGTAAACTGCATTTTTAAAATAAACTCAAATGTGCCAGGTCCTTTTTGTTTATTTCTGTATTGGCTACAAAGTTAAATACAGATGAGTTGGTGACAAAAATCAAAAGAATCTTGTGAAGGTGTAGGATAACGTGTGTGTGTGTGTGTGTGTGTTTTAATTCAGGGCTTTGCTGGAATGGGTAGGTAGATGAAAACCTGGGGACAGTTTCTGCCGTATCAGTCTAACAGTTCCGCTCCCACCCCCAACATTTCTCCAACCATCTCTATATCCCAACATATGGCTGTCAGTGCAAACAGGCAGCATTGAAACTGCACAATCTGTCCACCACCAAGGGCAGATCAGAACCGATTTTCAATCCCAAGCATGACTATTAATACAGACCAGCAACTGGAACTAATCAATGTCCAGCTTGTTGTCACTTGGTTTCAAAAAGTCCCCATCAATTCATTTACTCTTCTGTTCCACCTTTAGTCAAAGCGGATTCCACTTGGAAAATTTCAAAATCTATCCACTGGCTATAAAACTGAAACACTTGGGATCGAGATAAGATCCCACTTTCTTCTACTAAAGGGGTGTCCCATGTATAATATTACAGTTCTAAGTCTCCTTTTCAAACAAAATACTTTGTTAACAATACTAAATATTATAATTTTGTAGATTTAATTCATATTTTTGACAGTTTGTCATTGGCAGATTACTTATCTTTTTTTCTTTTTTTAAATATATTTATCCTTCAAGATGGGTTTTGTATTAGTCATTTCTATTCCAACCTTTTTCATGTACAGTTCTCAGAAAGCTATTCAATTACCAATTTTATATCCTTAATGTCATGTTTCAGACAACATCAACCAGCAGCCTCCTTGAAAAATCAATCCTATAACCTTGAGCCATAGAAGCAAAAAAAAATCCTTGACATTAAAAGAAAAAGTCCTTGACATTCTTGAACACTTACCTCCTTGTAAATTTGCCACGTACTATTTGTAAGAAAAATATTTACCCAAGTATTCGGTTCCTTTCTCTGATTTGTGCCAGTAGTATTTTCTTCAACCCTACCCTATGAAGTTATGGCAACCTACAAATTACCGACTTTTTCTCGCTCCCATTCTGGCATTTACTCCTTTTCAGTAACCGCTTTAGTCATGAACAATTTATTTGTGCAATTATTTGATACTCCAGCTTATCTAATAAGTTCAGTCGAAATTTACCAGATTGTCAAAAGCCAACCAAATCTTTTGTATGAGCCCTTAATCATAGACATGTTCAAATCCCTTGTTAAGAATCTGGCCTCATTTGGCTATAAAAAGCTCTCACTACTTCCGTGTATCTTGATAGCATAAAATGGCTGTTCAAATGCAGTGTTTGTCTGCATCTTCGTTTAGATGTTTAAAGCGCAGATAAAATTTCATAACAAATTTTTGTTTCTCTCTTGGCATTTATACACCATGAAAGTCGGTAAGATCTTGAGAAAAATAGTTCATTTTCATCATGTGCCAAGAAGTAAACTTTAATTCAAATAAACGTGTTCAGCCTAATTCGAGTAAACATATTCAGTCTCTGTGCAATAAAAAGCAGTATTTTATACAAATAGATTCTGCCATAATTTTTCCAGGACTTTCTTTTATGTATCAAATGATAAAATTTGTTAAATTCTGTTAAAATAAATTGGATTTTTGTATCTTTGATGTTCGAGAAAATGTGGTTGTCTCAAGAATGTCTATTTCATTTTCATTCTATTTTGAATAACAAATACAAACCACTTAATGGGTTGGTCAGATCTTTTTCCTAACTTTAAGATTGATGACACAGTTTAAACTAAAAAAATTTTTTTTTACAGGTCATTAGTTGTGTTAGCCATGTCAAATATATAATTCAAAATATATATAAAAGGAAATAATTTAATGAAAAATTCAATTTATTAAAAGGGAGAGTTGGGGTAATTAATTAAACTAAAGTGTTGTGGCACACCAGTTTTGCAAAGCTCTGGGATAGTCATTTCTCTTTGGGCAATTTTCTTATTTAAATCTCTTTTGTGTGACATACACATATATAACTTACTTTAAGGGTGTTTGTTTTTTATTTTGTTAAAATAAATCAATTTTTAGTTTTAAAAACGAAATGACTTTCATATTCCTTTTCTTTTTTTTTCTCTCAATATTTTAAATTTTTTTTATATATATATATATATATATATATATATATTATGCACTTACATTAGAAGATGTAAGTAATTACTACAAAATTTTGTTTTAATGTTTTGAGAATTTGTAATTTTATTCTTCGTTCTTTTACATGTGTGTGTGTGTGTATGTGTATATATATATATATATATATATATAATTGATGTGTAGTTCATTAAAAATATTGTGCAAAGAAATATTTTCTGCATTTTAAGTGATAAACTACACATCAATTCACACACACACACACAGTCCACCCAAGAAATGTTTACACACTTCAATAGAGGAAAACCTTGTCTTTCGTAGTTTTATCAAATTACATTAACACTGTTTACTGTAGTATTTTCTCAACTGATGGCATTACCCTCATGGCTGTAGTATGAACAAGGCCTAAAGGATGTTGTGTATCACAGAAAGCTGACTACAATGGTGGTCCTTAGACAAGAAATTGAAAATGCATGTGCAGCAATCCCATTGACACTTTGGCCAATGTTACCCAAGCAGTAGTTTGATGTAGTAGTAAATGTCTGAAAGCTAAAGGCTACTATTTTGAGCTTCTTTGGTGATGTCTGAATAAATTTAGTATTACAATATCTGTATTTTTCAATTCCTGAAGTGTGTATATATTTTTGGTGGATTCCATACATACATACATACATACATACATGCATGCATAATATATATATATATATATATATATATATATATATATATATATATACATATATATATACACACACACACACAGTGTAACCCGGATATAAGAGATTTTCTCTGGTCCCAAATTAGAGCCATACTTACCTAAACAAAATAGACCAAACCCGGATATAAGAGACTTCTTCTCCGGTCCCAACAACTCTCTTATATCCGGGTTACACTGTATATAATTTTGTGTATTTGGACAGCAATTCCTCTTTTATACTAGTTTCATTAAGGACAACTGACAAAGTACTGTAATTAAGTTTATTCAATTTTTTGTCTTTTCTGGACAGTTTTTACACACTTTATGTCCAAAAAAGAAAACACTTATAAAAACACAAAACTTGAATAAAAAGCTTAATTGCAGTACCTTGTCAGTTGTCTTTAATGAAGCTTATAGTGGTACCACTCAAGTAAGTACCTGACTCCTCTTGCTATCCAATAACCAGATCAGTCTGAAAATGGAGTACTTCTGTGATATCTGGCCCATTCTTCATCTTCCAGTCTTGATACTCCAAATGCATCTATGCGGCTTTGTGAGTGATAAACTGTTTTCCACCTTGCAACCTCTTTCCCATAAACAAAGTGTTGCACTACACTATTGCTATTTCCATGATAAACCCTCTACATGCCTTAGTCCCCCCCCCACACTCTAACTCTCCCAGCTAAGACCCACCATTCTGTGTACCTTGAGGTAAACCACCCTAATTCCCTTTGTATTCCATCTGGAAGGAGTAAGTTCCTTTCAGATAGCTTCATGCCAAGAACTGTTGCTTTGTGGGACAGAATCCCAGGAGGATGCTTTCCTGACTACTACAATCTTAACCTCTCCAAGTTTAGGGTTAACCTTTATCTTTCCCACGTATCCACATAAACTTTGCTCGTTACTCTTACTGTTGTTGCAACAACCACCTTCAATAGCCCTCTACCTTGAGTGACTTGTGGGCCTGGTATGGGGGGGGAGGTGAAATATATATATATATATATATATATAAAATTTGTATGCGTGACAAAGTGGAAAAAAAATTTTCTTGTGGCGCATTTCATCCTTTAGGACTTTACTGGACTAAAGGACAAAATGCATCACACAAGAAAACTTTTCCACTTATACATTTTATCTCTAATATTGATAAAATTATATATATTATATATCTTGATAAAATTATATATCGTTATCTTATAATTGTGCATATGTTTAAAGAAAATTCAGTATAATTTTAGAATTCCGTTTATTTTATATAATGCTTATAAAATTCAAATTTTTTAAAATATTTTAATGTAAACAAAATTTAATGAAAATAATTTATAATTAATTTATATTGGTTTGTTGCTAGTTTGCTGAGAATTATTAATCATTGTTTTTTTTTTACTATTTTTTAGAAAACTTTGCATTTCATTCTTATAAAAATATTAAATTAATATTAAAAATATTGTTAATCTGATTGGAAATAATAAAAATAAAGGCTTATCCAAAAAATTTGGACAAAAATTAAAAATTACATTTAAAAAAAAAATTTTTAAATTAAATCTCATTTAAAAATATTAAATAGAACTGTCATCTGTTTTTGCAAATTGTTTTACAAGATCTTTTTTTTTTTTTTCTTTTAAATTTTTTTGACATTAATTTTTGTATCATTTATATTGCTTAGAAAATATAAAATGGAATGAAAATTATTCATTTTTAGGCAGAAGTGATATTGAGCTATTTTAGACTGATGAAGAAGCTGGAAAATTCATTCAATATTGATTTGTTTTTTGTTAAAAAAAAAAAAAAAAAAAAATGATTAAAATGGAAAAATTAAATAAACATGGGGTCTGGAACAGTGCGTAAATTGGTTAAGAAAAAACAAAATTTAAATAGCCAGGCAGGCCCGTCTATTCCAGATATGGATGTTCATTGTTATTGCTTATTATGATGTTGTGTTGGATTTTCTTCAGTTATGAAAATCTCCAGCATTTTCACATTTTCAATGACATATGATCATTTTCTTGTTATAGAATTGTGATATTATGCAAATCTTGAAATGATTTTCAAATTAGGATTCCTATAGAAATCAGCTTTAAACAAATTGACAAGTTTTGATAATTATTTTTCATGTGACTGGTTGATTTTGATAAAATTCAAAGACTTCATTTAAATCTGAATCTACAGTTACATTGGTTTACTGCTGCAAATGCATCATGTCAGCTAATTACCTTTTAATTTATTGCCATGAATAAATGCTGTCCTGGATTTGAAATTGTCAAAGATCATTTGTTTTTCTAAAGCATTATCAACCCTAACCAAAATACAGTGGATTTTTTATTTTTCACGTAAAACACTGTCTATATATAATTTGACTTACCATATATAACTGAAGTTTTTGCGTGTTTTGTTTTTTTAAAGAGGTTAAAAAAAATCATGCATTTTCAATGGCCAGTTATGCTATAAGCGAGTAATTTTTTTTTCTGAAGGTATTAAAACTCCTACAAAAAAATACCGGGGTTGCACTATATATGAAATCCACTTATACACAAGTATATATACTGTATTTGATTTATTCAAATAATTGTTCTCGCCTTTGTAATTATAGACATAATGTTTCAACGAAGTGCCCTCTGGCCATCTTCAAGAGGGATGGGCCTCATCAGGCTATCTTGCCATAGACACACCACTGCTGTTGTGACTGCAGTGTATGTGATGACCCCTATGACCCCAATGAGTTATTGGACTCATGATGACTACTGAGATATATGCCCACCAAAGTATATTTGGATAATTGTAATAAAGGAAAATGTACTTACTAAAAACTTAACACTTAAATTTTTCATAGAAGCATTTTTCAATATTAATTAACAATAATAATAATAATTCTTCTATTTTGTGTATAAAATGTATATGGAAATGTAACAGCTATTATGGAACAGTTAGTATTGTATAATAATAAATAACAAATATAAATAATGAAAATTGATATAAATAATAAAGATAAATAATATCAAATAATAAAATAAATAGATATTCAAAAAGATAAATATATAAAATAAATATTTAAAAATATATAAATAAAATAAATTTAAAATATAACATTACAAGAGACCCAGAAACCCCACTTTGAGAATGTTTTTGAAAGATAAATTCACTTAAAAATCATTCTTCTGTGGAAGCTTTTTTTTTTTTTTTTTTTTTTTTGTCTGACTCCTCTTTTTTGCCTTTTCCCATTTTTAAAACATCTGCTTTTAATGTCTTCTACTGAAGATTGTATGTACATCAGTTGACTGATTGTGAACTGTCCAGCTTTTAACTGATCCAAAGCAAGTAAAATTTGCTTTCTTTAACAGTAAAGACATTTTGAGTTTTGTTTGCCTTCAGTGGGCAGATTAATGCCACCATATTGATCCTTTCTCTGCTACTGCAGCAGATAAAGGCTGGCAAGTGTGCAGAGCTCAATACTCAGTTCTTTTTTTTCTCCGCATTCGAAGTGGATGAAAATGAAGTCTTTTTAAAAAGCTGCCCAGTTTAACTAGAAATACTTGCCTAGACTCACTCATTCAAATAGAAGTGGGGATGTTTTATTTATTTTTTTTTTTATAATATTTCTGTAAAGTGAATGCAAACTGTCTCAACTGTAATTTGAACCCAGCACTCCCTTATTTCAACCCTACTTCTCTTAATAAATTTCATAACTGCATTTACTTAATGAAATTCTTGTATTTTATTTTACTTTTCTTTCTTTTTCATACAACGACTTCCATTAAATTATTTATTTTTAACTACATTTATTATCTCTTGTTTCAGTCCAAATATGCACTGTTAGATGAACGAGATATCTCTCTCATGGCCCAATATGCAATTGAGGTAAGTAGATTTTTTTTATTGGGGGTGGGGAATAAACAAAATGAAAGGAAATTTCTACACCAGGATGCTATAAGCACTTTATATAAGAACATCCTAGATCAATACAGCTTATGGCCATATCATATTGAAACACTGGTTCATGTACAATCACTGCATCTCTCTCTCTCACTCATTCACTCACTCACTCACTCACTCACACTGTTAAACAAAGGCAGCCTTCTTCCAAACTTTCCTTGGATTACTTATGTGCTACATTTTTTGCTCCGAATGCCTTTCTGGCATGTTTTCTCCATACACTATGGTCAGCAAAATACTTCTCAAACTTTGATGATTGTATTCCAAAATATTTATTTTCAAACTCATTAAACAATGACCAGCATAAATAGTCATGATTGTTATTGCAATAAAGTTGTTAAGCTCAAATATTTTAACAATGCAATAGTGGAATTACTATGGATATTTTTTTGTTGTAGAACTTGCCATGAGCTTATACAATCATCAACTGAAGAATTGAATTTTGATTCACCAAAAAAGTTGGTTATATTTCAGACCAAGCGAGGCAATAAAGCTACTAAAACACCAAGGGGTTACTGAGTATTAGAGAGTATATGAAAAGAAAAATGCTATTAAGGAGAGAGAACAATAAAAGAGGAGGAATTAAGAAGACAGAAGATAATGATTGAGATTGCATTTAAATTTTTGAAGATCAAAGTTGACTGAGAAGAAAGAAGCCAGAAGAGAGTTCCACGAGTTAGAAGTGCGAGAAAAGAAACTGCTGGCATAGAACTTACGGTTATATGTAGCCATTTCAACTTGTAAAATGGCAAGACCTTACTGCCAATCTAGTACTGCGCTTAAATTCATAAAGTCGAGGTACCATAGAGGAAAGTTCATCAGAACAATTAGCATGAAAGTATTTATAGAAAAGGCACAGGGAAGCTACATTATGGCAGTGGGAAAGGAACTGAAACTGACAGGGAAGCAAAGTGCCAGAAGAGGGTTCCACTCAGGGCTACATCTGCAGAGATTTTATATGTAATGATTTCACCCCAAGCAAGGCAATAAAGCCACTAATGCAAGGGGTTACTGAGCATCAGTATATGAGAAAAAAAACATTTTTAAGAGAACAACAAAAGAACAGGAAGAGAAGAAAGAAGCCAGAAGCGTTACACAAGCGAGAAGTGCAAGAAAAGAAACTCAGTGGAGAACATACAGTTACATCTAGCCATTTTAACGGTAGCACGAGATATTTGCTGCTAATATATTACTGTACTTAAATTCATAAAGTTTTGGTACGGAAGAGGAAAGTTCATCAGAACAATTACTGCAAAAATATTTCTAGAAAATGAGGAAAACTGGAATTTCCAAGCTTAGTTCTTGTAATAAAATAATTTAGTAATGAACTTGAGATCAGTTTTTGACTTCTTTTTTTTTTCACTGCACCTCTTCACCCATACCAAAGTTTTACTTTCATTTTATGAATCCAGTTTCTCTGTCCAACCAGCTTACTATTACTTACTAAAGAATGAAGATTCAACATGTGCTTGGTGGGAAACAAACAAACAAACAAACACACACACACACACCAACCATCCCTGTAAATGCTCATCCTGTTCAACACTCAGACTGTAATTGACCACACCCAGCTTCCTACGTTCAAACACATGCTTCCATTCTCTTATTGGCTAGAACAGCAATACATTAGTTTTTCCAAGACTTCTAATTTTTCAAAATAAGAAATTAGCCAGACTAGTTGGAATTTAAAATATTAGTTGTCAATGTGCACCTGAACCAATGCTATGGAAACTTCAACTTCCTAACAATGTGAGGTAGGTTCTAGGTGAGATAAAATCATTACCTGTGTCATGTCGGAAATAATAATTGGCAGGTATCAAAGAAGATTTTGTTGAAATATGTTGATTGAGGCAACCTCTTTGGTCTACAGATTTGTAAGAGGCAACAAAAGAACTTTCTTATTTGTGAGAAAGCAGTACAATTATCATTTTTCTGTTTTTCATTAAATTAATCTCAGGAGGAGGTGTAAAAAAAGTTCTCAGCCTAACCAAGAAATGATTGAGACTTAAATAATATTGCATTTGTTTCATAGTTCAACACACTTGGCATTTTATATTTCAAGTTTCTTTCACTGGTCAATAAAAACATTCTATTTGCTTGCTTGTTGAAATCCTGCTTTGCTGTTATCACCTGAATTAATAAACAACTTTCTCCTTTTTAAGTTTTGAAAACCCGAATTGTTCACATGGAAAAATATCTGGTGGGTTTGGTGGATGGTCTGGGTGCTCTCAAACCCCAAATGCTTCAAAACATTCCTAACCTTACCAGCCCTATGATCAGGTGCATTGTCCTGCAAAAAGAGAACTTTCTTTTTCTGTTGCTTGCTTCAGGTTTTCTTTCAATGCCGCCTTCAATTGGCATTACAAGTTAGTGTTCGGTTTGGCATGAACTGTTTAACTATTCCAAAGACAAACTTCTTTATCCCAAGACATATGACCATTCCTACTAACTTGTTGGTTTTGAATTTCATTAGCCGTAGAAAACCAGTTCCACCCCAGCATGAACTGTTGTTTGATCTCTGAATCATCAGTGGTATATCAAGGGTGTGGCAAGTAGAACACGTGCCATAGGTGCCACTTGGGGTGGGGGACACAACAGCATTGATTAAATAAGCTGTTGCTGTTGAATGTTGGGAACACACAACACCCACCCACCCCCAATTAGTTTTATGCCGTCCTCAGTTGAGCCGTTGTAATTTTTTTTTATTAATCAATTTTCCTCAACGAAGGCAATATAACCACTAAGCCAAAAGGGCTACTAGGAGTGAAACAGAATTAAGATAGAAGAAACCTATTGAAGTGAATAAATAAGTAAATGAAAGATTAATTGAAGATCACAGTTGACTAGAAAGAAAGAAGCTGGAAGAGAAACCCCCTTAATAATAATTGCAATAATTTAACAGCTTTTTCTGTTAAAGAAATTTTTGTCAGTTGTTTGGAAATATTTTCTGTTATAATTTGATTACATGATTTACATTTAGTTTTATTGTTTGTTTTAAATTCTCCTTTGTAGATTGAAATTTTCCCAACCTGACAAGAACCTCTCATCTTCAGTCTCTTACTTTTTCTTGAAGAAAGTTACCATTTAATAACTGAGCCAAACATAAAATTATCACTTTAGAATCATCAAACCGTGATTAACTAGCAATTTTAATGTCTTAATGACTGAACTTGCAAATATAGTTGATCAAATATTGACTCGACTGATATGTCTTTGACATTGACAAAGTGTTTTAATGTTGCAGTCATGATTCTCTTGAGAAAAGTGAGGGACATGGAGAATATAAGTTGTATGAGAGAGAGAGAGAGAGAGAGAGAATAAAATATATATGGAAAATATGAGAGAATGAGAGAGAGAGAGAGAGAATAGAAGATGTATGAGAATACGAGTGAGAGAGAATAGAAGACGTATGAGATATCTAAAATATTGCAGGCCATCTATTAACCAAAAGAGTTTTGTTTTTAATGTTATCAAGGTAAAAGATTACTGAATGAGGTTATTGTAAGGGCATAAAAGGTGGAAGTAAGGTACATGTTATGAGTATATTTAGAGCAGGTAATGGTTGACCCTAGAGCTGAAGCCGTTAAGATTGTAGTGATTGAAGAAGCATCTTCTCAAGAGATTGTTCTACACTTTTGGGAAAGAAGATGCCTAAGTGAAACTTCCTCCTTATCAATGGAATACAAAGGGAACTGAGGATGAGTCGTACAGTGTACGTGACATATTGAATCCTAGCTGTAGAGGTTTGAACTGGCGAAACTAAGAAATATAGTTTGTCTTAACATTTGCCATGAAAACAGTGATAAAGTAGCGAGAGGCTGACATCATTTTTCTCTGTGGGGGGAAGGGGGGCTTGTAGAGGCGAAATATATAATAAATATCAATTTAATTGACAATATTGGTATCCTTCTGTTGGCTTTTTATTCTTCAAATTTTGTTAACGAGCCTCTATTAAATCTATACACACATAAGTAAAAGCTCTGTTTTTTTAATTAAATAGTATTAATTATGTTTACCAGCCTGAATGTCCTAGAAATTTTCTATTTAAAAAGAAAAAAAAGTGCTCTCTGACAGGAATCAAACCTATAACCCATCATGGGAACCGTCATTTGATCTGAACATTCAGCCACAGAGAAGCATCTGGTTAGCAAAGTCAGAATTACTGTTTATAAAAACACACCTTTGACGATCTTTCTTGATCGAACATTTCTGCTCACAAAACATATCTTAATGTAAACAATGTCACCATATTATGAATTGGATTAAATCTGACAATTATTTAATATATTTTCTGTTTATACATTATTTTTAAAGATTAAAAGAAAAATAATTATTAGGTTGGTGCAAAAATAATGTTTTTTGACGTTCAAATTCATGTGAGAAAACGACATTATTTTTGCACCAACCTAATAATGTTTCATAATGTTGTCAATGTTTACATTAAGATGTTTCATGAGAAATTGTCAAACATGTGCATTTAAAAACAGTAATTCAGACTTTGCTAACCAGATGCTTCTCTGTGGCTGAATGGTTAACAGCATGTCAGTTCCCATAATGAGTTAACGGTTACTATATATATATATATATATATATATAGCAGCAGCAGCAGCAATATGCCATTTTTGGTCTGATCTCTATCTTGTAAAGATAAAGCATGATAGGAAAGGTCTGGTGTTTTCTGGAGGGGTACAAGTATCCAAACATGTTTTCCAACATCTCGAACAATGTTTCCACTTGACGTCTGAAGTGAGCTTTATTCGTCATAGGCATTCAAAGCAAATGGCTTCATTGAAAGTACAACTCTTCATTAGAGCTAAAATAAATTTAGGGTCTGCTCACTGGTGCTGAATTGTAATAAGCTTGGTTTTGGAAGCATTGAATAATACAAGCCAATCTTTATCCATTGCATATCTACAGGATGGTCCGAAAGTCTTGCCACCACTACATAATATAATTTTCTATTTCGAAGCTCTCTGGGGTATTATCAAGGAGAGAGTTTAACATGAACAATACCAGAATATCTATCAGTTGAAGGATGCCTTTGCAACAAAGCACAGCTTCATAAAATATCACACAGGACATGGTGCCGCATTATTTTGTGCCACGAAAATGGTGTTTATACAGACCTTCTCAATGTGTGATAGTGTCAATGAAAGTGAATAATTTGAATCCAGTACATGTTCTTTGTATTACTGTATTACTTGTTCTTCTATTGTTCTCATTACATATTTTGTAGGGGAGTGACAAGACTTTCAGACCAGCCTGTACAATGCAATAATAGGTTTAGCCAAGCTCCCTTTTATGCCCCAGCAGCAATCTTGTTCAATAACCCTTGAGTGGTTCTTTGGCTTTATGTTGAGCAAACAATGGGATAAAAAAAAACTTACGCTAAATTCACTCATATGTAATTTTTTGGACATAGGAATTTTTTTTTATCTCTTTGGCAGAAGAGTTTGTTCATTTGTTAGTCTTAATGGATTTAAAATTAAGATAAATGATCTCGGCAAAGAAAGTCAGTATGACCTGTGACCTGTAAAATGTCAGCATGTCCATGTTTTCTGCCTTTGAAGGAACAAAACAAGAAAGCCACTTAGAAACTGCATAAATCAGTGCTTGTTAAAATTTGATGTTTATCCTTTGTGAGATAATTTATTACGAATAGTATTTGCACAAATTTAAAGCCATGGAAACTTTAATGCCAGGAAAAGGTTTTAGTTCAGAATATAACAGCAGTGAGAAAACTAACTTATGGAAAAATTGCTTTTAGAAAGCGGACACTTGGCAGTGTCATTCATTCAGCTGCCCCATCCATGTCTATGGAGAAAAATGAGGAAGAAAAAAAGTTACTCATTAAATTTATCTGAACTAATCTTCCAAATGTATTTGAACCAATCAGAAGACACGAAGCAGGCAAATGACTCTGACATTTAAAGAAATTGGTGGTATTTAAAAATAAATTTAAAAAATACTTCTCTAACCTACCATTTTAACCCACCAGGGGAAAATATGACAAGACATTGACTTTTTTTTTTTTGCTTTTTTCTTAATCCAAACAACAGCCTACTCCCACTCAAGCAGAAATGTATTAATAAAGAAAATATATAATATATGGCTCATACCCTATTTCAAGCAAAAAGATAATAGGAGTAGAGGTTTGCCTTTGCCCAGTTCACACTTCTTCCAAGTTTATTGAACAGGAGTAGAGGTTTATTCATTGTTTCCTGTTTAGGATTGGGTTTCCAGTTTCTTCTAAAGTTTTCCTATTCTCTTTCACTCCCAGTAACCCCCTTAGTGGCATTATCACCTTGCTCAGGGTGGACTGATTTAAAAGAAAAAAATGGAACCTGATATTATTGCCTTGCTTGGAGGTTGATTTTTCGTTCTTTTTTTATCTCTCTCTCAAGACAATTTTTTAATATATTGTATTTCCAACTAATCATATAATTAACTGTACACAGATGCATAATAACTAAATATGCATTAAAAAACTTTTTTCGTGTTTAATAGAAATAAATCCCATTTATCCATTCTAACAGATGGAAATAGTATTTCATATTTTAAAACTTTTAAATTTCTTTAATACTATATATTATTCAAGTGGAATATTCTAGAATATTCTAGAATGTTCTAATAATGTTATCAGTAGTTATTTTTAGCCTAAAAAATACGAACAGAACATTCTGTAATTGATATTCATGCAAAAAGGTTATCAACATGAGAAGTAAAGAATTGACAAATTCGCAAAAAGAACTGATTGTTAAGCTCTGGAAAAAAGGTAAGTTACATGAAAATCTCAGACAACCTGAATATTCCATTTACTACCATTTAGTTCATTCATTCATTGCAAGATATAAAACTCAAAACTGTTGAAAACCAAAGAACAGGTGCTCCATGGATGATTTCTTCAAGGTCTTTGAGGAAATTAATGTCAAATTAAACTAAATGCAATGGTTACTAGTCAAGAGTTGTAGGATGATTTGCTTTCATTAGGAATCTGTGTCAGCAATGAAATTTATAGGAACAATCTAAAGTCATGATCCCCCTCAGAAAACTTCAATGCTATTGAAAAGACACAGAGGTACCAGGTTGAAATTCATTTGTGAACAAGGATAAGGAAAAATTATATTGGGAAAGAGTAGTATGGACAGACGAAACCAAATTTGAGTTGTTTTGGATGTAATTCTAGAAATTATATATGGAGGTAAGATGGCGATGTCTTCAAACAAAACACAGTTCCAACAGTGAAATTTGATGGTGACAGCATCATGGTTTAGGGATGTTTTTCTGCAAAAGGTACTGGCAACATATCAGTAATAGATGGTAGAATGAATGCCACAGCATATCAAAATATTTTGGAAGCAAATTTAATGATTTCGGTTAAAAATCTTGAACTTCCTTCTGATTGGATAATGATCCTAAGCACACTGCATAATCTACAAAGAAATGGCTTGCGGAAAATAATGGAATGGCTAAGTCAGTCCACAAATTTAAACCCAATTGAGAATCTGCGACGTTATTTGAAAATTCAAAACCAATTGTGAGCTCAAACATCCCAAATCTGAAGACCAGATGTGAAGAAAAATGGAACAAAATACCAACTAAAATTTGTAAATCATTGAGAACTACAAGAAGAGGTTGGTTGCTGTAGATGTGAATAATGGCTATTCTTCAAAGTATTTAATGAAGATTATTCATTCTTTTTGTATTGTACGAATACGTTTTTCACTAATTAAAATGAATAAATGGGATTTATTTCTATTAAACCAAAGTTTTTCTGTTTTTTATGCATATTTAGTAATTATGCATCTGTATACAGTTAATTATATGAAAAGTATGTTTATTCATTTGATGGAAATACAATAAATAAAAATTTGTATGTGTACAAATGTTTCTCCCCGCTATTATATATATATATATATATATATATATATATATATATATATATTCAGTTGAAATCAATAAAATCATTTTATTAAACAATTTTTTAGGAAAATGGGTTTTCTCAAGTCCAGTTGGTGTTATCACTCTTTCCATTACTGATGGGGATTTCCTTTCTAGCCTTTTGTCTGAAATAGTGTAGAACTTCATCTTATGCCATTATTTTCTCTTGGAGTTACATGTGCTATCCATGTGTGTGTCTGTGTGTCTGTGTGTATATATATATAAAAAATTGTATTTAATCAAAATCAGTTGTTCAGGGTATCTCATTTTAAAGAAAATGATTTCTGAAAATAAATCCAATTTTACAATAAAGTCATCTGAAGAGCAGATACAATTCCACATAACTCAGTCGAGACATGATGATTGAACTTCTAATTTTATTTATTTCCTATAACATATATAATAATGGCTTTTTGGTTATGTCCAGATAACTTTTCATTTTATTTAGCACTCCTTCACATAAAAGCTGAACTTGAAGAAAGGATATTCTTATTAGCTACATACTTGGTATTACAAAAAGAACTGCTTTCTCGGATAAAACTAGCCTGTTTGGTATACGTCAGGCTGGTAGACTGGAAGAATTAATTGATAAATGGTAAAGGCAAGGCCATTAAATCAATTTCTGTTTTTCCCACTCATTCTGGCCAGTTTTTTCTTTTTATCCAATTCTCTGAGCATTTTACACAATATTTCAAGCAAGAACATTAAACAGAAAGAAATAAGTTTTTAAAACTAGTAATTAAAAACCTAACCTATATTACTTATATTGACTGAAGTTTGTATAAAATAAATTAGTTTATATAAAATGTATTATATAAGTTTTGTATGTTATTTAAAAATGGTTTTATTTAATAATTTTTATGTTCTCTGCATACAAATTTTAATTTTCTCTCTCAAATTTCCTTGTCTTTTGACATTTACAAAGCTTAGCACTGTAATAAAATTGAAATGTCTATGTAATGACCAATGATTTAGTGCTAGTTTTCCTAAAGTGAGGTTTGTAGAAGTTTGGGTGGGGGGTGTCACACTGGCAATTGAGAAATGTTTTACCAATTATATAGGTTTCTTTTGCTCTTCTTTTAAGAAAAGATTTTTTGTATCGGGTAACAATTCCAACATGTTCCCACTAAAAATGTTTATAGTTATGAGAAATTAACATGTGGGTCTCCTTAAGGTGGTGTAATGGTTAGCAAGCTTGTCTTGCTAGAACAATTACAACTGAGTACTGCCCCTTACTTTTGGCCTTGTGCCACATCTAAGCTATGCTTGGAAAATCACTATTTGGGCACTTCAGCATGGTGTAATGGTTAGCAAGCTTGTCTTGCTCAAAACAGTTATGACTTAATAGTGAATTCGATGCTCACTGGGTGCCCTATACTTTTGGCTTTGTGCTATGTCTAAGCTATGCTTAGAAAATCATTTTGGGCACCTCGGCGTGGTCTAATGGTTAACAAACTTGTCTACTGTGTAGTGAGTTCGATCCTCACTGGGTGCCCCAAACTTTCAGCCTTGTGCCACTTCTAAGCTATGCTTAGAAAATCTCTGTGTATCTATCTATCTATCTCAGGTTGAAGAATCAGAGAGCCGAGTTTAAATTCCAGTCGAATCCATTGCATTCACTTATGTGCTAATACCCTTGGGAAAGGTATGAATTCTCCGCCCAGCTATGGGTAAATAGCAGGACAGACTGGATTCTATAGCTTTGGATGGCAACTGGCCAAGAAGGCCAACTCTGAATTCAAAACCTACACGGTCGTTTGGGGACCTTGTGGCGTGTTGTGCACCAGTTCTCTCTATTTGTCTCTTCCAGAAAGTATGATTGGTTCTCACAGACGCGACGTTGCCTCGCTCTGTCTTTTTTTATAAATACTTTCACGGTAATTGCTCCGAGGAGCTGCTTTCGCTGGTTCCTAGGCCTCATGAATTTAAACGTCCCACAAGGCTGGCATCCCGTTCCCACCCCTTCACCATTGAAACTGTTAGATGTAGACATCTCTTCTACTCCAATAGCTTCATGTCTCGCACATCTCGCCTGTGGAACTCCCTTATTCCTGCTTCCCTGACAAATACAAACGCCAACTATTTAAGTGTAACGTCAATCGACATCTCCAGCTGCCTTGATCTATCCACTTCCCTTCTCCACATCCTTTCACCTTTCATTCCCATCTGCTCTCGCTCCAAATCTTCTGTAACCCCCTGCGTACTAGTGGCTTCCAGCCTTGCTTTGGGTGATATGCTTAAAAAAAAATATGCAGTCTGGCTGTTGGTTTCTAGGAACTGAGTTGCTTGATCTTTATACGTTGAAAAATGACAAAGTCCAGTATATATATATATATATATATATATATATATATATATATATATATATATACATATATATATACATATATATATATATATATATATATACATACACACACACACACTTCATTGAAAACGACAGATACGGTGCTTTTATTTAGTTTTTTATACAATTTCTCATGACATCAATTTTTTTTTTTTTTTTTTTTTTTTTTTTTTTTTTTTTTTCGGATGATAATTTATATAGCGATGGGGAATTTTCCATCCAGGATATTTGCATCAAAATTGCCTCTGAACAAGTGTAGATGGCTTTGTTGCAAAATACAGTTCCACAATCTTTGTCCTCTCTTCAGCCAAAAACTGCTCATAGTAGTCCATTTTTGTATCAGATAAAACCCACATATGCAACTCACCTGAAAAAGAAACAATTATTTCTTTAGAAAATATGAGCCTCTACTTTTGTCCCTCTTTTTGTACCCCACCCCTATATATATATATATATATATATATATATATATATATATATATAAACTACAGACAAGGTACAGCAATTAAGCTTTTTTATTTAATTTTTCTTGTGTTCAAACAAAAATTTTCTTTTCTGAACACAGTTTGCAGAAACTGTCCAAATATCCTGTAATTGCTTTTGGCTATACTTTTAGCCATTAACAAGGATGATTTTATTTTTACTTGGGTGCATAGGGATGTTTTATTTTCCAAACACAGCAAATTGTGGCCGTGTTCGTAGTTAATATTATTGAGTGTTACCTTTTTTCTTTTTTATTATTAAGGCTTCCATTATTTTTAATCTTTCTTTACATGTGGATGAGGTTATTATGCTTGTATTTTCTACTAGTATGTTTCGGATGGAGTCTGGTAAGTTTGTGTGTGTGTTTAAATGGGTTTTGATGGAGTTGTGGTCAGATAGATATAACGTAAGGTATCTGGATAAACATGTAGTAGTGTGACCAATGTAATTATTTATGAGTTTGGTTAGATCAGGAACTCAGTTCCTTAAGGGGCATTTGAACTCCTAAATAATGATAAAAAAAGACTACACTTGTTTGAACACAAGATAAATAAAAGACTGAATCGCAGTACCTTGTCTGTCGTATTTAATGAAACATGTATAAATGAAGATTTGCTGCCTAAATACACACACACACATATATATATATATATATAAACATTGATTTTTGCATTTGATTTTTTTTATTACTTAAAACTCGGTTTCTGCTGATTCTTAATTATCATCTTAATTACTTTTGTGGAAAGTAAACAAATTACATATTTATTTTGGAGTATACACGAATAATTTCCTCTTATTCTAATCTCTTTATCCCCCCCCCCCAATTTTTGTGACTGAAAAATAAAGCTACACAATTTAATTCTCTTGGAAGAACAAAAAATATGTAATGTTTATAAAGACTTTACTTAAATAAAAAAAATTTCCAAAAATGGCATTTCCTCCAAAGAGCACTTTTCCAACATAGATTTTTACACATCCAGTCTTTCATAGTGAAAATCACCAATCGTTTATTTTACCAAAATGTACTTGAGGCAGTCGGACCTGAATTTCTGTTACCAATATGGGTAGGTTGTGTTCTGCGTAGTTCAAAAAAAATTGGTAAGGCCTAATTTATTGAAAGAGTGTGGGGAGATTAGAAGATGGCAGGGGCTTCAGTTGAGTACCTTTATTCAGATATAGAATGGTGAACAATGGATGAAGTGTTTTCTTCAATTAAAGAACCCCTTTCATCTAACAATCTCCAACTGTCCAGAAAGGCGGGAATGTTTTAACATATTCTCACTGTCCTAAGTCAGTCTTATTTCTATTTCACTGTCGACTATTTACATTTACATATTCAAAATTCATGTTTTTTTGGGGTTTTTTTTTTTTAGTTTAAAATATTTTCAGTAAAAATCTAGCTTTCAACTGTGTATTGAGTTTCACGTTTTCAAATAAGAATTCTAGGAATTTCACATGGTCAGATGATGGCAAACCATAATTTGGTCATGTATAAAACTGATATATATTTTTGAAGCTACTACTATGATTTATAGTCGAGCTACATTACTGAAGATGTTACTGTGTAGTAAAAATGCCAGACATTTAAATGTAGAGAAGTTCTGTTACACCAATTTTCCAAACAGAAAGGGTCTGTCTGTCTAGAAAATTTACATTTAAAATCATGGCTTCTGCCTGGACTTGAACACTAATTGTGAGCTCAGTTTGGGAAATACTCAATTATTTCAAGTTACATGAAAATCTCTCTCTCTCACTCTCTCCTCCACTCTCTCTCACTCTCTCCTCCACTCTCTCTCACTCTCTCCTCCACTCTCTCTCACTCTCTCCTCCACTCTCTCTCACTCTCTCCTCCACTCTCTCTCACTCTCTCTACTCCACTCTCTCTCACTCTCTCTCCTCCACTCTCTCTCTCACCTATCTCTCTCACCTATCTCTCTCACCTATCTCTCTCACCTATCTCTCTCACCTATATCTCTCTCACCTATATCTCTCTCACCTATATCTCTCTCACCTATATCTCTCTCACCTATATCTCTCTCTCACCTATCTCTCTCTCACCTATCTCTCTCTCACCTATCTCTCTCTCACCTATCTCTCTCTCACCTATCTCTCTCTCACCTATCTCTCTCTCACCTATCTCTCTCTCACCTATCTCTCTCACCTATCTCTCTCTCACCTATCTCTCTCTCACCTATCTCTCTCTCACCTATCTCTCTCTCACCTATCTCTCTCTCACCTATCTCTCTCTCACCTATCTCTCTCTCACCTATCTCTCTCTCACCTATCTCTCTCTCACCTATCTCTCTCTCACCTATCTCTCTCTCACCTATCTCTCTCTCACCTATCTCTCTCTCACCTATCTCTCTCTCACCTATCTCTCTCTCACCTATCTCTCTCTCACCTATCTCTCTCTCACCTATCTCTCTCTCACCTATCTCTCTCTCACCTATCTCTCTCTCACCTATCTCTCTCTCACCTTCTCTCTCACCTATCTCTCTCTCTATCTCTCTCTCTCACCTATCTCTCTCTCTCACCTATCTCTCTCTCTCACCTATCTCTCTCTCTCACCTATCTCTCTCTCTCTCACCTATCTCTCTCTCTCTCACCTATCTCTCTCTCTCTCACCTATCTCTCTCTCTCTCACCTATCTCTCTCTCTCTCACCTATCTCTCTCTCTCTCACCTATCTCTCTCTCTCTCACCTATCTCTCTCTCTCACCTATCTCTCTCTCTCACCTATCTCTCTCTCTCACCTATCTCTCTCTCTCACCTATCTCTCTCTCACCTATCTCTCTCTCTCACCTATCTCTCTCTCTCACCTATCTCTCTCTCTCTACCTATCTCTCTCTCTCACCTATCTCTCTCTCTCACCTATCTCTCTCTCTCACCTATCTCTCTCTCTCTCACCTATCTCTCTCTCTCTCACCTATCTCTCTCTCTCTCACCTATCTCTCTCTCTCTCACCTATCTCTCTCTCTCTCACCTATCTCTCTCTCTCTCACCTATCTCTCTCTCTCTCACCTATCTCTCTCTCTCTCACCTATCTCTCTCTCTCTCACCTATCTCTCTCTCTCTCACCTATCTCTCTCTCTCTCACCTATCTCTCTCTCTCTCACCTATCTCTCTCTCTCTCACCTATCTCTCTCTCTCTCACCTATCTCTCTCTCTCTCACCTATCTCTCTCTCTCTCACCTATCTCTCTCTCTCTCACCTATCTCTCTCTCTCTCACCTATCTCTCTCTCTCTCACCTATCTCTCTCTCTCTCACCTATCTCTCTCTCTCTCACCTATCTCTCTCTCTCTCACCTATCTCTCTCTCTCTCACCTATCTCTCTCTCTCTCACCTATCTCTCTCTCTCTCACCTATCTCTCTCTCTCTCACCTATCTCTCTCTCTCTCACCTATCTCTCTCTCTCTCACCTATCTCTCTCTCTCTCACCTATCTCTCTCTCTCTCACCTATCTCTCTCTCTCTCACCTATCTCTCTCTCTCTCACCTATCTCTCTCTCTCTCACCTATCTCTCTCTCTCTCACCTATCT
This sequence comes from Acanthosepion esculentum, assembly GCA_964036315.1. NCBI lineage: Eukaryota > Metazoa > Mollusca > Cephalopoda > Sepiida > Sepiidae > Acanthosepion > Acanthosepion esculentum. The sequence goes on from OZ038519.1 coordinate 19,522,364, forward strand.
CTCTCTCTCTCACCTATCTCTCTCTCTCTCACCTATCTCTCTCTCTCTCACCTATCTCTCTCTCTCTCACCTATCTCTCTCTCTCTCACCTATCTCTCTCTCTCTCACCTACTCTCTCTCTCTCACCTATCTCTCTCTCTCTCACCTATCTCCTCTCTCTCACCTATCTCTCTCTCCTTCCTCTCTCACCTATCTCTCTCTCTCTCACCTATCTCTCTCTCTCTCACCTATCTCTCTCTCTCTCACCTATCTCTCTCTCTCACCTATCTCTCTCTCTCACCTATCTCTCTCTCTCTCACCTATCTCTCTCTCTCTCACCTATCTCTCTCTCTCTCTCTCACCTATCTCTCTCTCTCTCTCTCACCTATCTCTCTCTCTCTCTCTCACCTATCTCTCTCTCTCTCTCTCACCTATCTCTCTCTCTCTCTCTCACCTATCTCTCTCTCTCTCTCTCACCTATCTCTCTCTCTCTCTCTCACCTATCTCTCTCTCTCTCTCTCACCTATCTCTCTCTCTCTCACCTATCTCTCTCTCTCTCACCTATCTCTCTCTCTCTCACCTATCTCTCTCTCTCTCACCTATCTCTCTCTCTCTCACCTATCTCTCTCTCTCTCACCTATCTCTCTCTCTCTCACCTATCTCTCTCTCTCTCACCTATCTCTCTCTCTCTCACCTATCTCTCTCTCTCTCACCTATCTCTCTCTCTCTCACCTATCTCTCTCTCTCTCACCTATCTCTCTCTCTCTCACCTATCTCTCTCTCTCTCACCTATCTCTCTCTCTCTCACCTATCTCTCTCTCTCTCACCTATCTCTCTCTCTCTCACCTATCTCTCTCTCTCTCACCTATCTCTCTCTCTCTCACCTATCTCTCTCTCTCTCACCTATCTCTCTCTCTCTCACCTATCTCTCTCTCTCTCACCTATCTCTCTCTCTCTCACCTATCTCTCTCTCTCTCACCTATCTCTCTCTCTCTCACCTATCTCTCTCTCTCTCACCTATCTCTCTCTCTCTCACCTATCTCTCTCTCTCTCACCTATCTCTCTCTCTCTCACCTATCTCTCTCTCTCTCACCTATCTCTCTCTCTCTCACCTATCTCTCTCTCTCTCACCTATCTCTCTCTCTCTCACCTATCTCTCTCTCTCTCACCTATCTCTCTCTCTCTCACCTATCTCTCTCTCTCTCACCTATCTCTCTCTCTCTCACCTATCTCTCTCTCTCTCACCTATCTCTCTCTCTCTCACCTATCTCTCTCTCTCTCACCTATCTCTCTCTCTCTCACCTATCTCTCTCTCTCTCACCTATCTCTCTCTCTCTCACCTATCTCTCTCTCTCTCACCTATCTCTCTCTCTCTCACCTATCTCTCTCTCTCTCACCTATCTCTCTCTCTCTCACCTATCTCTCTCTCTCTCACCTATCTCTCTCTCTCTCACCTATCTCTCTCTCTCTCACCTATCTCTCTCTCTCTCACCTATCTCTCTCTCTCTCACCTATCTCTCTCTCTCTCACCTATCTCTCTCTCTCTCACCTATCTCTCTCTCTCTCACCTATCTCTCTCTCTCTCACCTATCTCTCTCTCTCTCACCTATCTCTCTCTCTCTCACCTATCTCTCTCTCTCTCACCTATCTCTCTCTCTCTCACCTATCTCTCTCTCTCTCACCTATCTCTCTCTCTCTCACCTATCTCTCTCTCTCTCACCTATCTCTCTCTCTCTCACCTATCTCTCTCTCTCTCACCTATCTCTCTCTCTCTCACCTATCTCTCTCTCTCTCACCTATCTCTCTCTCTCTCACCTATCTCTCTCTCTCTCACCTATCTCTCTCTCTCTCACCTATCTCTCTCTCTCTCACCTATCTCTCTCTCTCTCACCTATCTCTCTCTCTCTCACCTATCTCTCTCTCTCTCACCTATCTCTCTCTCTCTCACCTATCTCTCTCTCTCTCACCTATCTCTCTCTCTCTCACCTATCTCTCTCTCTCTCACCTATCTCTCTCTCTCTCACCTATCTCTCTCTCTCTCACCTATCTCTCTCTCTCTCACCTATCTCTCTCTCTCTCACCTATCTCTCTCTCTCTCACCTATCTCTCTCTCTCTCACCTATCTCTCTCTCTCTCACCTATCTCTCTCTCTCTCACCTATCTCTCTCTCTCTCACCTATCTCTCTCTCTCTCACCTATCTCTCTCTCTCTCACCTATCTCTCTCTCTCTCACCTATCTCTCTCTCTCTCACCTATCTCTCTCTCTCTCACCTATCTCTCTCTCTCTCACCTATCTCTCTCTCTCTCACCTATCTCTCTCTCTCTCACCTATCTCTCTCTCTCTCACCTATCTCTCTCTCTCTCACCTATCTCTCTCTCTCTCACCTATCTCTCTCTCTCTCACCTATCTCTCTCTCTCTCACCTATCTCTCTCTCTCTCACCTATCTCTCTCTCTCTCACCTATCTCTCTCTCTCTCACCTATCTCTCTCTCTCTCACCTATCTCTCTCTCTCTCACCTATCTCTCTCTCTCTCACCTATCTCTCTCTCTCTCACCTATCTCTCTCTCTCTCACCTATCTCTCTCTCTCTCACCTATCTCTCTCTCTCTCACCTATCTCTCTCTCTCTCACCTATCTCTCTCACATACAGTGAAATCCCTATAATCCTCTTTCTGTGATAAGCACATTCATTCTAAATAAGATTGATTGAACTGACAATCTTTCTTGCAAATGCTGATGACCTATGTTGATAGATTCGTTTTAATACTTTGTATAAATATATTGCCTTTCAACTGCTGGTGTACACCTGTTCAAGATGTGTACTCCGTATCTCTATGGTTTGCAGCTGAGGTGTGTTGGGTTCATCTCCATCAGTACTTCGTAGGATGCATTTTGTTTATTATTTCTTATGCTTCCAAAAACATTTCTTGCCAAAACCTGATGCGGGTAAGAGGCGGGTAATGTTTGTACAGATTGACTGACAATGAAAATATATCCAACCAAAAATTGTCACTTGTCTGCTGATTAACGCTTAAACCTTTGCAGCTACATGTTCACAACTTTGCCCAATGGAGCACTTTCTTCTTTCTCACTCCCACTCGCTCATATTTCCTTCCCCTCCTTCCCTTCTCTTTTCCTTCCCCTCCTTCCCTTCTCTTTTCCTTCCCCTCCTTCCCTTCTCTCTTCCTTCCCCTCCTTCCCTTCTCTCTTCCTTCCCCTCCTTCCCTTCTCTCTTCCTTCCCCTCCTTCCCTTCTCTCTTCCTTCCCCTCCTTCCCTTCTCTCTTCCTTGCCCTCCTATCAACCTTTCCTCTTTCCTTCCCCTCCTCCTCTCAACCTTTCCTCTTTCCTTCCTCTCCTCCTCTCAACCCTTCTCTTGTTTCCTTCCCCTCCTCCTCCTCTCAACCCTTCTCTTGTTTCCTTCCCCTCCTCCTCCTCTCAACCCTTCTCTTGTTTCCTTCCCCTCCTCCTCCTCTCAACCCTTCTCTTGTTTCCTTCCCCTCCTCCTCCTCTCAACCCTTCTCTTGTTTCCTTCCCCTCCTCCTCCTCTCAACCCTTCTCTTGTTTCCTTCCCCTCCTCCTCCTCTCAACCCTTCTCTTGTTTCCTTCCCCTCCTCCTCCTCTCAACCCTTCTCTTGTTTCCTTCCCCTCCTCCTCCTCTCAACCCTTCTCTTGTTTCCTTCCCCTCCTCCTCCTCTCAACCCTTCTCTTGTTTCCTTCCCCTCCTCCTCCTCTCAACCCTTCTCTTGTTTCCTTCCCCTCCTCCTCCTCTCAACCCTTCTCTTGTTTCCTTCCCCTCCTCCTCCTCTCAACCCTTCTCTTGTTTCCTTCCCCTCCTCCTCCTCTCAACCCTTCTCTTGTTTCCTTCCCCTCCTCCTCCTCTCAACCCTTCTCTTGTTTCCTTCCCCTCCTCCTCCTCTCAACCCTTCTCTTGTTTCCTTCCCCTCCTCCTCCTCTCAACCCTTCTCTTGTTTCCTTCCCCTCCTCCTCCTCTCAACCCTTCTCTTGTTTCCTTCCCCTCCTCCTCCTCTCAACCCTTCTCTTGTTTCCTTCCCCTCCTCCTCCTCTCAACCCTTCTCTTGTTTCCTTCCCCTCCTCCTCCTCTCAACCCTTCTCTTGTTTCCTTCCCCTCCTCCTCCTCTCAACCCTTCTCTTGTTTCCTTCCCCTCCTCCTCCTCTCAACCCTTCTCTTGTTTCCTTCTCATTGGAAGAGTATATCTACCCTGCCTGGAAAAACCTGAAACTCTGCATCTAAATCATTATTTTTCTAACTTTGAGGTGAGAGTTCATTTTTATACACTGGTTCATTTGGACTTCATCTTGGTTTGCATCTCCAGCCTTCTTCAGGTGCCTGTATTCATTAACATAGTAAGTGGTGGCGGTGGTGGTGGGGGATTATTCCACTGTCCTTGCTGAAGGACATATAAGAGTGCATCTCTTCAGATGACACTGCATTCATTCTCTCACCCAAGCTGTAGGGCATCTCAGACCAGAAGTTGCTTCATTCTGCCGCTCATGCATCTCATCTCAGAGGATCTGTCATCCTGACACCCATGATGGAGGTCATTTCATATTGGATGCCTCATTCTGCTGCTCATACTGGAGGAAATCGTATCCGGATGCCTCATTTCACCGCCCATGCTGGAGGTATATCATATTAATCCTTAGTTAATTTGTCCTTTTCATGGTTCTTGAACTCGCCACAAAATAACTGCATACACCTAACCCACTAAGGTATTGTCAAATTAATCAGTCTATTAAAAGCAAATCTTTGGTAGTATATGACTCTTTTAGATGTTGATGTGTTATTTCTCTCGGCATGGACTTTGCTTTATTTTTTGTTCATAAATTTGATCTATGTTAACTTTTAGCACTAAAGGTGATTTCCTTTGTCAAGCAAAAATTGTATCCTGCCAATGCAAGTGACACTGAGTGTTGAATAACACTGTATTTGAATTTTTCAGTTGTGTTGTCATGTCCTACTAGGGTAGCAGTAAAAAATGACCTTGGCTGAAATTGACAATAAATCTAGTGCAGTTGAGAGAACTTGAAAAAGAATGAAGTGAATCTGTAAATAATGCAGAGTGCTAAAAGTTAATGCTGTCTCTCTCATTGTGTGTGTGTGCATGTATTATCTGCTAAATCCACATACTTCTAAAATCTTTCCTATTTGCCCAAACTGAAATGTTCTCTATTCAAATGTCACTGTTTAGAATCTAATCTGTCAATTGCTTTCCTTCTAAGCATCGTTGGCATTCCTACTTGCTTCGAGATTCCTTTTTACATATTCTTGGCATTCATTTATATTAACACTTACTTTTTCTTTTTCAACTACAGTTTTTTATATATATATATATATATATATATATATATAGCTACTAAGCCTTTCCTAGTGCAGAACTTATGTTTTTTTTCTCTCTTCTCTGAGTTCTTAACGTAAAAAAAAATTGTTTCTTTATTATTAATTCTATCATCCTCCTCTTTTCATCTGACTTGGAGTGAGAACAGAATGTATTGTATAGCAATAAGCTGACCTGTAAAGAACGTTGACTTTAACCAGACGTTATGTTCAACATTTAAAAGTTATGTGCTTACCTTCTTGACATTTCGACTCTTTGAGAATTATCAGGTTCCCTTATTTCTTTTTTGTTGGCATTTGCCTCTTTCAGTTGTGCCTGTAAATTTATATCATTTTTTTTTTTATATCTTTTTCTTTCCTAAATATTTTTTTTATTCTTTTTTTATGAACTCCATACATTTTATCATAATTATTCAATCAATTATATTAAAGGAAGTTTTAGGAAAGCTTTTTGTTCTAGAAATTTTTTTTTTATTAATTGGTATTATCACCCCATGCAAGGCAGTAAAGCCACTAAGACACGAGGTTTTACAGGGTATGGAAGAATTAGGAACAGAAACATGAGTGGGAAGAGAAAAGAGTAATCAGGGGGATTGTAGATAGCGATTGACATTGCGTTTAAATTTTTGCAGATTAAAATTAGCTGGAAAGCATGGAGCCAGAAAGCATTCCACAAGCGAGAAGTGCAAGAAAAGAAACTGTTAGCATAGAACTTATAGCTTTATCAAGCCAGCTCAACAGTAAATTGATGAGATCTAAATGCCCGTCTAGTACTGTGCTGAAATTCAAAATATCTAGGTACCATAGCAAAGACCTCATCCAAACAATTATCATGAAAGTATTTATAGAAAAGGCAGAGAGAGGCAACCTTACGGCAATGGGAAAGTGACTGAAGCTGAGCTGCCAGATTAGGACCAATAATTTGGCTGATTCTTCTTTGGATTTTATCAAGGTAAATAGCAGGGGCACTGGACCATATGCAGCAGCAATATTCTAAGTGTGGATGAATGGTAGACTTATATAAGATAGAAAATGTTTCCAATTTTAATCTTTTTTTTGTTTTTTTGTTTTTTCGTTTTTTTTGTTTTTTTCGTTTTGTTTTTTCGTTTTTTTTGGTTTTTCGGTTTTTTTGGTTTTTCGTTTTTTTTTGTTTTTTTTTTTTGTTTTTTCGTGTTTTTTTGTTTTGTTTTTTTTCGTGTTTTTTTGTTTTGTTTTTTTTCGTTTTTTCGTTTTGTTTTTTCGTTTTGTTTTATTTCACCCCAAGCAAGGCAATAAAGCCACTAAGACACAAGGTGTTGTTATGTGTGAGAAAATATGAAAAAAAAAAGCTTTTAAGGAGAACAGAAATTAAAAACACTGTAGATAACGATTGACATTGCATTTTTTTGAAGATCAGCATTAACCAGGAAGCAAGAAGCTGGAAGAGAGTTCCACAAGCGGGAAGTGTGATAGAAGAAACTGTTAGCATAGAACTTATGGTTTACATGTAGCCATTTCAACTGTAAAATGAGAGATATTGCTGCCAATTTAGTATTTGCACTTAAATTCATAAAGTTTAGGTATCATAGTGGAAAGTAATATTTATTTTGAAAAATACAAAAATGTGGCACAAGGCCAAAAGGTTGGATAGAGGAAGGCTGGTCTTCACTCTATCTTAACTTAGCTAACCATGATTACTGATAAAACATACCACAGTATTCTTTACACCAAAACAACTTACTACAACCACCATAATACCTCAAAGTCTCTAAATAGCCCTAATTAGTTCCCATAAGTACAATTTGTCTGGGAGTGGGATAAAAATAACATTTAAAAATGGAAACTCAGTGAATATTTACAATGAATACAATGCCATAGACAAAAGTTCATCAGAATGATTACCATGAAAGTATTTATAGAAAAGGCACAGGGAATCTACAATATAGTGATAGGAAAGTGGCTGAAGGCGAGATGCCAGGTCAGAACCAATAAAATTGCAAATTCTTCTTTGGATTTTATCAAGAATCTTTAAATATATAGCAGGAGCACCAGACCAGATGTGATGGCAATATTCAAAGCAAGGACAAATTGTACACTTATAAATATGTAAGATAGATTCTGCCAAGAAAAATTGATAAATCTTTATCATTTTTACTCTTTATCAATGTATGGAATATAGGAGGGGGTGCTGGAAAGTTCTCAACCTGACCCGAGAAGCTTTTAAAAAACAAATGATGCTTGGTCAACTTTTGGGAAGTGGATTGAGCCAAGAATTCTTTTAGTGCCTCCTTGTGATTGAAGTCCTGCTCGTTGTTTTCAGTTGATGAGTATAAAAACAGTAATTCTTTTCTTTTGGTACTTTTTTTCTAATTCCAAGAAGAGTACTTCCTTTCCAAAATCTTTTTCATTCCTGATAATAAAATAAACATGGCGATTTGCCCAGCTCTGCTTTTAACATCTCTGATAGATTACAAGTATTCTGCAGCCTCCACAAGATATTTTTCTTTAACAAACGATAACATTTAATATTAACAATGACACTTTTATCTTCCATATAACATCAGTACTGATTGGCAACGTTTAAAGCTTTTTCCTTTATGACACCCTCCTCTTTCTCAACTGGCACCATCACTTTAAGATTTGGATATCAAGGCTGTAGTTCTTTGGTATGCCAGAAGATGGCAGTGCCCCAACATTGGCATGAAATTATTCTTAATCTTCTTTTAAGACCATGATGATTTTTTTTTTTTTTTTTTAAAGGGCCACTATTGAGGAACACTATTACTGTCAAATGACAGTTGAGTTAATTCCCCTGGGCAAAATGGCATTTTAGAAAAGGTGGCACTGCCCAGTTATTTGCTTGGGAATAGGTATAAAATTATTGGACAATCATTGAGTTTGTCTCTCACTCACTCACTCGGAATTAAATTAAAATTCGGACAAGGGAATGACTCCTATCCAAAATATAGGAGAAAGCCAGAAGATGGAGTTTACTTCAGCAAGATCATTGAGTAATATTGAAATGCATCATTTTTCTCCATAAATTATAACAATGATTCAAAATTAAGCTTCATTTTCTTACAACAAAAACGAATGGCACTCAGCAAGGTGTGTGTGTATTTAGGCAGCAATCCTTTCATGTACAATTTCATTGAATATGATAGACAAGGTACTTTGATTAAAACAGACTAAATCAAAAGCACCTTGCCTGTCATATTCAATGAAATATATATTGGAGTGAATGGAAGTTCTGGTATCTCTCTATATATAACATGCCATCTTATATATATATATATATTTTTTTTTTATCTAACTGTTTACTGTATTAAAACATGAAATAAGTCAATCCTCCACTGATTTTTGAACAGCAGAGCTAAACAGGCAAGTAACACATCCATCATGCCATCATTTTGCTTTGGGCAGCCTGGTAAAATTACAAATACTAAGATTGCACAGGTACTGTACTGATCCCAGGTAGGAGTGCACAGGTACTGCACCAATTTCCATACACAATCATGTCACTTTTTTTTTCAAGAGTACTTTAAATATATTTAGAGATGTCAGAAACTTCTAACAATGGTAGGAACTATAATTTATATGTTATTATATAATAAAACTGCACCCCCTTTCTCTCACTCAAATAATAATCTGGAAATATCTTTAAAAACTTCTAGTTAAAAAGCTTGTAATGATATCTTTTTTTTTTTTTTTCTTCATATAAAGTAACTCCAAACTGTAATATTATCACAGGTTGTATAAACAACAAGTGTTCTATATAAGAAAAATACATGCTTAGAAATAATTTTTTCATATAAATTTTTATATTCAGACATGATAATACTTATCTCCTGCAGTGTGCAGGTGCTAATTGAGTCCTTATGCTTCAAAATACGTTACCATTTGATCTATTCCTAATAATGAAGTATATTTCTTTTTAATCATTTCACCCCAGGCAAGACAATAAAACCACTAAGATACACAAGGTTACTCAGTGTGTGAGAATGAGAGAGAAAAAAAACACTATTAAGGAGAGATGAAAAAAGAGAAATTGTGAAGACGGAAGACAGTCTTAAACTGCATGATGAAACAGAAAGAAGAAAAAATGTTGGGATGGGCTTAAAGTGTTTTACATGAGAAAATGTAAATTCTAAAGATTTTTTTTTTTTTTAAATTGAAATAATTTTTTTAAAAAAATAAAAAAAATTCCAAGGCAAGGCAATAAAGCCACTAAGATACAGAGGGCTACTGAGTGTGAAAGAATATAAGAAAAGGAGTGAGAACAATAAAAGTACAAGAATTAAGAAGACAAGATAACAATTGTCTTTGCATTTAAATTTTTGAAGATCAAAGTTAACCAGAAAGCAAGTAACTGGAAAAGAGTTCCACAATTAAGAAGTGCGCTAGAAGAAACTGCTAGCATGGAACTTAGTTACATTCTAACCATTTCAACTGTAAAATGAAGAGACCTCTCCACCAATCAAGTACTGCACTTAAATTCAAAGTCTAGGTACCATCAGAATAATTACCATGAAAGTATTTATAGAAAAGGCACAGTGAAACTACGTTATGGTGGTAGGAAAGTGACCGAAGCTGAGATGCTAGGTCAGGACCAATAACATTGCAGATTCTTCTTTGGATTTTATCAAGAATCTCTAAATATATAGCGGAAGCATCAGACCAGATGTGACAGCAATATACAAAGCATGAGGAAATGGTAGACAGTAATATGTAAGATAGATTTCGGCAAGAAAAATTGTTTCACACGACACAGTGAACCCACTTTTTTAGCAGCAGGCCTAGCAATGGATTCAATATAATCGTTCCACTTCATATCAGAGGTAAACGTTATTCCAAGAAGGTGCAATGAGTCACTCTCCTGGAGGCTAGCATCAGCTAGAACCTGGGCAAGTACATATGCACACACACATACGCATTTTTATATAATAAACTAGTTTATCCCTGCCATAAAAAATGACATATCTCAAAGTAATTATATTAAAGCCGTGAATGTGTGGCTAGTGTAATGGCTATCAGTGGGGAATCAAGTTCAAATTCTCACTCTATTGCTTGCATTCACTTTCTCAAAAATACTTTTAGGAAAGACAGAAATTCATTTATTTTCCTTCCACATATTGGTTAAATAATGTGATACGTTGAATTTTCTAGCCTTGTGTGGCAACCAATCTAAGAAAAGGAAAACACTGAATTTCAAACCATGAAGTTAAAGCAATGGGAAAACACTATCTTTCTCAAGAAGTCATGGTAGTTAACAGATAATAAAGAAAAGGGAATCTGTGGGCAGCAGCCATGATCGCCTATATCCTGACAGGATATAGGATAAAAGAAAAAATTGTGGCTATAAAATATTTTTAAAAAATTTACTCTGCATTTTTGTTAATTCTTTTTATACTTTAAAAAATTAGACAAAACTAAAATCAAAATTCTGTAATGATAACGATTGATCTTTTGTATTCTTATAAAATAAATGAAATTTAAAGGATTACATGAGATTTTACGGTGAAAGTTTATTTATTTACAAATTACAAATTTTTTAACATAACATGTATTTCCACATATAAGACAACCTTTAAATCCCCCTTAAAAATTGTCGGTTGACTTGTACTACAATTCTAAAAAAAAAAAAAATGTTAATTTCTGAGTGATGTTTGTTGGTTGGCTAATTTCTTGTTTGTTTATCAAATTCTGATTAGATATGAATCCATCTCTTCTCTCTCCCCAGCTATGGGTTAATTAGTAAGACTTGTATCACTAAACCAATTATCTCAACAAAAAAAAAGGAAGGGGGTGTTGATAAGCCGTAAAAAACAAATCAATCAATCAAATTGATACTGCTACACAGGATTTATTTACATTCTCTGGAAAATAAATGTATAGAAATTACAGTGGCCATTAAGTGAGGGATCAGATTATATATTGTTTATGATATAGAATTGATCCCCCATTTCTTATCCAGATTATAATTTGTTTGTTTATCAAATTCTGATTAGATATGAATCCATCTGTTCTCTCTCCCCAGCTATGGGTTAATTAGTAAGACTTGTATCACTAAATCATTATCTTTCGAAAAAATACTTAATCTAAAAATATTTTTTGGCTTTAAATAACCGGCAAAAAGGTCGATAAGCCATAAAAACAAAAGAAACAATCTACATATCTGCTTAGGCTTTGAATGATGATACTGTATATTTCTACGTATAAGACAATCTTTAAATCCCAAAAATCCCCCTTAAAAATTGGGGGTCGTCTTGTACTACAATTCTAAAAAAAAAAAGGAACCTTAAATTCTGAGTGATGTTTGTCAGTAGGCTAATTTTGGCCTCGGTGCAATAACCAATAACGTACATGAAAAGATTCACATTATCAAATAAACTGATAATAAAATTAATAAAACCATTTCTACCTTATATATTACTGGTATAACTTTGTAATAAATTGACTATTTGAAGAATAATTCCATATCAATGAAATCAACTTGTATTCATGCAAGCTCAGCTGAGAAAATATAAACATCGACTTATGATTGCATTCACAGCAACCTTTATCGTTTGCTAAACTTTCAATCATCATGGTAGTATTAATTACGGCAGTAATAACATTTAGGATAACATATAATATTCATTTCTCATTAAAAATTCATTATCATTTTGTTTGCAACTGTTTAGGTATAGGAGAAGGAGAAGAATCAGTCTTCGCAAGAGATCATGTGATGAAACGTAAACAAGACAATGGCTTCCCTTTATGGGGACGTGTGTATGAAAAACATGACATAGAATCCATTTTGTTATTTCATTTATTTTGAATTTCTAAGGATACAGTAAATAACATTTCCAATAACATCATCTTTATATAATCAATAAGCAGTCGTCTTATACTACAGGTACAAAATAAATTCATGAAAATTTTCTATATTTTTTTGACCTTGTCTTATCTAAAGGTTGATGGTGATATTTCTAGTATAAACATGGAGCATTTCTGCACCATCAAAAGTGTTAACTTATGGGGATAAGTAATGTACATACCCCCAACCCTACCCCTCTGTAATGAACTTTTTGGTGGGGGACATAGAAGAATAACTCATCCACACAGTTCTATATATAATGTTTGGATTCATCTAAGCAAACTATACTCATAAATTTTGCTGTCTGCTTGCAACCTTTTATCTATTCCATAACTCAGTGCAGGTGTCACTGGGGGCAACACGGATGATGACTTATAATGTCTTCATCCATCCCTACCCCTTGAACCTCTGTGATGTTAATACGAGCTGACATTATGGTCTGAATATTAGTTGATTTTGTCATCAGTATATCTGCTTGATGGAGTCTATTCCTCTCCACACTCAGACATTTAGAAATTAATTTTTAAGCTAAACAACTGAAAAGGTATCTTTTGGGGTGAGGCAATCTACTTTCATTCTATGATGTTTAGAGGAATTGTTACTGTACCAATAATTATTCACACTATTGATTGCATTCTTTCTATTACTACTATAACATCTCGGACTGCTTAAGTGGAGCCACAATTTTTGGTAAGAATTCTTAGAATTTGGCACTTAAAGAAGGCCACAGAATAGATTGGCTGAGATATAACCAAAAAAAAAAAAAATCAATAAATAGAATTTAGATGAAAAGTGAATTTAATTTTTTATTTTTTGTCTTCCAATCCAAACGCTAACATTTAAGTACCGTGATTGTTTTGTTTGCTTGCTTGATAATTTATGCAATTCATTTTCTCTGTAATTTCAGGCCCGAGTTGAAGTGGATAGAGATGGAAACGGTGCCAAAATTTATGCTTACGCATATGATATAAGCAAAGGCCGTAGTTCTGGTCAATACCTTCATGATTTGCTATGGTAAGTATTTCTGGCTTACTTAGCAATTCTTGCTGTGTTTATTTTATTTTTTTTTTTTTTTTCTGCCAATTAATGATTCTTAATATGGAACTTTATAAGCCATTTTTGTCTTGGCTGAATCCAGTTAATCTCAACAACATTTTCTTGAAGTGAACCTTGTTTTCAAAATCCTTTTGTTCAATTTAGTTGGGAACGCAAAATGTATATCTTCTTTTTTTTTTTTTCCTTTTTTTAACTAATACTCCTTTTTGTGTTTGCTCTGGCATCTGGGAATATTGATTATGGGAATACCAAACATGGACAGTTTTCATTCAGTATATTGTTGCATATTCTTTCTCAATGTGCCATCTCCCTTCAGGATGTGTTCCCCAGAACATCCTATCTTTTGTAGCTCTTAGTAAGGCTTATCTTTCCATTATCTCTCCCAATCTCTGTTCTGCCCTCCATTTACACAAGCTCATCAGGTAGGTTACTGGCTGCTTTCCTCACTCTCTTGCCTTCAATACGTCCTGTGAGAGTCAGATTCTCCAAGCCCTCTTTCCTCATATATCCTAGAAATTTCAACTTTGTGATTCTAAGTGTCCTTTTTGTTTCCATTTTCCTTAAAACTTCTTCATTAGTTACATGATAATCTATGGTATTCTTGGCATTCTATAGAACCACATTTCATTGATTCAAGTCTCCTCTCCATCTGTGAGGTAATCCCACATTCCCTGCCATAGAGGAGGACAGATATTACATAACAGTTTAGTACTTATTAGCATATAAGACTCCAAACTACTTTAAATTTAGATTTAATATTACAGTATTATTGGATTAGGCTAGGTACAAATGATGTTAGTCTATAGGCATTAGTCTACCAGTTTCACAAATAATAACTGGGAGATTTTTTTAGTTTAAATATTTTTTTTTTTTTAGTTTAAACATGTTTTTTTTTTTTTTTTAGTTTAAACATGTTTTTATTTTTTTAGTTTAAACATGTTTTTTATTTTTTTAGTTTAAACATGTTTTTTTTTTTTTTAGTTTAAACATGTTTTTATTTTTTTAGTTTAAACATGTTTTTATTTTTTTAGTTTAAACATGTTTTTATTTTTTTAGTTTAAACATGTTTTTATTTTTTTAGTTTAAACATGTTTTTATTTTTTTAGTTTAAACATGTTTTTATTTTTTTAGTTTAAACATGTTTTTATTTTTTTAGTTTAAACATGTTTTTATTTTTTTAGTTTAAACATGTTTTTATTTTTTTAGTTTAAACATGTTTTTATTTTTTTAGTTTAAACATGTTTTTATTTTTTTAGTTTAAACATGTTTTTATTTTTTTAGTTTAAACATGTTTTTATTTTTTTAGTTTAAACATGTTTTTATTTTTTTAGTTTAAACTTTTTTTTTTTTTAATAAATAAGCTTTTGTTAATATTTATCATAAACACATTCTAATCTGAAATTCATGCTGTTTTATCATTATAATGTATAGACTGAAAATTTTCCCATCATTGGTTTGTTAGTATTATTTTTATTATGAAAACATTGACCTGTCTAATAAAAGCTGATATAGTGATAGTAATTCTAGTGTGGATGAATTTATTACTTAATAACAATAGAAAACTGATCCCCAGCAAAATTTAAATTAATTGGCTTCAACTACAGATAAAATGTATTGTTCATTTTACTGTATATATTGTTAAATTTTTTGTAAACAAAATGCTGGAATTTTTACTATAAAATGTATTTCTATACTTTCATAGTGTTTTGTTTTTGTTGGGGGGGCACTATTTGGCAATAACTTGGACTCTAACAGCTGCTAACACCCTTCGTCAGGGTGGACCTGAGAGCAACAGCAATTAAGAGGTGGTTCCATGTTCCTCAAAATATCCAATCTCCCAATCAGTGGCTTTGCTGCCATATGTAGTTTATTGTCATACCCAGGATTAAATAACAGTAGGAAACCGATCCTCCATTTTATGTCCAACAAAAATTAAAATGAATATTTAACATAAATATAGTTTGAAAATTTTCCTTTCACTGGTTGGTTAATACCATTTTTACTATGAAAGCATTGACCTTTGATCTGCCTAATAAAGTCTGGATGCAGCTGAGAAAACAATGGATGTGCCAAAAGCATTTTTGTCTAAAAACGCATCTGTAAATGATATTGAATTTCAAGCTTTATTTCTTTGCATACTGTTTTGACTGCTTCTCATTTTGTGCCATTCCTCTCTCTATGAGGTGGGTATTGAAAAACTCTCAGCCCAACTAACTTCTCAAAATTTGAGGAAACATCAGATTTTTTTTTTAATGTCTCAATAAAATTAAGTTTTACTAATTGCAAAAATCTTGGAATTGACATTGGATTAAATTTGGAAATGAATTTGTTTTTTGTGCTTCTATATTTAATTAGATAAAATAATTAATTTTAATTGGGATATGATTATAATTTTAATTGGGATATGATTATAATTTTAATTGGGATATGATTATAATTTTAATTGGGATTATTGATAAGGTTGCAAGTTAACACTTAAGAAAAAAACTTTTTTTTTTCTTACACTGATACTATAACAACATTCCTCCCAGATGTTTTGTCTACCAAGAAATAAATATAAATAAAAACATTCTTTCCTGCCACATATGTCTCCTCCGCTTTTTCTTTAAAATATAAATACCATGACCCTCCAGGAAATAGATGATCATGACTCTCCACAGATTCCCTTTCTTTGTTGTCATGTAAATATGTAATGTGGTTCCTCCTCATCTTTCTATTAAGCCTTAAGCCTACACTTAAAATCACTATTCCCATTTATGTTCATGTGTACCAAAAACTGGGGAGGAGGGAACTTGACCATAATGACTTAGAGGAATCCAATAATGTTATGTCTTCATTAGCTGAAGTGTGAAACCATTCCAAGAATAACTGAAAGGAAAAAGATATGCCCAGAAGATGACAACGCCAAGTTGAAAAAATTGATACAAGAGGAAAGAACAGAGACAGTGGGTCGATCAAGGCAAGGGGGTTGCAGAAGATTTGGAGCGAGAGCAGATAGGAATGAAAAATGAAAGGATGTGGAGAAGGGAAGTGGATAGATCAAGGCAACTGGAGATGTCGATTGACGCTACACTTAAACCGTTGGAGATTGTATTTGTCAGGCAAACAGTAATAGGGAAGGGAGTTCCATAGGCGAGATGTGCGAGACATGAAGCTATTGGAGTAGAAGAGACGTCTGCATCTAACAGTTTCCACGGTGTAGGGGTGGGAGTGGGATGCCAGCCTGGTGGGGTGTTTAAATTCACGAGGCCTGGGGACAAGCGAACGCAACTCCTCAGAGCAATTACCGTGAAAGTACTTGTAAAAAAGGCAGAGCGAGGCAACATCGCGTCTGTGAGAGAGCGACTGCAGACGAGATGACAGATCAGGGCCAATCACGTTGCCTATCTGTCTCTGGATCTTATCAAGAACGTTGAGGCAAACAGCAGGGGCCCCAGACCATATGTGGCAGCAATACTCCATGCAAGGGCGAAAAGTCGATTTATAGACTTGGAGGATCGATTCCGGGGAGAAAAATTTCCTGGCTCGGCACAGAGAACCAACTTTCAAACAATTAAAGAAAATTAAAAACCAGTTAACTCTTTGAGAAACCAAAATATATACGAAAAATTGGAAACAAAACTAATGAAGCCACGCGTCATAGGCAATGTGCTAAAAATGTAGAGAAAAGCAAAAAAAAATCACAATATTATACAATCAAAACTCCCACAGAAGAAATGTCCTGGTCTCAAAAAAAAAAAAAATTTTGAGCCACATTTCAATCCTGACTGCACTAAAGATGCCTGCAGAAATATACTAGTATACATCCAATCATTACAGTCTCTCAAAACAGGCAACAATGAACCTAATGGTAAAGAAAGTGAGAAAGCTATTTAAAAAAAAAATACCCATTGATGACATAGGTATTCTTTGTTGGGATAATGTCTACCAACTAATCCAAGAAATAGGTCTCAAAATAAACCTTTCCAAAATACTGGGGGTTTCACAATTTTTTAGACAAAAATGATTGGGCACAAATCAAGGACCATAAATGATAGAGTAATGAAAATTACATTTATTGAAAGGTAAAAGGGGTAACATTTGAGGATCTGCAACCATTTAGTCTCAAATATGAACCAAAAATGTCAAGAGGAGCCCTAGAGTACAGGCTCCAGATATCCGCCGTTCAAATGAAGGTACTGTTGAATGCAAAGTTGTTGATAACACATGCACATTCCTCCAGAGTGATCACTTGAATCTTCTCAGTGATGGCTGCATTCAATGGTGTGAGGGTTGCCCTGGGGGATGTCCTTGGGGAACGCCCAGAGGAAGAAATCTGGGGCATTCAGGTTAGGGGTGCGAGGTGGCCATTCCACTTCAGTTTTGTGGCTGAGGAGACGCTCCCCAAACTTTTCATGGAGCCATGCCATGGTAACATTAGCAATGTGAGGAGGAGCATCATCCTGCTGAAACCCCTGTTCCTCCTCATCAAAAGCCACACACTCTTCGAGCTCTCTCCATCTGAGAAGCTGCTGCTTTGTTAAAATTGTGAAACATCCTGTAGGTACTATGATACAGAATTGGAATGAAAGCGATGATGGCACCTATCCTGAATCCAAGATCACTGCTTAAAAATGGTTTTGAGCAAACGAAGCCTGTGGATCTCAGCAAAGACTGGCACTAAAGAATCACAAAGAATGGTACCAGATGACAGGAAGCACTTCACTTGATGACTTTCAACAGCACCAACAACTAAAATGGATTTCACATATAACTTGAAT
The DNA here is from genome assembly GCA_964036315.1 of Acanthosepion esculentum. Taxonomy (NCBI): domain Eukaryota; kingdom Metazoa; phylum Mollusca; class Cephalopoda; order Sepiida; family Sepiidae; genus Acanthosepion; species Acanthosepion esculentum. The sequence goes on from OZ038519.1 coordinate 19,540,355, forward strand.
AGAAAATAATGACATAATCAAGATGTTGCCATTCTGCACTAAGCAAAAAGTGATGAAAGAAGCCCCCACCCACCATCGCCACCAATGGTGGAATGAGTGACTGAACTTGAGAAACCTACTTTCCTGAGAAATAGTTTTAAGAAGTTGCATCCTGCATATGATGGCAGGAGGTTTTGAGGATATTGGAACCACCTCTTAATTGCTGTAGTTCTCCGGTGCATCCTGATCCGGGGTGGTAGTACTTGATAGGTTCCCACCTATGGACAAATAATGAACCCCCAAAATTGCATGAAAGTATAAAAATAGATTTTCATTATAAAAATACAACCAATACATTTGGGGAAAAAAATATTCCCAGCAATGCATTTGACTCTCAACAAAAACCCTCTTTACAAAAATATGTCAATGAAATCTGATCTACAAACTGATTTCTTACAAATACTTATTCCATTCATATGAACTTACCCTACAAATCTTGTCAGCATTAAATACTCCATCGATGTTGATATGCCATAAAAAAAAAAATCAACTGGATGTAGCACTGACTGTTCAGTTAATGAATGCCAAATGTTTCCTTGGAAGGAAACAGCTAACATTGCTATGACTTTGTGGGAAAAGTGAGTGGATTGGTTTCCTGTTGCCATCTTAACGGTTGTGAATTCTGTTGTATTTCTCCAAGACTGGCTACCACTCAAGACTAGAGACCAGCGTCTACCATTCTATTTAACTCACAGCTGGAAGGATGACAAAGAAATGAATACATTCCTTTCCACAAAGGGTATTTGTATGAAAGCAAATGCATCTGACTTGGCCAGAACTCAGAACTTGGTTCACCAATTCCATTTTTGGGGCCTGATAACTGTTACACTACTTGCACATCTTAATTTCTTTAATAGTTTAGTGTAATATTCGCCCTGTGAGTGCCGAAAAGTTCTGTCTTGACTAAAAAGGGATTCTCCCTGTCTTCCTCAAATTTTGATGTTTTAAAAATTTGAGAAATGGTTCAGGTAAAGAACTCTTCAGCTATCGTAAAGAAACAATTGCAAGGGATCTTAAAAGTTTTTCTACTGAAAGCAGAATTAATAAGCCAAATTGAAATTCTGTCTGAAATTTTTTTTTTTTTCCACTAATGCTTTTGGGAAAGGAATGAATCCATTCCTCTTTGTTTCTATTCCTCCCTTTCTCTCCCTCACCCTCCCGCCCATAGGTTAAATATTAGTGCAGAGTAGATGTTTTTAGCTTTGGTTGACTCCAAGTCAAGGTGGAGAACAGTGACAGGTTGAATTTTAAAAAAACCACAAGGTGAATTTCATGCCCATTACTGACTAAAAATGTAGGAAACAGGGTTTTGCAATTCCAGTCAAGTCCATTACGTTCAGTTACTTGGCAAAGATTTGCACTCACTGCCTTTTTCCTCCATCCCCAGTTATGGGTTAATTAGTAGGACTTGTATCAGTAAATTGCTATTATCTCCCCCAAATTCTTACAATTAAAAAATATTTTCTTATCCATACATCTGCTGCTAATGGTAAAGGACTCCAATTTACTTTTGAAGATTTCAAGTCTGTTCTCATTTTCTGGATATGTCTGGATATTGTTGGTTTTTTTTTGGGGGGGGGGTAGAATTTTTCAGATATTGACTGTTAAAGCAATTTAACAAAGTATGTTAAAAAAGGTTTTCTTGATATTCCCAGAACGCTTTTCCATTTTTGATTCTCCTCTTTCTTCTCCATCATCTCTTTCTTCTCCATCATCTCTTTCTTCTCCATCATCTCTTTCTTCTCCATCATCTCTTTCTTCTCCATCATCTCTTTCTTCTCCATCATCTCTTTCTTCTCCATCATCTCTTTCTTCTCCATCATCTCTTTCTTCTCCATCATCTCTTTCTTCTCCATCATCTCTTTCTTCTCCATCATCTCTTTCTTCTCCATCATCTCTTTCTTCTCCATCATCTCTTTCTTCTCCATCATCTCTTTCTTCTCCATCATCTCTTTCTTCTCCATCATCTCTTTCTTCTCCATCATCTCTTTCTTCTCCATCATCTCTTTCTTCTCCATCATCTCTTTCTTCTCCATCATCTCTTTCTTCTCCATCATCTCTTTCTTCTCCATCATCTCTTTCTTCTCCATCATCTCTTTCTTCTCCATCATCTCTTTCTTCTCCATCATCTCTTTCTTCTCCATCATCTCTTTCTTCTCCATCATCTCTTTCTTCTCCATCATCTCTTTCTTCTCCATCATCTCTTTCTTCTCCATCATCTCTTTCTTCTCCATCATCTCTTTCTTCTCCATCATCTCTTTCTTCTCCATCATCTCTTTCTTCTCCATCATCTCTTTCTTCTCCATCATCTCTTTCTTCTCCATCATCTCTTTCTTCTCCATCATCTCTTTCTTCTCCATCATCTCTTTCTTCTCCATCATCTCTTTCTTCTCCATCTCTTATTGTTGAAATTTTGCTTTCTTGCTAGTTTCAGGGATGTGGCTGATGCAATCAGAAATACCACACCCACAAAAATAAATAAATTACCCATACCACCCACTTTATGGGTCATCTTCAAGATATGAGCCCATTTCTTACCATGTTTGTCCTACAAGTTTTTGACATTTAAAAAGAAAAAAATGTTGCCAAATCCTTGTAGGTAATTGCAAACACATATAAAAACAACTCATTTAATTTTCTTTGTCTGTAAAATTATTTTTAATTTAATTATTAATTAAACAAAATATTGTCAGTTATTATTAACTAGCAGAATCCAATTTCACAACAATTTCCTTTTGAATCCTCTCATCTTATCCAAATTTGGCTCTCCATAAAGAATCGGTTCTTTATGGCTTGCAATAATTTCATCCTGATTTTCAATCTTCCCATTCTCTTGTGATATTCAATCAGCAAAAGCCTGTCTTTGTTTTTTTCTTTCATTTCCATCCCTTTCCTCCTCCTCCATATGTAAAATGTTTTCCTTTCACCTGGTTTTCTTCACTAGCTTTTATCATCCACTTTACATTTCCTTCCCCCAACCTCCATCTTCCACATCTCCCCCTCATCCGTCTTGCTTCCCACCTCTCCTCGTCTTTTCTCTCCCCCAACCAATTCCTTCCCACTTAATATTATATAAGTTTCTCGGTCAGAAACACCTTGGATTGGGAAAACACTAAACTTTGATCCTAGAAAAGCAGACAGCCGTCATACATACAAACACAGAATAATAGCATAGATTTCTCTCTTGCTTTATTTACTCGAGTTGTACGAGTCAATCAACTGGATTTCTTAAATAAAGCATTAAGTAATAGTGAATTTTATTATTAGATGAAACTTTATCACTTGTGTTTTGATGTATTTTTTTCATCATAATTTCAATTGCTTTTTATTGCAACTACCCATGTGACACAATAGACCACAATTGTCTATTGGTTAGGATACCAATGTAGTCAAGTGGACTGCAAATGATTTTATCTGTGGGCCTAAAGAAACCGACGTTTTATGGCTGCATAGCCAATAAAATTGAGATGCCATATCGTCAAAGCAAACACCTGCTATCATCAAGTACAGAAAAAAAGAAATAAAAACTTTGGCATTTTGTGTGACTCGGCCATAAGTTAGGGAATTCTGGATATTCTTGTTAAAACCAGTCACAAGCTATCAGTCGAAATGTAGAGTTAGTCAGAGATGAGCAGAAGGGTAACTCTTGCTGACCAAAGAGAAGATCTGACCTGTTAGTCTGTCCTTAGAGAAGATGGAACTAGAAGTAAAGATATTCAAGTATCGCTTTACCTACTCCACCCAAGATGAATCCATAAATAAAGAATCTAGTGGATTGAAAATGGCGTTTATATTTTCTTTTCTTTCTTTTTTTTGCTGCTGCGATATTTCATCTTACATTCCTTTGTTAAATGTACACCAGACCTTTACTGTTTTTTGCTCACAAAACCTATTTTGAAAAGAAACTTACCAGTTAGTAAAAATTGTCTGACGGAACCAGGTGTATGTTTACACTCAGGCTGTCGTTCTGCAGCTGTTCATAATGAAGAATAATGTTTTATGCTTAGATTTGAGCTTCTTTAACTGTTGGCACAATTGATTATCAATGATCAATGACAGATTTACTAAGGTAAAAAGATTGAGAATTTGAATCTCACTACTGAACATTTCTTTTTTTATAAATCTGTGTTTACTAACAACCATACAATTGATATCCTGAGTAATTGTGATTGATGGAAAGGAAACTGAAATTTGTATACCAGCCAAAAATGAATACTTCATTTAAAAATAATAAATTTAAGAGAGCCATGATCCTTTGAATGGACTTGGTGCATAAAAGAATAAATACTTCTACTGTAAATAAAGCAATGAAAAGGAATGAAAGAAAAGTGAAAAATAAGAACTGACAAGGCTTCATCTACTAGTAGTAGTAATAATAATAAAATTCAAGATAATATTACTACTAATACTACAAGTGGAAATAAAGCAATTGAAATGAAGATGAAAGAAATACTAGTGGAAAAGGAATAAGAATTCACAAGGCTTCATCTAATAATAATAATAAAATTCCAGATAATATTACTACTAATACTACTAGTGGAAATAAAGCAATTGAAATGAAGATGAAAGAAATACTAGTGGAAAATTAATTAACAATGTTTCATTGAAGATATTTTTAAAAAATGAGTTGATAAAATTTTACAATGCTGATGTGGCTTAAAAATGACATGTTATTTTATATATATATATATATATATATATATATATATATAATATACACACACGTTTTTTTTATGATTTATTTATGTGATGCACTTTTTCGTATGAGTTGACTTCATAATAAACTTATTGCTCGTTTGATGTTTCACTCTGGAAGGGGTTTGACGGAACTTAACAATATTGACAAAAGTGCATGTCTTGGATTTCCCTAATATTTTTTATGCCAGTTATGCACACCATGCTACCCGTGAACAAACATACATATTTACATCTAGTTTGTGAACTTGATGGCTGACTTGATTGGTGAGGGAATGGTTCCTGTCTGCTTTGTTCAGAGACACACATAGATTGGTTGCAGAAGCTTTGCATCCTATAAAAGCAAGACTGAGGGACTTAGCAAAAATCAGGGAATTCACTTCGTACCAATTCCGTCAAGAATCCTGATGCTATATTGAAAATTGATTTGCCCAATAAACGGCGTTCTTGACAAAGAATAAAAATCGTCAAAGTTTTTGCTGGATTCAAAAGGTGAACAATAAATTTTCCGAAATCTTCAATTTTTAAAAAACTAGTTGCATGATTTGATTAATCTGATTTTAGTTACGTATTTAGCCTATCTTAGTCTAGCATAAAGTCAAACAGGGAAATTAACCTGCAATACCAATTTGTTGACCATTCACGATCATGATTCCTCATAGCTCATTTAGTTGTTGTAGGTGCCCCACATGTACTGCAGCTATAGCAGTGGTGGGTGTGTCTAGGGTAAGATTGTCTGATGCCGCACATCCCTCTTCAGGCTTTCTTTTGAATTGTTATCCTTCTCTTAGACTGGTTGCCACCCGAGGCTCGAGAGACATGGTCTTTAACCTGTAGCTGGTTGTATAGAGAAAATAGATCCATGCTTTTCTCAAGGGCATTAGTGC
>OZ038519.1:19548475-19565975 GCA_964036315.1 Acanthosepion esculentum
ATTTCCAAGTTCAGGTGGAGACATTAAAAGTATAGAGTTGAAATAGACTTCAGAAGGAACCAGAAAGCCCAAATCCTAAACTGGAAACGAGGAATAAACCTCTATTTCTATTAAAAAGAATATGGCAGAGCGTGAATCAGACAATAGACGACCCTATCTACTATATAGTTCAACCGTCAACACAAAGAGGATCTGCAACATGCTGTCAGGAGGGCCCAACTCGCCCAGCCACGTCCACCAACCACACTCCTCTGTGACTCTTGCTCACATAACTCTTCAGGAGTAGGCTGGGCTTTCACAGACATCTCTACCACCAGAGGAGAAAAAGGGAATTAGAAGAGAGGATAATGTTCCCAATGCTCAGATGCAAGCAGGTGCTCACTATATATATATATATATATATATATATATATATATATATATATATGCACATACATTCAAACGTGTTGATTGCCCCATCTTCAGATGACTGCCGTCTTGCCCATCAACACCTACATTCAATCTAGATCATTGTTCCCTTTCAAAGGTGGCACTTCAAACCAGCAGCTGATTTGCAAGGCCTATAACATAAATGATAAACATGCTCCAGAATCTTCACAAGGTTAAGCGGATGTTGCTGTGATAGGTCATCCTTGTGTACCACCATATGCCTCCTCAATCCAGATGTCAATTCATATACTTCCCTGCAGATCACACTAACACAGTGAGTGTATACATACATACATACATACATACATACAATTACACGAAGTGGACATTGAAGTCAACACCCAGTCCTGGCAGTCTGTTTCATGCTTTGATTGTCAGGCCATATATATATATATATATATATATATATATTTATAATCGGGTGGCCCGATGATTGCATCTAGCATGAAACAGACTGTCGCCTCTAAGTGTTGACTTCTATGTTCACTTTTATATTTACACATGCTCTATCTCTGATATTGAGCACTTTATCCCATAAATATAGCACACTTTAAGACACATACATACATACATACATACATATATATATATATATATATATATATATATATATATATATATAGTGTAACCCGGATATAAGAGAGATTTTCTCTGGTCCCAAATTAGAGCCTGTGTTAATGTATATATAATAGACCAAACCCGGATATAAGATACTTTTTCTCCGGTCCTGACAACTCTCTTATATCCGGGTTACACTGTATATATATATTAACCATTTTTTATTCAACCCACTCTCAATGTTCTATCTGTTGTAACCTGCTCCGCGTATACTCTGGCATAATATATGACAACATCATCATCGCAAATAATGCAGAAAGTTACACAAACAATGAGACTTTGACTACAAACAGTGAGATATTGAGAGCTGATATTTATGAACAGGTTTGAGTGTGTAAATGCTAAAAGATAACTATTTATCAAAGATCAACTCCGTTTCATGATGCTTCAATATCTAACTCAAGCAAATAATTATTGCATGAAATATTCAAACTTTTAATGTTTTTCTTACAATCATTATTTGCTCTAGATAGCTAGTGAACACTTAGATAAGAATTCTGTTTGCCTTGACATACATTAAATTATATTTTATGTATATCAATATTTTTTATACATGTATAAAATGGATGACTAAATATTTTATAACAGCCAAAAAATTAAAGAATTAAAAGAATGACCATCGTGTTTTTTGTATAAAATGTTTGTTTTTTTATATATATTTTTTATAAATTTGTCTTTTCATTGTCTTTTGTAGCATTTTCCTGAACCAGTTTATAGCAAGTATTATAATTCAAATGGGGAAATTGTGGAGGACGAAGGTAAGAAATAAAATGGCGTTGGTTAAGTAATACATAAAATGCAAATATAATGATCTTACCTTTTGATTAAATTAGCTTCCCAAATCTTTATCAATCTCTATTGGTTAATTCTTGTTTAATCCAGTCCACTTTTAATACACACACTTTAAAAGGAAAGAATAGACAAAAGGTGCTGAAGAGAACTTTTAAGCATTTTAAAACTTGTACTACTGTAGACTTATTGCCTGCAGATGAAATACATAAAAATTTTCAAAATGTACTTATACATTGTAACAAAATTTGCATTGCCTACTGCTAATATCTCTCTCTCTCTCTCTCTCTCTCTATATATATATATATATATATATATATATATATATATATATATATATATATATATTTTAGAATTGGACATAGTCCGACAATTTATTTAAAGACAGATATGAATAGAAGAGATTCATGGAAGATTTAAGTTTAAAGATAGTAAAATCGACCTTGCTAACCAGACGCTGCTCTGTGGCCGAAAGGTTAAGGCACATCACGCGAAATGATGGTTCCGTATAGGATACAGGTTCGATTCCTGTCGGAGAGCGAAAATTAACTATGAAAATTAACTATGAAAATTTCTCGGACATTCAGGCCGGTAAATGTTATTTAATACTGTTTATTATAAAACAGAGCATTTGCTTAAATACTTGTATCTATAAAAAGAACGTTAAACATAATATAAATGTCTTTAAAAATATATATATATATATATATATATATATATATATATATATATATATATATACACATACACACACTTCCAAATATGTCTTTATGAAGCTGATGATGTACATAGACATTTTCAAGATGTGCATATACATTGTCACAAAATTTCCATTGCCTACTGTCAGTGTCTATATATGTTTCCAAAATATGTCTTTACAAATCTTATATTGCCTGATGCCACTGTATAGACTTGTTTTCAAGACAGCATGAAATGTACATTATTTACATTAGTCGGACTATTATCCTTATCTTTGTCGCCATATTTGTCACAACGTTTCGGCCGTTGTACGCTCCGGCCTTCTTCAGGTGGTTTGAATTTCGAACTGAACCCTTTATTTCGATCACTGGGGTAGACTGTTCTAGTTCCACGTGCCATGTTTGATGGATGTCAGTTATCTCCTGTACATAATACCTCATCTCGGAAATATAGACAGAGCATGAAATGTCTGTCCCTAATATTTGTGCTATAAACTAACAAGCACTTAGCGCTATTTTCAGTTCAGTGTAGACATATGGGCAACCCTGTTTTGTGACGCATTTTTCTCATCTTGCATGTTGGGTGCATTGTACTGATTATCAGAGTATCCAATTGAATGCAAAATGTCGCACTTGAGAAATCACCATCAGCCTCTTTACAGTTGTTTATTTCCAGTAAATGGCTATTTCCTATTTTTCCAAAAGTGGGCCAGCATAGCCAGGCAGCAATGCAACATTTCAAAGGGTTAATATTGTAATGAAGAATGATTTTGATACGCTTTTCAAAAATTTTTTCTTGTCACAGAATCAGAAGTAGTGGTTGATTTTTTTTTTTTTTTTTTTTTTTTTAGATCAGTTTTTAAACAACTTTCAGTTTTAATTTGGAGAGGTTATTAAATTAATTTTTAATTTGAGAAAATGTCTACATCCTGATGAAAACATGACCCAAAAATGGTACAGCAGTTTCTGATTTCGCAATCTCTATTTCATAAATTGTCATTTCTAGAATAAATGTCAATTCAAGTGCTATGTAAATAATTGCAGTTTCAAATTTACATAACCTCATTCTGGAATTTAAATATTTAATATGCAAACAATTCTAAAATGAATAGAACAAATAGTCTTGAAGGTTTTCAAAAGCTAAATTTTCATAAAGATTCTAGTTGACTCACTGAGTCTACTAATGTGACCAGGATTCAAATTAAGGGACTCTTTCAAATTCTCTTTCTTTTTCTCTCTCTCTCTCTCATATATATATATATATATATATATATATATATATAATGCAGAATCCATTATTTTCACTTACGTGCTAATAACCTTGGGAGAGGTATGAATCCTTTTCCCCTGCCCCCCAGCTATGGGTAAATAGCAGGACAGACCAGTTTCTTTATCTTTGGATTCCAACTGGTCTAGGAGAAGGAAAACTCTGAATTCAAAACCGGCCTGGAGGCAAAACTTGATAGACAGCTAGGGGCTCTGGAGCCTTGCAAGGGAACCTAATCTAGGGGAAGGTCACTCCGAAATATAACCTGCAGCCTTTGCACCAGAAAGCAGATGACAGGCATTGGACAAGAGAGTGGGACTGGGAATGCAAAAACTTTTCTCACTTAAATAAATTTCAGGTGCAGGTCATTCTACAACACTGGATGAATCTTCTAGTCTCATGAAAGGATTTATCAGTAATGTGTCGATGGAATACTCGTGCATTGGCTCACGATACGAGAATATATGCATAAAATATTTTTAAATTTTTCTGTCTCTTCTTTTCTCCCTGTTTTTTCTCTTTCTCTTTTTTAAACTTGTTTCTTTTGATTTACTAATCAGAGCGAAAGAAAGTTAACCAAAATATTAAGAAACAGCAAAATTTCATTACAAGCAAAGAGTACTCCACTGTTAGGTAATGTCAGTTGTCCTATATGGCAATGGATGCTGGGCAATCTCCTCACAGATGAAGAAGAGACTTGAGGCAACAAATGTTCTGCAGAAGGATGCTGAAAATACCATGAACTGAACTTGTAACCAGTGACCCAGGTTTAAGGAAAATGAAACAAAAAGGACAAATACTTAGCATCAGAAAGAGGCAATTGAAATTTATTGGATACATGAGGAGGAAAAAAGGTCTTGGAAAATTTGGCACTCACAGGAGAAAAGGGACAGAGGAAAGCAACAAGTAACCTACTTACAAGCTTATGTAAATGGTGGACAGAACAGGGATTAGGAGTGATGGCAAAAAGACTTAACTAAGAGCTACAAAGGGCATGAAATTGTGGAGAGCCATGATTGCCCACATCCTGAAGGAATATGGCACATAGCAAGAAAGAATTTTTCTCTTCTTTTGAACATCAATCAATGCCTGCCCGAGCTTTAAACAGATGAAGGACTTTTATAACAATTCCAGTTCACTAAAAGAATTGGTCAAAGTGGAAAAATAAATGCTTTCCGAAATGTCAAGAATAATTTTTGCTTATTAGTTTAATTACAACCTAATTGGTTTCTAATATTTTGAGGAGTTTGTTCTCTAGAATAAATTCTTCCCCTCCCCCTCCCAATTAATTCAACCCAAGCAAGGGAACAATGCTACTAAATGAAAAGAGAATGAGAAACACTTTAGAAGGAATCAGAAAGCCAATTCTAAAGAGGAAGCAAGAGTTAAACTGTTCAGGAGCAATATGAAACAGGCAAACCCATCTACTATTTGCGTAATAGAAAAAGAGACAACATTAGCATATTGAGTTGCTCTGCACATCAAATATTAGAAGTGTCCTGGGTATGACGATAAAACTACATCTGGCAGCAAGACTTCTGGTCAGGAGGTTTTGAGGAGCATGGAACCACCTCTTAATTGCTATTGTTCCCAGGTCCACCCTGCACCTGTTAGGATTCCAGCTATGGGAAAATAGTAAACTTGGGTAAAAACACTATGAAAGTGTAAAATCGGTTTTGATAGCAAAAATACCAGCAAAACATTTGATATTCAACAAAAACACTCTTTACAAAAAATATGTCAATGAAACCTGATCTACAAACTGTTATTGTCAATTCTTACAAAGAATACATATTCTATTCATACAGACCTAACCTAAAAATCTTGTCAGCATTAAACAACCCATTGAGGGTTGATATGCTGTAAAATAAACCAAACCAACAATTAGAAATTAATTTTTCTGTTTCATTATTTTATTTATGGATCATTTTCTTTATGTGCTTGTTTTTTTGTTTTTTTAAAGAACTGTTGCTTTCATTTTTCGTTAAATTTGATGCCGTCTACTCTTTCACTTCTTCTAGCTTGAAAATCATACATATTCCTTTGTATTTTTTCCATTTTCTTATTCAAAGTAAGTATAAAAAAGAAAAAAAAAATTTTTTTTTTTTTTTTTTGTTTTTTACAGTAAGGCCTGTGTAGTGATTGGAGAAGCATCCTCTTGGGAGTTGGTTCCAAAAAAAGTGGGTAGAGGGTTACAGAATAACAGGCACAGTTTGTTAGGAAGATAACAGTTAACCCTAGACTTGAACAATTTAAATACAGCAGTCATAAACTGATTTCAAAGGGATTCACATTTCAGCTTATATTCTTTTCCTGTTGCTCAGGGGTTGTTGCCAGGCAAGGACATTAACACTCAAGACACATTTTAATTTCATTCAAAACTGTGTGTACACTTGACATGTGCCATGTTTAATATTTTAATTCAATGACAGAATTAAAAAATAATTCTATGAAATTTAAAAAAAAAAAAGCTTTAAAAAATAATTCTATTTATTACTGATTAATTTCAGAAAAGTTCAATAAAATCTTATCTTTTTTTTTTCCCTTCAACATTAATATTGCATTGTTCAACCCAGAGTAGGGGTTGTCCATACTGAGTGGGAGGGGAATTTATTATTAAAACTTACTTAGATTATTTGTTTATGCACATATGTATACGTTAATTGGCAAAGCACCTGTAAGTCACTTGCGTGCAACACAGGCATACACATAAACATTACATTACACACATGTGAAGACAACATGCGATGGAGAGAGAATCAGCTCTTTTATACTATAGATTTGTTACAGAATTATCATTTTAATTAACTTTGATTTAAATTCAAATCCTTACACGTTAATCCTTTTGTAATAGTCAATGTTGAAGTGATTTTTAAAAGACTCGGGGTTTGTCTTCCATAATCAGGTGATTTTTTTTTTTTTTTTTTTTTTTTTTTTAAGCAAAAAGAAAAGAAAATTTACTGGTTTTCAAGATTTTTCTCCATTTCTTTATCATTTTGATTTGCCACTTGTATTTTTCTCTTGTAGATGATAGTTGTGTGTATTATGAATGTCATTATCCGCCTTGTACAAATATAGAGAGAGAAATCAGAGAATTCAGTATATGTGGACGATGCCAAGGAGTCAGGTAAGTTTAACTGAACAAGTTTGGCTCGTGTATACACAGTTTGGGTTGGGAATAGATTCAGTGTTACATCAGAGTTGAAACATGAGTTCAACTTTACTTTCTTTGGTCAAATTGAATACAATTAATTTGAATATAGTAAGAATCTTATTGATGTTTACAAAAAGCATATAATTCTAACTTTCACATTTGTACATAAACCAGGGACTTAATGATTATTTCACCCATAGTGGACATTTTTTTCTTTTTTTAAATGATTCAAGATGGAGGAGCATAAAGATCAACTTCTTCAGCATTAAATTAAGACAAAAAAATATCACTTCTCAGATAACATATTTTAATTAAAATGTGTGTGTATGTGTGAGAGAGACACACACACACACACATATATATATATATATATATATATATATATATATATATATATGAAGAAATATAGTCTTAAAGTGTGCTATATTTATGGGATAAAGTGCTCAATATCAGAGATAGAGCATGTGTAAATAAAAAAGTGAACATAGAAGTCAACACTTAGAGGCGACAGTCTGTTTCAGGCCTGACGATTGCATCTAGCCTGAAACAGACTGTCGCCTCTAAGTGTTGACTTCTATGTTCACTTTTATATTTATTCATATATATATATATATATATATATATATATATATATATATATATACCATGTATAATTATACCTTGCCATTACCCCCGATAAATAATGAACCATTGTTTTGATTGTGAGGAAAAGCAGAAGAATAAGAATTTATCAGAGATGCCATTTAATTTTACCAAGAGAAAGAAAGTCTGTATGATACCAAGGAAGATAGAGAAGGTGATAATGCTCTCATGCATTTAACATCTGCTTCAGTGAAATAGAAAACCCATGTCAATTTTTAAATCTTTGTACCCTCTTACTTCTTAAAGTAATGACTTGTATTCATACTCATGATTGTTATTGCAATCTTTAGTCAGAGCTGTTTGACACAAATATTTAATAGTCCTAGGTATGATGATAAACTACATCTGGCAGCAAGGCCTCTGATCAGAAGATTGGGGTTTTTGAGGAGCATGGAACCATCTCTTAATTGCTGTTTCCCAGGTTCATCCTGACCCAGGGTGGTAGAACCTGTTAGGATCCCAGCTATGGGCAAATTGTGAACCCCCCCCCCCCAATATAAAACACTATGAAAGTATAAAAATACATTTCTATAGTAAAATTACAAATAATATATCAATCACAGTGAAAGAACTTTCATGATATTAATCTATATAATATCCTACAATTTCAGAAAGAAATCAAACTGTATTCAAAAATATAACTTCATCAAAACTACAACATAAAACACACATATCACTGCCTCTAGTAATTAAGTCCACACAAACATGTAAATGCACAAAGGCTGAGTATCATCTACCATGTATTCAATTGTGAAAGCATAACATTTTTTTTTTTACTTTGAAGTTCCCAAGAAAATTAAATTTTGTCTTTAAATGACCCATAAGGTGTTATGCCATTAAACAAACCAATTGAAACAATTATTTAATGATATAATAGGGGAATTTTTTTTCAGTAGAACTCGCAATATATCAGAAAATTCAAATTGGCAAACCATAAAATTTTTCACATATACTACAAGATACAAGGCTGTATTAATTTTAAAAGGTGCGGCAGAAATACCTCTCGCATAATGGTAAGTCATTAGCTAGATGGAGATACCGTTGCCACTAATGTCCTACCATTATGTAGAAGGTATTTCTGCCACACGCTGTATAATGTTAATAAATACAAGTTCCAATCCAGATGTAAAATTATGGTCTGTTTGCAACTGAAGATGCCAATTGAAGTTGGGGGGGGGGGGTTAACATTTTCATGCAAATGGTAACAGTAAAAATTGTTTCTCAGTTCTGTTGAACCTTTTCTTGTGGTTTTTACTTCACAAAAAATTATTTGGTTACAACCTGTCAATCAGTTAAACAAATATTTTGTTTAAGCAAAGTTTTATCTCCCAACGAATGTATCTTGTGTTTGTCTTGAAAACTTTTGGTATTTTCCATTTCAGGTATTGCGGCACATACTGTCAACAAAATGACTGGCCTGTGCACAAACGACATTGTCGTGAGAAAAGGAAACTATACAGTTTGGAGAGGCCACCAGAACGATAAATATGGAGACCTCCCCACCGCCATTAGACTTTGCTTGTTGATTGAATCCATCGTAATTCTGATGATGTCTCCTTGAGTTGTGCTGCTCTTACTATTGATAAGAGGATTGATACTAACAGTTACAGCTGAGGACAATAGAGACAGTTTTTTTTTTTTTTTTTTTCTTAACCTATTGGAACTGACTGGGGTCTAACAAAAACACATGACGATAATTCAAATGATTTTATTAGATTATTTAGACGTTAAGATAGATATTACAGGAATTATTTTGTATCGGTGGTAAGAAAAAAAAATTCTTCAATTTTTGTCTGAAGATTAGACTTAAACAATTAATCCTAAACCCAGTTATTGTAGACTATTTTCTTTTGTTGGGTATTTTGGTAGCAAGGGCAAGAATATTCCAGAACTCTGAGAGAATTTCCATGATTTTTATTATTACTATTACAGTAAATTACTTATTCACTTCAGATGCAGTTTCATTGTTACAATTTCACATTCCACCTCTTCTTTTTTTTTCTTTTTCTTTTTTTTTTTAAATCTGCCCTCATAAAATGTCAAGAGAAAATTGCTACCAAAAATATGACCACAAATGAAATAGTATTATCGTGATGTTCTAGTTGGCTATTATAAAAAAAAATTATTCAAACTATACTCAAGGTCATTTCATTTTCATTGGTAAATGTTCTGTTTTTCTCAGATGATGATATGTAATTTATTGATATAAAATGGTTACATGTCATTTTCCCATAAAAACTGGAGATTTGCCATTGCCTAGCTGCATCAACTGTAGTATTGTGAGTTTGTACTTCAATGATAAACTTAGTATGAATTAATTCCTACAATATCTAAAAATTCATCCCGAATTACCATAAATTCATTAAATGCTCCATTTGCATAATTCTTAAATATATCGAGCATTCACATATAAGAGGAAATATTTTTTTTTAAATAGCAAATAAGACCAGTTAATAGAAAAGTTATTTTTTTTTGTCTTCTTGGGCAAATAACATTTTTACCCAAAAAATCACAAAAACATTTCATTCTCATTAGCATAATTTGTTTTTAATTTCTTTGGAGCCAAATAAAAATTATTAAAAACTTGTCTAGTTATAAAAGTTAAAATTAAAAGTACAACTAGCAGAATTTGTGTTAAGATAAAGCTTAATGATATTTTTAAACTTGAAAGAAAAGGAAATTTTATGAACACCAAGAATCCTTAATTTTTTTTGTTTTTATTTTATCAATAAAGAAATTTGCTTTATTTTTATACAATGAGGGATACTAGATTCCAAATCCCATTTTAAAAATCTGCATGCCACTGATGACATCCATAGATAGTCACTATCTATATTTTATTACCTTTATGTAGATAATATAAGCTAACAGTTGAATTTTTGTTTATTTGATTTTTATAATTATGCAATGTTAAATACAATTTGATCTGCTTTGAGGAGAGCAGAATTCTAACCTGAGAAACTAATCCATCTTAACATCAGCATACAATTTTGTCAAACTGACTTTGCATGATTCTTTAGTGAAAATCATGATTATTTTTTTCTGTCTCACACTTTCTCTCTTTCTCTCGCTTATAGCCAAACTGTCTTTAGAACCCAACTAGCAATCATTTGGTCAGCTGAACTCTTCCAATTTCAGGTAATGTTAACTGTATATCCTCTTTCTAAGATGGTGGCTACTAACATATTGTGTGTGTGTATGTATGTATGTATGTATGTATGTATGTATGTATATATATATATAATAATGTTCTCGTATCGTTCATTTAATAGCCTACCATGTACACAGCTCCACTGGAATATAAGCACTTTTTTTCCCAAAGGATAGTGAAGTTTCTTCAATGCTCAAATGAAACTTATCAAGAGTTTTGTAAGGCAATTTAGACTGTCTGCTTATTATAACTTTCAATGTTCAAGACAGTCATTGCCAAAATTTTTCATGCATTGTTAATAAGTCCAACAATTATTATCAGCTGTTAAGAAACATTGAATAGATTTTTGTCTTTTATTCTGGTCGATACAAACTCATCCTGACTCTCTTAATATTTGGATCTGGATCAAAACTCAATATGCAACAAACAATTTAACACCATGCATTTGAGATATCAATATAAAACACTGCATATGTGATATCTGTACAAGGTGCTGTGTATGCATATAATATATATATATATATATATATATATATATATATATATGGTGCAGCAGAAATGCCTCCCACAAATACAACCCCATTAATAAATCCCACATAATGGTAAAACATTAGCTAGATGAAGACATCATTGCCACTAATAGGGAGATATTTCTGCTGCACTGTGTGTATGTATATATATATATATATATATATATATATATATATATATATATATATAAAAAAATAAAAGTGGACATGGAAGTCAGCACTTACAGGCGACAGTCTGTTTCATGCTAGTGCAATCGTCAGTCGCCTGATTTTTTTGTTATATAGGTCTTCTACAGATATCGCATATGCAGTGTTTATATATATATATATATATATGAAGAAATATAATCTTAAAGTGTGCTATATTTATGGGATAAAGTGCTCAATATCAGAGATAGAGCGTGTGTAAATGTAAAAGTGGACATGGAAGTCAGCACTTACAGGCGACAGTCTGTTTCATGCCAGTGCAATCGTCAGTCGCCTGACGATTGCACTGGCATGAAACAGACTGTCGCCTGTAAGTGCTGACTTCCATGTCCACTTTTACATTTACACACGCTCTATCTCTGATATTGAGCACTTTATCCCATAAATATAGCACACTTTAAGATTATATTTCTTCATATATATATATATATATATAAACACTGCATATGCGATATCTGTAGAAGACCTATATAACACAGTGCATATGCGATATCTATATAAATAATGCAGATAACCTTTATAGCTATTTTTTCATTCAGTTCAAATCTACTAAATCTGACTCAAAAGCCAAACTTAGAGGGCACCTAGTGAGGATTGTACTCTTCTGTCCTAACAATTGTTTTCATTTTCTTTTAGTCTTGCCATTGTCTGAAGATGGTAATTAATGATTGAAATATTATTTCCACAAAATGTTGTTCTTACCATCTCAAAGACACGTGCTCAAGAAGATTCTTTCGATTTCATCTATATTTGAATTACTAACCTGTTATGATCTTCAGCTCCATGTTTTTTTTTTATTGGTAAAAGATCACAAATAACAAAGAGAAAATTTTAAAAAAGGAAATAGTTGGTTCCGAGAAAAAGAGACTGAAAGACTTGCTTGCACAAACAAAATAGTAATTCCTTCCCTTCTCCATTATTTTTTCCCTATAATGCTGTCATTTTAGACACTGTCAAAAAAGAAATTAAACTTTAGCAGATTAATATATACAAATTGTCTTGATTCCTAAGTAGACCTCATTTCAAAATTAAAACATCTAGACATTATTAAGTCCAATATTTGTTGGTATTACCTAGTAATATTGTGATTTGTACAGCTGACTAAGGCAGAATTAAACAAGAAAATTAAGTTTTTTTTTTTTTTTTTTTTTTTTTTCCTGTTTCTCTTGTAAGTCTTCATGTGATATTGCTAGTAGATTATGACCGATATTCAGCATGATGTCATCGAACAATAATCCTGTTCAAAGTCACTCTCCAGTCAGTTCCTTTACAACAATGGATAACAACAAAGCAAGATATTTTTAAGTGCTTTATATCCTAAAGCAAATAAGAAAACGGATTTGTATATTTGAGAATAATCACAACGCAACATAACTTTGATGTATTATCTCATTCCTTTCTTTTTACCCCTTTTTGTTCCCCATTTCCAAATGGAGAAAAAGGGTAGAAGAAACTGAAAACCTTTCAAGACTGTTGCTTGATCTCCTTCCCACTGTCCCTTGGCCGTCCTGGATTCCATCTTTCTACACAAAGACTCTTCCTGGCTGTTCAAACATTCTCGCCCTCTTTGCCCCTGCCCCCCACTAAACTCACTGTTTTCTTCATTTTTTTTTTTTTT
Organism: Acanthosepion esculentum; assembly: GCA_964036315.1. Taxonomy (NCBI): domain Eukaryota; kingdom Metazoa; phylum Mollusca; class Cephalopoda; order Sepiida; family Sepiidae; genus Acanthosepion; species Acanthosepion esculentum. Next base: position 19,561,579 of record OZ038519.1, read on the forward strand.
AATTTATTTATTTCATTTTTATTATAAAAAATTGCTGATTCGAGGAGTTGTTTCATGGACTCCAGTCATACATCAACTTCTCTGCCTTTCTATTTTCTCAGCTAAACATTCCAGATGTCTTTAGTCAGTGATTACAAAACAAAAAGAGAAAAAAAAAAAGCTTCCTCCAGTTCTTGCAAGGGAGATAACCTTTTGAAATTGAGCTTTCAAACTGGACACGATTAAACTGATTTTTAGAAAGAATTGTTGGAAATATCGGAATTTACATTTCAAAACGAAAATGAACTGTTTTCACAATTTCCCAATTGTCTGTGCATGTGATTCTTTTTTCCCCACCAAATAGCAAATCTGTCTTTGCTGAATATTTTACTCAGGGAACCATTTCTGTCTGTTTTTCTTTCTACTGTGTCTCTCAATATATACCTTCATTTTTTTTTTTTTTTTTTTTTTTTTTTTTTTTTCTGTGAGTGTCTCGGGCAACTGTCACGATTTTTCTCATGTGGTAGTTTGTCACTCCGTCCGTTGGTCTGATTTTCTGTCATTTTCAATTATTTATTTTGCTTGGTCGTCAACATTCTTTGCTTTTCTTTCTGTACTGTTTAAAATTTCACTTGGATGCTTTAAAAGTGTTTTTCCACCATTTCCTTCAAAACACCAGGAAATCGTAGAGATACATTTACACTAAATACAGAAAGGTTTTTTAAAAGAACAAATTTATTCTTTTCTGTCTATTAATTTGGGGATTTGGCTTTAAACTCCGTATATCTAAAAAATGTATGGCTAAAATGGAAAAAAAAAAACAGAAAGCTATCAGCTGTAACATATAATTTTAGTAGTCTATTATTTAGCATTTAAAAAAAAAAAAAAAAAAGCATTCTTCTAAATTATAGAAATATGGGTTCCTCTAGTTTTTTGGCAAGGCACACTTCGGCTAAAGGAGTGTTTTCTCTAACGAGAGAAGGGGTACAGGATTATACTGTATGGGAAGCACATTTTCTTAACAAGGACTTTTTTTCTTTTTTTTTTCTTTTTTTTAGGCCAGTTGATATTAATTTTAATAAATAAATAAGATATCGACTCAAATATAAGTACCCACTAAAAATGTTTATAAGCAATAAGTCAAATTAAAAGAAAATCCATTTAAAAAAAAAATTACTTTGTTTACATCTTTGGTACAAAAATAAGTCTGGCAAATACAGACTTTGGAATGTCCCAGTGAAAGTTGGTTACTGAGCTTTGCTTTATCATAGTTCCCTGTGGCCTAATTGGTAGGGCACACTGTGACCAAAGTAGTGCTTTCCACAGTGGAAATAAAAGGGAATACAGGTTCAATTCCTGTCAGGAGGTATATTTTTTTGTTAGCACGGACTTGGTTCTCTAGACTAGTTGACATTAATTTCACTGTTTAAGATAAAGGGGATATTAACTCGAACACGTGTCCCAACTAAAAATATCATTTATGAATGCATGGATGGTGTTTTGAGTACAGAGTTAGCAAATTCATCCCTTTATAGAAACCACAGCAGAAACACATAGAGGTTGTGGACCCATACTTCACACTTGAAGTGTACAGGAGTTATTTATCAACTGTACTGTCCTTGCAAAGTCATACCTGATTAATAAGTATGTGCCCTTGCTTTTAATTATAGCTTTAAAAGATGAATTGAAATCCTATTATCTTTGATTAGTAATTATTGTTTAAAAAGATGTTTCTTCTGATATTTAAAACTGTTGAAGATTCCGATAAATGGATTTGCACATGAATTATTTTCATGTGTTACCTTTAAGAATGTTTTGTCATTGAAGATTTACAAATATCTTCCTTATGGAAAAATGCTTCTTGGCTAAAAATCCTTGATACACAGAAATCTGTATAAGCTTTAAATATAGCTTCATAACATAAGTGTAGTTTAATGGCTTTCTTGACTGTATTGATCGACCCAAAAGATATTTTGCATGGAACTTGGACATATCTGTCTGTTCTGTTCGTTGCCCTTTGGAACCTTTTTCTTGAATAATCTGTCAGTTAGCACTTAAGGATTCTGGTCTTCATTCTACTTTCAGAAAAAAAGCTATGCAATTTCATTGTTTTATATTACAGCAATGAAATGTTTTTCCTGGGTAGGTGTTATCCAAAGCTATTTAACCGCCACTAGATTTTGAATTGGAATCTTTTCTGCAAGAAAGCATTTATTTGCTTTTAGGGATTCTAAATGTCCATGGAATATTAACATGAGTCTATTTGATAATGCTCCAGTTTGTGACTAAAAACATTATTATTTTTATCATTATTATAATTATTATTATTATTTAATTTACATTGAAGCTTTATTAACTTTTCATCAACCCCGGATTTGATGAAAAGACCTTTGTACTTACCAAAGATTTAAAAACCAAATGTTTAATTGAAAATAGAAAAACCATTAAAAAAAAACACACAAACTAAAACTAAACTAATTTTAGGACTGACAATCTATTCCTTACCCTGCGGTTTCATCATTTTATTTTTATTTCATTGCTTTTGACTTTCATCAAGGTCTTATTTGAATCTTGGTTGGCTATTTCATTTTGAAGCTGTCTCTGAGAGCTTCATCTTCCAAACTTTAAAAATGATTTTTTTTTTTTTTTACATCTAGTCTCATATTGTAAATACACCCCCATTTAAAACTTTTGTTTATTTAACCATTAGCTGCAAATTATAGGAACTTTCCTCGTCACGGAACAATGGCTCAACAGCAAAATAATTAGAATTTTTGTCACAGTTAACGAACATCTTTTTCTTTCAGTAAACAAATATTTAAAAAAAAACAAATCACATTGAAAAATTATAATTTTAAAAATAGTCAGCAAAAATATCCTATTTCTTCAGTTTATTGATGCATTGATTGCATGAAGACCTTTTCCAAAAAATTTTAGGACAATTTTTTTGCTATTAAGATTTGATGGATTTCTGTTTTTGCTGATGTTTCAACATCAGCAAAAACCTAAGTTTTTAAATGTATATTTACAATATGGAAGCAGATGAAAAACAAAATGCCAATGTGCAATGATCTTTGCCAATCAGACTGCTGTTATGATTGATTACCATTATTCCTCTGCACAGCCTCTTCTCTTCTGCCACCATCTTCTAGTTCTGTCTTCATTTTCTAACATGTTGCCTGTGTGGAAATGCAGGGCTCCTCCCCTTCCTTCTTCCACCAACAATGTGCCTACTCTTACTACTGCTCACATTTCACTTCCACACTCGGTTTTCTTTTCTTCTCCAATCAATTAAAATGGACAAGCTTTACTAGAGGTGGCTTATGATTTTCAACCACTCATAGCATAACTTAATTTGGTAATTTTTATCTTGTCTCGTATTGTGAATAAATTTTAAAATTTTATAGCATCAACAGCAATTTTTGAGATGTACAGAAAATCTTTTTCATAAAAGTGAAAATTGCATGAAAGGCATCATTTTCTTACTTCTATCCTGCAAAGGAAATCAGACCAATAACTTGTAAACAAAGATTTTTTTTTTTTTTAAATTCATTTAATTATAACGTAACGGTTCATTTACACTTATTCAAATGTTATTTCTTTTGGGGGTTTTCTTTAATCTCAGAAAAACTGCTTGTGCAGTTAAATTTTAAGCTACATTCACAATATGAGACATGGTAAAAATATTTTCCTTGCTACTCATAATAATAATAATAATACTATTACTACTACTGCTGCTGCTGCTACTACTACTACTACTATGTGTGCTCAGAGATATCTAATCCTACAATTTTAATTTCAGTATTATTATTATTACTATTTTGTATTTGCCTGTAATTTACCTCTGAACTACTATATATATATATATATATGTGTGTGTATATATATATATATATGCTTGCAGAGGGTTTTTATTTTTGACAAGCCAAAAATGTCTAGCTTCTGTTACTAGTCTTATATACTAACATTATATTTTTCCTACCCAACATTGTTTGCCATAGTTTTTAGTTTCAAACCAGGTGCCACTCACCAAACTGTCACTAACACTAAAATCAAAATGAATTTGCTCTTTACTGATAGCATTTTTTGTTTCTTTTTTTTTTTTCCTTTTTTTAAGGTACTATTTAAATTGACTGGTCTGCTTATTAAAAAAAATAAAACAAACATTTTTAGGGGAAATAATATAGCTTAGCATTTATTAGAACTTCCTCTACCACTGACATTTTTCAGAATCAACAAATAGGTGGGTTTTTTTTTTGTTTTTTTAATCATTTTGAAAGGCGGATTCTGTTTATAATATAAATACAGTGTCACATCTGACTTAAAGCATTATCTGTATTTTTTTATTTACAAATGTCAAATTTGAACCTGCTTACATCATTAATAATTGCGTGCTATTATAAATTGGTAAAAGGACA
>OZ038519.1:19570975-19625975 GCA_964036315.1 Acanthosepion esculentum
CCCAAAGTAAAAATTACTTTTTTTTTTTTTTTTTTTTTAGCCACTATAATTCTGTGAGTGTTCTGCCTATAAAATTCTTTTAAACAAGGAAAATTAATTCATTTTAATTTTACAAATATCTTTATGGTTTTATCTAGCAAATACACTTAAGATTAGATTAGATTAAAATAGTTTTTAATTTCAGTTTTAAAATGTGTATTAAAAAAAAAACAGGTGATACTTGTAGATTTGAAAATCTACACATTCTAAAAATGAAATTAAATGCTTTTAATTATTTTTGTGTATTCATTAGATAAACAAATTTATTTATGTGGAAAAAAATAACTTATTGGTTTTGCAAATAAATTTCTTCTAAAAAAGGAAAACCAATAACAGTTGACTGATGTACAGAAAAGAATTGCCATATTTTTAAAAACAAGGGTTTTTTTTTTGGTTTTTTTTTCTTCAAAGCCATATAAACTAATTTCTGAAGAGCTATACCATTTACTCTCTCAAATGTGGTGTACAAAGACACAAAAATATAGGTAGTTTATGCAACAATTTTTTTTATATTTTACCAATTTGTTAATAAATATGGTAGTTATTTATAGTTGACAATTTATTCAAAAGTTTAAACTTTAATTGAAAACAAGTGTCTGTCGATGTAAGACACTGTTTTTTTACTTACTAATTTTTGAAGTAATTTCCTTTCATGGGTCAGAGAAGAAATGAACATCTTCCTGGTGTAGTTTAAGGGGTCTTCTAATTGAGTGTACAATTTCAAGAATATTGATAAAGATTGGTCACGTTGATTTTTGCAAATCAAAGTAAGTAAAATTTAGTCGGGGGGGGGGGGGTCATATTTTGTATTTTCGGCTGTTCAAAGCAAAATTCTCACTAAAAAAAAAAAAAAAAAAAAAAATTCAAATTCAATGAATACAAATTGCATATTTAGAAAGATTTTATTTTCTTTCCAGCCATATGAATATTTTTAAGATTGGACCAGAAATACACAATAAATTGCGAGTTGAAAGTTGCAAATTTATCAATCTCAAATGAGATCAGATATCAACTGGTAAATGCTATCATTACACAAGAAAATAAATGGTTTCCTTAAAAAGCAAAAAAAATACTAAATTGAAAACTGGTATCAAGAAAGAAAAATCAGAAACCGATACCAAAACAAATTACCAAACCACCCAACTTTATATATATATATATATATATATATATATATATATATATATATATATATATATATATATTCTCACCCACTCAAGCTAAAGGGTTACTGTGTAGTGTTGTATATGAACATAAAAGTTCATGGGGTAATGCCAAAAAAGATGAGTTGATTCATTTTTTTTTTTTTTTTTTTAATAGTTTATCAACCCTTTGCAGGTTAATGCCAGAAAATATTTTTAGATCGTACAAATTTTTTTTATTTTTGTGATAATGATTTAGTGATACAAATTTTACTAATTAACCCATAGCTTTGAGGAGAAGAGGTGGATTCATAGCCTTCCCAAGAGTATTTGCACCTAAGAGAATATCACAAACTCAACCGGAAACCAAAACATTTATCCATTATATCACCTGCACATCAAAGCTTACAGCACCGACTATTCCCAAGTGGGCATCCACCTAGATGCTGACCAGGCTCAACCCAAGATAGACTTGAAGAGGCCAAGATTGTAGTGATTGGGGGGAAACGTCTTGCTGGTAGTCAGTCCCACCAACCAACAGTTCTTGAGATGATGTCGGAAGAGAATTTACTCTATAGGAATGCGAAAGGAATAGACAATTGGGATCTGTTGTGTATGTGGCACAACAGATCCCAATTGTAAAGGTCAGGGCTGGTGTGACTAAGGACTATAGTTCCTCAGAACAAATGCCATGGAAATAGCAATAAAGTAGCAAAGATTTGCAACAATTCATCACACACAAGGCCATGTAAACACTTTTGAACCCTATCGAGACTGGCAATTGAGGGCTAGGTAGCAATACTCCATTTTTGGTCTGATCTGGCTTTTGTATAAAGTAGAATGGGGTGGGGGAGATATTTACTGGGGTGATACAATGAACCAACAATTTTTCCGGCATCTTTAACAATAGGTAGTATATATGAGGTTAGCTTTAGTCTCAATAGACATTCAAGGTAAGGAACTCCTCTCTCTCCCCGTGTGAAGAAACTTTGTCTACATGGTCCAGTTTATCGTCTATATAACAAATGCTAATGTCAGTGTGTCACACTTTTTCAACTTTACTCCTAGAGGTCATAGTTCAACATTTTGGACTCAAGCTAACTCCATGAACAAATTAAAAAAAAAAAACGTTCTGGACTGGAGACCACAATCCTGAAATTTTGGATTCCCAAGTTTTCATTACTGCGATTGTTGTTTTGTTTTTTTTTTGTTGTTTTTTTAAATGATTTCTTGCAACAAATTTTTTTTGTATGATAATTTTTATAAATTTGAGAATAATCGAAATTACTTGCAAAAGTCACCCGTGAAATAAAAAATAATTGTTTATTTGGAAGGTAAGGAACTATGTACATCAAATTGTTTTTAAATTAAGTGGCAGTAGAAGAATTATTTAACTTTGAAAAGGTAAGAGATAGATATATATATATATATATATATATATATATATATATATATATATTAATGCAATACTTAAATGCAGCGATCAATTTTGAGTTCTGTAGTTTAATGTTGCCTATCACACCTACTCCTCCCTACCTATTATGAAGAAGATCCAATTTGAGATCTCTCTGCAGGAACTAGCTTAAATGCTGTCGTATAGGGAGGCTTTTAAGCTAATATATAATAGTTGTTGGTTATTTTTTAAATAAAACAGTTGATGTACTTGGTATACTTGTTACACTATACTCAAGAGGGAGGTAACTCTTAAAACGCTTTTTTTCTTTTTTCCTGTAGCCAATCAAATTTTTATTCCTAGTCAATTGTATCAGGGATTGTCATCCTCTCTCTCTCCCCCAAATGCCAGTGACAGTTGTGAATCAAAGAGTTTGACAAGGTCATTCACATGAATTTAATTTTGGTGGACAACTCTAGGCAGCAGAGAAGCCCACACACTTAGCCACTTCTGGCTAAGTGTGTGGGCAGAAGTGGCTCAAGGGGGATTGAGAAAGGTGAGATCTGGCAAACCCGGTTGCCTTGGGCTGTCAGATGCTTGATCTGTCACAGGTAAACATTAGTACATTCACACACCAAGTTGTGACAATTGTTAGTGATTGCATCTTGCTATAGCTGTCTACATTTTTTTTTTTTTTTTTACAAGGTTCAAGGTCTACCTTGAGTGGATCTTGAACCTTGTAAAAAGAGGGTTACTGTTTGGAATTATATTATCATAGGGAAAGAACAAGCATATAAAGCTGAAGTAGACTGTAGGATTAAGTTTTTGGTTCTTTCTAAATGGGAAACAAGGGATAAGCCTATACTCCTGTTCAAAAGACTGGGGAGGAGAGTGAACCGGGTGATAGGCAAACCTATCTACTCCAGAAGTTGGTTCACTGTTGTGCCAGATATTTTTTTCTTGTCAGAATCCATCTTGCACATTTATAAATCTAGCATTCACCACAGGATTGAATACTGCTGCCATATCTAGTCATGTTCCTGCTGTATATCTCTCGATTCTCAAGAAAATTCAAGCCTGTTCCTGGCATGTTGACTTCAGTCACTTTCGCACCAATGTGACATCGTTTCCCTCTGTCTTTTTCTACAAATATTTTCATGGCATCTCTTCTGATGAGCTTCTCTACATCTCACCTTTGAACTGTCTAAATGTAACTGCCACATCTATTCTTTTCTTGCACTTCTTACCTGTGGAACTCCCTTCTGACGTTTTGCTTCTCTGCCACCAACAGTCTTCAAAAATGCAATGTCAACAACATCTTTCTTCCTTTTTTTATTGTCCTTTCTCCTCACTCCTCTTTACTAAAGTCTTTTCACCCTCTGTAGCCCCCACCTCATCATCCTTGCTTGGAGTGAAATGGTTAAAAAAGGGAAGGGTCACATTCATCCTCCAGTGACCCCCCCCCCCCTAACTTACACTCTCACTTATGGTCTAATCAAACTCTTTTAAGTTAACCTTTAGCACTCGGCATAATTAATATTACTTCCCTTTCCACTGGATTCTTTTTCAAGGCCCCTCATTTACAGTAACCTTATTGTTAATTTCTCTTAAAGGTGTTTTCTATTGCCTTAGCAGAATATAACAACACAACTATGAAATTCATTCAAATTCAGGGATCAGTTACCTTCAGTGGCAGGAGAAACTTTTCGTTCAGTAAATGAAGTCACATTCAGAGTAATTAAGGTTAAACAAGATTATCACAATGGTCAGATTTTTAAAAATTATTTAAAGATTGAACCTACATGGCAAGTTCTAAATATCCATTTTGGTAACAATGTATCAAGTTATCTCTCTCATATTCTCTGCAAATGCCATTGCATTCCATGTCCATAAGTTACTTTTGTTACGTATGAAAAGATAATTAAAACTTCATTCATATTTGATGCGTAATGCTATGACTTGAAACCTGTTCTTCATTACAACCACAAAACAAATTGTTGCAGAAGCACTCTCCTCCTGGTCAATGATTTTAAATAAAAAAAATCCTGTGATTTCAGTAAAAGAAATGAAAACTATTTGAGAAATGAGTGCTGAAGGAAAAGCCAATCCAAGAGATTTGGAAGAATTTTCTCAACAAAGTCTCTTACTTTGTATTTGAAAGACTGAAAAAGTGATTTTTTTTTTTTTTTTTTTTTTTTTTTGAAATGTCTTTTTGTTTAATAAAGGTTTAATCCAGGCAATTGTCATTTGCAATTTCCCATATCCAATCAAATCTTTCAAGCTCTGAAGCAAAAAAAATACAAATTAAATTTTTTTTTCATTCGTTACTGCTGTAGATCTCAAGATTCTTGACAAAATCTAAATAAGGATCTCTGCTTCAGTCACCTTCTCACCAACATGACATAGCTTCCCTCTGTCTTTTCTAAAAATATTTTCATGCCAACTGTTCTGACGAGCTTTTTTCCTTGGTGCCCCAACTACACAAATTTAAGCTTGCAACTTGGTCCCACCGTTTTACTGTTAAAATAGGTAAATGCAACCATCACTTCTAGGATAAGTTTCTTTTCTTGCACTTCTCAGCTTTGTAAGTCTCTTTCGTTTCCTTGTTTCTCATGATCACAAGTTCTATAACTCATTAAAGTCATATAGGGGCGACACACGTACTACAACTGCAGCAGAAGTGACGTGTCTTGGGTAAGATAGCCTCATGGAGCCCAACACTCCAGGCTGGTTTAAATTCAGAGTTTTCCTTCTAGCCATCCAAGGCTATAGGGCCAAGTTTGTCCTGCTATTTACCCATAGCTGCAGAGAGAAAAGATGAATTCATACCTTTCCCAAGGGTATTAGCACATAAGTGAATGTAATGAACTTGACTGGAATTCAAACTTAGCTCTCCAATTCTTCAATTGGAGCCGCAATCCTTTACCCCCCTCCTGATAGTTCCCCCTCCAATGCCCCAACTACATGAATTTAAGCATAATACTAGATTGGCACATAAGTCCCACCCTTTTATCGTTGCCACTTTCTGCCTGTGGAACTCCCTTCTGTTTACTTGATTCTTGATAACTACAATCTTCAAAAGTTTAAATGCAATGTCAAGCACCATCATCTATCTTCTCAAATCCTGTTCATTTTCTGTCCTTTCCTCCCTATTCTCAGTCTTTTCTTTCTCTTTCACTCCCTGTCTACTAGTGCCATTACCACCATGCTTGGAGTGAAATGATTATTAAAAAATAGTTGGTTTGCATTTCTGTGTATTTCAGTGATGGGAGGTGATAAAGTTCATTAGTAAAACGTGATCATGGAGGTCATTGCTTCAAGTACTAAAGACGTGGTTAGGCTGATACCATAATTATTTTCATGCAGCCAATTCCACATCACGTTGCGGCATGATTTGCTCGGTGTTTATTATTTTCCTCTATATTTAACAAAATTTGTTTATTATGCACACTGAAGAACTGAGACCATTTCAATAACCCCCCCCCCCCAATAATGGGTGGTTTTTAGGTGATTGTAAACTGTTAAATAATTTTATGCTGGAGTGAAACTATGTACAATGATTGTGAAAATTGACACAGTTCAATAAAAAGGATTTTTTTTTTTAATATAATTAGATTTTAACATAGCAAATTAGCATGTTTACAATTTTCTCATTTTAAAAGTTCATATATTAACCTTTAATAATACATTATTCACTACTTTTCATTCCACTGCATTGTTTTTCAAGGCTCCTCTGCTACACTACTTAATTTAAGTCATGGTCATTTTCTGTTGCCATAGCAGGATATGACAACACAACTGAAAAATTCAAACACTATTATTCATTCATCTGAGTCAGTTACTGTGGCTGGATAAGTCAAATCACCCCAGTATGTTAGAGGTTAAGGAAATGCTTATTAATATACAGCTTCTAGAAGATTTTATGCAAAACACTTGAAAGAATAAAAAGTATTGATAACTCAGATTTGTCATTGTTATAATGTTGTCTTTGTTCATAAAAGCTGAGAATTAGGAAGGCCGTAGTTAAAGAATATCAAAGGAACAGAAAACTACGCAGGGAAAACAAAGAAGAGGTTTCTTAAATACTCAGACATAGAACAAAAAACTTTACTAAATCAACTACTCAAATCCTACTCTAATATGGTTACTTGCCATATTTATAAGTAGGAGCCATCCATTATCACTAGCAGGGAAGAGCAGGAAGTACACGGAGTCCCAATTTACAACAGTCATGCAGGCAACAATTGTCACCATGTCAAAGACAACAGTGTCATGAGAATGGTAAAGAGTATGACTAGACTGGCAAGAAGTCTTCTGCATGTGCCATTGTTAAGAGTCTAGAGCAGTGGTTTCCAAATGGGGTGGCGGATCAGGATAGCAGGTGAGGTAGAATGATTATTTAAAAACAGTTTAAAAAAAATTCATATTCCAAAAATAAATACGATTTTAAAATATTATCATGGATTACTTGTAATTGCATGCATGAGTCCCAGCATAAATAGTTATAATTATTGACTGATTTTATCATTTGTGATATTTTTGCATTATATTTAGTATGGTGAATATAGTAACCAGGGTCTGCAAATTGGAGGAGAGAGTTATTAATGATAATGTTTTGACTTTGAGTCCATGGTTACCTCTCTTTAAAATTCTCTCTGTTTTTTATTTTAAATCTACTTTTTATCGCATAAAATTTGGTGAGGCTCTAACAAATTTTAATTCCAAAAATGTGTCCCAGAGAAAAAAGGTTTGTGAACGACTGTGATAGAGAGACTGGCACTGTAGTGAAGGAGTGGCCATAAATGTGGACTAGCAAAGATTGCACCGAATAACCCTAGAGTAACTCCTAAACCAGTGATTCTCAAATACCATGTCGGGATCTTAAGTGTGCCACAAAATATTGTCACTGCATACCTCTGTGTGTGTGTGTGTGTGTGTGTGTAAGTCCTAATGAAACAGTTTTAGTATTTTCTACTTCTTATTTATATGAATTAGGCTTCTCAACCCTAGATAACCAGAAATAAGAAGAGAGAAAAACTATGCTCAACTGAAGAAGAAATGAGGGTTTGCTTATTGCACATTTGACCAAACATTGAAGAAATTGCTAAAAAAACCCAAACAAACACCAGGCACATGTTTCCCACTAAATAAGCTGCACAAATAGTTGAATAGAAACATTGAAATAAAGTAAATTCGTGTGTGTGGGTTTAAAAATTCTATGGTTTTATTTCATAGCATTTAAATGTATCCCCTTTATAAAATTTTGCTACATGTGCCATGATTTTTTTCATTGCCCCTAGGTGTTCCGTTGCTTAAAAGGGGTTGAGAAACACTGAACTAAACAAATAACTAACGAATGAACAGCTGGAGGTGAACAAGTCTCAACAAACGGTGGGTAGAATTCTTAAAAGCATGTCATCCTGTAAAAACCACTTTTTTGCAGCCTTGCTAAAGATCATATCAAGAAGAATGATGAATTTTGGAAGGAAATATTACAGTCTGATGAAAGAAAAACAGTTATAACAACATGTCACATGTTTGAAGGAAAAGTGAAACACGGTGGTCATCGACATTCTGTGACTGTTTTGCAACAGAATATACTAGATAGATAAGTATTAATTCTTTGCCATTTAACTGTTGCATTTTGTGTTGTCACCGGATTTCAGCTCCTCGGTCCTCAGCACCATTCCATAGACAGTATCAACAAAAAAAAAACGTTTCTTAATCATTTAATTAGGATAGAGGGCAGACACGGCAGCATGGAGACGAGGAGGAAGAACTTCAAAGGGAATGTGCATGCCACTTGTTGACCTCCACATGTGATCTTACACTTCCCACACCCAGGTTCAATAGGCTATCAATGCCTTGAAAATGCCTGTGGCCCTCATTATTCTGACCATCATGGCCCAGCCTCTGCATTCCCTAAGATATTGATATTTTGAGCAGGTTATTTAAAGTCAGAAATGTTTTCTGAGATTGTAAGAATATTTTTGGGAAATAATGATTTAGTGATACAAGTCTTACTAATTAACCCATAGCTGGGAGGAGAAGAGGTGGCTTCATATTTTACGCCTAAGTGAATATAATAAACCTGACTGAAATTGCGACTCGACTCTGATTAACAGTCCCAAGTCAATATCCATCATCCACCCATCCAAGCTTATAGCATCTGTCATTCGCAAGCAGTCACCCACCTAGAGTCTGCAAGGGAAGTGAATCTGGAACATGATTGAACCTTCATGCAGGACAATGATCCTAAGCATACTCTTCAGATTTAGTGAAAAATAAAAAGGGATGTTTTATCATGGTCAGATCTGAATCCAATAGTGAATAGCAGAGTGAAATGAATTAAGATGGGTAGAAAAATTTGCTGACAGAATCTGATGGACAAAAAATATCAGCTCTTCTTTTACATTCATTTTTCTTGATCAAAGGAAAAGGTTTTTGTCAGTTAAGTTTAACATAACGTAACTGACAAAAACCTTTTCCTTTTTCTATTTTTTTTTTAAACTGCCAATAACTTTGATGATTACTGTTCTTACAAGATCATATATATGCGGAGGTACAGTGGAATAATGGATTGTGACTCGGATTGAGGAATCAGAGAGCCAAATTCAAATTAAAGTCATTACATTCATTTGCATGCTGATATCCTTGGGAAATGGATGACTCCATCTCTTCTTCCCATCAGCTATGGGTAAAATAGCAGGACAGACTTGGTTCTATATCCTTGGGTGACAACCAGTCGAGGAGAAGACAACTCTGAATTCAAAACCTGCAGAGGATTGTTTGGTGACCTTGTAGCATACTGGGCACCATTTCTCTGTATTTGGCTCTTCCAATAATTGTGGTTGGTTCTGCACAAACCTTCACCATTATAATCAAAATGATACATGCGAGTAATCTGGCTGTTCGTTCTAAGAACTGAGATGCTTCAACCTCATACAAAAACGACGGGAGAGTCCAGTGTATATATATATATATATATATATATATATATATATATATATATTTCTTGAAGAGAAATATTTTAAGCAACAGGTTCCAATTGATAATCAATTCTCAAAATTTGACAGCACAAAAGATTAAAAAGAAAACACATATGCAGTAAAAGTTAAAAATGGAAGATTTTAATTTTAGGGTTTTTTGTTTTTTTTTGTTTTAAAACACTGTAGGCGAACTTCTACAGATGGAGATATTAGCATCATGATTTAATTTTTTTTGTTTTAATTTTTTTGTTTTTATTATTTTATACAAAGACAGAGTTGATGAGTAGAAAAAGAGAAAAGGAAAGTGCAGCTGAATAAGACACACATACATTTGAGAGAAAAAAAAAAAAAAAAATTCTCTCAAAGAAATAACCATGGGGAGAGACTATAAGTCCAAACCAATTCTGATTGCAATGATACCTGAAAATCTCAGAGAAATCCTACAAGAAATCTGAAATGCTGGTCATTTGTATCCAAACTGAACAAGTTTTACAAAAATTAAAAACAGATCGTAGATTGACTTTAAAGGATGAGAATATCTCACAAAAGAGTTCAGCTGTTGTACCATTGAACACAAGCAAATTCTTTAAAACAGAACAGCCAGACAGAATCCAGGTGAGGTTCTCAACAGGTCAAAATCGAAGGTGATTTTTGTTTTTCATCATGTACCTGGGAAAAGAAAAAAACAAAGACAAACAATGAATGACATAATAGATGAGATTCTTTTAAAATCAATTTCAATTATTTTCTGAATAAATTATTAGATTCATTTATGTGGATTTGTTTTAGACAACAGAAATGATTGTATTAAAACTCTTTTCCTCAACAAATCCACCATCATTATTTGAATTGCTTAGATAAAAATTAAAAATACACAATGCTTCAATTGCTTTATTTCCACTAGTAGTATTAGTAGTAACATTATCTGGAATTTTATTATTATTAAATGAAGCCTTTTTAATTCTTATTCATTTTTCACTAGTATTTCTTTCCACTAATAGTATTAGTAGTAATATTATCTTGAATTTTATTATTATTATTAGATGAAGCCTTGTCAATTCTTATTCATTTTTCACTAGTATTTCTTTCATCTTCATTTCACAGAGGCTTTTTTTCCTAGTCCACACTACGGAATAATGATAATTTGAACTTTGTGATAAACGAATTGAATTTAGTTAATAAAATTTAATGAGTTCAGGACGGGGTGCATTTAATTACTTAGGAAGTAGAATAGAAACGTCCTTACTTATCCAACAGTTCCCAAAACTGTTGCAACATGGCTCTGTCCAAATGACGTTTGTTTCTATCCAAATTAATCACATTCACTGCCCATTTCTTAATGTTATTGTCCAAAGGGAGATCGGCCCATTTTACGTGGAAAGCCCGAACTGCAAATAAAGAAAGGTGTATTTGAAGAGTCATAAACTTCAGATTAAAACAGTTTACAAAAACGATAAAAAAAATATTTTTTTATGCTGAACAAGTTGGAGGCCATTTTCTTTTAAGTTTTATTGCTTAACAAGCTTAAAAGCCACCCTATCAGGCGGCATTTAAGCTAGCACCTGCAGAGGGGGCTCTTGATTGGGCCTTCAGCTTGTTTGAGACTCCTTAAATCTTTGCATATTCTCAGCATTGGAAGTCTTTCCTGGCTGCCATTTGATCTGGGTTTTCATTTGCACAGGACTTTCTTTTTCACACTGCAGCCTTGGCTCTTTTAATTGCAATCTGGTCCTCTGTTGGCAGAGATTTCTTTTTTTTCTGCTGCCGTATCCAATAAATAATAAACTATTCAACTTAAAATTGATCGCTGCATATAAGTATTACATTAATATTTAAGCTTATCATTTAAAAGTTCAACAATAATTCTTTTGTTGTCATTTTAATTTAAAGACAATTTGATGTACATAGGTCATTACTTTCCATACAAAAAATTAAATTTCATGGATGACTTTCACTGGTTTTTGCAATTAATTTCAATTATTCCCAAATTTATTTCCAAGTTATAAAAATTGTTATTATAAAAAACAAAATTTGTCGCAAAACATGTAAAAAAATGTCTGAAAACAATTGCAGTAATGAAAACTTGAGAATCCAAAATTTCAGGATTGCCACTCCAGATCCCGCCATGAATATTTTTAATTTGCTCACAGAGTCAGTCTGATTCCAAAATGGTATGAAATGTTGGGCTACAGCCTCTAGGAGTAAATTTGAAAAAGTGTGACACACTGACATTCGCATTTATTTATACAGAAGATGAAATATTTAAAAGTTAGAGAGTTGTGTCTCTTTAATTGAAAAAGTGTGACACACACACACACACACATTTTCACATTTATTATATAGACGACATTGAAGTTTGTTTCTATCAAAAATGATGGAAAATGAATTGGCTGAGTTGCTTCGTATTCACTTTATCATTTATACCATTGTGGGGAAATATCAATCCCCATTTTCAAACATTTTGTTTCTGACATGTCACAATGGTTGACAGGTAAACACTTTAGAGAGTCATTCTCTCATAACAACCACTAAGGCAGTATTGATTGAGTAATTTGTTTGTTTTTTTTTATGGTTTACCAACCTTTTGTAGGGTATTTAAAGCCAAAACATATTTTTGAATTGTAAGATTAATTATTTTTCTTCTTTTGTGAGTTAATATTGCATTAACAATTTTTTTTAGAGATAATAAGGATATGATTTATTTTTAAATATAATTTTACTTATTTTGAATATAAATTATTTAAATATGACTGATTTTTAAATTTAGCTTATTTAAATATATCTTATTTTTAAATATAACTTGTCTTTGGAATATTGCTTTTAAGTATGACTTTGTATTTTTAAGTTTTTTTAAACCCTTTTTTATTCCTCTCTTAGTTTTAAATTAACATTTTATTCTTCATATAACCCCAATTTAGTGTCATAAGGATAATATCCAGGTTTAATTTTATAAAACCTCTTCCTTTTAAGACTAATATCTTCCACCCTCCCCTGACCTCCGTCTTATGCCTTTCATCTGAAACATTGAAATGGATAAATTCTGTATTAGTTTTTTAATGGTTTTTGATTATTTTTTTTTTTTTTTGTAGCTTTCACAGTTATATTTCTTGTCCTGACACAAACTCGGTCTATACCGGGGTTGAATAAGACTGATGAATTTTATTTTTTCGTCAGTTGAAATAAGCTTATTCCCCATATGAGGTGATTTTGAATATTATTGTGTATTAATCATTTGCTCTGTAATAATAAATACATTGAGCTCTTTTTGTGGATCAATTTTAATATTTTATATTAATAGGATCCAATTGGATTATATACCAATGAATTTATTACCTTTACTATATATATATATATATATATATATATATATATATATATGTAAAAATAAAAAAATAGAAGTTTAATACCACAAATTCTACCCCCCCCCCCTATATTTGTCTTTTCTTGCAATTCAAATCATTATTCTATCAATTACCAACATATTCTTCTGACACAGTGTTGGTTGAAAAGGATCCTGAAAGAATGCTTTGCTGCATTTTCAAATACATATTTAATATATTTTCTGTTTATACGTCATTTTTATTATATATATATATGTGTGTATATATATATATATATATTTTTTTTTTTTTCTGTTTATATATATATATATATATATATATATATATATATAGATATAGATATATATATATATATATATATATATATAGATATAGATATAGATATATATATATATATATATATATATAATTATTTATTTGAATATTACAACATAAATATGTTATAAAATCACGACAAAAGTAGCCATTTTGTTTCAACACTTCTGGTGTCTTGTCAAGTGATGATATAGAATATAGAATAAATGGTTTTAAAAGTTTCAAATTAATCAACGATCCTTAGCTAGGAGTAAACGCTGTTACATAAGCTAGAGTGACCAATCAAAATACAAGTATAGGGTGATTCGAAAAATTTGACAACTAAGCAAGGTTATCATAGATATTAAAAGATTTATAAAATTTGAAATTAAAATTAAAAGTAAAAAATTAAAATTACCTATTTAGAAATCTAAATCAAATCTCTATTAAGTTTTAAATTGTAGAATTACCAAGGAGAAAAAAATATAAAAATATAAAAATAAAAATAAAAGATATATATGCTATTTAATTTGTATTTTCATTGAAATTATGTTGAAAGGGATGTTCAGAATCCCAGACAGAAATGTATACATTTTAGTTTCATTTCAACATGTTAGTCGCCTCTCACGCGAAATCATTCGAACACACGCATGTTAAGCGCTCGGACGTATTTAGATATATACAAACACATACAAAAAATCAAACCACACATAGGCAAATGCACTATACTTACACATACACATCAATACACACAGGCACATACATCTACATTCAATATGATCTAGACGGTCAGATGTCGAAGCTATTCGTGGCTTAATGTTATTAAACGAATTTCTAACTTGAAATATAGCTAAACCGGTCAAATATACATAGATAAAATTTAAACAATATATATATATATATATATATATATATATATATATATATATATATATATATATATATATATATATATATATATATATTTATTTTTAAAAACATAGTTTTCGACACATTACAGACAAAAGTAAATAACCACCTCCATAAATTAATTAGAAAGGCCCGGACATGTAACTCACTATATGCCCCGTGTTACCTATGCCTTAACGAGAAACTTGAAATAATTAGATTTAAAAATAAGACTGATCTTTTAAATCAAAGATATGAACTAACAGTTAACTGTAAACATCGTTTTAAATTTAACTTAGTATAGAGATCATATACTTTCAATGATAATGATAAGTTAAACTTAATAGACTATTACCTTTTTAGCATGATAGTCGCCAGATCGATATTAATGTGTACTGTGTAATTACAAAGTATCATACGTGTCTGTATTTGTATGTATATATTTGTATGTTATGTAGAGTTGTTTCTACTGCAGGATATGCATATGTGTATATAGGGGTATATATACGTAGTTTTTTTTGTTTTTGTTTTTTTTTGTTGAAGGTATATGGTTGTATATATTGGCATCTATCATAGGTTAACCTGTTTATGTGTACGAGTAAGGGTGTAAATTCTGGTAAGTGTCTACCACTAAATGTGTAAGTATATGTTTGGGTATATAGAGATATATATGTGTACTTCTGTGTGTGTAAATATGTGTATGCATATGCATATGTATGTATATGTATGTGTGAGTGAGTGTGCATATATGTGTGTATATGTAGTATGTATGTTTCTATGTGTATGTATATGTTTATATATGCATATATATGTGTATCTGTGTATGTTTAAATGTGTATATGTATATGTATGTATATGGGTGTACATTTATATGTATGTGTGGGTATTTATATGTATGCGCTCGACTGTTGGTGTACTGTATATCTGGATGTGTCGATATGGGTATTTATATATGATTAGATATTTATGTATATATGGTTGTATGTTTGTGTGTCGTATGTGTATTGGTATGTATGCTTTAGTGTCTTGGAGTGTAACATAGATACAAACTAAAATCTACTTTTGTTGATAAGGAACCTTTAATTGCTTACAGACCGTTGTTCTTTTCTTAAATTATTATAAACTTTTAATATATTTTATCATAATGTTGTTGGAATATTATTAGAATATAAGCTGGTCTATGTATGCTTATTTCTTTTCCCTTTTCTATGCATGTGTCTACATGTTTATATATATATGTATATGTGTTTGTATATGTATGTGTGTATGCGTGTGTATATATATATATATATATATATATATATATATATATATATATATATATGTACGTGTATGTATGCATGTGTGTATGTATGCGTATGTGTATGTATGTATGTGTGTAGATATATATGCGTGTATATATATGTATGTATGTATGTGTGTATATCTATGTGTAGTTGCGTATGTATGTGTGTATATATATGTGCAAGCTGATGTGTATATGCATTTTTGTATTCATATCGTTTTAATTTACGTTTGTTTAATTTTGTATTTGTAAATGTCTGTGTATATATTTAGTTTATATACATATTTGTATGCGTGCGTATGTATGTACATCTAGATATGTATGTGTATGTATGTACTTGTATATAGTTGCATCTTTATGTATATATTTCTTCACTTGCTTTATTTACTTTTCTGCGTTGACGTATGGGTTAATATATTTATATGTGCTTATCTATGTGTATGTTTATGTGCGTATGTCTGTATATACGTACCTATTATGCATATATGTGTATGTGTGAATGCGTGTGTTTATTTGTATGCGTATGTGTGAGTGTACAATTTTATATGGAGGTGGTTATTTACTTTTGTCTGTAATGTGTCGAAAACTATGTTTTTAAAAATGTATATATATATATATATATATATATATATATATATATATATATATATATATATATATATATATTTATTTGTTTAAATTTTATCTATGTATATTTGACCGGTTTAACTATATTTCAAGTTAAAATTCGTTTAATAACATATTAAGCCACGAATAGCTTCGACATCTGACCGTCTAGATCATATTGAATGTAGATGTATGTGCCTGTGTGTATTGATGTGTATGTGTAAGTATAGTGCATTTGCCTATGTGTGGTTTGATTTTTTGTATGTGTGTGTATATATCTAAATACGTCTGAGCGCTTAACATGCGTGTGTTCGAATGATTTCGCGTGAGAGGCGACTAACATGTTGAAATGAAACTAAAGTGTATACATTTCTGTCTGGGATTCTGAACATCCCTTTCAACATAATTTCAATGAAAATACAAATTAAATAGCATATATATCTTTTATTTTTATTTTTATATTTTTTTCTCCTTGGTAATTCTACAATTTAAAACTTAATAGAGATTTGATTTAGATTTCTAAATAGGTAATTTTAATTTTTTACTTTTAATTTTAATTTCAAATTTTATAAATCTTTTAATATCTATGATAACCTTGCTTAGTTGTCAAATTTTTCGAATCACCCTATACTTGTATTTTGATTGGTCACTCTAGCTTATGTAACAGCGTTTACTCCTAGCTAAGGATCGTTGATTAATTTGAAACTTTTAAAACCATTTATTCTATATTCTATATCATCACTTGACAAGACACCAGAAGTGTTGAAACAAAATGGCTACTTTTGTCGTGATTTTATAACATATTTATGTCGTAATATTCAAATAAATAATTATATCTGCTCTACTCTGTATTGAGCGCTCTTTAAAGAATAGTAATTGTTGGTTATTGGATTTCACTCCGTATATACCAATCTTAAACTTGGATATATATATATATATATATATATATATATATATATATATATATATATATTTTTTATTTGGACCGTAACCTTTCTTTTCATTAAATATGGCAGACAAGGAAGATTTAATTTTTTATTCAGTTTTATATTAGTAATGGAGTAGAGAAATTTTCCATCATTTTCATTGTTCCAAGCATTTTCAGCCACTTTAGCCATTTTCAAGGGGGTGTTTTTGGTGTTGCCAGTTTTTCCTCATGTTTTAACTATTTAAGTTGTATTTTATTTTTGCGTTATTTTGAATAAAAGTGTTTATTCACATGTTGGGTATCTTTCTATTTTGAAAAAAATTTATATATATATATATATATATATATATATATATCCCTTCAAGTGTCCAATGATTTCATCACAAGAGATAAAAGAAAACCCAAAAATAATTCCCTAAATTGAAAGTGGCATGCCAAGTTCAAATTCAGGTAGATTCAGTTTCATTTACTTCATGCTAATACCTTTGGGGGAAGTTGGATTCATGCTTTTGCCAATGTGGCTTTAGCAAGGTAGACTGGTCTCTCTTGCCTTGAGGCAGCAATCCATCCAAAATAAAAAACTAAGCCTGATGGCACCTATATCCCTCTTCAGGTTATCTTGCACCAGACACAGCACAGCTGCAGCACATGTTGCCCCTTTAACCCTACTGAGATGACATGACTATCTCTTAAGTATGTTTGACACACATTTTTAGAATAATTCAGAATGTAAACTTTGTCAATCAACCAAACACCATTTAAGATTCAATAGCAAATTTGCAATTTCTCACTTAGGTCATTAGGACGATGCCTCAATGTAGGGAATTACAATTGCTTAGAATTATAAAAATTTTTAAATATTTCATGGTGCACACTTTGGGAATCATTATTTTAAACAATGCTTCATGATTGTTTGCAATTCTAAAACAGAAAAGGAATTAAGACTTACTTCTTGAGAATATTTCTACAGGATTTCCGTCCCATGGCCAACCTTTAAACTGCCAAGCAGGACCCTGAACAAACACAGCAACTACACGATCCCTGAAAACATAAGAAGCCTTTATTATCTTGTTAGATCAAACAATGTACATTCCTTGAGACATAAATAATTGCTGTCCCCAATTTTAGGACCTATATTTAAAGTCCAATATCATTTTGTACAGAATCATTTTAAGTAAAAAGAGGCTAAAATAGATGTATCAAAGATAAGACTTAGTGATTCAAAAGAAAAGTGTTTCATTTAAGTGGTAGAAATTATATCAAAGAACAAAGACACATACAAGGGTTGACTGAGAAATGTTGGTCTCCTCCTGCCTGATGCCACTAATTGAAAAAAAAACAACAGAAATACTTTTGAGCATGTATATAGTAGACTCCTGGGTATCAGGTTGCTGTGAGAACAGCTTTGAGTAATATATCAAAATTACCATATATACTTGCGTATCATGCAACCTTTGAAGACCTAATTTTTAAGCTAATTTTAAGGGGATCGCATCATACATGAAATTAGCGTATGTACTGTTGGCCCTGGCTACACCGTTGACCGATCTATCTATCCATTTACTGTAGTCAAAAAGTACAGCTGTATATGTTAATACAGAAAAGAAAAATTGTATTATTTACACATAATTTACTCTTCTAATATTTTGTATGTGTGTAAAGCAGAGGAAAATAAGTTTAAGGATTAGGAAAAGAAAAAATCTAACTAATAAACAGCTACACAGATTATGTAAAATTTATTGTTTTTCTGAAATGCAATAATTTTGATAGGGTTGACAGTTACAAGTCCCACAAAAAGAAACATTTTGCAGGCTTGTGTGACTTTCCATTGGCCCATGAATTATCATGTAGCAGTAATTGTTACCCACTGGCATCCAAGCATTGGAATCGTCACCCGCTATCCTCATTCCTTTTCTCTCCTCTGGTGGTAGTGGCAGAGACAGCTGTGAAGACCCAGCCTACTCCTGAAGAGCCACAAAGGAGTGTGAGTGGTGGACATGGCTGGGTGAGTCTGGCCCTTCCGACAGCATATTGCAGATCCTCTTCATGCTGATGCTTGCACTAGAATGACTCAGTACCCACAAAAAACCCACCCCAGATGGTCCTACATCAGAAAGGCTGATTTTGCAGCAACAGTTTCCCAAGTCTCAGTGTCGATGCTGGCTTGTGTCAGGGATGTCACCAACTGATCTTTGAAGCATCAATTTGGGCATCTGCATAGCCTCTTGCCACTGGTGTGGGTGTCAAAAGGGATGCATTCTGGACACCCCCACCCATCCAATGGAGGTGATGGTAACCTTGATGCTGAGGAGAGATGACTGAGCAATTACCAAGAAGGTGAGATTTTCCGTTTAAAAAAAAAAACCCAAAAAAAAACCAACTTCTCCTTCCTAAATTTGACAGTGAGAATTGATAGTGAACATGCAGGTCTAAAACTGCTAGGATTGGGAAATCTCTCTGACACTTTTTCCTCTTTGTTTACTGTGTTTATCAGCAAAGTTAAGGGCAAAAAGGTAGCCAATACAAACCATAAGCATTGTGATATTAATACTACAGAAAAAAAAAATCTTTCTCTGAATGGGAAAAAAAAAAAATGTCTGACAGGAAAATGTTAACAGACCGGAAGAGTGCAACTTTAGTATATTGCTGTGTAGAGTAACATAGCAACACGACTGACTCAGTCCACTACAGAACAATGACAGTGATCACAATATGAAAAAAAAAAAACAAATTCACATTAGGCTTAAAGTGTATAAATACTTGGATGAGACAACAAGTGTCTCATTTATTTTATGAATTACAAACAAAATAGTTTCAGAATCGCTATGTGACAGAAAACATTTTTAATAAAGCATGAGAAGTGAAATCTTGTCTACAGCTGTTACTTGATTCCAAATTCCCAAAGTTTCATTCCAAAGTTGAAGAATATAGGGAACCAAATGTATGGAATAAACACATTTTGTAAGCAACAAAAAATACATTTACCAATCATCAGATTGCAGTTTTGTTGGATTGTCAATAATACGATAAGGGACAGTCAGGCCTCCTTCTTTTCGTCTCTGAATTAAAACTTCATTCTCACGTTTTGTGCCTTGTGCTTTTTTCTCCTCAGTGCTAAGGAATCTAAAAATACACCAGAAACAATTATTCATATTTACAAGATGGAAGTGACAGTCTGCTGAATGATAAGAATTGTTATTGCAATAAAAATTTTAAAATTGTTAGAGAGAAAATTTACACATTCTCATACAATATGTACATATTTTTTGGAACAAACAATGTTTGCAGGTTATGCAATGGCCAGCGAACCGTTATAATGACAACAGAAAACACCAATCTTTTGGTTATCCTTACTTTCTATATCCATTCACAATTTGAATAAAGATAAGAAGTTCATTAAACTCTTCTTGTCTCTGTTCAGATCAGCAAAAGAGAGTTTGGATGAATTTCTTTTACAAAAAAAAAAATATCTCAATTGATATGGGGGGGGGGGTATTACATAAAATAAAATATAAGTTTTGCTTGTTTAGATTTGAACTTCTGACCTTGTGAAATATTTTGGGTAAAAGTTATCTACGGAGTAAAAGTTTAAGTAAGTTAACAGAAGTGTAATTTATTAATTATTTTTATATTTAAGAAAAATTTCATTTTTTTTAAAAAGCTAGAGACACTGAGTACATGGCTTCAATGTCTAAGTCGAGCCTTTGTCATTTTAAACTGGTTGCTAAATAATTCCTTGATCTTTAAGAAGGCGTGGATAATCCATTCTTTTTGGCCTTATTATTGGTCTCTCTCAAAAAAAAAAAAGCAGATTCTTCATAAACGCTTTTAAATGAAAACTGTACCACTAATATTCTCTTGGAACGCTAGACCAAAATTTCATTACTACTTTTTCCTTAAAATTTAAAGTGTGCCCCAGAGTTTTAGTTATTCTACAAGTGCATGGCCCTGAAGAAAGAAAAAAATTGAGAAACACTGATTTAATTAAAAACAGAAAAAAATTTAGAAATGCAAATATATCTGAACTTTTTCATAAGTAATAACTGGTTTAAGTTATTACTTGGCCAACATTTCCACTGAATAGTCTGTAGGGGGATTATTATAACTGAGAAACAATTTTATTCACAGAAAACACATGTTACTATTGATGAAGGAACAAAGCAAAATATCTTGCCTGAATTTTCACAGCTTTGCTATATTCCAGGAAAAAAAATGTAGAAATATGCAGGAAAAAAAAAAAAAAAAAATATATATATATATATATATATATATATATATATATATATATATATATATATATATATATATATATATACAGCGTGCGCTGGGTAAATTTTATATTATTAATTTTGCACATGTTGTTTGTTTCTAATTTTGTCAACTGCACAGTATAGAAGGGGCAGTTGGGCACTGTCTGTGAGAAAAAATGCACCATAACACAATTCATTCCACCAGAAACAGCATGCTGTACTGCTTGGTATTCGCACAGAAAGCCCCAATACGAACATTTCAGAGTGTGTGAGTGTCCAAACTGTGCCAGATGTGCTAATGATTCTTCTCAATTAAACAATTAAGTTTTCATGAAAATTTTATCAGAAAATTAACAAATGAGTTTGATAATTTATGCATACAGAGATCATTTTTTTTTGTCTTTAGAGAAATATAATTTGTGGTTTCAAATTTTGTTGCACACAATTAAATCTGGTGGTTTAACTGACTTAACAGAAATTCATTTGTTTTCTTTGAAAACATCAGAATAAATGGATAAAGGGTTGATTGATTTCTTTTTTTTTATGGCTTATCAACCCTTTTTGTGTTATTTGAAGCCAAAACATATTTTAGATTTCTAAGAACAATTCTTTTTTTTGCATTAACAATATTTTGAGAAGAAACATTTTCCCAAAAGTTACAAGCCCTACTATTTAACCCATAGCTGGGGAGAGGAGATGGATTCATACCTTTCCCAAGGATATTTGCACATAAGGGAATGTAAAATTAATATTTAGTGTTGGATCAGTTATATTCATGACAGACTAGATTTTCTTTACCAGCTTGGAATCAAAGTGGAACTTGAACTCTGAAAATCAACTTTAAATATTAATTTAAAAAAATCAGAAGTTCAAAGTAGAATTTACTTTATACAGGATTATATGTTATTTTTGTTTCTTAAATAAGAGTTGCCCGTAACCCTTTAGCATTCAACCCGCCCCATAAATATTGGCTCTCAATGTCGAACCCACTGTAACCAGCCCACATATACTCTGCCATAATAGGACATCATCATCATCGCAAATAATGCAGGAAGTCACACACAACAGTGAAACTTTGATCACAAAAAGCAAGACTTTGAGAGCCGATATTTACAGAGTGAGTTGCATGCTAAGTGGTTAAATAAATAAAAAAAAAAAATGTCCTTCCTACAGAACAAAAAACTTACACAACAACACCTGTGTGTCTGGAATATTTCTTACCTAAGGTCTTGCAGCATGTCCTTAGAATTAAACATGGTGATGAGTGATGTGGCAGCAGCTGGTATGATAATGATTGGTGTCCTTGAGCCTTTCTTCTGGTTGGGTGGAGGTCTTGCCTGGGAGATAGGTCTTGGTTGAGGCATAGGGGTAGGTGTAGGCACTTGGGTCTTTCTAGCAAGTGCACCTTCTGTCACAGATTTTAAGGTCATACCGTGGTAGGTTCCCATAGTATCAATTTTAAAGCCTTCCGTTTCTGAAAATCAAAAGTGTCATTTTGTTCAAAACAAGGAGTGTTCACTTATTTTCTGTAAACAATTTGGGATAAAAAATTAATTAAGTTTAATTTTTATTTATCCAGTGATCCTTCAATATCTAACTTGATAAGGAATTTTGGATCATTTAGTCTGGAGATCTTCCACAAAACGACACTCGATAATAGAAAACTGTCAACCTTATGAAGTAACACTTTATTTGAAAAATATAACTGAAACAAAAATTAACATTAAATTACTTAACTAGACTTTATGAATTTAAGCGCAGTACTAGATTGGCAGAAAGGTCTCATAATTTTACAGTTGAATTAGCTAGATGAAACTGTAAGTTCTATGCTAACAGTTTCTTCTATTACACTTCTCACTTGTGGAACTCTCTTCCGGCTTCTTTCATCCCAGTCAACTTTGATCTTCAAAAATTTAAATGCAATGTCAATCATTATCAGTAACCTCTTGCACCCTAGTGGTTTTATTGCCTTGCTTGGGATGAAATGATTTATAAAAACATGAGCGTCAAAAGATAAAGAAAAATGTCAAAGCAAATACAAAAATTTAAAACATTTTTTGTCAGAATTTTTGAAATGAGGAATTATCATTATTATACACTGATTTACTTGGACTAGTATCCTCATTTTGGTTGTTATTGTCATAATGTTTCAGCTCTTGTAAATGCCAACTTTCATTTATTTCTATCCAAACTTTATTCAATCAACAGTGATAGGGTGTCCTTATTCCATGACTACCCCAACTGCTTGAGAGTGTCATGTCTGAATTAATTAGTCCTTGTGATATCAATTGTCAGTTTTACTAAATCAGTGTATATGTATAATTTTTTTTTTTTTAACTATTCAATCCAGGGAGTGAAATCATGACCACCAGATAAAACTAGATTCACTTGATAGTGGAATGAGAGCAATCTACTCCTGTTGATTGAAAAAAGGGCTTGCTTTGAAATTCAAAGATTATAAACAATACTAAACAACTAAGGAAGGTTGGAGAGTACGATGGATAAAACAGAGACAATAATAACCAAGATGAGGACAATCACCGAAGTAAAAGAGTGTCTAAACTTAAAATGTTTTAAATAATAAAATTATGATTTTTAAATAATACGTCATATATTTAAAATGTTGTTTTTGTATTAAATATATAAGTTTCATTCTACATTTGTATTCATATGCAAAACAAATTTGCAAAGAGAGCAAAAATATCTTAACATTACTTAATTCTGGCATCTAGGCTCCAGCCACTTTCCCACGGCCATAAGGTTGCCTCCCTTTGGCTTTTTTCTATAAGTACTTTCATAGTAATTGTTCAGATGAGCTCTTCACCATGGTACCTAGACTTTTTGAATTTAAGCACAGTACTAGACTGGCACTGAGATCTCATCAATCCACAGTTGAACTAGCTCGATATAGCCATAAATTCTATGCTAAGTTTCTTTTCTCGCACTTCTCGCTTGTGGAACTTCCTTCCGGTTCCATGCTTTAATCTGCAAAAATTTAAATGCAATATCAATCACTATTTACTGTCCTCCTGATTACTCTTTCCTCTTCTTGCTCATTATTAATTTTCCTATTTCTAATTCTTCCACACCTTGTAACTGCTTGTGTCTTAATGGTTTTACTGCCTTGCATGGAGTGGAAAAAAAAAATAATAATTATTAAAAAGATTTTCAGATGAATATTGATTTTTAAGATGCATGTCTCATAGGGGAAAATTAAGCGTTTTGAGTTCTAGCAATGAAATTATCAGAGCATTCAACCTGAATAATTTGTAATCTTTTCATAAAGCAAGAAGTGAAAAGGGGCAAAAAAAGAAAGCATAGATACCTTCTTTTCCTCTAAATCTTTCTTGATCGTATCTGTTGTAACCAATTGCAGGAGGAGGCCGAGTCTAAAGAAAACAAAAAGAAAATCAAACATAACATTAAAATCATTTAAACAAACTAAGTCCTTCATATAACATTGAATATAAGTTGATCCTTTATAAAAACCAAGTTATTGGTAATAACAGGAAATTTGTTTTTGAAATGATTTGGTCAGATAGGAAGAGTTTCAGTGAGAATAAGAATCTGTTTAAACTTGTCACAAATAAGCCACCCAAGAAAGGTTTTCATGTAACCTCTTAGAACATGGCAAGGTTGCAGGGAGGGGGCAGATAAAAGTGATGATTATATTAAGAGTTACCTTTTATGTTTTGCCATATAGTATATCTTTCAAATCTGGCTGACAACAACCAAATGCAGTAAACTCTAATTAATGCCACCATTACAATTTTATCGCAATAGATGTGCAGTTATCGGCGAGGAAAGTGAACTCAATGAGCCCAGTACATTGCATTCATTTTTACACAAATACCAACTCTTTTCCCTATACTAGGAGTTAAATAACAAGGTAGACTGGGATTTCTAGCCTTAGGTGGTAACCAGTCTAAGAGAAAGAAAGAACAGAAAAAATTATGGAGAAGGCAACAGAAAACCATTTTATTGTGTTTCCAAATATGTCATGACAATTCACAAATAAAAAAAAAAATAGAATCTGTGGAGGGCCACGATTACAAATGTCCTAAAGAGACTTTATGACCAACATCAAAAGCCAAAGATAATTAGAAATATGATATTCAAATCAAGACGATTTGATGAATTTCAAAATAAACCTTTATCAACAGAAACATTTTGCTTGTATGTGGCATTTTTTCAAATTTAAATTGAAATAATACAGAAGAGTTATTTATTAAAATATGCTTTTAAAAATTGTTATCCAAATTAAAAATTATCGTTATTGTTGTAAATTCCAGTAATATATATATATATATATATATGTATACAGGTGTGCAGAAGGAAGCGGGTCCAGGCACCTTTCTCGGCTCTCGCTTTTGAAACATGAGAACTCTTATGTAGCGAAGGAATCATATTTTTAAAAACTAAAAATATTATAATATATATATATATATATATATATATATTTGTGTATTTAGGCAGCAATCCTTCTTTCATGCACATTTCATTAAAAACAACTGACAAGGTGCTTTTATTTAGTCTTTTATATAATTTCTCGTGCGATCTAATAAAGTTTTTCTTTTCAGAGGATAAATTATATAAAAACTGTCCGAATGTTCTTTTTATCCGAGCGTTTTCGGCTATACATTTAGCCATTTTCAAGGATTATATTTCAACTGTTAGAATTAGAAATAGTTTGTTATATGTATGTTTTATAAAGTGATTCATTTTTTGTTTTTTAAACATACATATAACAAACTATTTCTATTTCTAATTCTAACAGTTGAAATATAATCCTTGAAAATGGCTAAATGTATAGCCGAAAGCGCTCGGATAAAAAGAACATTCGGACAGTTTTTATATAATTTATCCTCCGAAAAGAAAAACTTTATTAGATCGCATGAGAAATTATATAAAAAACTAAATAAAAGCACCTTGTCAGTCGTTTTTAATGAAATGTGCATGCATATATATATATATATATATATATATGAAAGGCTAATTGTAAGCGTTTATTATATACTAATAATGCAGGCTGCTTTGATCTGTTGAGGTAAGGTGCGGACAAACAGCCAAACTTTAGCTTTATGCGAATTCATAAGACAAGATGCATACAAATACAATGACCATTAGTAGAAGATCATTATACAATATTCGAAACCAAGTCAACTAATAAACTGGCACTTCACTTTATACGCAGAACAAAGCATTTAGAATTGACACCTTGTATAACTGATAAGTAAAAAAAAAAAGATAGCCTTCTGTATATGGAAGTAGTTGCACAAGACTTAATGGAATAACACTAACCTCCCAGTGGGAAACCAAACTAGTTACATTCCATCACCGCTGATCAGACCCCAAACTACCGCTAGTCATGATGAACGGATGTCCCCTTGATGAGGCTCCGTACCTTGAGAAAATATTGGGCCTCAAAGTCACACCTGACCTCAAGTGGACCTCTTATATACGATCCATAGCTAAAGATGCAGGTAAAATGATTGGCTCCCTGTACCACTCTACCTTTATAAGAGCCAGATCAGGCCAAAAATGAAGTACTGCTGTCATATTAGGGCGGGAGCTGCCCAGTCCTCACTTTCCAGTCTTGAGTTCAAAAGCATCTTAGAATCCTTGTTGAAAAAGAATTATTTTCCACCCTCCAACCTCTCTCTCACGTGGGCAGGGTGTGGTGAGTCTCTCACTGCTCTATTGTTACTTCCATGGAAAGTGCTCAGACAAACTACACTCCTTTGTTAAGCCAGGTCTAGGACCTGACATTCTGCTTACATAGTAAGCAGAATTCCCTCTGTATTCTATCTGTGAGAAATAAATTCCACTCAAACAGCTTCTTCCCATGAACCACTGCCCTGTGGAACAGACTCCCAAGAGGATGTTTCCCTGATCACTACAATCTTAACCTGTTCAAGTCTAGAGTTAACCATTATCTTCCTCTTCTATCCGCATAAACTATCACTTAATACTTAATGTAACCCTCTACCTCAAGTGGCCCTCAGGCCTTATAACCTTGCTGTAAAAAAAAAAAAAAACGAACAATCAGGGAATTTAATATTCAACTAATGAAAAAAACATTATGTTAAGCAGATTAATTCTATTTCAATAAATTTGTTACTATGTTAAAAATAATTGCGGCATTACAATTTGAAAACTGACATAATACACAATGGATTGGGAGTTGTACTTACAGCCACAGGCGTCGTCTGTGAAGGATGATTCATCTGTCGTTGATTGCCTTCTTCTCGAGCTTTAATGGACTGTAAGATGCTGAATATATTTTTGGCGAATTCCTGCCAAAGAAACAAACAAAAAGTAAAAGAAATCTGGAAAAAAACTTAGGATATACCAATACGTACTAAATGTTGAAGTAGAACAATTTATTGTGAATCAACCTCATTCACTGCTTCCTAATATGCAATTAAATATCATTTTACAAATTTATGTATTTTCAGATTTGGAAAAATGTAGTCCAATATATTACTTAAAATTATTTAATAATTTTAATCAAAGACTTTCAAGAGAAGATTTTGTGATGTACAGATAGAAGCAAGCATATCTGCAGGTTGTCTTTCTAAATTCAACAAGAGTAGTGGTCAAGCAAATATAATAACCAACATATAAAAAATGCAGTGTGTGTGTGTGTGTGCATATAGCATTTTGACACTTTTCACAGATACTACACTCTAATCCTAAGCAAAAGGGCTGACTTTCATATAAATAATCCAGCCATGTTCTTTTTACAGGTATCCTGCTAATAATAAAAATAAAGATAATACTCCTACAACAATGTGATAGTTTCTGCTTTTTATTTGAATGGACAAATTAGGAACTGGAATTATAAAATGTTGAAAACCAGCAAAAGGGTTCCATGTTGCAACTCCGACCCCCAAGTTTGATTAAAATTCTCTGTTGTAGGGAGGAAATTTCAGTCCGTGGACAAAATTAAGGAGATTGCGACAAGACAGCTGATGGTAATCCTAAACAAGAACTTTGAAGAACCTTTTAAAAAGTGTAAAGCTGTGGTTACCAAACAGTGCATAAGAGAATAGCAGAAGAGGTGGAATGATTGAAAGACAAAGATTTAGAAACAGTTTTGAAAAATTCATGTCAAAAAGAAATATGATTTCAAAATTTAAAATATTATTATGGATTACTTGTAATTGCATTAATGAGTCCCACTATAAATAGTTATAAATAATTATTGACCTATTTTATCAATGTGATATTTTTACATTATATCAAGCATTAAGAATATAGTAACCACGATCTACAAATTGGAGGAGAGGGTTATCAATGATAATGTTCTGACTTTGAATTCACGATTATCTCCCTTTAACTCTCTCTTTTTTTTTTTCCTTTTTTTTTAAATGTACTTTTTATCACATAAAATTTGGTGAGACATGAGCAAATTTTCATTTCGAAAATGCAACCCAGAGAATAAAATTTTGGGAACCACCAGTGTAAAGGATACTAAGTTAAAAAAAATATATATAGTGGAATACTTTAAAAGGGACAAAAGATGCCATTTTCTTAGATAGGCTACTATTTTTGTTAATCTTAACTGGCTGAAGCATTTCTAGACAGACCTTGTACTACTTAAAAATTTTAGGATTAGTGAAATTTTTCAACTAATAAAAACACATTTTTCTTAATGAAAGCCTTTTTCAGATAATTTATAGGTTTTTTTTCCAATCCAACCTACTTTTCCAAGTTACTTTTCTTGTCACTTAAAAAGCGAAATAATATTTGCTGCATTGAAAAGACACTTTTACCTTTCCGGAACTCTGGAGAATAGTAGTTCGTGTACGCCACAGCCTTTCTCGGCTGACGATATCTCGTGTCACATCCACTTCAGCATCCACAAATGTCCGCTGGTCATCAGCACCGGGTGCAATATCATCATCCCCTTTAATCATGGTTCTTTTCTTGGCCAAACGCTTTGCCTTGATGGCTGCAATCTTTTCCATAGGAAGAGCTTCAGGAAGTGATGAGGACCTGATCACAAAATAGAAGCCATTTAGGTTTTGTTCTGAGCTTAAATTTCTGATTTTGTACCTCCCGAGCTCACATAAGTAACAGCCACAAAGATTAGGAATACACAAGTTACATGCACAATCTTTGAAGTTTTAAGGAATTTAGATTCTAGGGCAAAATGTTAAGTATCTTATATAAATATTACAGAAGTTAGTTTAGATGACCAGATTTTTACTTAAATAAAAATTATTAAGAAAAACAATTACTTCTGCAAAATCTGCTACAAAGAAATCTTTAGATAATTGTGGCATTTATATATTGTGTAGAAAGTGGTTTAGAGGCACTTTTAAAATCAATTAACAAGTGAAATCTTAATTAGAAAACTCAGGAAAATCTGATAAATATGACATGCAAAATTAATTGAAAGGCTACTCTAAGGTGCCAAATAGAAGATGGGGAGGTGTTTTTTGTTGCAAAAAATTTTTCACCCCCCCCCCCACGCCCTGAGCTTATTAAAACCACCCTGTTATTTATTTTTGCACTTCTGATCATTTAAATGACTTTTCTACCCCTTTTATTAGGTATGTCCAATTTTGACCTTTTTAGCGTTTTTTTTAGTTGTTTTTTTGTCAGTTGAAAGACACATTAATTTTGAAATTCTTGTAAAAATTAACTACTTGTTGGATTTTAATGAAAACTTCAGAACTTATTCAGAAATGAATGAACTTATTTTAGAAATGTTTGTCTCTTTGAAAGTCATGGTATAAATATTTTTTTTTTATATCTGTTACCCCCCTCGAACTTAATTTTATGAAAACACAAAAAAAAATTTATTTGCAACCTCAATTTTTTTTTTTAATTAAATGCACAAAACTCTGAAAAATCTAAATCATGGATTTTTTTGTTAAAAAAATGTCCGAAATTGTCCAAACTTTTACCTCAATTGTAAAAATATAAAACCCAATAAAACTAAGACAATATTTAATTAAGAAAGTTTTTAATGGCTTTTCTGAATAATATATACGAAGGTAATTATTATCTGAAAGAAAAAAATTTTTTTGATGAACAATAAATTTTTACATTAATTTTCTTTTTTTTTTCAATTTTAAATACACAATATGACAAAAGGTTGTTATATATTTATACATTAAGTTCTTTCTGCAACCTTATGGAAATGATATATTATGTTCTCTACTTTTTAAAGATCATAAATTTGAAAGCTTATTAAAATCTGACAACCATAATTATTTTAAAAATAATTTTTAATATTCCAAAATTGTATTTAAAATCGTCTACAACGAAAGTACGGATGCACACTGTTGAAATAATGTCACATGAGTAGTTTCCTTTGATAGAAGCAAGTTTTTTTTTTTACTTCAGAAATGGCTTTGTAACAAGAAAACAACGCTTGTCAAGTTTTCTGAATATCGTCGTATTATTTTCAATTTTTTTCTTTTTCTATTCAAATATAATCGAATAGTGGGATAAAAGAAAATATCGACTATTTACAATTACAAAAAAAAAAACGCCCTTGGAAGTCCACCCAAATTTTCAAGTTTGAAATCGAATGCATAAATTCATTGTACATTACTTTGGAATTATTATCCACACGACAAATTATCAATTAAAACGATTTTTGGAGTTTAAATTTTCTGGAGTTAGCTCGCTACTACTCAAACTAAAAAATACTTGTCGAGTCAAAACAAAACCAACATAGCTGCTATTAGCATGTTAATTTTATTAATAAATAAAATAAAACTCATATTACTGCCATATAATTATTAATAAATAGAAAAAAATCTGCCTTAATAAAAAAGAAATAAAATCTCATTTCATTAAGTTAACCCGTTTCAATTAATGGTGTTTCATGTAATTTTTATATTCTCAGAAAAATATTTCATGACTGAAATAATAAACCTCAATTTAAAAAAATGTATTTTTTTTACTGTTTTATTTTTACTTGTAAAATTTGATTTTCTTTCATAATTTAAATGTTATTTTCAGTGCAGAATTCTTCCTCAAACGTAAGGTAAAAAAAAAAAAAAAAAATTTGAAAGTGAATTTTTAAAAAAAAAATCTACTAACCAGATTCACTTAAAATTAGAACGAATTATATCACTTTGGCGGTACCGTACAATAAATTTCAGTACCGTAAGTTGTGAATATATTGACGTACATCAATCAACGCCTGTCAAAATAGACTACACTGGTGGGAAATATCTCTCTTAAAAAATTTTCTGCTAAAAATGTAAGTAATGTTTCTTTCAAATTACATTAAGTATACTTTAATCATTCTAAATTTCCTAAGATAACAAAAGAAAAAGGTGTAATTTATTTTTCATGATTTTTTAACTAACAAACTATGATCTTTCCGACAGAAATGTCGATAAGTTCGATTTTACGAAATTTTTTGACTCGAAAAAAAACAAGATTTTTTAATAAAATTTTTAACATTTATAGGAAGGATTAAAAAATCTGAAAAAATATTCAGAAAATACTTTGGTCTTTCCTCTTTAATAACAACATAAATATTTAAACCTTAAAAATTGTTTTATCAATTTGGGGACCTTTTGTCGTCAAGGTATACCACTTTTTAGCGAAATATTGGACATACCTACCTTTTATTAAGGCAACCTTGTTATTGCATGTTGAAAAGAATTCTGACAACTACTCCTGAATTAGGCACCTTAGAGCACAATGCTACATAATTTAATAATATATTTAGTAAGATTTAATTTTTAACAAAGTCTGTTGGTTTAATTTTTTTTATTGTATTTTTTCAATTTTCAAATAAGTTGTTGCACACCTGAAGCAAACTTGGGGATTATTATCTATCTAATGTTCATTTTTTTGGTTGATTATTTTCAACTGCCTTGGTCATTAATCAAGAACAAGTGATTTGAAAATTGGAAAAATACAATAAAAATTAAACAGCCATTTAAATTTAATAATGATAGATATTAAAGTTTAACCCTTTAGCATTCAATACATTCAAATCCGCCCTATAAATATTGGCTCTCAAAGTATGCATGACTTCTTGTGTTATTTGTAATGATGTTGGCATATATTATGTCAGAGTATATATGGGGCGGGTTACAGCAAGTTGAACATTAAGAGTCAATATTTACATGGTGGGTTGAATGCTAAAGGGTTAAACAATTAGAAACAAAGAACAAAATGTAGCACAGGTGGAGAGCAAGGCTTACACAATCTTTGATGGTATCATTGAAGTCTCTCGAGGAGCATCAATTTTGTTCATCCAATTCTTTTTAGCCTGCTGCACTTGTTCCTCCTAAAGACAGAAAAGAAAAGGGGACTTATTACGAGTAGAAGACAAATCAAGGGATGATGCCATACAATAAACTGACAATAAAATAAAATCAAACACATTAGAAAAGAGGAGATGTACATGAAATATTTGATGGAAAATCAACAACAAATCAAGATGCAGCAAGAATATAATTATTTTTTTATTTCTTATTAGATATTAAGTCATTCTGATAGCTCTTTTATCAGAATATATTTATCTGAACTGTTGTACCCTTTTAGTGAACAATTATCAAATCCCAATCAGAGAAATATAAATTATTTATATTTCTGTTTTAACAACCAGTTTTAAAAACAAAAAATATAATTCTGAAAAACCATGTTTGTTAATTCAATTGTAATTATAAGTAAAAAAAAAAAAAACTTTTAATATTTCAACACTTATTCACATCATCCACAGAACACTAATATTCAGATGAGGATAAAAATTTGAAAATCTTAACAAAACTGATACTTTCTTTGTTCACGATCTTAAATGAATTGCCTATAAACGAGTTTCATCTTTTAACCATCTTCATATTTATAAAAAGAAAAAAACGATGCAATAAAGAAAATGCAATACAAAACAATAGATTTCTTATTAGGATAAATGCTATATTCTATAGATATACATGTTTGAATAGGCATCTGTTTTTTTGTTTTTTAAATTATAATCAACTGATGAAGTCTGGATGGCACAACAGCTGGAATGTTGTGATAACAAAAATAAAGATGAGGACAATTGTCTGCATATAAATAATAACTCCTCATCCTAGAAATTCAGACAAAGTATAATTGATGCCAATGTAAAAAATACAGGGATGTCTACTCAACCACATATGCCAATTAAATATATCATTTACTGTAGTAAGAAATAATGCCAGATTATAAATAAAATCCATTCATTCCTTAACACGCTGGTTCCTATATGACCTACTGGTGGGTCATGGTGGTATGTCTGCAAGACCCACACGACCCTCCAGTTTTTTTTCTATGAGGATTATTTGAAGTGGGATGCTATGATTAATTGCTTATGAGATCATGATACACAAGAACCATTATTTTTTTTTTTAATTTAAATATTTTCGATTTGTCTTTTATTTTGTTTTTGTTTTGGAATTTCTACTGTTGATTTTGGGGTCATTTTTTATTTATTTTACATACACAGAGCTGGACCATGCATTTGTGTGGGATCCTGGGTTGTAAAATGAACTCAGGTGCTGAACAACACACTAGTGGGTCATGGGTAATAAATATTACTATCCTTGCCTCATATATGAAACAATGTTAAAACAAAGTTGCTTGTACCAAAATTAAGATATACTGTTGGTACCCTGGGACAACAAGAGAAATAAGACTTGGAAACCAACATGTTAGAACAATGGATCCAATACTGACCACATATTTAATATTTGATAAATATCTGCAAGAATTACAGGTATTTTCATCTAAAAGGTTCTGCAATTCTTTTCAGCCATGCTGATCAAAATTTTGTGGCCTAAAACTGGTTTCGAAATATGTAACATTTTAATAAACTTTAGTAACAATAGTCCAGTCAAATTAATCTTAATAGTAGCAAGTGCATTGCCATCAATCACTGCAATTCTCTGGAACAGTGGGGGGGGGGGGGGTACATGGTTTATCATAGAGTTTGCCTGTCAGAGAACCTATTCAACAAATACATATGACAAAAATATTTTTTAAAAATACACCAATTTCAGTTAATCTCAAAAGTAGATTTTTATTATTATTAAATGAATTACTACAACAGGTTAAAATAAAAAGAATTGAATGCAATTGCCATCAGTGATATTGGATTCTACTTGATTATACCAACAAAAATAAAATCACCATCTTGAATTCCATTTCCTGGAAACCTACAAATGCTTAAAACATGAACAAGAATTACAAAAATGTAAATTCTTTTTTAGATCAACAAAAATGTATTTTAAAAACATTAGAAAAAGATATTTTTATTGGAATCATAAGCACGTTCTAGTGTTTTATGTCATTTCATCATTGATTTCAAGCTATAAATTTATACGGGACTGGGCGCCCCATACTTTCTACCTTGTGCCACATCTAAGCTGCATTTAGAAAATCAACATAAAATCATAAAGGAACCCTCTACATAATTTTGAACTAAAA
Organism: Acanthosepion esculentum; assembly: GCA_964036315.1. Classification (NCBI taxonomy): domain Eukaryota; kingdom Metazoa; phylum Mollusca; class Cephalopoda; order Sepiida; family Sepiidae; genus Acanthosepion; species Acanthosepion esculentum. The sequence continues at coordinate 19,605,565 of OZ038519.1, forward strand.
ACTATATCTCTTTATACTATTCCCATTGTTCGGGTTGTTGTCCTCATCTTTATTGGCATATTCACAACATTTTGGCCATTGTATGCTCCAGCCTTCTTCAGGTGATATATGTTGGAATTTCAAACTGAATATGACAATAAAGATGAGGACAACAGTTTGAACAATGTAAATAGTTAAAATACCTCATCTCAGAAATATAAACAGATCCTGAAGAAGGCTGAAGTGTACAACAGCCAAAATATCATGAATATAGACAAACAACTATACCTCTTCAAAACTATCTAGAATGTTAATACTTAAGCTCATACAGTTTTTATTACCAATCCTTTTGACCTTACATATGTATTTGAATGATATTTTCATTAGCAGTTTTATTTGTTACATAAAAAGTATTAAATTTAAAATAAAACAAAAGGATAGTTCCAGTGATCATTGGAGCACTGGAATGATGTACAAAAAGCATAGAAGAAACTGCAGATATTGGATTACAATTTGAAAATAAATCAGGCCTGTTCGCAACAGTCAGATTACTTTGCAAAAGAATTAAATACAGTCGGACAATGAAAAGAACAGGCAACCCAAAAATATACATTTTACTAGCAACCGACATCATATGGTGTGCGGAAGCAAAATAACAATAATACTTACTTCAAGTCGAGGTTTCTTTTTTTCTTGATCTCCTTGGGTTTCATCTGCTGTCCGTTTAACTGAAAATTCCAAACAAGCCAGAATGTAGTGTTTTTTAATGGTTTGTGATAATCTTAGATATAAATCTTTCTCAGTGTTGCAATGTAAGAAAACATTGCATCATAAACAATTGTGTGCAAAAAATTATAAGGAAACAATGAAATAATAATAAATGCTTAAAAAATGTACACCCTTTAATAAAAAAAAATTTTTTTTTTAAATAAAGTAAATGAATGCCAACTAACCCTGCACTGGTCGCTGTACAGAGAGCTCCAATGGAGCACTTTTGTCAATACTACTGGATGTTGAGATTTCTCCATTTAAGTACGCTAATAGTTCCTTTCTATCCGGGCGACACACGACAGGAACAACCGCTGCCTGCAAAATGACAAAAGAAAAGATAGATCTCAATTTGGACAGTCAATGTAAGGAAATGACCATTTCCTGGAATTAGTCGCATAAATGAAGAAAATGATTTCATTATATTTTTCCCTCAATAAGCTTTGAAATCTGTTGTATTAACTGGCTCAGAGACAAAAGACAATGGCGAAAAGCTTTAGCAAATGTTCTTGTTGTTATGTCCGAAGATCCTTGTTTTTGCACAAAATGTGGATTTGCATGCAAATCACCAGTGAGACTGAAGTCTCAAATGCAATACAATTATAAAAACTGAATGAGGTTGTTAAATCCTCATATATATATATATATATATATATATATATATATGAATGATAAAAATATAGTTTTAAATTATGCTATTTATAGGTTAAGGTGCACAATATCAGGGATAGAGCATGTGTAAATATAAAAGTGGACACTCAGGTGAACACCCAGTGGCTATTTCAAGTTTAAATGCAATCTTCAGGCCATGATTGTATTTAAACAATGAAATATACTATCAGCGCTGGGTGTTGACCTAAATGTCCACTTTTATATTTACATACACTATATCCCTGATAATGAGCACTTATACCCATAAAACTATATTTTTATCGTATTTAGCTCCTGACAAACAGTAGAGCACTTTTGCAATATTTATAACATATGAAGGTCATCTATATGTAACATTAGACTTAGTAAATAATATATACCAACCATATAAAAAAACAAACACAAATCCTTTATATGTCCACCAAAAGTCTAATCATCCCCCATCTATAATAAAATACGTACCCTCATCCATAGAATATAGAATTAGTAGTAACTCTGCCAATGAAGATGTATTTTATAAACACTGCAATTTTTATAATAATGCTTTAAAAAATAGTAGAAATAAATAATAATATACTAAAAGATAATATTAATAACCAGAAAAAAAATAAAAATAGAAAAATCATTTGGTATACACCCACATTTAACCAAATGGTTAGCTGTAAGTTGGAACAAAAGTTTCTTACTTTGAGAAATATTTTCCGAGTAATAATCCTCTAAGCAAGATTTTCAATAAAAATACGCTAAAATTAAGTTATAGTTGTACTGATAATCTAGAAAAAATTATAAAAAAAAACAATAAAATATTAAATAAACACTTAAACTTAAATAAAAATAATAGTAATTCCAAAACGGAAATCAATAATTGTGAAAATAAATTATGCAATTGTAGAAATCCCTTAAAGTGTCCATTGGAAAATAAATGTCTTACTGAATCTATTGTTTATCAATGTGCTATTTCATTTACTGAAACAATAATACATACCATAACCGAACATCCCAAACTAAATAGTTTTGGTATTTTAAAGAAATCAATAAAACCCCCATAGTGAAGTGGAAAGTGTTAAAAAAATACGAAAATTTTGTAAGTCCTTAAATGATCCATGCCCCCTGTGTCTACATAAAAAGCTACATATTACTAAGTTTCCTAAAAATAATTATCTATTAAATCAGTGTAATGAAATAACTGTAATATGTAAACATTGTACAATGTTTATGTTAAAATATAGTTGATGGATTTTTCATTAAAAAAATCTATGTATTACAATTATATATCCATTATTTTATTATATATAATGGTACATGTAATATTGATTTAATTCCTTGATTTTTTTAATTTTAATATTGCCATGTATTAAGAAGGCTCATTGAATAAAATAAGTATTGTATTTTAGGTTCAAAATTATACAAAAATGATTTAATCATACCAGAAGACCCGTTAAGACAGTTCTAAAGTATATATAAAAATAATTTCCCCCGCACAAAAATGAATGAATACTACACACACCCAACATCTAACCTATATTTTTAACTTTTCTGCTTTAGCTTTGACCTGTCTTTTGATTAATCAAAAGAGACATACCCACAAGATTTTTAAATCTGGATCCCCCACTCCTACTTAACTCTTTAATAAGCAAACGTATTGTTTTCTGTTTTCAAAAGTAAATTATTCTCATCAAAAGTTACCAAACATTGCTAAAAATTTTTAAGTCCCAAAACATAGAAATTTCCATGTCACAATATAAAATATTTTTTTTTAAAATATCATATATATATGTGTGTGTGTGTGTGTGTGTGTTATATACACATGCACACACAGTCTGAAGATTGCGTTGAAGCATAAAAAGAATCAAAATAAAATCTATATTTTTCTCTTCAGCTGATGTCAAAGAGAGAAACATGGATAAAAATTGTTGAGCAAGACAAAAGTAAGATTTTTAATAGAAAGAATGCCTATTAAATGATATAAACAATTCTTTATTACTTTATTTATACAATATCACTAACAGCAAATGAACTAGAGATTTTAAGATGGTCAATTCTAAAGCAAACATTTTTGAATCGTGTAGATTTTACAAGTTTATGCTCTGATCCTAATCAGCAAAATATTGAAAGACTTACTCATAGATAAGCAATAACGTCTTCAAGCAAATGTCAGATCTAATTTGATATTCTCTGAAGTGAAAAAGAACCAACTAGAAACAAGGTCAATACAATCCATATCAGATTATATTTAAAGAAATCAGTCAGGTGAAATGAAGCAGACTTTTTGCAACAATTCCTTCCCTTTGTTGAGCATATTGTCACAATCATGAACTTCATACTGAAAAAAATAATCTTTTTTCAAATTGCATGTGGAGGGGGTTGAAAAGATGGAAAACACATCACTTACAAGATTTGTTTTAAAAAGCAATTTCTTTAAGCAACAATCAATCTTATATAAAATAAAAAGAGGAAAGAGGAAGGAATATACAATAAATGATGGTTACAGTTTATATCTAAATATTAAAAATTTGATGTTTGCTCTATCTTGATGTTAAACTTAGCCCATATCATTCGAGTTGGTCATGAGGTGGTTTAACGGTGGAATGAGACCGGCCAAGTTTAATGGCAGAATGAAATCAGCTAAGATAGATACAGCAGACGTCGAAATTGAAATACCAAGCACTTTTAATATTTTGATGTAAACTGTAACCAGCAATTGTAATATTTCTTCCTTTGCCTCCACCCCCACCACTTCTGACATATAAGACTGATTCCATCAATAAAACTTATTAGTCTGAAAAAGTTTCATCTTGGAATGAAACACATCGCTAATAAGCTTTTTCAATCACACAAAGAGAATTAAACCTCACTTCAATTTCTGGTCTCAAGCAGAATTGCCAACATTATATACATTCTCATGAATCACTATTTCAACAAGCAGGGACTGCGTTTCAAGTGGAACAATTATATTGAATTGCTAGGTTTGCTGCACGTAAAAGTTGGTATTGTGTGAGACCATTTTTCTTGCCAGAATCAGCCTGATACCTTTATAAGTCTACTATTCATCCAGGCATTGAATGTTGCAGCCACATATTGTCTGGCACTCCTGCTACAGATTTCGACATCATTGACAAAAGAAGAAGCAGACATGGCATCTTGGCTTCAGTCATTTTCCCACTATCGTAACATTAGCTTCCCCGTGGCTCTTTTTTCATAAATATTTTTGTGGTAACTGTTCTGATGGCCTTTACTCTTTGGTACCTTGACTTTACAAATTGAAGCACAGTACTAGATTGGCAACTAGGTTTCATCATTTTATAGTTGAAATTACTAAATCTAACCATAGGTTATATGCTAACAGTTATCGTCTCTTGCACGTCTCGCTTGTGGAAATCTCTTCCAGCTTCTTGCTTCCCAGTCAACATTGATCTTCAAAAATTGATATGCAATGTCAATCATTAACATCTGTTGCATTAATTCTGGTTCTTTTATTGGCCTCTCTCCTTAATAATGTTTTTTTATTCTCAGATACTATGTCACCTCTTTGTGTCTTAGAGGCTTTATCAGCTTGCTTCAGGTGAAATGATTTTTAAAAATAAGATTTTAAAAAATAAGTGTTTTTTCTTGTTTTTTAACTTCTAATAAATTTACACCTCATATTTGAAAATAAATTTTTTGAATTCATGAATCAGAAATAATAAAATGGAGTTAAGAGTTTCTAAATTTCTAAGTTTCTTTTGAAATAATTTTGATAATCACAAAGATTGGATATAACAGCAAAGGAAGTATATTTTTTACTTACCGCCGCTTCTCTGACATATAACGAATGTGTCAAGTGGACATTTTTGAGTAAAAACAGGATACAATCCAATGTGTAATATTCTTTGGAAATGCCATCTTTACCAGGACTGGAAAAATTAACAAAAATAAGAAAAAAAATCTATTACAAGAGTAGCATTTTCATCAAAATTCCCAACAAAAACAGAAAGTTCCTGTCTGAATTTTGGGGATGAGAGTTATCATTATTCACATCTTTTGTTGTCATTAGCACAATGTTCCGACGTTTATGTCCTCCAGCCTTCATCAAGTGTATATTGATCTGTGTAACCTACAGGAAATTCCAAACTGAACACTTTATCTACATGGATAGATTGTTCTTGTTCCACTACTCATATCTAGGGATATCTTGTCTAGTCCTTAAACAGGGCAAGCAATAACTGAGCAGTATTGAGAATAAGAACAAAACTGACAACACTCACAAGAACAAGAGAAAAATCTAACTTTAAGAATGTCACAAAAAGAGATTCAAGAAAAAATTAAAAGACTAATAAGCAAATTGACTGGCAAGAAACTATTTAAAGAATCTGTTGTTGTGAATGTAAATAGACAAATAATAGATACAGAAGATTAAGTACAATGGCTAAAATAAAAACGCAAGTAAATACTGCTTATTTAAATGACACATGTACATGTATATTTGGCAAAGAAATACATGAAAACTGATTTATGAAGAGCAAATTTTAATGATGAATTGGATGGATCTGATGGCTGTGTTTGGGGTTTGGCCCTTCATGGAAACAGTCAACCAACACAAGTTAAAAGACAATAGTGAAATGGTGGATTAATATTTAGGGCTAGTATTATAGGCAGCAAAATATAAGGTCTCTTCAAAGTTGATAATTGTATCAAGTTATGCAGAGAAATATTCTAAGTTCTTGAACAAGATGTTTTTTTTGAGTACTCTGGTTCACAACCAAGAAGTTTTAAGCTAAAAAGATTTATTCGTGCAAGATAATGATCCTTCACATTCTGAAAAGCTGGTTATCTGCTCCTAAAGAACCAAATTAATTTTCTTGCACAACTCTTGACAAACTATTATCAAAAGAGATGTACAGGAAAATGGAAAACAATATTCAAGCAAAGAATATTTTTGTGAAGCAATAAAATCTGCTGCAGGTTATAGAATGTAAAGGAGCCTATACTTATATATAAAATAATAAAATACATGTGACCATAAGTTCTATGCTAACAATTTCTTTTCTCATACTTCTCACTTGTGGAACTCTTGTACAGGCAAATCTGATCTTCAAAAATTTAAATGTAATATCAATCATTATTGTCCGTTTTCTTAATTCCCATTTTATTATTGTTTTCTCTCCTTAATAATGTTTTTTTTTTATAGTCTTTCACACTCAGTAACTGCCAGCATCCTATCTTGCCCTAGGGTGAAATGATTAAAAAAAAATTGATTAAATAATTATAATTGAAGTCTGGAAAAGCAGTAGCTTAAAGTAACGACTACTTGAATAATACATTTAAGAGACAGACCAGTGTTATTAGTGCCTATACCAAAGAAAGGGGGTTTTGACAGATAACCATCACAGCAGCAAAAATCTATGACAAGGCATTTCAAAAGACAGAATTAAACCATATCTGGATCATTATATCATGAGACAACCAAAACATCTTTTTGTACAGTTTAATATTATTGCAGATTCTTACACTGAAAAGATTTATTGAAAATAATTGCAATATTCATTTTTGTCAACTTCAGTAAAGCATTTGACTCAATACAGAGAGAGAAAGAGAGAGAAATACAAGCAAAGATTGTAAATCCTATCCACATATTATACCAAAACACTGAAGCTCACGTATTAAATCCAGACAGCAAATACAGAATACTTTAAAATACTCATAAGTGTTCTCCAAGGCAAAACACCTGTACCATTCTTGTTCATTATAAGTCTGGCCTATACACTTTGACAAAAAACACATTGGTTTTACCCTAACAATTCAAAACACCTGTCACCTGGTTTCAAACATCAAAAGATACCAACTTTGCAAACAATCTTGCATAAATCTCAAATTACTTAGAGCAAGCAGAACTTCTCCTTCTCCAACTAAAGGTTACAGCAGAAGTGATAAGATTACATGAAAATTTCAAGAAAACTGACTATGTTATACAATCAAGCAGATGGTGAACTTATATTAGAAAGAAATAATCTGAAACAAGAAAAACAGCTTTAAGTAGCTTGGTGCTTGGATTCAGTCAAGTGAAAAGCATATGGAGACCAGAATAGGACAAGCCTGGGTCACACTAAATAAAATAGAAAGAGTATGAATGTCGGTTACCCAAAACTGCAAATAAGTTTCTTTCAAACCGAAGTAGAAAAGCATGATGCTCTATGGCACTGAAAGCTTAACTTTAACCTTTAGCACTCTGCATAATTCATTTACTTCTCTTTCCACTGCATTCTTTTTCAAAGCCTCTCAATTGCAGTATCCTTATCATTAATTTCACTCAAAGTTGTTTTCTGTTGCCATAGCAGGATATGACAACACAACTATGAAATCCAAACAAATTCAAAGATCAGAGTCACCTTCAGTTACAAGATAAACTTTCTGCACAGCAAATGAAGTTACATACAGAGTGATAAAGGTTAACAAAGAAGATGGGATAATATACCAAAAATATAAGGCATAAAACAAAGCATTTGAAAATTTTTTTATTGCCTATGTTGTCTATTATAAAGTTGGCATTTGAAGTCAGATCTTGTAATTGACCTCTGGCAGACAATGTGTTAAATTACTTTCAGCAGAGAATGCATGCAACCCATGGGCATTTCCAATGTGGACTTGGAGAATAGAGCCAAGTGGAAATTTGTATTTGTGGTTTTTGAACTCCAGGAACGATTTTCAGCTCAATTATGAAACTGTTTTAATGTTATTTCTATTTAGAGGAAGATTAAAACAAAAACTTTCACATTTCTAACTTATAAAAAAAGCAAAAAAAAAAAAAGAAGGGTTTTGGTCTAGATAGAAACCCTGGTCTGCAGTATTCCCCAAAAGAACTTTAATTTTGCATTTATCTCATTAGACTTCTTCTGGATGGATTGGATTTTCAGTGTCAAAAATGGATTCAGCCCCACACCCTACCATGTATATTTGATGCTGATCATTTCTCATTGGTATGTGTCTGGGTCACTACTTATAATTTTGGCCCAGTGTTGTAGGCATTGAATGATCTTCACACTGCATAGATGGTGGGAATTGAAGTTGAGGTATTATTCAGTGAAGGTGGGCTTGTGATATATGGATGTTTTGAATCCATTCTCTGTGCAAGTTATGAGTACATTCAGGAATGTTAGCTGAAATATTTCTCTTCTTTCCATGTGCACTGAATCAAAGGTTTTATTGCGTTCAAATGCTCTAGCAGTATTCGTACAGCTTCTTGATGTGGTCAGAGTATGAAGGCGCCATTTCTAAAGTCATTTCCTCAAAGTATTCTGTGTATATGTTTTCCATTACTAGTGACAATATTGAACCCATAGCCAAGCCTTCCTCCTGTTAGTATATGTCCGACTAGTGGGAAGAATTTTGTCTGTACACAGTATGTCAACATTACCATCAGGTTATCTATTGGAATGTTAGTATGTTCTCTCAGGGAGGGGTTCAATCAGTTTCAAACCACTGTCAGGGCCTCATCTGTAGGAACTCTGGTGAACAATCTTATCACACCCAAGCTTAACATCCAATTGCTTGGATCAGTTTCACTATATGCTCTGTGTTTCTAACATAGGATGAGGACTATTTTGTTGTTGATGTCCACTAGAAATCTGCTCAGCAGGTGGCATGCTGAACCCCTGCTGACAACTCTCAGTTTTAGCATTAGATCCTTTTTCAGACTGCTATAACTGCCGTCCCCAACTAGGCTTGCCATTACCTGGGTCAGGCAGTGTGTAATTGCACTCAGTGCAAATTGGTTAGCAATAACTGAACAGTGCTAAATAAGAACTAGACTAGATATCCCTAGACATGAGTAGTGGAACGAGAACAGTCTACCTCCATAGATTAAATAAAGGGCTCTGTTTGGAATTCCCTGTAGGTTACCCTGATCAATTTACACCTGAGGAAAGCCAGAGAGTACAACAAATGAAACGTTGCGATAAAAACAAAGATGACGACAATAGTCCAAATATAAATAATGTAAATAATGATAATTTTTCATCCCAGAAATTCAGACAAAAATATGTTAGTTCTTCAACGTAAAATAGTCAATTGTTTTGAAGGAAAACAATTTTTAGATCAAAACAAAGGGATTTTTTAAAAATGTTTGTTATATAATCTGTGATTTAAATAATTACAAGTAGACCCAGAATATTAAAAAATAAATATGTATCATGCTCAAAATTTATTTTGAGACAATTTTAAGAAAAAAACATTTTATTTATTCCAATTGGAAAAATAAAACTGAATATAAAGGCTTTAGAGTCTGTCTATATTTCTGAGATGAGGTATTATGTACAGTATTTACATTATTCGGACTATTGTCCTCATCATGGTACGGTGGATAAAGGCGTTGGTTAGATCCAGTAACAGACCCAAAGAGTGTGAGTTCAATACCCGGTTCAGGCAGTGGAGAACTTTCAGAGGGAAAATTACCAGGAGATAACTGATAACTGACATCCATCAAACATGGCTCGTGGAACTAGAACAGTCTACCCCAGTGATCGAAATAAAGGGTTCGGTTCGAAATTCCAACCACCTGAAGAAGGCCGGAGCGTACAACGGCCGAAACGTTGTGACAAATATGGCGACAAAGATGAGGACAATAGTCCGAATAATGTAAATACTGTATAAAGGCTTTAGTAAATAAATATCTAGAAAACTCAAAACAATTAACTTTCTAAATTTAAAAAAAAAATCCCATAACATAAATGCATGGTTAGTAGTATTAATAACAAACATTTAAAAAAAAACAATTTATACACATGTTAAATATTCTTTTATGAAAATTAGATGATATAGGAGTGGAAAATTTCTCAGCCCAACCAACTTCCCAATCTGTGCATTATTTTATCACTGTAGTTTGTAAGAATGTTCTTTTATATTGTAAAGTGCCAATTTGTAGGATATTTTCACTTATTTTTTTAATTTGTTTCAGATCATTGACTGAACCAAAACTGTGGCATTTTCAATTATTGAACTTTTGTCTTGAAGTTCCTATTTCTCCAGAAGAAATCTCCAAATATGTATGATGTAAACATTTACTGACAAGTGTCTCTCATACTGTAGTGTTCCAACTTCTGGTGTGGAGACTTCCAGACACCCTGATGCAGGACTGGCCCAATTTCCAGACCCCTGATAAAACTGTCAATTTTTTCAAGTTTTCAAATTGTTGATAATATTCATGACTTCATTATAATCAAAAGAGGACTTGGGCTAAAAGAAATCTTGAGATACTAAAGACATCCAAATAATGTGTTCATAAGATTTTAGATGTGCAACAGTTGTCATCTAAGTGATTGCCAAAACATTTGAACGTCAAATAGAAACAAATCAAGTGGATACTGACAAATTAACTTTGCAGCATTTTCAGCAAACTAGTGATCACTTTTTGGAATTACTTGTTGTTACTGATGAAACATGGTTTCACCCCTATGAAGCAAAGATTAAATAAAACTTCACATAATCCAAAGGAATTTAAAGCCTAAAAGTCAACTGACAATAAATAATATCGATTTGATCATTTAGTTTGGTTCGGTTTATTTCGTTTTACAGCATATCAACCACAATGGGTTATTTAATGCCAACAAGATTTTTAGGATATGTTCATATGAATAGAATATGTGTTAATATTTTTTTTTACAAAAATATTTTTTTTACTATGAAAATGTACTGCTGGCAATTTATTTTTATATTTTCATTTTTTGACCCCATTTAGGGGTTCCCTATTCGACCATATCTGGCACCCTAACAGGTGCTACCACCCTGGGTTAAGGTGGACCTGTGAACAACAGCAATTAAGTGATGGTTTTGACAGTTTAGGTTTCATGTTCTCAATTACAATACACACAAATAAGACAATTTTTTCTCACATCTGATTGTTCTTAAAGAAAATAGCATTATTTCATATTAGATATCTTTTGCATTTGAAGGACAGAAAAAATATGTCATGTGTCTAGAAAAAAAATTTAAATAGAGCAAAATATAAAAAAATGGTTTTAGAAATTTTTTATTCTTGCACAGTTATTGCTAATTCTGTAAAAAATACCCTTTTAGTTGTATGGTAGGTCATATGGATGAAAATAATGTTAACTACAAAAAGTACCTGATGATTGATGTTTATTGCTATCATCTATGAAAAATGGGTAAAATTCTCAACCTTCTGTTATTACCAATTATTCTTCCAATCTCCCACGATGTGCTCTCTAAACTCAAGGCACAAACTGAGATAACATCTACCTTTCTGGCTTATTGCCTTATCAAAAGGAGTCAACAGTAGTTGGGATCACAGAGTCAATGCAAATGATCCTTTCCTTTATCTGAATAGTATGTGGTTTGCCAGGGCTACATACAGTTTGAATTCAGAGTTTTCCTTCTCCTAGACCAGTTGCCAACCACAGCTATAGAACCAAGTCTGTCCTACTATTTAGCCATAGCTGGGGGGAGAAAAGTTGGATTCATACCTTTCACGTAAGTGAATGTAATGAATTCGACTGGAATTCAAACCCGTCTCTCTGATTCCTCAATGCAAGCTGCAATCCATTACCCTACTGTGCCGCCAATGATATTTCAACAATTTATCTACAGTTACATTGATTGATTGTTTTTTTTACAGATTATCAACCCTTTGTGGATTATTTAAAGCCAAAATATCTTTTGGATTGTAAGAATATTTTTTTTTTTGCAAAGGATTAACAATTTTTTTAAAAATAACAATGATTTTTACAGATAGAAGCCCTACTATTTAACCCATAATTGGAGGGAGGAGATTGATTCAAACCTTTCCGAAGGGTATTTGCTTGTAAGTGACTATAATACGCCAGACTGGAATTCAAACCCTGCTCTCTGATTTCTCACTCCAAGCCACTATACATTGCATCACCCACACATCTACAGTCATAAGAATTTTAAAAAAAGAGCTTATAAAAGTGATGAAAAATTTTATCAAAACAGACTTTTTTTAAAAATAATTTCTAGATGCCTCAAACTAAAAATCTTACCTCAAACTAAAAATTAAAGGTAAAAATTTAGTTTGATATTTAAAAATAAACAATTTTCAATTTGTATAACTTTTAGTATTATCAAGATGGCCTTTAAAAAATAAAAATAGTACTTTAATCTTTTCTTTTAGGAAAAATTAATGTTTCATGCTAGTATATTTTAAATTCAATGTAACATATTTTCTTCAAGATGGGAGTTAATTTGGGGTCAATTCCCATCCCCATACCCCTTGGTTTTAATGTATAACACACTATCTGAAACATCAGAAAAATAAGTCATTTCAGAAAAGATCCCAGAAACGCAAAAAGAAATAAAAAATTTAATGAATGAGAATTTAATGTATTCAAAGTTTGCATTTAATGTTTAAATTTCTTTTGATAAGAAAAATGAAAAATTAAGATAAGTATTGTAACATTGTAGGATATAAAACACAAGGCTTTTCAAAAGAATTAAATCATTCAGTAGTATATCCTGTATACACATTTCCGCTTTGCAGAAGTGTCTTTTTTTTTTTTTTTTAATCATTTCACCCCAAGCAGGACAATAAAGCCACTAAGATGCAAAGGGTTACCGAGTGTGAAATATTAGAGAAAGAAAAACATTATTAAGGAGAGAGAAAAAACAGAAATTCAGAAGACAGATGATAACGATTGACATTGCATTTAAATTTTTGAAGATCAAAGTTGACTAGAAAGCAAGAAGCTGGAAGCAAAAAGTGTGATAGAAGAAACTGTTAGCATAGAACTTAGGGTTACGTCTAGCCATTTCAGCTGTAAAAAGTTGAGACCTAGCTGACACTTTAGTACTGCACTTAAATTTGTAAACTCTAGGTACCAAAGAGGAAAGCTCATCAAAACAATTATCATGAAAGTATTTATAGAAAAGGCACAAGGAAGCTATGTTATGACAATAGGAAAGAAAAACAAAATTTCAAGAATAAAAGTTCAATTTTTAAAAGTTCCTCATTGATTTTTTAACAAGTAATAATATTTATTCTTCTGCAACAAGTGGAAAGAGATTTGGTTATTGGTGTGTTAAAAATGATTTATAGTTCTGTGTAATTTCTGAACAGGTCATTAAAATTACTAAACCATTCAGCAAAACATTTTGGAAACTAATATATCCAACTCCCCCACCACACTTTGCTTTTCACAAAGATCTGTTGTTCTTGAGGGCATTACATTGATAAGTTCCCATTTTCTTTGTCAAGGATAATATAATTACTCCATGTCGTCAGTTTTAATATAAATTTTTCTTACCACATTCAATACCGATAATTAGTATCAACACATTTCTGAAACTACTGTCATCATATTTTATATGCTATGTACCTTCAGGAACTGGGTGGTCATAGTACTCCACAACTTCCTATCCTTTGTAGCTCTAAGTAATATTTGGCTAATTACTAGCTATCCATTTCTGCTATCACATTAGGTAGGTTACTTGATGTTTCCATCTGTCTCTCTTGCCTTCAATATGTCTTGTGAGTGTCAAATTCTCTGAACTCTATACATCTCAGCAATGTTCACAGAAAAAAAAATATGTCTTCTGTTGGGTACCTAGCTACTATTGGCATCTGCAGAAATGGAAAAGCTGATGTGACAGCAAAGGAATCTCTGAAAATGAGTATTTCAAATTTGGAAAACCTATACAGACTTCAAAATAACTATAAACTCATACATTCTAAACAAGTGGCAAGAGTTATAGAACTACCACCCAAACCACAAACTTTACAAAATTAAACCCATTCTAGAGAATGGCATCCTGGTCTCAGACTTTCTCGAAAGGAAGAAGTAATGCTATCAAGAATCAGAATAGGACACTTCGTATATCACTCACTTATTTCTTCTTCTAAAAAAAGGACATCCTCTTGAATGCACAGAATGTCAAGAGGCATATACAGTAAAACATTCTAACAGATTGTAGTGACCTTGTCCCAATATGTCAACAATTTTATGGCATAACAAGTCTAAAGGACTTTTTCAAGAAAATAAAAGCAGAGATTATCCAAACCTACTTGAAGGAGGTTGGTCTATACCACAAATTATAGCACTAAATAACTCTGTTCTAGAGACATAATTGGAGAGTGATGGAAACAACGACCCAAAGGATTGTTTACAAGCCATATATATATATATATATATATATATATATATATATATATATTTTTCTCATGATGCTGTTTTTTTAACTACCTTCACTCTTCAGCAATGTTTATTATTTTAAAAAGCAATGATTAGAATTTTGATGAAAGTGAATTTATACATATTTTTTGGTCTTGAGAATTTACAACAAAATCCTATAGAGGCTGATATGCCACTAAACAAAATCAACCAAATCATTCTAGGAGAAAGGCATCATTGTCTCAGATTTTCTCAGAGGAAGAAGTTGTCCTATCAAAAAAACAGAATAGGACACACCTATATCACTCACTTATCCTCCCTAAAAAAAAAGCAAAAAAACATCCTGCTGTTGTTCCCAGGTCCACTCTGACCCAGGGTAGTAGAACCTGTTAGGGTCCCAACTATGGGCAAATAGTGAACACCCGCCACCCCCAAACAAAAACAAAACACTATGAAAGTATAAAAATACATTTTTATAGTAAAAATGCCAGCAATACATTTTTATCTATCTATCTATATAATTCTGTGACTTCCATTAGTCTATCACACACTCTAAAATAGTCATACATTGACCGATTGAAACCAAATTTTGGGAATAAGTGCAAACAGGTAAGGAGATACAAAGTACAGTTGATTTTACTAGGATGTGTAGCTTAATAAAATAAATTTCAATCATTTTTTTTTCAAAAATTGAAAGTTTTATTATTTAACATACAAAATACACCCACTATTTTAAAAACAATTTAATCAACAATGCTAAATACTGAGGATTTCAACATGTGTCAGTGTGTTGCAAAAAATTCTAGTATAAAAAATTACCAATAATACATATTTATAGTAAAATAACTAAATTACTTTAAAACTCTGAAGAAAATTATATTTTATCATTAAATGACCCATAAGGAGTTGATATGCCATTAAATAAACCAATCAATCAATTTTCCTTAAAACTTCATCTTTGTTCACATGCTCCATCAATGATATTCTCAGCATCCTTCTACAGAACCACATCTTCTCTTCATCTGTGAGGAAATTGCCTAGCATTTACAGCCATATAAGTAAATTGATATTACATAGCAGTTCAGCATTCTTTTCTTTCTTTCTAATAAAATTTTCATTTTTCTTTATATTTTGTTTAGTTTTTGGAAGGCATCTTTCATTATTCCAAATTCATATTTCTGTGTCACATCATCTGTTAAAACACATCCCAGATAGCTAAATTGCTTGCATTATTTTGTCATGTCCACATCTTGCACTGCCTCTTTTGTTAATGCCTATATATTTTTGTCTTCTGACATCTGATAGTTAATACTTTCTTACTTCTTTCCTTTATTATCTTGTCTAGGAGTTCCTACAGTTTTCTTTCTATGTCTGCCTTCAACATGATGTCATCTTTCATATCTTATGCTGTTAAGAATGCGTCCACCAATAATAAATCCTGATAGGACTTCCCTTTTGGATCACAGGTTAAACACTTGCCATGAGCAGATAAAACCTTATCTTATGCCCCCTTTCTATTTTTGTGTACGTTCCCAATTCATTTTCTATCCATATCCAGGCTGTTTGCTCTTATTAAGTATTCTGGATTATTCTAATATCTTTCCTTCATAGATCAGTTTGGTTGCTATGGAATACTTGTTGAATCTCATGATAAAGCAACAATTAGAAAATAGATATGCTTATGTTGTACATGGGTTTTGTTTGAATTTAAACTGGTGGATAAGACATTATCAAAATGATCTACTGGACAAAATGACAGTGACAAGCAAAGAAACATGACAATATTGATTAAATAACACTAAAGCTTTGGCAGATAATAACTTTGTGAAAGATGATCGTCTTTAAGAGAGAGGAGAAGAAAGCAGGAAGAAACAAAAATAAGCTTAAATGAATTTTCATATATATTTATATTTACATATATAATAATTTCAATCAAGTACAATAATTTCACTATCTGGGAAGAGTTTTAAAAAACAATGTAAAATGTGACACAGAAATCTGTAGGTGCATTAAAATAATAAAAAATGCCTTCTAAAAGCTAAACAAAGAAACAGGAAAATTTTGTTATAAACAAAGAAAAGAGTATCCATCTGCTATGTAACATCAATCCTCCTATATGTCCATCAATGCTGGGCAATTTCCTCACAGATGAAGAGAAGACTTTAGGTAACACAGATGTAGTTCTCCAGGGTCAAGCTGGAAATACCATGTTTGTTTTTCAGCATTAAATGACCATTGGGCCATTTAATGCCGAAATTTAACTTTTTTGGTAGCATTAGTAATTTCTTTTACAAAAAATATATTACTGGTAATTTTGCTATAAAAACGTTTTTATATCTTCATAATGTTTTGACCTCAATTTGACTGTAAACTAAATGCCCATGGCTGGGACCCTAACAGGTGCTACCACCCATGTCAGGGTGGACCTAGAAATAACAGCAATTAAGAGGTGGTTCCACACTCCTCAAAGCCTCCTACAAGTAAGTTTTAAGAAAAATGACACTTACAATCATGGGACTAAAATTTCTGAGGTACATAACGAGGAAAAATGGTTAGGAGAACTTAACACTCACAAGAAGATATATTGAAGGTTAAAAAAGAGAACAGAGGAAAACGGAAAGCAGCATATCTAATGAGCTTGTGTAAAAAATAAATGGATGGCAAAACAGGGAGTGGAACGCATAGTAAGAAGACATACATTGCTAAGAAGAGGTTCAAAGGAAGTTGTAGAGAGCTATGATAACCCATGTCCTAAAAACTGACATGGCACATAAAATATAAAATACAAAAATTGAAAAATGTATGAAAATAATAACAATAATATTTTGTAATTCTTAAAGATAGCAAAGAACAAAAAATTCATTGCATAAAAAAAAAAAATAACGAATTTGAAATGCAATGATGGTTTTCTAGTTCTACTAATTTTGTAAACATTCATTTTCAAAACAAGACTAATGGACCAATCAATGGTATTCAATCACAAATGATTCCTGGTATTCCATAAAATAAAATCTAACAAATCATAGATGACAGATGCTACTGAAAATAATTCCGTTAATAACAGATTATACAACAATTTAAAACAAAATAAAATATCTATCATCAAAAAGATGAAGAAGACGTTTCAAATTTGTCAGTTCTAATTCCGCATCTATCGTAAAAACAAGAGAGACTTAATTTTTACAAGATTTCCATGTGTAAATATGTGCAATTTTCATTTTAAAATTGAAAATAAAGTTATTAAATATGTATATTTAAAAATGTAATAAACCAATTTATATCCCGTGAAAACGAAACAGAATAACGCTCAAGTTTTAACGATATATGCGACTGGAGAAACCTTTTTTTTTTCTTTTTTTTAGCCATAGGGTGTTAAAACAAATTTTATTGCTAAAAAAAATAATAGTTAAAAGTATAACTTGTTAATTATGTTGGTTTATTATTTTTCAAATTTAGTAAGTAATGATTTCAATGTTTTTGATAAAATAAAAAAGTTTTTCAAAATGTTAGTCATTTTTTTACGTTTTTTTAGAGTGTTTTTGTTTTCATTTCCGGTTTTATTAAATAATAATCCACAACAACAATATGGATCAGTTACAAAATAAAACTATGTCTAAAGGAAAGTTTTTATTATTTAGATTAGAATAATAATTTCAAATTTTAATTACGTTAAACAAAAACAAGCGTTTTTTTTATGATCATATACAAAATTTTAAATATTAACATGAAAGAAAAATGCAACACATTTATTTATTTACTTATTTATTTTTTTAAAGTTTAGTTGTTTTTTGTTTTGTTTTTTTGCTAGGATGACAAACTTTAGAAAATATTAAATAATAACTATAAAATACAAATTTATGAAAGGATTAAAAAAAAATAAAAAATTAGAGTTTGAATGCAATTATATTACGAAATAATTTGACTTTTAAAATGATTTAATGAAGAAGAGAGTCAACGTAGAAATGCCAAGAAAAAAAAACGGAAAGTTTTTAAGGTGTATTTGAAATATGGTTAAAACAAATAATAATTAAGTGTACAAAATTTATGATGAACTGAAAAAGGATTATTTATTTATTAACAATCTGCTACAAAAGTACTAAACAAAACAAAAACAGAATAATTATTTGATTAAAAGAAAAAATAAGGCCATCATCCAGTTTTTTCATTCAATTTCAATTTTTTTTTTTTAACTTTACGAATTTAAAAAATACTTGAAGTAAATGAATTTACTTATTTTTTTTTTTTAAATATTCACTCAACAACGAATGTGAGAAAATTTAAATTTATTTTCATTTTTTTAGGAATGATTTTGATTTTTTACTTTTTTGGAAGACTCTAAAAAAAATCCAAATCGAATAAGTAAAAGTAAACTTTATTATTTTGCATTTCCCGAATATTTATTTTAAAGTATAAAATTTTGCCCATTATTAATTAATGCAATGTTAACATTTTAATTACCTTCAGTAAATCATTTTTATATCGTTTTTTTTTATTATTATTATTAAATAACAAAAAAAGCGGACAGGAACAAAGCATTACTTTTCTATTTGTTTTTTTATTTAAACTCAAACGTTTTTTGTTTTGTTTTTCATAATTCAAGCAACACATTAAAATAAAAGAATCTATATATTATTTTGATTTTTATGAAACAAAATCTTAAAGGTTAAAAAAAAGGTTAAATAACTAACTTCATTTGAAAAAAAAACACGATTTTTGAAAAGACAACTCATATTTAAAAAAGAACACGAGAGAATACAAACTGTTACTAACCCCCAAGCAAGGTAATTTGTTTTTGTTGTCTTTGGCCAGGCAAATTCACCAAAAATAACCTGATCACCTTTCTCAATAATTTCTTTTTTGTTGATATTATACGAACGAAGAATGCTGAGTACGTCAGCCATGGTTTTTTTTCCTTTTTCTTAGAATAAACTCCAACTGATGTCGTGATAACTGCCTCGTATCAATACAGCAGCCACATGGAGTGACGGTAACTTGCGATCAATACGCCCTCTACCGACAATACGCGCTTTACCCAAGATAGATAATTCATCTGTTTTTGTTTTTTTAATCTATCTCTTCTCAATATTAGCCAGCAAATTACTTATTATTCTCAATAATCAAAGTATAATAATTTAATGCGTAAAGGAAATAATTTCATCATACCAAACAGACACAGATTGGAGAATTTTGTCATTATTAGTTCACTTAAGAGAAAAATAAATGTGATACAATTTTCTCCCTCAATTGCCAGGCAGCCTTCAGAAATGTAATAATTAGTTTGCAGAATAAAATAAATTCTAAGTTCCCATCAGTAATAAAGGCTTATGCTGCAAATAAAAAAATAAACAGGTCTACATAAAAAAGTTCATACTGCTAGTGATAATATTAAAAGTACTGTCTTGTCATTTACAAAAATATACAGTTCATGACAGTATATATATATATATATATATGTGTGTGTGTGTGTGTGTGTGTGTGTTGGAAAATAGACTTGATTACGCGTTTCACCATTCAAGGCTTCATCAAATCTAAAAAAGAAAAGAAAGAAAAGTCTGCGTGTGTGTATATGTTTAAATAATGAATCATTGTACTTTTTTCCCTCAGCTGGCATTTCTCATGATTAAAGAAGAAAGAAAATGAGTGATTTCTAAAAAAAGCCATTAATATTTATTCTGTATCTTTTCTTTATAATTCTTAGTTCATGTCAAAAGTTGTTAATATATTTTTCCCAATTTTTTGTATTGAATTAAAGGTAAATCCACATCTCATTTTCAGAATGACTTGAAAGTAAGAAATCCATATAGCCTTTTCTAAAATGAATCCAAGGCAAATCCTCACCCAATACTTCAGAATGGGTTGAAAGCAAGAAATCCATATAGCCTTTACTGAAATGAATCC
>OZ038519.1:19628475-19810975 GCA_964036315.1 Acanthosepion esculentum
ATTCGTAGAAGTTTTCCAAGAAGACTTAATGGAAATAGTTATCTGATACTCTTTGTGCTTGAGTTAGCAAAATGGATGTATGTTGGTTAATGAGGAACAAAAAACACTTATAATTAAGTAGTACAATAAAAAATATTTTATATGGCATCTAGAAAGATTTTATATCACCTTTCTATAACCAAGAGTTAGGTTCAATAAAGTGAATACTAACTCATTATTTTTTTATTTTATTTTAATTATTTATTTTGAGTGTGCATACCTGCATGCATGTGTGTGTGATAGTTGGGTTTTTTTTTAGGGGAGCCTATCCATTTGTACATAAATGCTGATCCCAGAGAAATTTTGCCTTAGGAAAACTAGAATACTTCAAGAAAAAGCTGAAAAAATTCTGCAATGGTTTCAAGCCTTTCTGATTACAAAGAACATTTTCCAGAGAAAAAATAATCAGTTATACAGACATTTCATTGAATAAACTCGCTGTTTCAGAAAAGGTTTTTTTCATAGCTAAAGATTTTAGCATGGTTATGGTTCTAACCAAATTTGCTCTTGAATGAAACCTTTGTGGTAATGTGTTATGCCATGATATCCATCCTAATCCTCATCATTATAAAAATGACCCTTCCACCACAAGAGAGTAGAGTAGAGCAGAGAACAATAGAGAAGACTAGGGTACCAATAGCAGTAGTCAGTGATGAGTAGATGAGTAGCAGTACAGAAACACACATCTAGCCAGCACTCCACAAAGATCAAAAACAGACCATTTCCAAACGCCATCCTCACAAACGAAATTCTCAGAACCAAACCAAGTAAGCACTGACTTTTAAATAAAAGAGACACTGAGAACATTTTTACACACTCCATACCAATATTCTGTAATTCACATCACAAAAAGAAAATACAAATTCTTGTTATTTATGTCAACATGTGTCTCAAGTGTTGTTTGTTGTTATTGTTGCACGTTTTATGCATTTTAATTTCATGCCATGACATGCTATACCATTTGGCTACAAAGGAAGTGTCTGATTAGCAAGGTTGAATTACTGTTTTTAAACTACAAATTTCCCATGATTGCCCTCGATCACTCATATCTTGCGGGTGGGTTCCTCACACCAAAATTATTTGACACAAAATGTTTAATTTTCTTATCAACAGTTTATTACTACATCCTACTTTGTGAAACTCTCATCACAAATTTTGCAACACTTAACCTCTCAGTTAAACTCACAAGCATCATTCACACACAAACACACACACACACACACACATATATAGTGTTTAACATTAATCAAACTAACAAACAATATGAGATTTCAATCAAAAATCTATGCTTATTACAATACATATTGTAATTTTCATACAATATAAATAAAAATTGATTGTTATTCAATATAAATGACTTTGTCTTTTCTCAGTATTGTTCTATGCTTTTCTGTTTATTTTTGTTGAAGTATAATACAAATGTGTTGAGGATACATGTCTTTGAACACACAGCCCAAATTTATTCTTTCAACTATAAGACCCAACATAACAAGTCCTCTACAAATTCCTGTATCCATATCATTTGCAACGTATGCAGAGGCTTTTTCAGGGGGTATCAGCAGTTGACTGCTTATACTTCTCAATTTTTCTTTTTTATATACACTGTTCACTGGTGAAAGGTTTTTTTTTTCATAGTGTATATGTGCATGCTTGTGTTCACTCACATGTTCCCATACACCCGTTTGCACATATGTGTGTACATGTAGAATATTGCAGTTATTTGTCCTTTTCATCAATTTTTCACTTTATACTCACTCCTTATTGTTTTTTTCACTTTTTCTCTCTTTTTCCTCTTTTCTTTCAATTGTAGCCATTTTGACTTCTGGTTTTCCAGACATATAGTTTTCAGGTTTGCTATATTTATGGGCTAAAGTCCTCAATATCAGGGATATAGTATATGTAAATATAAAAGTGGACATTGAGGTCAACACCCAGCAGCAACAGTCTGTTCAATGCTTAAACACAATTGTCAGGCAATGGTCAAAAGATTGCATTTAAGCATGAAACAAACAGTCACAACTCACTGTTGACCACAATGTCCACTTTCCTTTCATATTGTCGAATAAGCTTTTTAGTATTATCACTGAAACACAAGAGAAAATCACCATGTTGATACATATTTTTATTGTTAATCCTGTCTAAGCTTTCAGCTTACATAAGCCATCATTAGAGATTACAAGTACATTACAATAAATTAAATAATAAATTAATATATATATATATATATATATATATATATATATATGAGGAAAATTCATCTATGATTTGTCTTCAGCCATTTCTAGTGGATTCATCAAAATTGACACATTGATTAATTTATTTCCACAAAGTTTCCACCATTCTTTCATCTTTTGATGCTCTTGTGGAAACTTTCTTGTAGAAATTCACTGATTGAAACTGTATCCAAGATTATACTTCATTAATCTATATTCTCATTCTGGAAGTGGTGGCCTTTCATTTATAACTTCACAGTGGGGAAGAAATGGAAAACAGACAATGTCAGGTCAAGAGATGAGGCGGCAATAGGAAGAATTTTATGGCCACAGGAATATGCTTCAATTAGTACAACATAAAATTTGTTTAGTAATGCATTACATTGCAAGATCTGGATAACTTTGCTAAACTTTCTACATCTATGGCTTCCTTTAATTTCTGCAGTAATGTGACATACTAACTCCCTGTTTTTGTCTGTGGTACATTTGTATAGGAAATGCAGAAGTATCATGCCATTTTGGGTGGTAGAGAATCATTATGTTTCCACTGGTTTCACTGTGCCAAAGTCTGTGAGCCAAAGTGAGGAATCCACAATTTATCCTATGTAATTAGTAAGGCAAAGAATTTCTCTTGACTTTCCTGACACTTGACCAAAAGTTCAAAGGATAAATTATATGCACTCTATATGTTGAAACTTCACTTTAGAAGGCCTATATAAATTCAGAAGGCCTATATAAATTCAGAAGGCCTATATAAATTCAGAAGGCCTATATAAATTCAGAAGGCCTATATAAATTCAAAAAGCCTGTGGAATCTTCCACATTTGCCTGTCACCCCTTACGGAAAGATGTATTCTTCCTTAAATAAAGCCTTAACCAATCACCACGTCACTTCTCTAAATTCAATCTCCTATTGGTTAAAAGAACACTAAATTGTAGCAAAGTTGAGACAAATCTTTTTTCCTGCGTAGCTCCCTGGAGCTGATTTTAAAACATGAAAGTCTATATAAAGAACCACTTGACTCAATTCAAGTCAGTCAGTCATTGAGTTTCGAGAGAGGCCAGCAGACTCCACACGTGCCAACACACTGACTCAAAAATCACTTCCAAACTCTCAACAAACTCAACACAGCACTCACACAACCATTGTCCACATGGGAAACCAACTTACAATTGACTAAAAAAGTGAACGTTTTCACTACAAAACAGTAATTGTACAATGAATCAACTTTAGCCTATCAGTTAAAGGCAAACAACTCTTCACAACTTAAATCCTAACTAACAATTGTCACACACATACACACTATCACTTGAACGAACACAACTGACATTTTTACTTGAAGAAACCAAACTATTTTAATTCTACAAACAAATCAAAACCATTAACTTTTATTCACCAAATTTCTGCATGAACATTCTTTGTAACCTTATCTCACTTGCCACAATCAACAAACATCCTGTTATCATTGCATGTATATCAATTGTATATATAAATTCTCTTTATTGTTGAATCTCTAACTACGTTGTTTTTAGTAATTTTTTGGAGTTGAATAGTCCTTATATTATTGTTTGATTTATTTGTTGTGGGATAAATGCATTATAAACACGCACATTCTTGGCCTTCACAAAAATTCACCTTCTGATACATCTCACTCAGCATACAACCCGCAACAAGCCTATATAAATTCAGAAGGTCTATATAAATTTTCAAGCCCACATAAATGTAGAAGGTCTATATAAATTCAGAAGGCCTATATAAATTCAGAAGACCTACATAAATGTAGAAGGCCTACATAAATTTAGAAGTCTTGTATAAATTCAGAAGGCCTATATAAATTCAGAAGGCATATATAAATTTAGAAGTCCTGTATAAATTCAGAAGGCCTATATAAATGTAGAAGGCCTGTATAAATTCAGAAGGCCTGTATAAATTCAAAAGGCCTATATAAATTTACAAGGCCTTTATAAATTTATAGTATAAATTAAATATTCATTCATTCATTTTTGAAATCATGATGAAAAATATAACATATTCTATGGACTTGAAAAGAAATTGATCAATGATCCAAGGAAGGCTATGAGAAAATTTCCTGTTTGACATACCCCATCCCAATTAATTGTAAAATTGTTCATTTCTGTCTGAATTTCTAGAATGAGGAGTTATCCTTATTTAAACTATTTACATTCAGATTATTGTCTTTATCCTTGTTGTTAGCGCAAAAATTTGGCCATTGTGTTTTAAATTGGGGTTTAAATTGTTTGTGGATGTGTATACATAGTTCCGTAAATTAAAAATATTTTTTTCACTGTTCATTTTACTGCATTTTGCAGTGTTCCAGGGTCAAATTTAAATTCAAGAGTTGTTTTCCTATGCAAGGGAGGTAACTTTTGTGTTTATTTATTATTTATTATCATTATCATTATTTTTTTTTCATCTACAGACAATTTAAACCCCTGAAGATGGTCTCAGATGAAATTGAAAGTAAATTGAAAATTATTTGAAAGAAAATTTGGGAATTTTTCTTAATTATTTTCTACAGTCAACAAGAAATTAATTTGTAGACTTAAAAGGATTAAAACTAAAATAAATAGATATAATATGTCTAAATTATTTAACTAAACCTGTTTGAATGAAAATATGCTGCTTAAATATATCTATATATCTGTATCTATATATATATATATATATATATATATATATATATATATATATATATATATATACAGTGGTGTTTGATAAAAGTGACTCACCTGATTTTTTTTGCTAAATGTTCTCTTCTGTGATGAAACGAAAGTTGAGCTAAATTCAAGGGATAAGCAATCTTAAATCCGAAGAAGTTTTGAAAGCTCTTTGAATTTAGCAGTAAGTACTGTAAAGCATCCATTCAGTTCTGGGGATGCTTTTCTTTTCATGGAACTGGTTTCTTAAAACCTATTGAAAAGACCCTCAGGAGCGAGCAGTACAAGAGAATTTTAGAGTCTTGTCTGCTCCCTTCTGCTGAAAGGGTGCAAATCAACCCCACCAAGCTCATTTTTATGCAGGATAATGCTCCCTGTCACAAATCAAAATTGATGAATGAATACTTTGATGAGAAGCAGGTGAGTGTTATGACATGGCCGCCCCAATCTCCTGATCTCAACCCCATAGAAAACTTGGAGCATTATAAAGTACAGGCTCTTGAGAAAGCAGTTGAACAACAAACAGGATTTGATTGTGAATTTCATATCCGAATGGAATTCAATGCTTGGAGATGAGTTTTGCCAGAACCTAATCAAGTCAATGCCAAAAAGGTCTGAAAAGGTTATTCAAATTAAAGGAGGACCCATAGATTACTAAATATTTTGAACTATATTACCTATTATAAATAAATTATACCTCTATTATTCTTTATTTAAAGCTGTTCGGTTATATTTCTATTGATTACTAGTTGCAGGAAATAAATGAGTCACTTTTTTTGCACAGAGTTTTTCCCTAAATCTCATTTATATCCAAAATTATAATTATCAATAGAATACCTTAGGGTGAGTAAACTTTTTTACTAGGTGGTCAGGAAGGGGTCTTTATATTAGTAAGATAAAAAATTAGTTTGACCACCAATAAGCCAAAAAATTTTTAAGTAAAAAAAAGTCAGGTGAGTCACTTTTATCGAACAGCACTGTATATACATATACATATATATATATATATATATATATAATATATATATATATATGTATATATAAAATATATATATAATATATATATATATATATATATATATATATATATAAAGAGAGAGAGAGTGAGTGAGAGAGAGAAAGAGAGAGAGAGAGGACTTTCCCATCATGTTTCAATGTATAAGGATCCAGCCATTAAGCTTTTTATATAGTTTTTCTTGTGCTTGTACAAGTGTTTTCTTTTCAGTACACAAAGTGTGTAAAAACTGTCCAAATGTTCTGCATTTCTGAGTGCTTTTGGCCATATTTTTAGCCATTATCAAGCATGATTTTTATTTTTAACTGAATGAATGGGTTGTGTGTATGTATGTATAGTTACAGGGATGTTTTATATTCCAAACACGGTCAACACATCGTGGCTGCATTAATAGTTAATGTTATTGAGTATTAGCTTTTTCTTCTTTATTATTAAGGCAAAAGTTATTAGGAAAATAGTCTAATCTAATGGTCGATGAGGTAGTTAGGAAAACCATTTTTAACTAGTGTCTTTTTTACATTATTGAGTAGGAAAAGTAAGACAAGAGGATGAATTCTCATGTGGTCTTGATGAAATTTTTTATCACTGCTATTTTGTATCTAAGTGAGTATTCACTCTTAAAATTAAGGTGGCAAGAGTTTCTGCTAGTGATTTTTTATACAGTGAGGTGGTGAAAGTGTTGTTACTGTATTCTATGAGAATGTCTAAGAATGGGAGTTTATTTTTTGACTTAGTTTCTAGATAAAGTTAAGGACAGAGTTTTATTTCAGATGTGGTTTTGACATTATCTATTTCTTGTGTGTTTTTCGCTACAATAAAAATATCAGCAGAAATATGTTTTCGGTTTAATGACCTGTTTAAATATTGTGTTTCTACATGGGACATGTAGTAATTGGAGAAGCACAGGCCGAGTGGATTTTCCATACTAACGCCATTATTTTGGGTTGATATGTTGCCATTATGGCCATAGAAGGAGACTTTGGTTATGCATGAGTGTACTCATTTTTTGAGGATATTTGGTTTGATGGATGAGGGTGGAATGGAATTATTTGTGTACATGGAGTTAAGAATTGTCAATAGTTTGATCGACACGGAAGTTTGGGAATAAATTTTCAATGTCAAGTGACACTAAAATAACTTGGAAGCCGATTTTTTTTTTAATAATAATGGGTATAAAGTAATTAATAATAACAAAACAAAAGTCATTGAAACAAAGCAAGTTCAGTCGACCAATGATGATAATTCCAGAACAACGTAACTATAAACAACTTTTTCTATCCTCTGCCAGCCGCTATGATGGAGAAAGCATTACCTCGAACCACTGCCAGTGAGACACGCTGCAAGAGCCACTCCATTTCACGTGGCTCGTTCCTTAATCGAGACGCAATCGCGCCAATCCTCCGAAGGAACGCCATCGAACGAGGGCCAATAACCCCTGAAGTCTCCACTGCCACAGGAGTAAAAAAAAATCTATCAGCAAGAGAAGAATATTTAGTTATTTTTTTTATCTCTGCATCTCGGGCGACGGACTCCGGCTCAACCGCGGACCTGATCAAATTACCGGCCGAAAATGTATCTGCACAGGTCGCATCCCAAATCAACGACTTACCCATTTTAAAAGGGAAGATGGTAATGCCATCCGGCTGCTTTCCATTACCATGGTTGAGGCCTACGGGTTTGATTTGGGAAGGGAACCCAGCTGCATCCAAACCTCTTTTAATGATGTCGTTTTTATACTTTTTAGAATTTGGAGAAATTCATGGGTGAATGTGATGCTGTAATTGCTGGGTAGGTATGGGTAATTATGTCATTAGGGTAATTTGCTAGCTCATAGATAGGGGCAGGGATCTGGGAAATGATTGGTCGTAGTGGGTATCTGATATATATATATATATATATAAAAAATTATACACTGTTACATTAGAACATGCAAGTTACTACTACAAAATTGCATATTTTGTTTCAACGTTTAACATGTCTCATCAGGTAGTAAACAATGATGGTAATAAATGATTTTATTTAAAATTACAATTTATGAAACATCACTTTTGGAAAATTTTACATAAAAGGCAGAAAAAATTTTTTTTTAAGTAAAAAAAGGAAAGAAAATAAGAAATCAATAAAAAGAAAAGGAAGAGGAAAGAAAAGGAAAGGCATAAGAAATCAAACCTACTAAGAAGGGAATGGAAAGAAAAGAAAAGAAAAAGGAGAGAAGTATATGCAAATTATACAGATACAAAGGAAGAGGAAAGAAAAGAAAGCATAAGAAATCAACCCTACTACCAAGAGAATGGAAAGAAAAGAAAGCATAAGAAATCAACCCTAATACCAAGAGAATGGAAAGAAAAGAAAAGAAAAAGGAGAAGAGTATATCCAAATTATACAGATACAAAGGAAGAGGAAAGAGAAGAAAATAAGATATGCAAAAATGTTGATACGAGTTTCAATCAATAAAGCCATGCCAAGGAGGAGAATTAAAATTTGAACAGAAATAAAACACCACAAGATAGTAACATATTGCAGTTACAATGTCACATCTCAAATTTTATGACATTTTTAATGAAATCACATATTCAAACAAAATTATATGTAGTACATAACTAAAAGACACTTTAAGAAGAAAAATTATACTTAACTATACCAACTTTACATTATAAATTCGAATACAAAATAAATTTTAAACTTTTATATGATTTTTATATATTTATTTTAAATTAAATCCGTTATCAACACCGCAAGTAAAAAAAATAATAATAATAACCCAATTCATTGTTAACTATATTACCTGCAATTTATGAATAATAACCAATTTAATACCTTAAACTAGAATAAACCACTAAGGATAACATTAAAATGTTTATATAAAGATAATATAACATAAGAGGAGTGATTATTGAGTTTTAAGTTTAGCAAGATTGTAAGGTTAATTCCTTAAAATGTTTGCAATTTACCATAGTTTCAAATCTTTGATTTAATAATTTATCGCTATTCAAGAATTTAATTATTTCCATTTTCTCCTGTAGGCAGAGGAAGCACAGTTCATTCACCAATCTACAGATTCTAACTTGTTTGAGAATTTTCCATTTAACTTTGTATGTTTTGTTTTCCTCTTTCAATTTCCAAAAATGTTTAGAAAGTGAAATCATATTTTGTTTGTCAGCAGTAGTAAAGGATGAGAGGTGATTATACAAACGTTTTTTAAAAGTATTCATTGTACTCCCAATATATATTTTATTAACCCTTGGATTTTCTATTGATGAAATAGAACACATATACACAAGGCATTTTGTTAAGCACTTGTTAGATAAAGGACATTGGTCAGGAATTCTGCAACTACATCAGTTAGTTATACAAGACAAATTAGGGTCAGCACTAGCATTACAGTTATTATTTTTATATAAATTCAATGTTTTATTGTTATGTGATTTAATTATTTTCTCTATATTATTAGTACAACTATAGCTAAGTTTTAAAGTATTTTGATTGAAAATTTTACTTAAAGAATTATTTTTCGGAAAATATTTATCAATTAAGTTAAAAAATTTATGTCCCAATTTAGTAAGAACTAATTGATTGAATGGAAGAGTATACCATATGATCTTCCTGTTTCTGTTTTTCTTTCTTTTCAAACTTAATTTCAGAAGATCTGGATCCACTATCCTTAAGAACTTTATCATAAACCATTTTATGTTTTTCAAATATCTCTTTGCTAGTTGGTTAATACGTCATTCAACAGATGATAGAATATGTTGGATTATAAACAGTGGGTGATTAGAGCTCGGGTAGATTTAAATCAGGTTGGCATTGTTTTTCATGTAAGGCTAAAAATTATTGAGAACCAAATTTACAGTTACATTCAAGAAATCAACTTGTTTGATATTGGAATTAATTACTACGCTAAGATCAAAATATTTAAAAACTCTATGGATTAATTTCTAAGTTTATCAACTTTACATCCAGTAGATTTATTTACAACCATGGGGCAATCATCACTATAGAGCTGATGAGATGTTAAACGTCGAAACAAAATATGTAATTTTGTAGTAGTAACTTGCATGTTCTAATGTAACAGTTTATAATAAATATCTATTGCTCTACTCTTGTATTGAGCCATTTTGAAATTAATGTTATAAACGTTTGAATTTTATTCTTTTACATTTGTATATATATATATATATATATATATATATATATATATATATATATATATATATATATACGGGGTGTCAATAAAGTTTGTGCGCACTTTAAAAAATTTATAACTTTATTTGTATTTGTGATAGAAATAATTTGTAAAAAGGATTAGAAAGGAGTAAATCTATATTTTTTTAAGTTTTATTGAGATTTTATTTAAGTTTCCACATGTCCTCCATCATTAACAATACAAAGGGTAATACGATTTTGCAGTTCACGGAAAACATTTGCCAACTGATTTACAGTAATGCCTGAAATCACATTAGTTTTTTTAGCTATACTTAAAACTAGGTACATTAAACTTTATAACATTTTTACAGATTATTACTATCACAAATACAAATAAAGTTATAAATTTTTTAAATTGCACACAAACTTTATAGACACCCTATACATATATATATATATATATATATATATATATATATATATATTATGTCATTCACAGACAGTACTGTTTCGCTGTATCACAGCTCCTCAGTGCGACTAGACTTCCGAATGCCTCAAGCCAGGATTGAAACACAACTGATTAGGTGTCAGCCAGAGCTATCTTCACTCGGTAGAGTTACACAACTAAATCTAGCATATTGTTTTTACAAATGTAAACAAATGCCCATCAGCCAAAGTGCTCCATTCATTTTACTGAAGAGCTTTGCATTAGCGCAGGTGGCTGTTGTTTATCGAATTAGCTTATCACTCAACAGTGCTCAATTGAAATGTATTTTCAAGAGCTAAATTATGTCATTCACAGACAGTACTGTTTCGCCGAATGCCTCAAGCCAGGATTGAAACACAACTAATTTGGTGTCAGCAGTAGAAGAGAGAAAATTAATGAAAAAAAGAGGAAAACTATACTTAGTTTTTAGTCCACACGTTTTGTCATCTAATGGACACTAGCAAATGTGATGGTTTTATTTTGTAACTAGTATATATCTGACAGTTACTTAAGATTTTTAAATTTAAGAACACTCATAAATATTTATCAGGTTAAGTGAAATGTCTCGGCCTTAGATTACCTTAGATTACATCATTTAGTATACTCGAATAAAAGAAGAAAAATTTGAAAGTTGAAGTGATGGATTCAGCCATTTTCCTTTGATTTTTCAACATATTTTTTGTGTATGTTGGCTTGGGAAAGTATTAATTCCTTCAGGAAAGGTGAGATTGGGAAAAAATTTTAAGTAACTGTCAAATATATACTTGTTGCAAAATAAAACCATCACATTTACTCTGATAATGTATTCCAGATGATGAAATATATATATATATATATATATATATATATATATATATATATATATATATATATATATATATAATAAAAAGACATAAACACTAATATTCCATGGTCATAATTTATTCCAGTGTTTAAGTCTTTTTATTATATCCTTACTCTGTCCTGGACATTGAGTTCTACCTGGATCATATCCTCTTGGAATTATTTTTATACATATATGTATGTGTATATATAATTGCATATGTATGTGTATATTTACCACTAATATTGTCTATATATATATATATATATATATATATATATATATATATATATATATATATATATATATATATAGTTAAACCTAGAGAGCCAGACAAACCTACCAAGGTTTCACCTAAGCGGATCATCAGGAAGCCAGCCTTCCCTGATGATCCGCTTAGGTGAAACCTTGGTAGGTTTGTCTGACTCTCTAGGTTTAACTAGGTCTGCTCTACCTACTCTTTATTTAGTTAGTTGCGTACTCGTATCAGGTTTTTTTTCTTTGGGCTTTGGACCTGCATGCTGAACGATTGTTTTCAACAGGCGTTCATGTTCTCGGCTCTTTCTTTTTTTTTATACCTGTTTTCCTTCGATATTGATTTGATTTTTTGCAAATCAAGAAACCGAAGGTTTTCCAAAACGAGTGTAGTTACTTATACTTATAAGATTACTACTACTACTAATATATATATATATATATATATATATATATATATATATATATATATATATATATATATATATATATATAATAAATGCGAATGCCAGTGTGTCACTATGTGACACTTTTTCAACTTTACTCCTAGAGGCCATAGACCAGCATGAATCAGGCTGACTTCATGAGCAAACTTGAAAAATTCCAGGCAGGATCCAGACTCATAATCCTGAAATTTTGGATTCCCAAGTTTTCATTACTGTGATTGTTTATGGCAATTTTTTTACATGATTTTTTTGTGACAAATTTTTTTGTATGATAACAATTTTATTACTTGGAAATAAATTTTGGAATAATCAAAATTAATTGTGAAATCCAGTGAAAGTCACCCATGAAATAAAAATAATTCTTTGTATGGAAAGTAAGGACCTAATTACATCAAATTGTCTTTAAATTAAGTGGCAGCAAAAGAATTATCATTGAACTTTTAAAAGCTTAAATATTAATGCAATACTTAAATGCAGTGATCAATTTTGAGTTTTTTGTAGTTTATTGTTGCCTATCGCATCTACTCCTCCCTGCCTATTGTGATGAAGGCCCAATCAAGAGCCCTCGGCAGGAGCTAGCTTAAATGCTGCCTAATAGGGTGGCTTTTAAGCTAGCATATATATATATATATGTGTGATAAAAATATAGTTTCAATGTATGCTATATTTATGTGCTCAATATGAGAGATAGAGCATATGTGGATATAAAAGTGGACTGAGTTCAACACCCAGTGGCGACAGTCTGTTTCATGCTTAAACGCAACACACATGGCCTGAAGACTGCATTTAAGCATGAATCATCTGGTTCACACACCTACCCTGTCTTTTGAACAGGAGTTGAGGTTTATTCCTTGTTTCTTACTTAGGATTGGGTTTTTGGTTCCTTCTAAAGTCTTGCCATTATCTTTCATTCCCAGTAGCCCTTTGCATCTTAGTGACATTATTGCCTTGCTTGGGAGTGAAATGATAAAAAAAAACATAACCCTCAAAGAAAAAATGAAGAATTCTAAGTCACAAGACATTTTGAATGAAAGAAGAACGGAGTTGGGAAAGAGTGAGTAACCTACCTAATAAGCTTGTGTACATGGATGGCAGAACAATGAAGGGAGGGATAATGAAAAAATTGCTAAGAGATTCAAAGGAATGGAAGCTGTAGAGAGCCATGATTGTTCATTTTCTGAAGAGGCATGTAGAAGAAGATCCAGCTTGGATTTGGTAAGCAATTCATTTTCCATCAAGACATGCATTGAAAAGCATCTCGGAATAGTTTCATAAGAATAAGGTTAGGGCAATAGAATGGTCTTCTCAATTACATCACCTAAATCCAATCCAATGAACTGACCTAGATCCAATCCAATGAACTGACCTAAATCCAATCCAATGAACTGACCTTAATCCAATCCAATGAACTAACCTAAAATATATTATTTACTTACAAATCATAACAGCTATTAGGAAGATGTGATTAAATATACTTTAATGTTTAAACAAAATTTATTCAGTATTATTATTGTTTAGGCAATAAGCATTATAACATAGCACAAATAGCTATATTGTGGAAAAAGGAATTTTCGACAATATACACATTTTTTACGTATTTATGGTTATTTTTTTAAACTTTTATCAAAAACGACATTATTGTACATGTAGTTATGGATAATATTATACATTAATTACTAATTTTTTAATATTAATAACTATTTGTGCTCAGTTGTTGACATTAATAGCTATCTGCTGATGTGTTACAATTTTGTAATAATGCAATAATAAAAATTTAAATTTCACCCTCTGATAGATGTTACGATCTGTTAATTTGTTTATTTATTGATTTAGATTTGCTTATTTCTTTTTTCAATAACAACAACAACAACAAGGTTCTGTCTTTCAGAGGTGGAAATGGGTAACCTGGGAGACTAAATATTTATCCAATCATACTAACAACCTGCAAAAAGTTTTTTTTTTTTCATGAACCTGCAGATAGCACCATAATAAAGCTCATTACATTTATTTATGCACAAATACCCTTTGGAAAGGTATGAAGCCATCTCTCTTCTCCCAGTTAAATAGTAGAGCAGACTCCTTTACCCCTTTGATCTTTTAAAATGCATGCGACTATTTAATATTCTTTCCTTTTAGAGTGTAATGTATATCTGCTGGAGGAAGATAAGTAGATGCTATAGTATTAATATAATACATTAATATGGTAAGCCAGTTTATCTCTTTCAAAATATACATTTTTTTTAAATTATGAAGTTGTTTATTACTTATTTAAAGATTGCTATAAAATAGACAATTCTTCACTTTTCAAACCTGCAGTTTTTAAAAGTTTAAAGCGATCATTTACCTAAAATCACTAATACTTTGTTTAAATTTTATAGTGATTCTTTTTCCAATAAATATGTTATTAAAAATTTAACTGAAATCTTAGTAAATTTAATAACTTATGAAGATATCTATTGAAAGATAGGCTTATAATTTTCAAACTGATATAGTTTTCAATTTTTGTTATAGGTTTAGGACCTTGTACAATAAAGTACATTTTAATGTACAAAAATAAACGTATACTGATAGCATATATTACGTATGATAAACGTATATAAATAACTATTCGAAGAGAAATAATGAGACCTGTCACGTGGGTAAACTTATGTTTGGAATTATTTTTGTGTCAAAATTATTATTTACACTGTAAAACTACAGTAGAGTATTTTTATCTAAATTGTATTGGTTTAAGAATGTATTTGCTGTATATTTTCATAAGAAATATTTCATCGTAAGTTGTAATGTAAAGTTTAAGTCAAAGTTTGTCCAATGGAACCTGTGTGGTTCCTTTTTCCAGGTAACATTTATTCTCTTAGAGTTCTTTTTTTTAGTCGGTTCCGGTTGGCAATCAAAGTTATCTCCCTTTGTAATCTTTTCAAAATAAAGGTTATCAGAAATGGCGGACGATAATGTTGACAAGTGGATTGAGATTGCAAAAGAATGTAAATATCTTCCAGAAAATGACCTCAAGGTTTGTCTATTGATTATATTCTTTTTATAAGCAAATACTGATTTTAAAAAAATTCCTATCTTGATCTTTATTTCGCTCTGTTTTACTTACTGAGCCTTGGGGATTTAAAGTCAGTAACTTTCTTTTTTTTATCATCATAGGCATTATTAACATGTGAAATCTCGCCATAAGTAATAAAAATTATTAAGATCTGTAATATTTTAAAGTCTTTATTTTTTTTGTATGTATTTTACATTTGGTTAGTGTCGTACCCTAGAGATCATAAAATATTACAGTGACAATATTTCCATTCAATGATTAAAATTTAAATTTGTTCATTACTCGTTCGTTCGTTATCAATGTTTTTCAAAAATTAAACTTTTTTGGTTTTTGTATTTTTAATTCTTAGTCATTCACTTTTCTTGTGTTTGATATGCTATTTTTCAAAGTTAAAAAAAATGTATATATTGTCTCACTAAAACACTGTCTAAAAATTTATTTTAGTGCTATATTAAAAAAAAAAATTAATTAATCCATTATAAAATTTGATTTTTTTTTTTCGAACAGATCGTAACAGAAATAAAAGGAAAAATAATTTTAAAATCTTCTAATTTATCAAACAAAAAGCATGTTGTCGATTAAAAAAAATCTGTGTCAGGTACTTCGTTTTTGTTTTTTGTTAGCAAAAGGACGATAAAGTTTTTTTACTTTTATATGCAAACTTTAGCCTTAGGTAATCGTAATCATTTAAAAAAAGACGTTAAAGTAGTTCTAGTTTTCTTTATTAAAAATATATTTGTAATCAAACTAAAAAGGTTAAAGACTTCTTCAGAAGCCTAAAAAAGTTTTTTTTAATATTATCCTTTTAATTTGTTTAAAATATTGTTATTTCGATAATTTAAATTTCAATATGTCAGCCTTCCTTCTCCGTTGATATTCTTGTCTTAGTCAAACAAATACATTTTCACAATTTTGTTTTTCGGAAAAAATAATTTTTTTTTTTTTTTTTTTTTTGTCTAGTCATCTAAGCAACCAAGTTCTTTCCCCCTTGTTTGTATTAATTTACCTTAAAATCGCAATCTCGAAAAACGTTTGGTGTGTAGCCTAGATCATAACAACTAGTGTTGTGTGGAAGGCAATGTGGCTCACCTGATAAGACATTTTTTTGTTTTGATCAGTATCGAAACATTACTTTAATTCAAGCTAAAACCCCAAAATTGAGACCTAAACAAATTTTTCATGCCCCATTGCCACAGATCACTGTACCTATTTTTTTAGAAATATATTGAAGTAGTAAGTATTTTTTTTTTACTATTCTAAGCTAAAAAAAATGATGATCAGAAATTGTAATGTCTTTCCTGTCGTGTTATGTATATAACACGACAGGAAAGACATTAAAATTGCAAAATCAAAAATATCAAACTGTCCAAGTAGAATTAGTTGGTGTACTGTAAATTCTTATAATTCAGAAATCAATGATACTTTGGTATAAATATCGATTTTTTAAATTTCTGCTCTGAATGTTTATTTATTAAATAAGAACAATGTTAGATATCCCTAGCTGTGGTGATTCTCTAAGTGTAGCTTAGATGTTGCACAAAGCTGAAAGTATGAGGCACCCAGTGAAGATCAAACTCACTACTCAGACATAACTGTTCTAGCGAGACAAGCTGCTAACCATTATATTGCACCAAGATGCCCCTAGATATGTGGAATGAGAACAATCTATCCCCATAAATAAAGGGCTCAATTCAAAATTCCCTGAATGAAGCATTTACTTGTAAGGCAGTATAAAAGCCACTTGAGTTTTAACTGTCATAGAAATGTCTTCTGCCAGGCTAAGGCAACAGTTAATCCAATTAACCCCAAGCAACTTGGCAATTTGATGTCAATAGCATATGCAAGAGGTTCCTCAATCATTGTTTCTGTTTCTGACAAAATGTGAACTTAAATGACTTATTTCCCACCATTTATTATGACCGTGAACAAGCTTATTTAGTGTCAGCCACTGATTAGTTGGCGACCACAAAATTATATTATCTCTCAATTCTGTTTTGGTTTTTGAAAAAAATCTAGGCTCCATATCTTTAAGACACAATTTAGTGAGCCTTGTATTAAATTTCTAATGTATCTAAATAGTTTCATGTATTTGTGATGGATGATATCAGAATGGAAACAGATTGGTTCCATTTCAAGAATGATTATTTTCACTTTGTCTATCAGCTTGTGATCTGTGAGGATGCGTATCATAGGGATTTAGAATGTTATAATTTGAGCTAAAAGTTTTTGAGTCTGTCACACAATCTTAGCCATATAATAATAATTGGAAGAATGTATATAGCATGGATTATGTGTGTGTGTGTGTGTGTGTGTGTGTGTGTGTGTGTGTATATATATATATATATAATAATGAAACAAAGTGGAAAATTTATTCACGCATTTTGCCAGAGTGTTTACTCTCTTTGGCTTTTTCAGGTTAGAGTGAAAGAAAGACAAAACTGTATGAGGGAAAATGTCTTGGAAACTCTGAGGATATTTAGTAATCATAAATCAAATTAAATTAGATACCTTATCACCTCCAATGTCAAGACATGACAGATTGTCCACCGGTTTGTTTCAGAGGCATTTGGTGTGGTTGGATTTTAAATCAGTCCACCAAAACTGGTGTTTTTTATTATATATACACACCTACATATATGTGTACAAACATACACACCCATACATGTATGTATGTATGTATATATCCATACCCACTCATATATATGTACACACACATACATAATGTAAAACGTTTTTTTTACATGTGCACTTGTACACATGTATACAAGTCTCTCTCTCTCTCTCTCTCTCTCTCTATCTATATATATATATATATATATATATATATATATATACACATACACACACACACACACCCAGTGGTGGCATCCTACTGATTCACATAAACCAATGCTTAAAATTATAAAAGCTTAGCAAACCAGTTGTTGGATTTTCTGAAAATAATCTTAATAGCTGATGAGGATGCCACCACTGTATATAACTGTACACATATTGTATATATGCTCCTCTCCCATATATACAATTTTGTCTTTGTTTCTCAATAATTTTTCCATTTTGTTTCATCATCTTCACTTTTGCTTTGGATACTATTACACACACACACATACACAAAGTCTTCTGACAGACAATTTTATACCAAAGTGTAAATTCTCTCCCCACTCCTAAGCAATCACTCATGATGACTGATATAGCATTTCTTATTTTTCAAGTTGTTCAAATCCATAACCTCAAGGCACAATTTAGCAAGCCCTGTGTTAGATCTTTTAATGTGTCCAAATAGTTTTGTGGATTTGTTATGGATGTTATCAGAGTGGAGACAGATTAGTTCCATTTGAAAGACTGGTTATTTTCCACTTTGTCTATCAGCTTGCGATCTGTGAGGATGTGCATCGTATGGTTTTGGAATCATTTAATTTGAGCTGAAAGGTTTTGATTCCATGTCACAATCTAAATCATATGAAACAATTGGAAGGATACACATTCTGTATATACTTGTGTATAAGCCGACTCTATATTTGACTTTTTTTGCATAAATTTTAACCTTTCCGGAAAAACTTACCTTTGTATAGTATAACCAGTCACCAAAAATGCATGATTTTGAACATCTTAAAAACTTACCTGTGTATAGTGCAACCCCTTATTTTTTGTATAAGATACTGATCATAAAAACTGGCACTATACTCTATACTGTAAGTTATATATTCATTTTTAGTATGGATTGGTAATATTGGTGATTTTTCAGTATACTTTTATCTTTTCCGAAATCATCCCATCCAAGGCTTATTTGGTGATTTTTGTGCAATTTTTTGGTAATTCTTGTAGCTTGTAACCAAGATAAATCAGGCACTTAATTTTTGTTCGCCCTTATTTGGATAAGTTGTAGCTGTGCATTGTCTGTATTCATTGAAATAGTCAGCTTGAGGTTCAGTTCAATGACCATTTCTTTTGTGTTATGGGAAAGACAGTTAAAATACATTTGGAGCTAATTTAGATTCTTGTTTGCCATGGCTATATCCTCTGCACTTGGTATTATTTGATATACAGTAGAGAAACCACTTTCACTTTGCTGTCCTGGATATAACGATAAACTACATCTGGCAGCAAGGCCTCTGATCAAAAGATTGAAGGTTTTGAGGAGCATAGAACCACCTCTCAATTGTTGTTCCCATGTCCACCCTGACCCAGGGTGGTAGTACCTGTTAGGGTCCAAGCCATGCACAACCCCAAACTGGCATGAAAATACTATGACTATGAAAGTATAAAAAGTTTTATTGTAAAAATATTAGCAATACATTTTCACCATAAAAATATTCCCAACAATATATTTCTGTAGGAAAAAAAAAATTATCAACAATATATTTTTTGTCAAAGAAATTACTAATGTTCCCAAGAAAATTAAATTTTGGCATTAAATGACTCAAAGAGTTGATATGCCACTAAACAAACAAACAAAAAAATTCACTATGCTTCTGTTGAGTTTTGAATATTAAAGCAACTCAGAAGAGAATGGCCAATTAACTTTGTTTGCCTGTCTCTTAGTTTAATACCCTTTTAGATTGAAACAAAACAGCTAACACCAAGATCAATTTTTAAAGCAGCCCTAGAACTTTCATATACACATTGAAGGAGTTATTAGTTACACTATTTATATTGGAACTATTGTCCTCATCTTTGTTATCACAACATTTCGGCCATTGTGCCCTTCATCAGGTGTATATCAATCTGGGTAACCTACAGAGAATTTCAAACTGAAGCCTTTATTTAATGTAAGGATGTAGACTGTTCTCATCCCACTGCCCAGGTCTAGGGATATTTTGCCTAGTTCTTATTTTTGGTACTGCTCAGTTATTACTTGCCCTGTTTCCATCAAGTCCAAGCATACACAGCCTGGCCCAGAGATTGAACTCACAATTACTATGTTGCCAAATTTACAAATCAATGTTTTTCACTAAGTTATGATCTTGTAGGCCGGTGGTTCCCAAACTCCTTTCTCTGGGCCACATTTTTTTAAATTAAAATTTGCTTGTGCCTCATCAAATTTTATGTGATAAGTACATTTAAAAATAAAATCCAAACCATGGATTCAAAGTCAGAACATTATCATTGATAACTCTCTTCTCTAATTTGGGGACCCTAGTTAGTATATTCTTAATACTTGATATAATGCAAAAATATCGCAATGATAAAATTGGTCAATTCAGGTATACAATTACAAGTAATCCATAATAATATTTAAAATTTTGAAATCATATTTTTGGCATATGAATTTTTTAAAACTGTTTCTAAATCTTTGATTGTCTTTCAATCATGCCGCCTTACCTATCTTCTTGTGCCACACCGTTTGAGAACCACCGTTGAAGGCAGAAACATTAAAGGAGATTTATATAATTTTTGCTGATGGGAATCATTTCAGGTATAAAACCAGGTTAATGCTGTCAAAAGGTTTTATGTAATCAATGAAAAACAGGAATTGATCTACTGAATTGAATTTTTTTAGCCTTTATCACTTTGACTTCATTTGCTGTACAAAAAGTTTATCCTGCTACTGAAGGTGACTGATCCCTGAACAATAGTGTGTTTGAATTTCATAGTTGTGTTGTCATATCCTATGGCAATAGAAAACAACTTTGAGTGAAATTAACAGTAAAGATACTGCAAATGACAGGCATCGAAAAAGAATGCAGTGGAAATGGAAGTAATATTAATAATGCAGTGTGGTAAAGGCTAAAGTTCAGCTGACATAGGTGTACCACGACCAGGTTGATAAACTACTTGAGATTCACAAAATTAATAAAGATTTGCATGTGATTCTATGATTGCCATGTTTGTATATATGACTAAGCAGATTTATGGCGCATTTGTTTTTGTATTTTGATGTCTTTTTTTATATAAGAAACTACAATGAATACTTTTTTTAAAAAAAAGATGATATCTGACCCGTTTTGATAAACATGTTGAAAAATTTTTGTGTTTCCCTTTTCTTTTTCTTTTTTTACACTAACACAAACTGGAATCATAACACAATGAGGAGTGATTTGTTCAGCTTGTGAATGATTGAGCTAGCTCCTTGATGTATGCCTTAGTAGCTTTATTGCCTTGCTTGGAGTGAAATGATTAAAAAAAACGTCTACATCCATCTATTCTGAGCTTTGGAATGATTATTACAATGTAATATTTCTTTCTACGTGGTTTTTGGGATTATTTAAGTGGTCACAGGTTGAGATAAAGGGAGTGGGCATGGAATTGAGAGAAATACGGTTTGAAGGGGAACTACTCCTATGTAGTCTTAGAGTAAATCTCATAACAGCATTATAGTCAATGTTATACTTGTAAAATACTGAAGTGAAATGGATGCCTGCAATTCAAAAAAATCTCCTTGTGACATGATTTCTTTGCCATCTGTAATCAATCATTTTGTTATATTTTTTTTCAACTTGGTTCTGAGTTTGTCCTCATTATAATTTCTCAGTAATTAATAGTTTTGCAACTAGATACTCTGTTAGTCATGAGATTTATTAATCAGTCTAAATTATACATAATTGATGACTGCAGCCAGAAGTCATTTAAAATAGCTTTTTTTTTCTTTTTTTTTTAGAAGAAATTTTAAAATTTAGCCATTTATAAAGTTATGGGTTTCTAAAGGAGTAATGAATTTTTTTTTATTAATCTGACAGATTTTATTCTTTAAATGTTATTTCTAGTGGATACCCATCTTTTGAGTAGACTCTCCATTTTGCTTATCAAACAGTATATTTTCATATAGTGTATCTGTAGAGGAACAAAATCAATAAAAAGAGACAAGAAGAAAAGATCTTTTGAAGATGTACAGCACATAAATCCATCTCATACCATAACAATCTATTCAATATGCATTTGAAAAAAAAAAGATTTGAATACTTACTTTTTGCCAAACTTTGAATTATGACACTTTGTAACCTTCACCTATTTTAACTGACCTTTCAACCACCTGATGAATATTCATGAATGTTCTCGAGTTTAAAAATCTTCACATTCTTGCTTTTGTATATAAACACATGCAAAAAAGTAAATTGCTTTGATAAAGTCCCTCAGAGGATGAATTTTGTCATCTAAGAATAGATTTTCCTGTTGTCTCTTTTTATGATTTAAACAGTATAGTCATTTTTTTTTTTTATCTACCAGCCTGAATATTTGAGAAATATTTAAAAAAAAAAAAAAAAAAAAAAAAAATATGCTCTTCTGCAGGATTTGAACCTGCATCCCCGTTGGCAGGAGAAACTCTTGTTAGAACTCGCATGTCTCGGCCACAAAGTGTTGAGGATCAAGCAAAGTTGAATAGTGCCTTTAAGCATCAATTTCTTAAGGAATCTCCAATCTTCTTCAAGCGATGTCATATAAACTTGTAGAATAATACACAAACTTCTCCAATTGACCATATTAAAAAAATAATGATAAATTGAAGAGATGTTCAGAAAATAACCTTTCCTTAGAGGAAAATCTGGAAAACTATTGGTAATTTGCATGTATACTCGGATAAATTCAAACTATTATTTAAATGTTTTACAAGCATGAGAATAAACCAGAAGACCATACAATGATATGATTAGCAATAAGCATCCACTATAATACAATGATGAGATTCAACCATGCTCCTGAGCTGGCTCCTGCTTTTCAGAACTTTACAACAAATGCCTTGATGCTTCTTGCTTTTCAGCTTGGAAGTCCTCCTCTGTAGATGCCTGTTTTTGTAAGAATTCTGGAGAACCTTCTGACCCCTCAAATTATTGCTCTATTAGTCTTTTTCACAAAGTACTCAAAGCTCTAATCAACATAAGATTGGTTAAGCATCTTACATCAAATGGCCTCCTTTCAGACAAACAATATGACATTTGTTTTGCAGGTCTACGCCAACATGTTAATAGCCATCATTGAATTTGTTTATCTAGTTTTAAATAAGAATGGTGAAACTTGGACTGTGGCTTTAGGTATCTCAGTGGCATTCAACAAGGTTTGACATGCTGGCCTTCTCCGCAAGCTCAAGGGCTACGATGTCACAGTCAAATATTTGGTTTAATCCAATCATTCCTTATAAATCATGTAATTAATGAAAGTTGTGTTGAATGGGCAGTGCTTCCAGATCATTTCATACAAATACAGGGGTTCCCCAGGGCTCAATGACCTCCCAATGTCATCAGTTCCTAACTAAATATTTACACTGATGGGACAAGTATTTACTCCAGTCCTGGTAGGAAGTCCGGCAGATCTGTCAAAGTAAACCTGGC
Source organism: Acanthosepion esculentum (assembly GCA_964036315.1). Classification (NCBI taxonomy): domain Eukaryota; kingdom Metazoa; phylum Mollusca; class Cephalopoda; order Sepiida; family Sepiidae; genus Acanthosepion; species Acanthosepion esculentum. Next base: position 19,651,889 of record OZ038519.1, read on the forward strand.
ACCTGTTCTCAAAAGGAACTTCCAATCAATGGTTAACTGGGGCAAGAAATGGCTTGTAAATTTGAATGTCTCTGAAACAAAACTGAAAAGAAATCATCAGAGAGAACCTTTTCTGTCTGCCATCAGCATAGCTGATGCTAAACTCCAGGAGTAGAACACTTTGTCTTCTTGAATTCACATTTTCCCCTGACATGAAATGGAGCAAGTATATTGAATCAACTGTAGGTCTACTGCTAGAAAAGTTGGTTCACTGTGTTGTGCCAGAATCCATCTGGCACATTTATAAATCTACCATTCATCTGTGCATTGAGTACTGGTGCCATATCTGGTCTGATGTGTATCTTAAGATTCTTGACAAAATTCAAAGAATGTTCTGTAACGTAATCAATCCAGACCTGGCATCTGGACTTCACTTACTTTCTCACTGATGTGATGTGGCTTCCCTTTGTCTTTTCTACAAATATATTCATGCCAATTATTAACTCCCCCCCCCCCATAGTGCCTTGACTACATGAATTTAAATTGGCAACCCAAATCTCTCACCTTTTTACTATTGAACTAGCTAGATGCAACTGCCAGCTTCTTTTCTTGCACTTTTCACCTGTGGAACACACTTTTGATTTTTTGCTTCCCTGCCACTTACAATCTTCAAATATTTAAATACAACATCAATTGCCATCTTCTTTCTTACTAAACCTGTTTTTTTTATTGTTCTTTCCTCACTTCTCATTAAAGACTTCTCATTCTCTTCCATTCTCTGTAACCCCCTGCCTCTCCTGCTCTGATATAGAACCATTTATTTAAAAAAACAAAACAAGGAGTAGATAACTGGATGAATACTGTGCCCAAAGAATCTATCAGCTGAAATGCAATAAAAGCAAGGATAAGGATATTAGTCTAAATAACCATAGAACATTAATCAGTTGTTTCATCACATACTTCTCTAAAAATGTACCATATATACTCAAGTATAGTGCGAGTTTTTATGATCAGTTTTTTTACGCAAAAAATGTGAAGGGGGGGGTCACACTATACACAGGTCTTTTTTTTTTTTTTAAGTTAAAAAAAATCATGCATTTTCAGTGACCGGTTACACTATACACAGGTAAATTTTTTTCTAGAGGGGATATAATTCAGGGGTCACACTATATGTAAAGTCAGCTTTTACATGAGTATATATGGTAGTTTACTATAAATTTCTCTCAATGATTCAGAATCAATCAGTTTCCTTATAAAAAGTATCTTATTAAAGCTATTTGTTAATTACAAAAAATAGTTGTGCTTATTAAATATCCTTGGCTGGTATGAAAATGGTTAATAAAGTTAAAACTAATTGGTGAAATCAAACCATGATTTTATAGTGTTCATGTGAGCATTCAAGAAATGACAATGAAATGACTTCATTCTTTATATTATCCCTTTATGTGCTTCAGGACATGTGGTTAGAACGTTCGCTTTCCAACCATGAGGCCGAGGTTTGAATCTCACTATGGTCAAATTGAAGGTGACTTCTTGATGTTATCGAGGCAATTCCAGCCAGCGTCACTTTTGGAAAGTGCCTGAAAACCAGACCATGGGTTGCGAGGGAAATTGGGTAGATGGAACTGTTTGGGAGCTGTCGATGATTGAGCTAGCATGAAATTGCAAATCATCTTTGCCTAGGGTTTGAGCTTACTGACTGTTGATCATGCCACATAACACGCTCTCTCCTGGAAACTATAACTAAGGTCCGCTTAGCATAGTTGCAGCATAAAACACAGGTGGGCTGTGTGGGTGTTAATCACAAATGTGCCTGACCAGGCTTTGGCAACAGTGATTGGGTAGACGGACAGGCATACTTGGACACGATCAACCAGCCATTACATACTTCACTGAATTTACCATTTACTCTGTCAAAGGACTGGAGAAAAATATCACCTTTTTTGCAAGCTCTAATTTTTTTTTTTTTTTTTTTTTTTTTTTTTTTTGATGAAAATTGTTTTTCCGGTCAATATAGAAATTGTAAGCTGGATTTATACTCCAATCATTTTGAACATCCAATTGAGAAATAGTTTATAATTCTAGTAAAATTTATCTTAAAAATGACTTTTTATTGTTAATTACCAGTTAATATGATTGTAACATTATAGCTGAGAATGGTCTCATTATTCTGGTCACTATATACTGTGCGTTTTCCTGTGGTAACCTCAGGGTCAAGAATCTTTAGTCATGGTACTAGATGTGATATAAGATCTGAAAAAGTATCAAACTCGGGGTTGAAACATCACAAAATTGAACTAACCCTGTGTCTGACAAAAGCCGACAGATTCCTGAGATTGATTAAATAATGACAAAGTAGACCACAATATCTTTATACATGATTTATTTTTACTGTTGGTTATCTTGGTTTTTCAACATACTGTCTTCATTCTAATGTTTGACAGCAGTATGTACAGTCTGAAATATTGAATTGCTTATTTACATCTGTGATGATGATAAAACAATGACTGCTCTTTCTCCTGCTTTAAAAATGAGAATTAAAATATTTTAAAAATAAATATTTTATTCTTTGTCTCACAGTTAACTTTAAAATTAGTCTAATTTTACTACAAATTAGTGGAAGCTGCAGGTGGCCTAACAGTTTTCAGTTTAGAAATTAAAATCTGTGAACTGTTCAAATTTCAGCTGAGAAAATTTGTTTTTACTTTGCATGATGCCCCCCATATTCTTTTTATTTATTTTTTATTATAAATCAATTCACCCCAAGCAAGGCTATAATGCCACTAAGTCACAAGGGGCTACAGAGAATGAAAGAGAATGAAAAGACTTTAGAAGGAACCAGAAACTAAATCCTAAACAGGAAACAAGAACTTTTTTACAAATATTTTCATGGCAGTTCTTGTAATGAGCTTTCCACTTTGGTACCTTGACTTCATAAATTTAAGCAGATTGACAGCTTGGTTTCGTAAATTCTATCCTAATAGTTTCTTTCACACTTCTTGCTTGTGGATCTCCCTTCTGGCTCCTTGCTTTCATGTCAACTACAATCTACAAAAATTTAAATGTTTTGTCAATCATCATCATCTGTCTTTTAAATCCTGTTCATTTTATTGTCCTTTCTCTTCAATAAAATTTTCTCAGTTCCATCCCAGTAACACTTTGTGTCTTCATGACTTTATCGTTTTGGTGTTTGGTAAAGAACATATTGTATTAATAGGTTGAATTGACATTAGAGAAATTTTAAAATGTTTCAATAATAAAAAATCATAGCTACTATATTTTGTCAAAAGTTTCTTTGCTTTTCTAAATACAACATTACAAGTATTTGCTAGTAATCTCTAAAATATTTTTTCTCTGCAGAAATTATGTGACATGGTGTGTGAACTTTTACTAGAGGAATCTAATGTTCAACCAGTATCTACTCCAGTTATTGTATGTGGGGATATCCATGGACAGGTAAATTGATTTTAATCTTCTGTCTTTTGACTTGCTATAATGATAAATTCTACTTGATTTTCTAAAAGAATCGTCATTTGTATGTCATGATACGACAAATTTCTTTTTCTAAAACATGAAAAATTTTAACTGCAAAGATAAATTCAGCCACATTAATTTATGAAAGCAAAAAAAAATGCAGACATGTTAAAAGGCCATTCATAGCAAAAAGTCATTATGCACATTTGTCCTCGATTTGAGCTCTGATGAGAGAGAACTGAAAGCTGATTTTAATTGTTATATTTTGGCATTACTAATTTATGTAAACTTGAGGAATCAGCACATATGCTGGGTCACAAAAATCTCCTAAGCTGACCAAGCATAGAAATGAATACAATATGGGAACCAGTAATAAGGGGTGCCTGAGAAAAGTGATAACAATGAAAATTGCAATATGAGCTCTGGTAAAAACATGATGATAACAGCAAAAATTGCAATGCGAGCACTGGTAAAAAAAAATAATGCTGAATATATTAGGTTTATAATACCCAGAAATTCATACACGGATGTTAATACCTCATCTCAGAAATATAGACAGATACTAATTTATAATAGATATTTTTTGTTACGTCTATTTTTGTTGTGAACAACCTTTTAATAAGCCATGTTATTGTAATATCATTAAAATTAGACTTAAAAGCTTGTAGTGATTCATGGATAAGCAGGAGTTGTGTCCCCTGCTTTGTTAGGTTATAGTAAAAGAAGGGAAGGCAGTTTGTGCATGAAAATACAAAGGCTCTATTTGACTGCCAACTGTTGGGCCAGAAAGACATGGTTTCTTAAATGAACTCACAAAAAAGATGTCTCATTATACAGATAAGCCTAAAACTATTTCTTTCTTTGCATTAATACATACAAATCAAGATAGAGATATATATATATATATATATATATATATATATATATATATATATATATATATATATATATATAAGCAGCAATCCTTCTTTCATGGGCATTTCATTGAATATGACAGACAAGGTGCTTTTATTTAGATTTTTATACAATTTCTCATGTGATCTAATAATTTTTTTCTTTTCAGATGATAAATTATATAAAAACTGTCTAAATGTTCTTTTTATCCGAGTGCTTTCGGCTATACATTTAGCCATTTTCAAGGATTAAATATTTTAACTGTTAAATAAGAAATAGTTTGTTGCATGTATATATTTAAATGTGTGTATAATGTGTGTGTGTATGTTCTGTGAATAATATGAATCAGTTATGTAAGCAATTGTTTGTTTAATCAAAAGTCACTCGTTTAATAAATGTTATATCTTGTTGCATGCACACAAAAAACTGTAAATTATTTCATGTAATCTTGCACATGAATATTAGTTTAACACATTGCAGATGGATGATATAATGGATGGATGATATAATCCCAGATAAAAATGACAAAACCAAAAACAAGCCCTTATATTATTTGTGCCCCCCACAACAAGCTTAAAATAATAATTATTATTTTACCTTGTTTAAATCTTTTGATAATATTCATTTTTTGTGAGAACATTAATGAAGAAATATACCATATATTTCTGCATATAAGGTATATATTAGATAAGACAAGGTAAAAAAAATATAGCAAATTTTCATGAATTTATCCTATACCTGTAGTATAAAAGGAGTGCTTATTGATTATATAAAGATGATGTTATTGGAAATGTTGTTATTTACTGTATCCTTAGAAGTTTAAAATAAGCAAAATAAAACTGATTCTATATCATGTTTTTCCTACACATGTTCCCTAAAAGGGGGAACCATTGTTTTATGTTTCATTACATCATCTCTTGTGAATAGTGATTCTTCTTCTTTACCTACATCTAAACAGTTACGAACAGCCTGGTGTACTAATGACCATTTACTTATACTTCAACAATCGCAAAATACCGCTAATAACAGTACATTCCACTTCTGTGAATGCAATCATAATTTGATGTTTACATTTTCACAGCTGAGCTTGCATGGATACAAGTTGATTTCATTGATGTGGAATTATTCTCTGAATAGGCAATTTATTATGAAGTTATGCCAGTAATATATAAGACAGAAATGGTTTTCTTTTTATTATTAGTTTATTTGATAATGTGAATCTTTTTTTATTGGTTATTGCACTGAGACTAGCCTACCAACAAACATTACTCAGAATTTAAGTTTTCTCTTTTAGAATTGTAGTATAAGACAACCCTCAATTTTTAAGGGTGATTTTTTTTTTGGGTGGGGGGTGGGGATTTAAAGGTTGTCTTATATGCAGAATATAAGATAAGCAAAGAATCAAAATAGAACAAAAGTTTTTGTGAATCACTTGAAGCATTTTTTCTATTTCATGGCATATAACTGTTTAATGAGATGATTAATTGTTGATATAATTACATCATTAAAGAATACTGTTTGGGTAATTGATTTGTTTTAACTTTCAGTTTTATGACCTCATGGCCCTGTTCCGTACAGGTGGGGAGATGCCAGATAAACACTATGTATTTATGGTAAGTAAAATCTTTTTTTTTCTTTCAATTCAATAAATTACTTCTATGTTTCTCATACCTTCAGGAGATGGGCCTTCATGGCTCTCCAAAACATCTTATCTTTTATCCACTTTGTTAAATTCCCCCATTTTGCAAAATTATTCCCACATGCTCATCAGCTAATGGCTTGCTGCCTTCCCCAATCTCTCTTGCCCTCAATATGCCCTGTGAGGGTTAAGTTTTCCAAGCCATCCTTCCTCACATGTCCAAGAGATTTCAACTGTTTCTCCTTGATTCTGAGTAGATGTTCTTTTTGTTGTCATTTTCTTTGAGACTTCTTTGTTACTTACTCACTTCATCAATGGAATTCTCAGTATCCTTCTGTAGAACCATATTTCTGTTAACGCCAGTTTTCTTTTCATCTGTGGGGAGAATGTCTAGCATCCACTACCATTTAAGAGGATTTAATCTAATTTCATATTCTAAAATTTTATCAATCTTTTATGATAATTCTCAAGTGAAAATGAAATACATTGGCAGCTTCTTCAAGCAATGACAAACTGTTTGACTGATTTCTACAGTTTTCTTACAAATTAACTTTAAATCTCGGATAGCAATCCAGCACTCTACTTTTTTTCATTTTCTTTCTTTTTTTTTGTTTTCTTTCTCTTTTTTGTTTTCTTTCTCTTTTTTGTTTTCTTTCTCTTTCTCTTGTTTTCATTCTCTTTTTTTTGTTTTCTTTCTCTTTCTCTTGTTTTCTTTCTCTTTTTTTTTGTTTTCTTTCTCTTTTTTTGTTTTCTTTCTCTTTTTTCTTTCTCTTTTTTCTTTCTCTTTTTTGTTTTCTTTTTTTGTTTTCTTTTTTTTGCTTTCTTTTTTTTGCTTTCTTTTTTTTGCTTTCTTTTTTTTGCTTTCTTTTTTTTGCTTTCTTTTTTTTGCTTTCTTTTTTTTGCTTTCTTTTTTTTGCTTTCTTTCTCTTGCTTTCTTTTTTTTGCTTTCTTTCTCTTGCTTTCTTTTTTTTGCTTTCTTTCTCTTGCTTTCTTTTTTTTGCTTTCTTTCTCTTGCTTTCTTTCTCTTGCTCTCAGCACTTTGATTTTGGAATGCATTTTTAATGAATATTTATTTAGAGCCATAAAAGTAATTGAAATAATAAGCCACATGGAATTTGTACTTTTGAATTTAAAAAATTTTTTTTTTAAACAACAACAGAACCTTTTCTTTAATAGGTTTATTTTTCTTTTTAGGGAGATTTTGTAGATCGAGGTTATTATAGTTTGGAAACATTCACATTGTTATTAACCTTGAAGGCCAAGTAAGTATTTATTTCATTTTGAGTTTACAATCCCACCCTTTTGTTCAATTTTTACTTTTTTAAATGCTATATCTTTTTGTGATGTAGACAAATCAATTCTGACTCTCCACAGATCCTGTTTCTTTATTATCTGCAAATCACCATGAATTCTTATGGGGGTGGGGGAATAGTACATTGGTTTCTTGCTACCATCGCCATGGTTTTCAATTCAGAACTGTTTTTCCCCTAGACTAGCTGCCATTCAAGAATCTAGATTATCTAATCAATTAACCTATAGTTGGAAAAAGAGGCTGATTCATGCCTTTTTCCTTTGTGCAAAAGTCAACACAATGGGCTAAGCAAGAATTTAAACCTGCCTCACCAATTCCATGTTCTGGGTTAATGACTTCTGCATGGCCATCACACCCCACTGTCCAATTCCATTTTCGTATTTTTAAACTTTAGCAATTCAATCTCTACAATTATTCTCAAGTGAAAGTGAAGTACATTGGCAGTTTCTTAAGGCAATGACACAAACTTTTTGACTGATTTCTACAGTTATCTAGAAATTAATGTTTTTTTAAAATTTTTTTCTTAATCATTTCACCCGCAAGCAAGGCCACAAAGACATGGGGAGGTACTTAGTGTGAAAGAATATATGAAAATGGTGAAACACTATTAAGGAGCAAGAACAATGAAAGAACCGGAATTAAAAAGACATTGGATAATGATTGACATTGCATTAAATTTTTGAAGATCAAACTTGATTGTAAAGCAAGAGGCTGGAAGAGTGTTCCACAAGTGAGAAGTGTGAGAGAAAAAACTGTTAGCATAGAACTTATGGTTTCATCTAGCCATTTCAACTACAAAATGATGCGGACTTACCACCAATCTAGTACTGCGATTAAATTCATAATTATTGTTTTACTAGTAAATCTCGGGTAGTAAGTAAGTAACATTAACAGAAATATGACTTCTGTAGATTTGTGAAGATGTCTTATTGGTTATTTTACATTTCCAGTTTAAAGAATATTAAATGATTGGGAGGCATGGTGGAATAATGGATAAGTGGCTCGGATTGAGGAATCAGAGCTGAGTTTGAATTCCATTCGAATCCATTATATTCACTTATGTGCTAATACCCTTGGGAAAGGTTTGAATTTCTCTTCTCCTCCCAGCTATGGATAAAATAGCAGGACAGACTGGGTTCTATAGCCTTGGATGGCAACTGGTCTACCGAAGAAAGAAATGGCAAACTACTGTAGGAAAAAATCTGCCTCATCAGTCATGTATTGAAAGAGACGTGATCGCCTAAGTGTATATCACGCATGGCACATGACTGACTGAAATGATCAGAGGAACAGGAGCATGATTCTTTTTGATGAATGTTTTAATGTTTGACACTGAATCATCAGACGTCTTTTTTAGTTCTAATCAACATCATTATATTACCAGATATCACCAACTAAAATTTAGGTTTTATTAGTAACAAAATATCTAAAAGCTTTTAATACAGACTTAGAGAACACAACAAAACATAAAAACTGAAATAAATAAAAATACATTTATTGGAAATGATGAAATAGATTTTCTGGACATTTGGAATGGTCCTCCTGCATTTCCTTTTCTAATGATGATTTGCAGTCTGAATTTGTTTCAAAGCCTCTGCTATGACCAATATTCCTGGAACACTCTATATCTTAAGATCTCTTGTAAGTGGTATTATATCAAAGTCCCATCTAAAGACGAATGGTGACTCCAAATAGTGCAATATCATCCAACAAAGTCCATTAAAAATAATCATTTCTGCCTTTGGTTAAAACTAAACATTTCACTACAGCACCAGAGAAAGATGTAATTGTAATGACAAAAATACGCAGGTGTAGGCTTTAAGAAAGCTTTACTCAACTGAGAATACAAGGTTTGCGTATAGTGTCCTTTTATAGTCCCAGTAAACAGAAATAGCTCTCAAAGAGGAGAGTAACTAAACAAGGAGAGACCACTCTTGATTATTCATAACAGTAATATCAATGACTTGGTGAATGTAAAAGTTGGAATAATAGTATACAGCAACCCATTGACCTTGGTGTTTGTAACTGAAGGTCACTTGATCTAGTAGTTCTTCATTACAAATGCTAGAGTTGTTTGAATACACTGATTCACCAAGTGCCTTTTCTTCCTTCCTTTGTTCCATTAAAAGTTGTATCACTGCAATGTTTATTCTCATCATCACACTGTTTTTAATTTTATCAGATTACATTGCAAAGAACTTGGGGTCTTCTTTGGCCTGCTTTTCCCACTTAGAAAATAATTACTTCTTAGGACATGGAGTTCATTATCTGCTGAACAGAAGATTAACTATAAATTTTATTAAATATCTGGATAGGACTCCTTGGCATGGAAAGCACTTAAAGAAAGAAAATGAATAGATACTCACTTAAGAAAAAGGTGTTATGCTTACTATTTTCTATAACTACTTAAAGAAAAAAAAATATGAAAAGATAATGCATATCTGCAAAAGCTGAAGAACTATCACATATTCATTTTTATTTTTTTTAAGAAAATGTAACAATTTTAATATCTGAAATAGGACCCAATCCCTACAATTATTAAATAAATAAGCATTAAAAACAAAAAAGGGAACTGATCACATTAAGTAATTTGAAAATTACTTAATTCTATTTAAATTTTTTATGGGCCCATGCACCAATGCTAAAACACATATTCAATTCATGTTTTATTTTATTTTTTATAAAATTTATTCAGTTTCATGTTTTTAAAAGAAAATGTAAATAAATTTTTAATTTAATCCTCAATTCTTGAGTATGAGATAAAATATTCATGCTAGCCATGAATGTAAATGAAATAAATGACCATATGACAAACTGGAGACTTTTTAAAAAATTATTTTAATTTCTTATGGACAAATGCAAGAATGCAAAATTTAAAGAACCAAAATTATGACCAGTTTATTTATTTTATAATATGAATTCTGTTTAATTTTTTTTTATTTTTAAGAAATTTTTATTTTTAACAGCCACAGTAAAAGTGATTTGTTTTGCCAAAATACAATGAATAAGTCCTTTATAAAGTTTGAAAATGCATCATTAATTAAAATATTAGAAAAAGATTTAAACTCTAATATCCATTGATGAAACAAATCTGATTTAAAATGGGATTCAACTGACTATATATATTCATTCACTCAGTGATTCAAAATTTGTACAAAATGAATGCAGATATTCTATTTATTTTTTTATTTGTGTGTGTGCCTCAGGTTGTATGGGCACAGATATGAAACCAACTGATTATTAAAGACATCACATCACTCTACAAAGTGTAATTTCTCTGGTATTTCATCCACTAAAGTTTTCAGTTTCAGACCCCATCTCAAGCCCACCAAACTGATGACTTTTTTTTTTTTAAGATGGGAGATTTTGATGTGTGTAAGGAGACACAACTCTGAACGCAGCAAGTTTGAAAAACCGCGCTATGAAATTATCTGCTTTGAAAATGTGGAAAAAAGGCACCCATCATTGAAATAGTAACATAATTTAAAGAGTCAAGGAATAAAAAAAATAAAAAAAATTGTCACACATGAAAAGGAATAGTATCTTTTTATCAAGAGAAAAGGGTAAATTTTGTTTGCACACTAATTTTATCAAAATAGTGTAAAATTCCCTTCCATTTCAACTGCTAATATTCCATTTATTTTTTAAGCTACTTTGATAAATTTAGTATGCAAACAAAATCTAACCTTTTCTCTTTATGAAGATACAATTTTGACATGTCATTGTAGTATAAACTAGAAGTTTGGAATACCTAATATTACCAATAAAGTATTAAAGTAAATAATATTATTTCTGATTTATTGCATATTTTGTAACCTATTACTGAGAGATAATTTTCAAACTATTGACCTTACCAATAGTTGCACTAGGTTTAATTTTTTTACTTTAGCCAACAGCTTTAAATATCGCTTTTATCATTGAATTATAATACCTGGTTAAAATGTAACATTTATATTACAAAGTTACTAGGGTTTTATCTATAATACATATATAAGCAGTTGTTTAGACTGCATTACTTTTATATAAACGTGATGAAAAGGAAAATTGATCCCTATTTTACAGGTGGCCAGACAAAATAGTTTTACTTAGAGGCAACCATGAAAGTCGACAAATCACACAGATTTATGGGTTTTATGGTAAGTGAATTTGTTCGTTAAACATATAAAATATAATCTGGAAATAAGAATATACATGAAAAATTTCAACTTCTGAAAACTTATAATATATTCTGTACTATGATTGAAACAGATTTTTGTGTTCGATTATGTTTATTCTAATTATAGTGTTTTATGACTGACTAGTGTCTTATCTCTAATTTGAGTTAGATGCTGTAAATAAATATTACATAACTGTAAATATATATAGTTGTGTATATTTTAAAATTTTTTTGTTCTTACTAAGTAAAGATAATAGAAAATATGTAGCTAATTCATCCGAAGGCTGAGAAAAAATGTCAGTTACTTATTTAATAAATATATACATTTGTTCTCTGTTGTTAATTGAAATTCTACAACATGATGATCATCATCATCATGGTGTAATATGTTCAATTTGATTATGATCAGTATTATGGGTTAAATGCAATTTGCAATAATCCCTACAAATTAATCTTTGAGTAAGTTTGTGAAATTTAGTTTTAATATAGCAAATGAATGTCAAATGGAGGAAATATGGAATAGAGAAAGGAAAGACTTCTCTGTTAACCATTATTCATTTTTGACAGGTATTTTTTGATTTTATTTTTATTAGTTGAAGCCTTCTCCATTCTTATTCACTTTTCACTAGTATTTCTTTCATCTTCATTTCAATTGATTTATTTCCACTAGTAGTATTAGTAGTAATATTATCTTGAATTTTATTATTATTATTAGATGAAGCCTTGTCAATTCTTATTCATTTTTCACTAGTATTTCTTTCATCTTCATTTCTATTGCTTTATTTCCACTAGTAGTATTAGTAGTAATATTATCTGGAATTTTATTATCATTATTAGATGAAGCCTTGTCAATTCTTATTCATTTTTCACTAGTATTTCTTTCATCTTCATTTCAATTGCTTTATTTCCACTAGTATTATTAGTAGTAATATTATCTGGAATTTTATTATTATTAATATTATTAGATGAAGCCTTGTCAATTCTTATTCATTTTTCACTAGTATTTCTTTCATCTTCATTTTAATTATTTTATTTCCACTAATAGTATTAGTAGTAATATTATCTTGAATTTTATTATTATTATTATATGAAGCCTTGTCAATTCTTATTCATTTTTCACTAGTATTTCTTTCATCTTCATTTCTATTGCTTTATTTCCACTAGTAGTATTAGTAGTAATATTATCTTGAATTTTATTATTATTATTATTAGATGAAGCCTTGTCAATTCTTATTCATTTTTCACTAGTATTTATTACAAGCTCATTTTAATTGCTTCTCAATACAAACTATTTTTTTAACTAATGTTCACCCAATACAAGACCCAAGAATCACTCACGGTAGATGGTTAATTTGTATTAGTGTCAGACAGAACAAGCATTGGTAGTATAGAGCTGAAGCAAACTTTAGAAAGAACCAGTAACCCAATCCTAAACAGGAAACAAGGGATAAACCTCTACTCCTATTCAAAAGACAGATGAGGAGTGTGAGACTGTCATTCTACAGCCACTAGTAAAGAGTGTGTATCAGAAATAATAAACAACTGAAATTACTACTAATACTACTTTACTACTAAATAAAGTGAATGAAATTAAGATGAAAGAAATATTAGTAAAAAAAAAAATTAATGATAACAATGCTTCATTTATTGATAAAATTCAGTATTACCATTGTTATTAGCAAAATGGAATCCAAAGTTATGCAATCTTGAAACCATTATTACAAGTCTGTATAATTAATTTAAAAAGAATGTTGAGTAAGTATTTTTAAAGTTGTTTGCTTTCTAGTTTTTAAATTTATTGATTGGATTGTTTTTCAGACGAATGTCAGACAAAATATGGAAATGCTAATGCCTGGAGATATTGTTGTAAAGTGTTTGATCTTTTAACTATTGCTGCAGTAAGTATGCTTAGCTGATGATGATTTTTTATTTATTTTTGACTGATATATATATATATATATATATATATATATATATATATATATAATTACAAATATAAAGTTTGTCATTTAGCTAATTGTTGTTATCTTCAGCATCCTGACTTTTATAGGCAGAGTTTTAGAGACATACCCTCCAATAATCATTCTATCCACTCATCAGGGGATATCAGCAATTGACTTTATTTTCTCATTTTTATTTTTATTTTATATATGCATGTTTCATTGGTACAAGGTTGGATTTTTTATTTTTTCCTTTAGTGTTTTTTATTTTTTATTTTTTTGTAGATTTGATTATATATATATATGTAAATCAATTTAAACTCAGTGGGTGAAAAAACCTGGATAGGACAATTTTCAAATAAATTGGCATCCGAGGAAAAATGGAAAAAAAAGAAAGCACCATAAATTTCCGAACAGGGCGAAAGAAATCGCCCACTTCTTTAAATTTCTGGTACAAAGAAGAAAAAAAAACTCAGCGAGTAATAAGTTAAAACGAAGAGTGCTCAATATACTAAGTAGAGCAAAAGTAAAATAAATAAATCCTAATGAGCCAGGTACTACCTACCTAGGTTTCACCACATGGGATCATCAGGTTGAACTGGCCTGGAACTGATGACCCCATGTGGTGAAACCTAGGTAGGTATTACTTGGCTCATTAGGATTTATTTTATTTATTTAGTGTGTGTGTGTGTGAGTGTGAGTGAGAGAGACAGTAAATCAGAAAGTAAGTGCAATTTTAAATTTATGTATAAACAACAGAAAGGTGCTGATGACACACATGTGGTAAGGAGCAATGGGGCCAGGCATGGATGCTCCACTTAATGGCACCATTGGGGAGCAACATGCCATAATGTGCAGAGGGAGTCAAACCTGCAGGAATCCATTTTCCAGTGAAACAAAATAACTTTTTTATTGGCACTACTTACTGTATGCACTCATCAAACTCACAGTCACTTGTATCCTGCAAACCCCAAATTTCCATTTATAAAAAATGATTTTATCATGTATCTCATGTATCCTGTGAGTTCCTTTTTTGAGAAGCCAAATTAAAATAGACTAACGTCTTTTCCTATATCTCTTTGTTCTATCTTCTAATTAAAAAAAGTAAGAGAATGATGAAAGTATCATTAGTAACGCTATACTCATTGCATAAAGGCATACAGCCATAAACAACCGAACAAGAAACAGCCAATCATCTTATAAACGTAAACAATGGAAAAGATGCATATTTGCTATGTTCGTATTTTATAATACGATACTAATATATGACTATTACATGCATTATTATTCGATACAGTCAAGTAAAATATAAGTTTTATCAAAATCATTTTATTTTAATTACAGCCGTACTTTTTTACTACAATAAATGGATATGTAATTTGGTCAATGGCACAGCCAGGGCCAGTAGTACATGCTAATTTATATCTCATGCATGCTGTGACCCCCACCCCTTAAAATTAGCTTCAAAATTAACTCTTCAAAAGTTTCTTGATACACGAGTATATACAGTAAGTAGACGGGTCCACTTGTTAAAAAAAAAACAAATGGGGAAAATTCTTTTTGGAAATAATTTTTGTAGATCTTTTGTAAAGTGTGGCATTTGTCAAAATTGAGAAACAGGGGTCCTCTTCATAATATTCATACAGGATAAAATCAGTAAATTAATTCCTGACTTTTTACAGGTTTATCTGGAAAGGACATGTACCTGGGTTTTATAGATTACACAAAGGCATTCGATAAAGTGCACCACAAAGATCTATTAAAACTGCTCTGCAACCTTGATGTATTTGGGAAGGATATTAGAATAATCAAGAACCTATACTGGCAGCAAACTGCCTGCATATGGACAGAAAATTAGTTCAGCAGATGTAGAAAGGGGTGTAAGATAAGGATGTATCTTCTCACTGGACTTATTCACCCTACACAGTGAGGCAATTCTGAGAGAACTAGAAGTCCTACCGGGATTCGTTGTTGGTGGCCAAAAGCTTAACACAAGATATACAAATGACACCGTGTTGAAAGCAGTCGCGGAAAGAAACCTACAAGAACTCCTACAGAAAGGGGTGTAAGATAAGGATGTATCTTCTCACTGGACTTATTCACCCTACACAGTGAGGCAATTCTGAGAGAACTAGAAGTCCTACCGGGATTCGTTGTTGGTGGCCAAAAGCTTAACACAAGATATACAAATGACACCGTGTTGAAAGCAGTCGCGGAAAGAAACCTACAAGAACTCCTACAGAAAGGGGTGTAAGATAAGGATGTATCTTCTCACTGGACTTATTCACCCTACACAGTGAGGCAATTCTGAGAGAACTAGAAGTCCTACCGGGATTCGTTGTTGGTGGCCAAAAGCTTAACACAAGATATACAAATGACACCGTGTTGAAAGCAGTCACGGAAAGAAACCTACAAGAACTCCTACAGTGAAGGAAAGCAGGAAAAAAGGACTGAACATCAACTGCAAGAAGACAATGCATGGTTGTTAGCAAATGGATAAGCCCAAAGAATGAATTACAAATTGGAGATGCCAAAATAAAACCATTGCAGAAATTGAAATATCGTGGAAGTGTTTTAACAGAGAACTGAAAGTGTGACACTGAAATCCGAAGGTGTGTTGGGATAGCAGGGGAAGCATTCCAAAAAGCTAAGCAGAGTACTAAGAAATAGAAAAACTTTGCTAGAAACAAGGAAAAGAGTACTAAACTGCTATATGATACCTGTTCCTCTGTATGGCAGGGAGTGCTGGACAATCTCCTCAAAGATGAAGAAGAGACTTGAAGCAACAGAAATGTAGTTCTACAGAAGGATGCTGAGGATACCATGGAGTGAACATGTGAACAATGACAATTTTAGAGAAAATGAAAATAAAAAGGAAACTTATAATTAACATCAGGAAGAGACAGTTGTGGTTTCTAGGGTACACAATAAGGAAAGAGGACTTGGAAAATCTGATGCTCACATGATAGATTCAAGGCAAGAGAGACAGGAAAACAGTGCATGACATGCTTAGTGAACTTTAGTAAATGGATGGCAGAACGGGGTTTAGGAGAAATAGCAAAAAGACAAAATATATTAAGAGCTACAAGGGACAGGAAGTTGTGGAGGGCCATGATATGTCATATGTTTCTCTATCTCGGCCGTTCAGATAAGACAGTATGTCGTAATGTTTCTCTAACTCGGCCATTCAGATAGGACATTCAACCTTTTTGGCAGCTAAACTTTCTGTTATCATTGACTGTCAGCTAGAAAGGTGTTTTTAATTTTAACGCTACATACTTCAGGAACATTTACGTACAGCTGTATGTTTATTGATATTTTTCTTTGCTGTCTTTTGATTAAATATCAATTTTTGTTTCTTTGCTTCAGATCATTGATGAATGTATCTTGTGTGTGCACGGCGGCTTGTCTCCTGATATTAAAACTATTGATCAAATTCGGACCATTGAGAGGAATCAAGAAATCCCACACAAAGGAGCATTTTGTGATATCCTCTTTCAAATGTGTATATATGTGTCTAAATTTTTTAGTTGAAATTTTATGACTATTTTTTCTTCTTTTAAGGCAAAATTTAGTAATTTTTCATGAGCTAAGGTTTGTAAAGTGTCATTATATTAAAATGTAATGCAAAATGTGCCTCTATATGAGGTTAAGTAAAAGTTATCCGCACTTTTGCCGTAACATATCTTGTTTGTCCCACTGCCTTCTGCTCATGCGTGCTTATAGTTGGTACTATTATGGTCACGTGATCGAAGTTTGAGATTGATCACACCAGTTTTCTTGCTGCTGTTACAGTGCAAACATGGCTGCTCCACTAGCAGTGTGCACCAAGGAGAATAAAGAGCAGTTATCTGAATCTGCAGCGAACATGCCACCTCATCAATGTTAACTCACCAGTTCACCATTACCATTTCTCGAGCTTGCTGAATCTTCTTGTCATTTTGTGGAGATTGACGGGTGTCCTGCTCCTTCACGCGTCACATTTCTCCAGCCACTTTTAGACTTCTTGATCTACTTCTTGA
The DNA here is from genome assembly GCA_964036315.1 of Acanthosepion esculentum. Lineage (NCBI taxonomy): Eukaryota > Metazoa > Mollusca > Cephalopoda > Sepiida > Sepiidae > Acanthosepion > Acanthosepion esculentum. The sequence continues at coordinate 19,669,305 of OZ038519.1, forward strand.
TCTACTTCTTGATCTACTCATACACATTTCTATGCAGTAGTGCACTGTCACCATATTGTGTTAAAAGCTTCCAATGAATTTCATCCCCTGACACACCATCCAACCAGAGAAATTGGATCACTGCTCTTTGTTCCTCCTTGTGGCATACTGCTATCGGAGCAGCCATGTTTACACTGTAACTGCAGCAAAACTGGCATGATTAAACTGGTATCAACTATAAGCATGCATGAGCAGAAGGCAGCATGACAAACCGAAAATGATATGGTGACAGTTTGGATAATTTTTGACTTACCCTCGTAATATTACATTTTAAAACCGTTTACCTAATTTCAATTTTTCTCAGGTTTCTTAAGCTTTGGAAAGACTATTATTCTGAAAAACAAGAAAAGGGAAGTTTAAGGCATGTCATTAACTTTTGTTCAGACATTTAAACTTCTTTTTCGTCATCATTTTCATGTTATCACATTGTTTCAGCTGATCTGTGGCCTTAGTAGTATGTGTAAACTGATGGATAAAGTGAAGGGGGGAAATAAAGTATTGATTAATTTCCTCCAACACTGGGTACATCATCAGACAAAGCTGAAAGTAGAATTAAGAGACATTAATAGCACTTCTGAGTGCATGGATAGCATAACAGAGATCAATGCAGAAAGTGAATGAGGCGTGTCAAGTTTAATTCCCGCTCAATTCCGTTTTGTTCACTTTGCACTAATGATCTTGGAAAAGGCATGAATCCATCTTCCCCTTGTGTCTAAGAGCAGGAAAACTGAATTTAAAACCAGCCCAAAGGGTGTTGAGCTCTGTCAGGCTATCTTGCCCAAGACACACAACTGCCTCTACAACCTTTATGGGTTATGGCACAGAAATAACACTCATGATTTATTTATTTCATTCAATTTCAATTTATTTAATATTTTATTTACTTATTTATTACATTACAGTTGAACAAATATCCTCATCTTTGTTGTTATTATCACAATGTTTCAGCTCTTGTGACCTTCAGACTTTTTAGGTGTGTGTTGATCCAGTTAACTCTTAAGGAATGTCAAACTGTGACTCTTTAATCTATGGAGGCAGATTGTTCTTACTCACTATCCATGTCTTGGGAAATTTCCTCAGTTCTCTTATTTAGTACTGGTAAATGACAGGGGAGAGTACCAAGGCTTAAGCGGTAGGTGAAGGTCAAGCATGAAAGCAAGGCGGCAGCAGACAGGCGATAAGAGCATCAAGTTTTATTATCATTCATAAAGGGTTTTTTTTTTTTTTTTTTTTTTTTCACCCAATACAGGGCTTGATAGCCTCTCAAGCTAGAGTGTTACAACAAACAAAATAGTAATATTGAATAAGGTCTATATCAGGCCTTCCTAACCTGCCTGGGCAATATTATTCACCGGTGGGCAATAGAAGATTTTGAGTATTAAAAAGGTATTTCAATATATGCTACTCAAAAAACAATATTCAAGGGAAATTATACAAAGAACCTGTATAAAAAAAATAAAAGAGGCTAAATGGGAATAAATGGGTCATATTCCTAGATAAGATATAAATATCCTTGCAAACAATAAATATTTTGGTATTTTCTATTGTTTTGAGAAAGTTCATTAGTATTCAGATAGTTCTGCAGACAAAATAACTTTTTCCAGATGTAAATCAGATAAGGGAAAACCGAGAACAACAAAAAAATATTTGTTAAATTTTTACTAGTTGCTCATAGTCTATATTCTTTTTAATTTTATAATTATAATTATGAATAAAAATTATTTAATTTTTGTCAACACTTGCAACCATAAAACTAAATTATATACATAGTTTCCAATGGTCAAATTTGGTTTGGTTTGTTCTTTGATATGGTATGAGCAGCAGCAGCTGCTTCATAAGTCAGTGTTATTTGTTACCTCCCTTAGGTGCTTTTTTTAAATTTATTATTACATCATAAAGTCAGTTTATGAACTAGTAACAGACGTTTACCAAACAACTTTGGTATGTATTTGCATATTTACTATACAGTGAGCAGTGGGAAATGTTTCCATGTAAAAGAGGGTGATTACACAAAAAGACGTTTGGAACACCTGGTGAATGGAAGGGAAATGAAAACTCTAAAAATAACTTAATCGCAAATGATAATCACATGTTTTATATTTCATAATAATTCTGATTAGCATTATAATTTTCTTGTGTAAAGCATTAATTGAAATTCTTTAACTCTGCACACACCTTGTTTGGTCGGATCCTGAAGATGTTGAAAGTTGGACAATAAGTCCTCGTGGTGCTGGTTGGCTGTTTGGTGCCATGGTTACCAATGAGGTAAGTTATTTGTTGAAACTATTTCTATGTAGATCTTTGCCAAATATACATCCTAAATTTGATTTGTTATATACATTGGTAATGTCATCCCAATCTAGCAAATTTATATGATGGATATTTGTTTTCCTGACAAAAGAAATTGGATAAATTCCATGTTGTAAACAAAACTACAAAATAGTTTGCACTATTTACATTGTTCGGACTGTTGTCCTCATCTTTATTTTCCTGTTCACAATGTTTCAGTCATTGTACACTCCGGCCTTCTTCAGGTGGAATTTTAAACTGATCCCTTTATTTCGTCCACCACGGACACATATCCCAGTGGATAAAAGCGTTGGTTGAAGTAATCCAGTGACTTGACCCAAAGAGTTGTGAGTTCAGTTCCTGTCCACAACAGAGGGGAACAAAAACTTGGAAAATTGAGTTACTAAAGGGAATTAACTGATATCCAGAAAAGGCATGGCATGTGAAACTAGAACAATCTACCCCCCCCCAGTGGACGAAATAGTTTCAGAAATATAGACAGATACAAAATAGTTACAGCTTCAGTTGTACCATTTCTGTCTGCTAAATACTTTGCTGTCTCAGGTCTGGCAAAAAGTTGAATATTGTATTGATAATGTAAAGTTGTTTTGTTTTTTTGTTTTTTTACTAATACTCACCCAATACAAGGCCCAAGAGCCACCCAAGGTAGAGGGTTACTGCGTGTACTTATATTAACATAGAAAAGGAGCATAGTGTTGAAGCAGACTTTAGAAGAAACTGGAAACCCAATCCTAAACAGGAAACAAGGGATAAACCTCTACTCCTGTTCAAAAGACTGGGGAGGAGTGTGAACCAGACGATAGTTGAACCTGAAAAATTACTTACTCATAGGCTGCAACCTAAAATTGTAGATAGGTAATTTTTTCAGACAATAGAAGTTTTTAATTTTTAACTAATTTTTCTTTCATTTTGTTGTTTTGTTGTGTTGCTCTGTAAGTAAAAAAATTAATAATAACAATGCTTCATTGCTAAGATTTGGACAATACACTTATGTCTACTACTACTACTAGACAAACTTGGGGAAAACAATTTTCTGTTTTAAATTTTCCTTAATTTCATTTTTACTTTTGGTAAATTTTATTTTTTTTGCTTTCCCTTCAAATTTACCCTTGTTGATATTCAACCAAAGACTGTTCGTCACTCCTTCATTTACTTATATTGAGAACAGCCCAGATGTTAATAAAATACATCGATTGTGTGAAAACCACATGTTGACAGCCAAGAGATTTGTTTCTAAAAGTTTTCCTATAAAGAAATAACAATTTGAAGGTGAATAGTATTTAAAATAAATATACTATGGGGCCTTAGGATAATGTAGTGACACAGTTGAAGCCATTCAGACTTATTTGTTCTGACGATCAACTTTGGCAAAATTAGGAGTGAAGCAGGTAAGGTTGAGGATTTAATTAAGGACATTTTAATATGTTTCTGATAAATTGACCATGGTGAGATTTGAAACTGGGTCTCATGGATAAAAAGTGGATGTTTTAACCATTCGGCCATATATATATATATATATATATATATATATATATATATGATAGCAAAGAAAGATTGTCCATGTAGGTTTCTTATAATATGTAGATGTAGTAGACTGGTGAAAGAAATTTGAGCGATAATAAAACAAAAAAATAATATATTAATGCTAATATACACTAATTATTATTGGTTTTATTACCAATAAAACCAATAATAATTAGTGTATATTAGCATTAAAACTAATAATAATTATTGTATATTAATTGAAGCATGATGAGAAAGCTGTTAAAAATTGGAAATTTTAGGATAAACCTGTGTCCTTTCTCAATGAAATGAGAAATAAAAAATGTTGGTTTTATACTAACTTAAAAGCTGCTCTATTTGGCAGCATTTAAGTTAGCTCCTGTGGAGGGCTCTTGATTAGGCCTTCATCACAATAGGTCAGGAGGAGTAGATGCAATAGGCAACAATAAGCTACAGAAGAACTCAAAATTGATCGCAGCATTTAAGTATTGCATTGCTTACCTTTTAAAAGTTCAACAGTAATTCTGCCGCCACTTAAAGACAGTTTTATGTACATAGGCCCTTACTTTCCATACAAACAATTATTTTTATTTCATGGGTGACTTTCGCTGGATTTCACAATTAATTTTGATTATTCCCAAATTTATTTCCAAATTAGAAAAATTGTTGCAAAAACGTATGTAAAAAAAATTTGCTAAAACAATTGCAGTGATGAAAACTTGGGAATCCAAAATTTCAGGTTTGCAGGCCTGGATCTGGTCCAGAATATTTTTAATTTGCTCACGGAGTTAGCCTGATTCCAAAATGTTGGTCTATGTCCTCTAGGAGTAAAGTTGAAAAAGTGTGACACAGTGACACATGCATTTATTATATAGTACTGTACATTGAGTGATGGTATTAATAAAATAGTGCTCAATGTAGAATAACAGAACTATAATTTACATTTTTTGTCCTCACCGGTAACACAACTCTGAGTTTTATATATATATATATATATATATATATATATATATATATATATATATATATATATATATATATAAATAATCCTTAAAGATCCATAATTGGTGGTAATAAATTTTTTTCATAGGTAAAATTCACAATGGTTCAGACTAATGAGCTCTCTTTGGACTACTAAACATCATTGGAGACTTTTGAGATAGATATATATATATATATATATATATATATATATATATATATATATATAATCGTATATCCTGATTAGATTATTTAACATTTAGCACTCTGCATTATTAATATTACTTCCCTTTCCACTGCATTCTTTTTCAAGGCCTCTCAATTGCAGTAATCTTAGTGTTAATTTCACTTAAAAGTGTTTTCTGTTGTCATAGCAAGATAAGGCAACACAACTATGAAATTCAAACAAATTCAAATTCAGGGATCAGTGTCACCTTCAGTGACAGGATAAGCTTTTTTTTGCACAGCAAATAAAATCACATACAGAGTGGTAACAGTTAAAGTTTGTAAAAACAAATTTGAAGATATTTATTGGGATTTTAAGTTAGTAATCCTTTTTTTCTTTCTGTTGCTGCTTTCATTTAAAATGATTGAATGCAATTAGTTCTTGAAAATTTGATTTTTATTTGCATATGCTAACATTTCAGATAAATACAGTCACTTATATATTGTTGTTAACTTTCTTCCTAGATTTAAAAACTTCATCATTTTGCTCTCCTTAGGATATGGATATCATTTTACATTTCCTGATACTATATAGAGATGAGCACATATTTGGATTAGGATGTATTTTTCTATTGTTTCAAAAGCCATAAATGATTTACATTTGATTTTCTTTTTCAGTTTGTTCACATCAATAATTTGAAACTGATTTGTCGAGCTCATCAATTAGTGCATGAAGGTAACAAGTTTTTTTTGTTTTTTTACTTCAAACATTTCAAGTGAATTATGTATGTCTCAAAAAACTGCTAAAATTGCCTGGTAACCTCGACATATTTGAGAAGGATATTAGTCTAATTCAGAACAGTCTGAAACCTATACTGGCAGCAAACGGCCTGCACATGGATAGAAAATGAATTCAGTAATACACAAAAATAGAAAGCGGCATAAGACAAGGATGTGTTTTCTCACTGAACCTATGCAACCCTTACAGTGACGGGAGAAGTTTGAGCAGTATTCCTTAATGTTGGACACAGTCTTAACAACATTAGATATGCAGATGACACAGTGTTGATAGCAGATACAGAAAGGAAATTATAAGAACTCCAGAAGGTAGTGCAGGAAAGCATGAAGAATAGTCTAAGCATCAATTGCAAGAAGATAGAATGTATGGTGGCCAGCAAAAGGAGCAGCCTGAGATGCTGGAAAGACCAAAATCAAATAAGTACAAAAAAAATGAATTATGTAGCAAGTGTTTTAACAGGACAAAAAAAATGTGACCCTGGAATCGGAAGGTGCACTGGGATAGCAAAAGATGCCTTCCAAAAGCAAAGCAAAGTATTAAGAAACAGGAAAATTTCATTGGAAACAAAGAAAAACTATTGAACTGTTATTTAATATATGACAGTGAATGCTGGACAGTCTCCTTGCAAGTGAAGAGACTTGAAGCAACAGAAATATAGTTCTACAGAAGGATGCTGAGGATACCATGGACCAAATATGAAGTTTGAGAAAAAATGGAAAGAAAAAGGACACTTAACATCAGAAAGAGATAATTTAAATTTTTAGGACACATAATGAGGGAAGAGGGCTTGGAAAATTTGATACTCACAGGATAGATTGAAGGCAAGATGGACAGAGGAAAACATGTAACCTACTGAGATGGCGGAACAAGGTTTAGTAGAGATAAAAAAAGACAAAATTTATTAATAGCTAGAAAGAACAGGAAATTGTGGAGGGCTATGATCGCCAATGTCTTGGCAATATAAGAAAGTAAAAAAGATATTTAAATAAATTAACAGAATAATTTATTACAAATATTTATGTAGATCTTTGAAATTGTGTTAGATGTTCTTTTTAGAGAAGATTAAAATAGTAAAAAAGAATTTTAAAATTATTTAATTAAAAAAAAATATTTTGAAAATAAACTACAAGTTGTCTTTGGGTGTGTAGATGGCATAACTACAAAGCAAGTTCAATTCTTTGGCTTGTCTGTTGCATTCACTTTTGCACAAGTTCCCTTGGGAAAGGCATAAAACCAAATCTTCTTTATGACCCACCCAAAGCTACGAGTTAAATAGCAGTGTATACTGAACCATCTAGCCTTAAATGGCAGTTAGTCTAAGAAAAGGATAACTTTGAATTCCAAACCAAGAAAGTAATCACTCCACTATCTTTCCCCAAAATAAATGACAATTCACAGATAATAAATAAAAGGAAACTGGAGAGTCATGATAACCTACACACTGAAGGGACATGACATTTAAAAAAAAAAAAAAAAAAAAGCTGCATTTATCATTTTGTAAAACTGTTGAAATTTTGATTTATTTCTTGATGGTGTTTTTTGATCATATGAAATTCTTCTTCCAAATTTAAGTCTGAAAATATAATCAGATTAATTGTATATTTAATAAATGTAAAATGTATTGTTTTTGTTATAAAAGTTGTACAGCCATATCATGTTAAAAACCAGTTCCCATGTGATCACTGAAGTTAAGTAATATAGAGCCTGGTCAGTACCTAGATGAGTGGCCACTTAGGAATATCAGTTACTGTAAGCTTGGATGAGTGGTTTGTGCAGTGGATAATAGCTTGGAATTGTTAATCAAAGTTCCAATCCCCATTTGGTTAATTATATTCACTTGTGTGCAAATTCTCTTGGGAAAGGAACGCAGCCACTTCTTCTCTACCCCCCCCCCACACACACACTCAAACTATAGATTAATTAGAACTTGTATCAGTAAAAATCATTATTATCCCCAAAAAGTTCTTACAATCTAAAAATATTTTTTGGCTTTAAATAACCTGCAAAAGGTTGATAAGCTGTAAAAAAAACAAATTAATCAATCAAAAAACAGGAATTAGAACTCGGCTCCTCAATTTCCAATTCCAAGCCATTATCCATTGCATCATTCGCACATCCAAGCTTACAACACCTAGTATTCCCAATCAATCACCTGTCTAGGTAGTGACCAGACTTGATGTTGCTTAACTTCAGTGATCATATGAGAACAGGGGTTTTGAATTTTTCATTGTCACTGCAGCTATTATTATTTAATAACAACTTGAGAACACCAGTTAATTAGTAAGACTTATATGACTAAATCACTTTCATCTACAAAAAAAATCCTTACAATCTGAAAATATTTTCTGAAAACGAATCGATCAATCAATGAAATAGTGATTAGCTACACAGGTATGTCTTTTAGATTTATTTACATTCTCCAGAATGTATAGAAACTATCGTGGCCACAAAATGATGGATCTGTTTATGTATTGATTGTAATATAGAATTGGTCCCCCACTTTATATCCACATCATAATTTCTTGTTTCTTAATCAAATTCTGATTAGATATGAAGCCACCTCTTCTCCCCCATCTATGGGTTAATTTTAGTAAGAAAAAAAAAAAAATTCTTCCAATCTAAAAATATTTTCTGTCTTTAAATAACCTGCAAAAGGTTGATAAACCGTAGAAAACAAATCAATCAATATGTTAAAATTGAATTCCTGGTATTATGTGAAAGAAATTGCTTGTATGTCTAATGCTTTGTTTTTTTCCTCTCTTTTTTTTTTTTTGTAGGCTATAAGTACATGTTTGATGAGAAGTTAGTGACGGTCTGGTCTGCACCCAATTATTGTTATCGTTGTGGCAATGTTGCTGCAGTTCTCTCTTTCACAGACTGTGAACACAAAGAAGCTATGTTGTTCAAGGCTGTCCCAGACAGTGAGAGAGTGATCCCCACCCGATCGACCACACCTTACTTCCTTTGACATTTTTTCTATTTCATTGTAAATAAATGTAAACTGTCCCATCACAACAAATATAGAAGATAACAAAATAAAAATGGTTTTCACACACATTCAATGGGGGATGAAGATCAGAAACGAACTTTGAGTAATAGAGAACAATTCCTGGAACACAATGCAAGATGGGGTAATATATTTTCTTTAAAATGTAAATGAACACAAGAAAAAGCTACCTACAAAACATTTTATTTGTTTATTTTTTCACATATTTATATCTTTTCTATTTTCTGCATCTTTTATCCTACAAGGTCCCCCCCCCCCAGCTCGGTGTAGAGAAGATAAAAACGAACAAATTCTAACAAGTAAACAGATATTTCATGTTGTCATGCTAAACAACAAAACTGAGAAGTCGGTTTGTTTCAGATGTTACTGTTTGGAGAAAAGTTTTATTTTTCTTGCTAATGAAAACGATCAAATGGTAAAACAAATCAAAATCGGCAAAAAAAAATTTAAACATTTTGTGGATGGATTTAAACAGATGTTAGCCAGAGTTAAATTTTTCAGTGTTACCCATTTTTAAAAAAAAGAAAACAGGTTTCATTGTTATATTAACTTCCAGAAAATAGAACTTTTAAAATTTTATTTCCATTATTGTTCATGACTTAAAGAGATTGGTCCGCACATAAAAAAAAATATAGAAATTTTGGGGGGTGAGGGGGAGAGTTCCTCGTTTTTGTAGCTTAGACTTCTTTAGATCTAAATCACGACACTTATCAGAATAAAAAAAATTATTGATTTGTTATTGATTTAAAAGGGTGTCCTCTTTTTAATATCAATTTATACAGTGTCAAATTGATCACTGGATTTACAGAGTTATTGACCCATAGCTTTTTTTATCATATGGAAACAATTTTTCTGAGGTGGGGTTGCAAAAAGATTCATCTTAGCAAACAGATATATACATGTTTAAGTAAAGAACTAAAATTTACATAAATTAATAAAATTGTGTATCTGTTTATTCTTAATTTAAGATAAAATAATTATGAACCTCAAATGTTTGTGTAAGTGCTACTGAAAAAATTCTATACTAAAAACGGTTTTTAGAAAAATGTAAAAAAGTTAAAAACCTGCAGAAAATATGCAGATATCAATAGTATTAGCAGAGTTTCAAACTTGACATTTGTAAATAACAGTTAAGGCCAATAACTCTTTAAAAGCCAAGGATCGATTTGATACCATCAGTATTATAAGCAGGACCATCTTCTAAATCAATAGGAAATCAAATTTATTCCGACAAGTGTTGCTTAAGAAGTCTTATCTGCAAAAATTATCCCCACTTTTTTTTTTTTTTTTTGAGTGGCCATGTCTATTTAAGTAGTACCGATTATTGTTTCAAGTACCTTTTTCTCTTGCTATTTTATAGGAACTTAAAAATACCTATAACAATATTAAATTATAAAAGATATTTATCTAAGATGGTAGAAGATTGACTGAAATCTTGTTATTTTGAGAAGAAATTTTCTTAGAAATGTCTCCTTAATTTTGAAGATATAAATACTGGTGACTGTATTTTGAGTTATGACTAGTATATTAAGTTTAGCACACCATTGCTATCAAATCAATTTAATAGAAACTAATTTATAAATTCTAACAGACATTTCATTTTTCAAAACAAGGGAGGTAAATCTTTCATGCTATGAATTAATTTTTACTGTTCGTGAAGTTACACGTGGCAATGCAATAAAATCTTCAAGATACTGATTGATTTTCTTCATATCTTGCGCTGGATCTTACGTTTTTCTCATGATCACATAACTTTTTTTTTAATTCATATATGGTAGCCATAAATCCCTTTTAGTGACTCCAAATAGCAATATTTTTAAACCTCAGGCCTAATAACAAAAACAAATTATATATCAATATTAGGTAATTTTATGAAATATTAAAATCTTAAGTAAATTATATCTTAATAATTAATAATCTCATTACATATTTTCTTGTGCTATATAAAATAGTATTATTGCCTCAATAAGTGACAGGTATTTTAATGCAGTATATACTTCATTGGTTCTTACTCAAAGAGATTTTTAGCTGATTGAAGTTAATGAACCGTGCCTATTTTATACTGAGGGTATTTGATCTCCAGTCCAATAATCTATTGGGTGAGTTATGATACTTTTCTACTTATAATAAAATTAACATTAAACTGTTAATGCATGTAGTATTTTATTCAGTTTTTCTTTGGCACAGGGAATTGACACATACCAATGGATTATTCTTGCACACAGTGTTCTTTGTGAAATAACAACTTAGAATAATGGGGCTTTCACAGATTTAACTGTAGGATTTCCAATCTATAATCCAAAGCACTAACAAGAGGATGTAAGTGAAATATAGGTTTGTATGGTTAACTGCTTCTATTCCTGATTAAATGAAAGTAAAGGCTTGTCCTGTCTACCAAGCAGTGAATATTTAAATTTAGACTTTTATTGCCAGGCTGATCCTCTATCTATTTTCCTGTATAAAAGTTAGAATTATTGTTAAGATTGAATTATAACTAAAACAATGTAAATTTTAACCTTTGATCGTGAAGTATTTAATCAAAATCAAGAACCATTCATTCTGTTAGTCTCATTTGTTCAATAAAGCGAATTGTCCCTTTTTTTTTTTTTTTTTTGCAAAGAAACCATTTTATAAGTAGCTTCAAAGTATTTGTGTTAATCTTTAGATATCAATACAAAGACAATAAAATAAAAATATCGATCTAGTTGAATATAGTTGTATATTCTTTACTGGTTCTAGTTCAGTCTTTAGGTAAAACTTCTGTTTTTTTGTCAGGTGTGAAGCCCAACTCTAGGAGAAACTGTTGAAACTTGTGCATCTAAAATAAATAAATTCCTTAGTTCATAATGCTACTTTCTTTTTTCTTTTTCTTTTTTTTTTTTTAACTACTAAAATTTAATCCGATACAAGGTTCAAGGCACACTTAGGATAGATGTTTACAGTCAAATAAATGATAATGCTTGAATATGTTTTGTAATAAGAATAGAAGAAAGAGATTAAGCCTTCCCTAATTAAAAGGGCATAATACAATTTTTCCTCTTGTACATTTTCTGTGTTTGGACTTAATAAATATCAGGACACTAAAAACTGTGTCCCCCATAAAGACACTGCCACACAACTATCCCTCAAATTTTGAATCAGAATGTAAAATGGAAGTTGTTTGCTCTCACAATTCCTTTTTCTTTTTTCTTTTTATGCAGCATAAAATGTGGAATCAGTTTATCTTTATCATATAATTAACCCTAAACAAAATAATAAAAAGGGGAATAATGAAACAAAATGATATATTGAATTAAATTTCCTGGCTAAAATGATACCATCACAAATGTTTCCAGTCAGCCATGAAATATGAATCTGAAAAGCTTTCTTAAAGTTTTAAATTCCTGGAATTAGTGCTGGTTAAATGTGTTCAAGATTGAAAGTGTCACCCAAAGCCAGCATTATATATATATATATTTTTATTAAATTGTAATAATTTCCTTAGACTAAATCATTTATTCTAAGGAAATTATTTAAATTTACTAGAACCTAGACAATGATATTACCATGTTAATGTTGGAAGACCTGTTTATTGTAAGGAAATTATTTAAATTTGCTACAACCTAGACAATGATATTTCCATGCAATGTTTACATTGGAAGACCCATTTATCCTAAGAAAATTATATACTGTAAGAAATTGATTTATTCTAAGAAAATTATTTGTAATAAAGTTGTAAACGTGAAATGACTTCATATTCTTGGCTCATCTACTCTCTAAAAACTGAAGGGATTGCAAAGTCCTTAAAATGACTTTGCTACTAATAATTATTGTTATTTAATATAACATGTCTTTTAGGTATTATATTTGATTTCAGATTGGAATTGATTTGTTTTTTAGTCATCAGCAGATAAAACTATTGAAGTTCTTTTTTTCTTAATGAAATTGTTTGCATTAAGACAAACTGAAACACAAGATTTTAGGAGAACTGGTTAGTGATGTTCATTTTTGATTTCAGTTCATGAACTGGTTCATTTCTCCTCTGATCACAAATAATTGATAAGAATATGGATCAAAAGGAGAAAGAACAATTAAAAAAAAGAAACCAACTCCTATAAACACTTGGCTTTTTAATATCTACGTATATAAGTTATGTGCAGTTCATCATGGGGCATTAAATTGGCTTCAGCTTGACACTTTATGAAGACTAAAGCATCAATTTATATGCATTTGTAATGTCCATGTTATATTGTCTTTTAACGTTGAGAAGAGTCATTAATGTATCTGACAGTGTTCAGATTCTCAAATCCCTTTGGATTTCTGTTGTTAAAACCCTAACTTTGAGAAAAGTCATTAAAATATCCAATTTTGTTCTGACACTTTAACCTCTTTGTTGTTAATATTTCAGCTGATTCATTCTTCAGCCCTCGTCAGGTGTAACTTATAAGAACAGGAAAACTTTCACTTGAGAAACGTTCTTTCTTTTCTCTCTTTTTCTCTTCTCTCTTTTTCTCTTTCTTTTCTCTCTTTTTCTCTTCTCTCTTTTTCTCTTTCTTTTCTCTCTTTTTCTCTTTCTTTTCTCTCTTTTTCTCTTTCTTTTCTCTCTTTTTCTCTTTCTTTTCTCTTCTTTTCTTTCTTTTCTCTCTTTTCTCTTTTTCTCTTTCTTTTTCTTTTCTCTTTCTTTTCTCTCTTTCTTCTCTTTCTTTTCTCTCTTTCTTCTCTTTCTTTTCTCTTTCTTTTCTCTTTTCTCTTTCTTTTCTCTCTTTTTCTCTCTTTTTTCTTTTTCTTTTCTCTTTTTCTTTTTCTTTTCCCTTTTTTCTCTTTCTTTTCTCTTCTTTTCTCCTTTTCTCTTTTTTCTCTTTTATCTCTTTTTTCTCTTTCTCTTTTTTCTCTTCTTTTTTTCTTTTCTCTTTATCTCTCCTTTTCTTTTCTCTTTTTCTCTTACACCCAATTACAAGTGTAATTGTCAGATGTAATTGCTTATGATGAGGACTATAGAATGGATTGGCTGACACATTAACAAGAGACTCTATACAATGTTCGATATGCTTATATGTTGCTATATCTTGCAAACTTTGCTACCTTCATGTTTACTTGACTACCTAAAGTAATGGCTAAGTTCAGTTCTTGAATAATGACCAATTCCACTTTATGCTTATAGTACTAGCTGCTTACTAACAATCCCTTGATTTTCTTATTTGCTAGTCAACCTGAAAGTGATTTTCCAGAGTAAATAGGGAATACAGGTTCAATTTCTGTCAGGAGGCACATTTTAATTAATAAGACTTTTGATCCTGAGGCAGGTAGACATTAATTTCCCTGTTTAAAATATAAGGTATGTTTACTCAAACACGTCTATCTACTAAATTTAATGTTTATAGTAACAAAAATAATTCCAGGTTAAAAAAAAAAAGCTCATTGCTTAAAACTTTTTTGGTTTATACTCTGTGTACTAAAATGCAATTAACAGAAACTTTGAAATCTGCCAAAAAGAGATTTGCAGTTCTTGAATAGGGTAGTTGAGCTTTACTTTGCTGTGATGGCTTCCTGTAGCTCAACAGTAAAGCACACTTGGCTTGAAAGTGATTTCCAAGATTAAAATGGGAATATGAATTTGATTGTCAGATCAAGAGCTGCTTGGGAACACTGGGTACTGTAAGCACCCTCCTACAATCTGAAATATGTTTCAGCTTTAAATAACCCACATAGGGTTGATAAGCCATAAAAAAACAAATCAAATTCAAATCCTGTCAGGAGGTACTTTCTATTTTAAAAAAAAATATTTTTGCTCTCAAATTTTAAAAAGCAGGGGTGTTTACTCAAACACAATTACCCAGTAAATATAATGTGATAAAATGGATGATGCTTTATTTGCCAGCTTCAAGGACACAACACTATGAAAGTGTACAAATTTTTATAGTAAAAATACCAGCAATACATTTTTGTAAAAGAAATTACTAATGCTCTCAAGTAAATTAAATTTCAGCATTAAATGACCCATAAGGAGTTGATGTGCCACTAAAGAAACTACCTTAAATGGTGTATAATGTATAAATTTAATTAAGAGATCATATACAGAAATTCATTTTAACCTGCTGGCATAGTTAACCTTCTTCTTGGGGTTTGCAGAAGCCTATACAAAAACTAACCTTCATTCTCAAGGATGCAGGGCAAATTTTTTAGTTTTCAGGAGGAGAAAAAACTGCATTCTTGGTGCTGACCAATATAGTAATTTTGTTTTATTAGAATTAATGTAAAAGTCAATATTAAAAATTAACAATGGCAGTCATGGAATATTCTGTATTTAGGAAATTCCATCATATGACACAAAATACAATTACTTATCACATTTATTTTACTGTACTTCATATTGCCAGCTAATAAGAAAATTAGTAGTTGAAGCTTTTGGGCAGGATGGTGACATCTCCAAAATTTCATGGTCATTGGTTGATAGGGAAACACTTCATAAAACTCTTCTCAAGATGGCAGAAAAGAAATACAAAAGAAAGAAAATTCTTTAATAAAGAGAGGGGAGCCCAACATTTGTCAAAGATTATATTTTCCTTATCTTCAGAATGTTTTACGATAAAGTGTTAATACTTCAAAAGATCCTCCTCTCTCTGATTAAAGTTAATTCTCCGTTCTAAAGTAAATATCCTGTGCAGTGAGCGTCCCATCACTTTTCTGAATGTTTCTGCCTTTGGTGTTTGTTTTCCACGTCAGTTAATAAACTTGTTACCTTCATTAAAATAAAATATCCATAATATAAACCGTATTACGGATTTATTATTTATGCTATTAACCATTTTCTGCCCACTTTATTTCCTACATGTTTTAATGTTTTATTTTTATTTTCTTTGAATTTGACCTTTTCTTCATTTATTTATATAACTTTTCTATATGCCTACTTCTTGATTGTGGAACTCCCTTCCAGCTCCATGCTTTCCAGCCAACTTTAATCTGCAAAAATTTAAATGCAATATCAATTGCTATCTACTGTCCTCCTGATAACACTTTTCTCTTCCTTCTCATCATTAATGTTTCTGTTCCTAATTCTTCTACACCTTGTAAACCTTTGTGTATTAGTGGCTTTACTACCTTGCATGGGATGGTACTAATTTAAAAAAAATATACCTATAAAACATTGGATTTTGGATTAAATATAATAACAAAAAAAAGCCTCATTCCACCTGTTCCTCCAAACAGAGGTCACCCAATTCTTAAATTGTTTTTTTTTTTTTTACCAGTGAGAATAAATGCCGGCATTGTTACTACAGCCATCAATTGATCTGAATACACCGTTACACATCTTTTGGCAAATTCACTTTGATAAATTAATTAAAACCAAACTAACAAAATAACAACATTTCAGCTGTATGTTCCGGTATTCTTCAGGTGATTAGAATTTCAAACTGAACCCATTATTTCATTTACCAGAGTAGATTGTTCTAGTTTCACATGCCATGCCATGCCTCTTCTGGATGTCTCAGAATCCATTATCTCCTTTTAACTCAACTCTTTTTGTTCACCTCAGCTCAGCTCTTTGGGTCAAGTCACTGGAAGAAGGCCAAATGTACAAGAATAAGAAATCTTAAGAATTTATTGTTTGATAAAAAGCGTATTGTTTACCATGAAGTCCTATTAAATTAAAGAAATTATTAAACTGAGAAGTAGGGTTTTTGTCAAAGTATTTTTCCAAAGAAACAAGCTTATTCAAATTTCATCAATTTGTTTGCAAAATTGAACGAAATGTAGAGTTTGTAAATCTCGACAAAAAATGTTACTGATAACTTTAACAATATTAAATACTGTGAGGCTTTCAACACACCAGTGTGCTGCTAAAAAAAATTCTAGTCTATGTAAAAATTAAAAACTTAAAATGTTAAACAAAAATATAAGTTACTCTCCTGTTAAATATTATCTTTGCACACCTAGATTACATGATTACTTCCCTTGAATTTTATGCTATCCGGGAATTAGTTTGTGGTTTTGTAAAAAAAAAAAATTTTTTTTTTTCCTAATCACCTTGGAATTGATGGAACAAAAAAACTGCTAAAACAATGATTGTGTCAGGAATTGGAACAGAAGGAATGTCTTTAATAATTAATGTCAGAATGATGACAGGTTTGAGTTGTCAAAATTCTATGACCAAAGTAATTCAAAAACAGCTTTCAAAAGTATGGGATGCAAATTCAAATTATGTTTGAAGCCGTTTCTTTATTTCTGATTTTGTGCTGTTTATGTGTGCAGCTGATTGTATCAGACAAGAATTCTGGCAAAAAGCAATAAAAAGAGGAACACTTCTTACCAATTAGTAGTTGGGATCATCAAGTCAATGCAAACCTCTCCTCAGCTGCATAATGTTTCGTCTGGGCTATATACGGTTTTGAATTCAGAGTTTTCTCTTCAACCGGTTCCCACACAAGGCTATAGAACCCAGTCTGTCCTGCTATTTTACTCATAGCTTGGGGGAGAAGAACTGAATTCATACCTTTCTCAAGGGTGTTACCATGTAAGTGAATGTAATTAACTCGACTGGAATTCAAACTCAGCTCTCCGATACTCCAATCCAAGCCGTAATCCATTACTCTACCGGGCCTTCCAAATTAAGTGTAATGAAAACATTTTAATTTCATATATACTTGAGTTTTCTTTTCAACACCACTCTCAGTTGTATACTAATAGTTTCTTTTCTCACCTAATTTGGGACACCCAATTTCTTGCTTTCCTACCACCTACAATCTTCAAAAATTTAAATGCAATGTCAATCACTATTTTATGTCTTCCCGAGTCCTGTTCCTTTATTGTCCTTTTCTTCACTTCCCACTAATCCCCCCTGCATCTTAGTGGCATTGTCACCTTGCTTGGGAGTGAAACGATTAAATAAAAAAAAATACCTTGAAATATTTGTGGAAGATATTAGAATAGTCCCAAACCTATACTGGCAACAAACTGCTTGCATAGGAATAGAAAATGAATTCAGTAAATATAGAAAAATAGAAAGCTGCATAAGACAAGATGTGTCTTCTCACCAAACTTATTCAACCTTTACAGTGAGTCAATTCTGAGAGAATTAGAAGTCCTACTAGGATTCGTTATTGGCAGCCACCATCTTAACAACATAATGATAGAGTTTTGATAGCAGACACAGAAAGGAAACTACAAGAACTACAGAAGATAATGAAGGAAAGCATGAAGAAAGGACTAAGCAGCAATTACAAGAAAATAGAATGCTTGGTTGTTAGCAAAAGGAACAGCCGAACATGCAAAATTACAAATTAGGGATACCAAATTAAGCAAGTACAACAATTTAAATCTCTGGGAAGTGTTTTAACAGAGGACAGAAAGTACTGGACGGTTATGCAATATCACTCCTATTTGGCAGTGATACCTGGACAATCTCCTCACAGATGAAGAAGAGACTAGAAGCAACAGAAATGTGATTCTACAGAAGGATGCTGAGAATACCATGGATCAAATCAAGCAGTACAATTTAAATCTCTGGGAAATGTTTTAAAAGAGGACGGTAAGTGTAACAGCAAAATTAGAAGGCTCATTGGTATAGTGAAAAATACCTTCCAAAAGCTAAGGAAAGTATTAAGAAACCTGAAAAAATTCATTAGAAACAAAGAAAAGAGTACTGAATTACTATATAATATCAGTATTCCTCTATGAGGAATGCTAGACAATCTCCTTGCAGATGAGACTTGATGCAACAGAAATGTCCTACAGAAGGATGCTGAGAATATCATAGGTCAAACATGAGCAATGACAAAGTTTTAGAGAAAATGGAAACAAAAAGGACACAGATACATAACATCAGAAAGAGTTGAAATTTCTAGGGCACAAAATGAAGAGAGCTTGGAAAATTTGTTACACACGGCATATTGAAGGCAAAAGGGACAAGAAAATCATGCATCACATAATGAGCTTGAGTAAATGGATGGTAGAAGAAGGTTTAGGGGAGATAAAAAGACAATTTATTAAGAGCTAGATAGGATTGGAAATAGTGGTGAACCATGATTGCCAACATGTGGCATGACACAGAAGAAGTAGTGTGTGTGTATAATAAAGTTGGATGAGTAGTTCATAGGATATTAGATATAAGACAATTTGACAGAAAAACTTTTATTTCACAAGAACAATATCTACATTAACAAAACAAAATTTGATTCATGGTAAGAAGCTGAACACTTCATTTTTACTTGGACTATCATAGCATTAACATATTTTGCTAATAGACTTGAGACAAAAAAAAGAATTTTATTTCACGAACAAAATCTACATTAACAGGACAAAATATCAGAATGTTGTGTGTTCATATTATGTCGGGGTCACCACTTTATTGCGGGAATGCTAGTTGTGTCTATGTAACAAACACGTGTCTCCTGGTATATTTTTCCTGTAACAATTATTACAGACTCAAATGTGAGTTAGAGAAATGAATTAATAACACCGAACAGTATATAAATCAAACAACAATACATGTATTAGCAAACTAGCTTAAAAGCTGCCCTATTGAGTGACATTTAATCTAGCTGCTGTGGAGGGCTCTTAATTGGGCATTCATCACATCAGGTAGGGAGGAGTAGATGTGATAGGTAACAATAAACTATAAGAAGAATTTAAAATCCATCACTGCATTTAAGTATTGCATTAATATTTAAGCTTTTAAAAGTTCAATGATAATTCTGCCACCACTTAATTAATTTAAAGACAATTTGATGTACATAGGTCCTTACTTTCTGTACAAACAATTATTCCTATTTCATGGGCAACTTTTGCTGTATTTCACAATTAATTTTGGTTATTCCTAAATTTATTTCCAAGTTATAAAATTGTTATCATACAAAAAGTCATGTAAAAAATCACCGAAAACATCACAGTGATGTACTGACATTCACATTTATTATATAGAAGTATATACAATGACAATAAAAGAAGAAAACATTTAAAGACTTAATTACATAGAAAAAATTTAAAATAGTGTATGAAGTTTGTGTAGAAAAGTAATTGAAAATGAAGTGAATATGCCCCAGTGGAGGATACATGGGTGAGAATATCATTCCCTATTTATAGGCTTAAGGATCATCCCCTAGTGACAGTTTTTAAATAAAGTCAAGTGGGGTAATCCACAACATTAAACATCCAAACATGAGTTTTTACTTTAAGTACAGTGTAACCCGGATATAAGAGAGATTTTCTCTGGTCCCAAATTAGAGCCTGTGTTAATGTATATATAATAGACCAAACCCGGATATAAGATACTTCTTCTCCGGTCCCGACAACTCTCTTATATCCGGGTTACACTGTATATCATTATAGAAAGTAGATATCAATTTAGAACTGAAACAGGTTGGCTGATTTTGTTTAGTGGTGTATTAACCTCTATGGGTTATTTAATGCCGAAATCTAAATATTTTGAACTCAATTATATACCATTTGTAATTCATTTCTCTGATTTATTCTAGTTATTCCTTCTGTCTTGTATATCACAGATATAATAATGCCTATAGTGAACCTTGGAGAGTGGAGAAATGCAAGATATTTCCTCTCTCTTTCCAAATACCTCATTAGTGTTAACATGTTTGCTAAGGTCCTCCTTCTCTGCCCAGCAATTTAAGACACACAGAGTGGAACACTTCAACTGCATTGCTGAAGGTGGTCAAACAAAATTAGAGAAAGAGAGTTTGTTTCTTGTTAGATTGAGACAATTACAGAAATATCAGCCATTGTTCCACTTTGCTTTTTCTTCATTCTATATTATCCGTCTGAAGAAAGTGATTTCTCTTAACTGCAGCTAAAAGAATTATATTTTCAGCATCCTCCCACCAGACGAGAAGATCATTAACGAAATCTCTCAGCTATAACTAAATGGAATTCAATTATATATTCTACATCCTGCAATTAGACTGGAAGATCATTAGCAAAAGAAAGAACAATAGCTCTCTTGTTTATACCCAAAGGGAATTGAATTGTATATTCTACATCCTGCTATTTGAACAGGTCTGCCACTTGTTTTGAACTAGGGGAAAGGGTTTAAATTAGGCTGAGGTGCATGTAATAATTTGAAATCACAGGACAGATTGAAGGTAAGAGAGAGAGAGAGAGAGGCAACAGATGACCTACCTGAGCTTGAGTGAATTGGTAACAGACAGGGTTTAGAAGAGATAGCAAAAAAGGCAAAATTCATTAAGAATGAGAAAGGATAAGAAATTGTGGAGAGCCATGATCATCAACACCCTGAAGAGACATGGCACATGAAAGAAGAATGAACTGGCAGAATAGGGTTTAGGAGAGATTAAAAAAAAAAGATGAAATTTATTAAGATCTACAAAGGAGAGGAAATTGTGGAGAGCCATGATCATCAACACCCTGAAGAGACATGAAAGAAGAATGAACTGGCAGAATAAGGTTTAGGAGAGATAAAAAAAAAAGATAAAATTTATTAAGATCTACAAAGGAGAGGAAATTGTGGAGAGCCATGATCATCAACACCCTGAAGAGACATGGCACGTGAAAGAAGAATGAGCTGGCAGAATAGGGTTTAGGAGAGATAAAAAAAAAAGATAAAATTTATTAAGAGCTACAAAGGATAGGAAATTGTGGAGAGCCATGATCATCAACACCCTGAAGAGACATGGCACATGAAAGAAGAATGAACTGGCAGAATAGGGTTTAGGAGAGATAAAAAAAAAAGATAAAATTTATTAAGAGCTACAAAGGAGAGGAAATTGTGGAGAGCCATGATCATCAACACCCTGAAGAGACATGGCACATGAAAGAAGAATGAACTGGCAGAATAGGGTTTAGGAGAGATAAAAAAAAAGATAAAATTTATTAAGATCTACAAAGGAGAGGAAATTATGGAGAGCCATGATCATCAACACCCTGAAGAGACATGGCACATGAAAGAAGAATGAACTGGCAGAATAGGGTTTAGGAGAGATAAAAAAAAAGATAAAATTTATTAAGAGCTACAAAGGAGAGGAAATTGTGGAGAGCCATGATCATCAACACCCTGAAGAGACATGGCACATGAAAGAAGAATGAACTGGCAGAATAGGGTTTAGGAGAGATAAAAAAAAAGATAAAAT
Organism: Acanthosepion esculentum; assembly: GCA_964036315.1. NCBI lineage: Eukaryota > Metazoa > Mollusca > Cephalopoda > Sepiida > Sepiidae > Acanthosepion > Acanthosepion esculentum. The sequence continues at coordinate 19,691,185 of OZ038519.1, forward strand.
TTATTAAGAGCTACAAAGGAGAGGAAATTGTGGAGAGCCATGATCATCAACACCCTGAAGAGACATGGCACCTGAAAGAAGAATGAACTGGCAGAATAGGGTTTAGGAGAGATAAAAAAAAAGATAAAATTTATTAAGAGCTACAAAGGAGGGGAAATTGTGGAGAGCCATGATCATCAACACCCTGAAGAGACATGGCACATGAAAGAAGAATGAACTGGCAGAATAGGGTTTAGGAGAGATAAAAAAAAAGATAAAATTTATTAAGAGCTACAAAGGAGGGGAAATTGTGGAGAGCCATGATCATCAACACCCTGAAGAGACATGGCACATGAAAGAAGAATGAACTGGCAGAATAGGGTTTAGGAGAGATTAAAAAAAAAGATAAAATTTATTAAGAGCTACAAAGGAGAGGAAATTGTGGAGAGCCATGATCATCAACACCCTGAAGAGACATGGCACATGAAAGAAGAATGAACTGGCAGAATAGGGTTTAGGAGAGATAAAAAAAAAGATAAAATTTATTAAGAGCTACAAAGGAGAGGAAATTGTGGAGAGCCATGATCATCAACACCCTGAAGAGACATGGCACATGAAAGAAGAATGAACTGGCAGAATAGGGTTTAGGAGAGATAAAAAAAAAGATAAAATTTATTAAGATCTACAAAGGAGAGGAAATTGTGGAGAGCCATGATCATCAACACCCTGAAGAGACATGGCACATGAAAGAAGAATGAACTGGCAGAATAGGGTTTAGGAGAGATAAAAAAAAAGATAAAATTTATTAAGAGCTACAAAGGAGGGGAAATTGTGGAGAGCCATGATCATCAACACCCTGAAGAGACATGGCACATGAAAGAAGAATGAACTGGCAGAATAGGGTTTAGGAGAGATAAAAAAAAAGATAAAATTTATTAAGAGCTACAAAGGAGGGGAAATTGTGGAGAGCCATGATCATCAACACCCTGAAGAGACATGGCACATGAAAGAAGAATGAACTGGCAGAATAGGGTTTAGGAGAGATTAAAAAAAAAGATAAAATTTATTAAGAGCTACAAAGGAGAGGAAATTGTGGAGAGCCATGATCATCAACACCCTGAAGAGACATGGCACATGAAAGAAGAATGAACTGGCAGAATAGGGTTTAGGAGAGATAAAAAAAAAGATAAAATTTATTAAGAGCTACAAAGGAGAGGAAATTGTGGAGAGCCATGATCATCAACACCCTGAAGAGACATGGCACATGAAAGAAGAATGAACTGGCAGAATAGGGTTTAGGAGAGATAAAAAAAAAGATAAAATTTATTAAGATCTACAAAGGAGAGGAAATTGTGGAGAGCCATGATCATCAACACCCTGAAGAGACATGGCACATGAAAGAAGAATGAACTGGCAGAATAGGGTTTAGGAGAGATAAAAAAAAAGATAAAATTTATTAAGAGCTACAAAGGAGGGGAAATTGTGGAGAGCCATGATCATCAACACCCTGAAGAGACATGGCACATGAAAGAAGAATGAACTGGCAGAATAGGGTTTAGGAGAGATAAAAAAAAAGATAAAATTTATTAAGAGCTACAAAGGAAAGGAAATTGTGGAGAGCCATGATCACCAACGTCCTGAAGGGACATGGTACATACAAAAAGATGAAGAACAAGCTTGAGTAAACATTATAATAAATACTGTTCATTATTTTTGTTGTGAATTCTCAAGAACAAAGAAAGAAAATGTATAAAATTCACTTTCAAATGCTTAGGTTTTATTAAAATTCTAATATTCGCTATTTAAAAGAATAAACATTGTTGAGGAGTGATGGTAGTTAAAATAATAATGGTGTCAAGGGAAAAACTGTCCTCTTGACACTGATTTTTTTTTACAAGCATAAATGTTCATGTTTGTTGAAAAGTAAAAATGGTTGTCATGGTTACAAATCATGTAGAGAAATGCAAGATATTTCCTCTCTCTTTCCAAATACCTCATTAGTGTTAACATGTTTGCTAGGGTCCTCCTTCTCTGCCCAGCAATTTAAGACACACAGAGTGGAACACTTCAACTGCATTGCTGAAGGTGGTCAAACAAAATTGCAGAAAGAGAGTTTGTTTCTTGATAGATTGAGCCAAAAACAGAAATGGAATGATGTCAGAGGTGAATTCAAATTTTATTTATATATAAATGGTTTGTTTGACATGGTAGCATGTAAACTGTCCAATGTATTTTTCAAATATATTTTAGATATCACATTATTTTTGTAACACATTAAGTGTTTCACAATTAAGTGGAAATGTGACAACATCCTGTTTGATTAAGCTTATTTAAAATAGAAAGAACGAATCATTGTTGAAAATGAGATAAATTCACATGGATTTTGCTGCCAGTGTGTCTTTGATTACCATATTTTTTTGCACATAATGTGAGGAATTTTGAACAAAAATTAAAGGCAAAAAGGGGGTTGCGTAGATGTTTTCAGAAATTTTTACCCCACTGAAAAGACCTCTTTAAAACAGCAAGATTACAAATGCATTCAGTTAGCACAATAGATAATAAAACACAAAGTAGGCAGGTGTTGATAACAATTGTTTATAAAAGGTATTTGATATGTCGGCCATATTTGTTCTTTGGGAATTGGCATAATTGAATGTCTTTTGTCTCAGTTTTAGCTCATGAGATAAAGTTTCTTTATATTTTGATTTTCATGTTTATTTCATAAACTTTTCTCGCATCATTCTTAATGTAAGCAATCTTTTTTATTTTCATATTGAAATATAATAAAGTCATATCAAGCAAAAAAGTAGGCTAGATTAATGTTCAAATTATTAACATTATTATAATTCTATTATTATATAATTATATATATTGTATCAGAACAAAAGTTTTGCATTTTTAAATGAATTTCAAAAACAAGATATTTCCATTTTGTTCATACACACACACAATATCATAGCTGGTATCATGTATATAATCTGTTAAAAACTTCCTTTTTTCTGTTGTGCATCAATAGCCTAGGGATAAGGGTCTCTGACTGATATCAAATCAGTTGAGCTTTGATATCGGCTTGAAGCAATAGGATGTTTAGCCACGTTGATGAGCTGTGATGCAGTGAAACAGTCTGTGGATGATATATGTATGTTAAAAATAGTGTATATAATCCTGACAAAGTTTCAAATTAGTGACAATTGAAAAACGTTCATGAAAGTAAAAATATATCTGATTATGGATTTTGCTGTTTAGGCTTCATCAGATCAAAAATGAAAAAAATAAGTTGCAGGTGTGTGTGTATTTGTGTATGTTTAAAAAAATGAAATCTTATTATTTTTTCCTTATTTTGCCAATCTCAGGTCTTGTTGGATCTTGTAGTTGGATTCACTTCGAAATCTGGTTTGTGGTCCTTTATGGTTATATAGCACTTTTTCAGTAAGTTTACCTACTCTATCACTAATCTTCAGTTTATCTGTGATTTTTTTACTGCTAATGTTAATGTTTTCTACCATGTTGATGTAATTATTATTTGCCTTTTTATAGTTCTTATGTAAATCCTTATTAATTAGATTGTTGTAGTCCTTTCCTGGTATTTTATAGAAATTACCATATTTATGCTCTGCAGATTTGCATTGAGCACTGTTTTGTAAAAATAAAAATAATTAATAAGAATACCGGATTATATATGTTACTGTTCTTTCTCTTTATTATAATATATATATATATATGTATATATATATATATGACATAACGATATATAATTTTGTATAATTTTATATATCAACAAACAGTATTTAGAAAAATAGTATGACAAATTGGAAAAAGAAATGAAATGAAATCCTAACAGATGAAATGCATCACAAAAAGTTTTTTTCCAATTTGTCATACTATTTTTCTAAATATATATATATATATATATTTAGTTTACGAAAAACTAGGTAATCCGTATGGGAAGACCCAATGAGGATAGAATCCAGAGAGCTCAATGTAAATCAGAGCTAATAATTTAAATAAAAACAGATTGCTTTAAGTTTCCATATAATAAATTATTTCACCACAGCCCTTTTAAAGGACAGTGGATCATCAGGGGATAATTAAAATATATATATATATATATATATATATATATATATATATATATATATATATATATATATATATATATAATTAGTTATTTAAAAATTATAATATAAATATGTTATAAAATCACTACAAAAATAGCCATTTTGTTTCAACACCTCCGGTGTCTTATCAAGTGAGGATGTTGAATGTAGAATAAATGGTTTTAAAAGTTTCAAATTAATTAACGATCCTTCGCTAGGGGTAAATGCTGTTACATAAGCTAGAATGACCAATAAAAATACAAGTATATGAGAATTCAAAAAATTTGACAATAAAGCAAGGTAATCATAGATATTAAAAGCTTTAAATTTGGGGTTCTAGTAAAATTGAATATGTCCTAACTAATAAGTATATATATATATATATATATATATATATATATATATATGTATATGATGTTTGCAATGTCTATATATATATATATATATATATATATATATGTTTGCAATGTCTATATATATATATATATATATATATATATATGATTGCAATAGTAGCAAAAATAGGAATATTGGTCAACTTGGAATTCATTGAAACAAGTTTTGTTAAATTCAACCCATAAAGTTGATCTTGGATGAAATTGAAAGTACTTGAGGAAATAAAAGGAATGAGAAAATCTATGGCACCTTCCTTAATGAGTTTAATAACAACCCTAAGAAATTAATCAGTGAATTTGAGAGGATTAAAATAAAAATAAATAGACATAATATGTCTAGATTATTCAACCAAACATGCATAAATGAAGATATGCTGCCTAAATATATATATGTGATACTATTTATTGTTACCATGATAAAATAAAACCTAAGAAAGTTTTCTTGTCAATAGAAAGTGTTATGTACTGAGAGACATTGAAACAAGAATGTTTAATACCAAAATGCCATGGGAAGTATTGAGGATTTAATTCACATATTAATGAATAGAATTGTATGTCAAGCAATTTGAACAATGAAAAAGGTACCCAGACTTAAGGGGCAATGTTGATTGACACACAGCTGCAAATGGAAGCTGTAAAGCGAAAATTTGATTTTTCGTAAACAACGAATTTGGAGTTGATTCTCCTGGTTGAATTTTGAGTTGAAATACCAGGAGGCACCCACACTCACTGAGGAGATTTAGTGACAGGTAATAAGAAGAGAGGGTGGAGAAAGTTATAACGTAAGCCAGAGGGGATTCACCGAAATTCTCCTACTTTGCCATACCTCCCCATGCCAGTTTGGGTGAATGTCTATAAATACAAATGCACAAAGCAAATTCAGCAGACGAGTCTCAGAAGAGACGGAGATGAGACCAGAGACAGGAGAGAGGCCCATGTGATTATCTGCCGATGAAAGCCTCCCTCTTCAGCCTTGCACCAAACTTTACCAACAACAGTAAACCAGATTTTGCCAGGTCAACAATAATATCATTTCTGATTTAGATGTGGGTTGGGCTGATAATTGAAAGTACTTGGGGAAATAAAAGTTGCATGCGAACTCTGATATAAACCAATTATTGTACGGAGGACTGATATAAAAACAGTATTTACTTTTGTTCAATTTATTTGAGTCTTATTTTTTTCCTGTCTGTCATCACTCTGCGTGGACCAGCCCAACACAAACATACCTGTGAGGATTCGATCTTGGCTGCCTTATGATCAAACTTAAATCACAACATGGGATAAGGTTAGCTCTGGATTGAAGTGGTCACTTCAGCAACCAGCCATGGCGTTGGAAGTCTTGGACAACCAGGGAAGGTGTTGCATGATTACACACACACACACACACACACACACACACACACACACACACACACACACACACACACATATATATATATATATGTATGTATCTTATTATAAATGTTATTTTTAGTGGTACACATATTTGGGGTGCTATCCCTGTTGTTTTATTATATTAAATAGTTTAAACAGTAACAATAACAATTGGCCTCTACAGTAATAAGAAATAATGTTTGGGTAAAAAACCCTTTCAAAAAAATAATTACTCTTTACATTTCATGTATGAAAATGAGGCTAACATCTTATATAGATTTACAGAAATCTCAACAAGAAACATACTCTCATCAAATAGGTAATTCAAACCTTGCTCTGTCAGGCTGGCTCCATGGCTGAATTGATAGAGGCACATTTTGGCTCAAAAAGTGGTTTCCCCGATGAAAAAAAAGGGATGCAAGTTTGATTCCTGATTCCCTTTTTCTTTAGTAGGACTTCACAATTTAGTCCACTTGTTATTAATTTCACCATTTAATAAAATAAAAAACATGGATAGCAACTCAAACATGAGTACCCGTAATGAGTGAGAAATAATAACTCTCTTCAAATTCAAAGGAAGAAGAGGAAAAAGAATTAACAAGCTTATGTGAAATTTTCTTTGAACCAAAGAAAATGTTGCCTTCACAGAAATTGGCCAGTGAGCTGAAAAGACGACGGAATGGAATTCACAAGCCTACGTGAAATTGTTTTGGGACCAATGAAAACCTTGCCTTGACAGAAATTAGCCGGTCAGCCAAACAGAAGAAGAAGGAAAAGTAGCAAGCCTATGTGAAATTCTTTTTGATATAAAAATGAGGAGAAAAATTGAATTAATCACAAAAGTGTGTCTGAAGTCATGTGAGAAGTTTCTTTTTTCAGTTTCACATGAACAGCATTGAAGTTTGTGCCAGTGTAAAATTATTCACAAATGATATTACCAAACATGCAGCACTTCAAAGAATTTTCTCTCAACAATCCAAGAAAGTATTTCAAACTCTCTTCATTTATTTTTGAATGTATGCGACCATATATATCCCTTCTGTGAGCAGCCAACTCTTTTACCTTCATTTTAAAATTTTTTAAATATTAGTATGTGTCAGATCATTTAATCTGTTGTATGAACATTTCCTCTTCATGACAATATGTTAAAACTACAGACTTTGAGAATTCTGATTTATTTTCCTGAAATAAACTACTGACACTACTTCAAGCGTATAAATTCATGAATAAATTCCTTATCTTGTTTTATTAAAAATTACCCGTGTCTTTCCTCTTTATCATCATCTTTCATTAATCTTCTTGGTGGGGGTAAATCAACTGTTCCTTTTAACCACTAAGCCCCATGCTGCTATATACCCACTAAAATTAACATTTATATTAATGAGAAATATATATATATATATATATATAAAAGTGGACATGGAAGTCAGCACTTAGAGGCAACAGTCTGTTTCATGCTAGTGCTGACTTCCATGTCCACGCTCTATCTCTGATATTGAGCACTTTATCCCATAAATATAGCACACTTTAAGACTATATTTCTTCATATATATATATATATATATATATATATATACAGGTAATAGTCTGTAGGTATATAATTCAAGTCAATCCAAGTAATATAAAATTATAAAACTGATCCACAAAGAGAGCTTAATGTATTTATTATAATAGCTATTTCATTTTGAATTTCTATTCTATGTAATTTATATATATATATATAAATATATATATATATATATATATATATATATATATATATATATATATGTCTATATTTCTGAGATGAGGTATTATGTACAGTATTTACATTAGTCGGACTATTGTCCTCATCTTTGTCACCATTTTTGTCACAACATTTCGGCCGTTGTACGCTCCGGTCTTCTTCAGGTGGTTGGAATTTCAAACCGAACCCTTTATTTCGATCACTGGGGTAGACTGTTCTAGTTTCACGTGCCATGTTTGATGGATGTCAGTTATCAGTTATCTGCTAATTTTCCCTCTGAAAGTTCTCCACTGCCTGAACTGGGTATTGAACTCACACTCTTTGGGTCTGTCACTGGATCTAACCAATGCCTTTTTCCACTGTGCCATGTGTCCTTGAGGTTCAGGCAGTGGAGAACTTTCAGAGGGAAAATTAGCAGGAGATAACTGATAACTGACATCCATCAAACATGGCTCGTGGAACTAGAACAGTCTACCCCAGTGATCGAAATAAAGGGTTCGGTTCGAAATTCCAACCACCTGAAGATGGACGGAGCGTACAACGGCCGAAACATTGTGACAAAAATGGCGACAAAGATGAGGACAATAGTCCGACTAATGTAAATACTATATATATATATATATATATATATATATATATATATATATATATGATTACCCCTACTTTATGACTAGTTGTGTCTAGATTGTGGTATTTGTTTTCTAATTATTTAACCACAAGCAAGACAAGAGTGCCACTAGAATACGGGGTGTTACAAGGCATGAAAGTAAATGAGAAGATTGAAAAGACTGAGGAAAAGACAAAAATGGATCAGGCCAAAAAAAAAAAAAGAAGACAGATGATGATGATTGACATTGCATTTAATGTAGTTATCAGGGAAAACAAGAAATTGGAAGGAAGTTCCACAGGTGGGAAGTGCAAGAAAAAAAAATAGAAGTACCAATTGCATTATAGCTAGTTCAGCAGTAAAGCAGTGAGACCTAGTTGCCAATCTAGTTGCACATTTAAATTCATGTAGTTGGAACATCAGGAAAAAAAGCTCATCTGAGCAGTTACCATGAAAATATTTGTAGAACAGTCAGAGGGAAGCCATGTCACATTGGTGAGAACGTGACTGGAGATGAAATGTTCGGTCAGGACCAATTGTATTGCAGTTCCTTCCCTGGATTTTGTCAAGAGTTTATGAATGATAGATTTATAAATGTGCAAGATGGATTCTGATGAGAAAAATCATTTGGCACAACACAGTTAACCAACCTTCCTTGCAACAGATGTAGCAGTTGATTCAATATAATTTCTCCACTTCATGTCAATGGAAAACATGAGATCAAGAAGGCCTAGAGTGTTGCTCTCCTGGAGTTCAGTATTAGCTATCCTGATAGAGAAAAGGTTCTCTGTGGTGATTAAATAAAAGCAGTTTTGTTTTGGAGGCATTAAAGTTTACAAGACATTTCTTGCCCCAGTTAACCACTGATTCTTTCTTTCTATGTGTCATGTCCTTTCAGGATGTAGGCAATCATGGCTCTCCACTTCCCTCTATCCCTTGTAGCTCACAGCAAGTTCCTTCCCTCTGCCACCTCCCCCAGACCATATTCTGTCATCCACTTGCTTAAAACTGCTAGGTATGTCATGTGTTGTTTTCCTTTGTCTCTCTTTCTGTCTATTCAATCCGTGAGTATCAGATTCTCCAAGCACTCCTTCCTCATTATGTGTCCCAGGAACTTCGGCTGCCTCTTCCTGATGTTAAGTATAAGCCTTTGTATCCTCTATAAGACCTCATTGTTGCTCACATGCTCGGTCCACAATATCCTTAGCATCCTTCTGTAGAACCACATCTCTGTCGCCTCAAGTCTCCTTTTCATCTCAGAGGAAATTGTCCAACATTTGCTGCCATAAAAAAGGACAGCTGTCATCTAACAGCTCAGTATTCTTTTCCTCATTACCAAAGAAATCCTCCTGTCTTGCAAAACTCTGCCCAGCTTTTAGAATGCGTCTTTGGCCATTCCAATATGTCTACAGATCTCAGTGTTGCATTTACCGTCCTTTGTCAGAATACTTCCCAGATACTTAAACTGCCAAGTCTGCTCGATTCTAGTATTCCCGGCCTGCAAATGGCATTTTGGGGTCATCCTTTTACTGATAACCATGCATTCTGTTTTCTTGTAGTTTATGCTTAGTTCCTTCTTCACACTCTCCGTCGCTACCTTCTGTAGGAGATTTTGTAAATTCTTTTCCGTGTCTGTTAGAGGTCCTTTTCAAGAGTAGCTGCCAGGTTTAGATCTGTTGGATTTGCTACTAAGGCACAAAATAGTTGTGTCACCTGCATAAATATCCAGTTGGGAACCAATGCCTTCAGGGAGAACATTGATGAAGACCAGAAAAAGTGTAGATCCAAGGATAGAGCCCTGATGAACCCCCGCTTTAGTATGGAATGATCTGAAAGCATGGCTTTTCCATACAACCTTCATTACTCAATTAGTTAGGAACAAATGATTTAAACCAAATATATATCCTGAAACACCTTCAAGCTTGCATAGAAGACCAGCATGCCAAACCCTGTTGAATGCCTTCGAGATATCTACAGTCACCACCTGAGCTTTGCTATTCTTATCTAAAGCTTGATAGATAACTTCAGAGATGGCTGTTAACCCATTGGCGATAGACCTGGTGAAACGGAAGCCATATTGTTTGTCTGAAAGAAGGTCATGAGAAGATGCTTAACCAGTTTGGTATTGATTAGGACCCTGAATACTTTGCCAAAAAGAGATATGATGCCATAGACCAGTAATGGGGTTATGTGTATGTCAGTCTGTGTAATCTCTGTTCTCTGGGTAAAATCTGACAGAAGCATGTCAAGGGTGGGGTTGGAGTTGGAAGTGAACTTCCAGGCAAAGCACTCTACCTTATCTGCAGTAGATGTCAAAACTTCAAATTGAGTGAAGAGGTGAAGGACAAAGGATTTGTTCAACACACTCTTGCAGAATTACCAGTAATCCCTAAAACCAAACATGTTAAAAGGCATCTCATTATATCAACAAACAGTGACTTTGCTTCTTTGGGGACTCACTTGCACTCGTTATGAGCAGTAACAAGAAGACATCTGTTGCAATTGGCCCAGTCATTCTGGAATAGCTGGGAGAAGTGATTCTTGTAAGCTATACCAGCCGAGCAGGCAAGAACCAAGGAGATGATTGTGGTTTCACTTGGTATTTCCAAGCTGGGACAAAAACTTTGATGACACCTTCACCCATTTGTGAGCAAGATGATTAAAGTATCCTTCTAGGGGACATCATGAATAAAGTCACAAAATGAGTCCTCATCAGTGCATTTACAACAGAAAGAAATTCTGTTAATGGGAGGTTCATGATTAGTAGGAGAGTGGAAAGAGATATCAATAGACACTTGGGGAAGTCTAGTATTTGTGTAAGAGATTGTGTGATAGAGAAATTGAAGGTCTGGATGTCAGTGACATTAGAGTGGTGTGATAGACATTGAAATCACAGAACACAAAGATATTTGCAGATGAATGTCGAGAGAGAGCCGTATTTATACTATCAGAGATTCTATCTAATATGCAACAGTCATGAGAGGAAGGGGAATGATAGAGGAAGAAGAGATAGCTGACTGAGTTTAATAGAGAATAACAGAGACACATGTAAGAACTGTCCAGAGACTCAAGAGAGAGTTCCTTTGCCAGTCGGAAATGTTCCCAAATATATATACTAAGGCCATGCATGTGGGCATTAGAAACTTTCAGAAAGAGAGGAAGATAGCCGGGAACAGAGAATTTGGTAAAGATTGAAGAAGTCAGATTACTTTCTCAGAGAGTTAGGATGCCTGGAGAGCATTCCAAGAGGAATGATTCCACACTGTAGTAATTGGTATGTATAACATGAATGTTAGAGAAAGAAAGGTTGAGGCATTTAGGTTTTTTTGGTGAGCTGGTTTAGTTGTATATCATTTGTGAATTTTAGTCATGGTGGTTTGTTTTTTAAAAGATGGAAAAGCCAAGAATAATAATAGCTGCCAGTCATCTAAGGTAATATGTGCTGGCTGGCAATTGGTGTTACCAGCAGCATAGTGTAGCCTATTTACATTATTCAGACTATTGTCCTCATTTTTGTTGCCATATTTATCACAACGTTTCAGCCGTTGTACGCTCTGGCCTTCTAAAGGTGGTTGGAATGTCGAACTGAACCCTTTATTTCATTCGCTAAGGTAGACTGTTCTAGTTCTACGTATCATGTCTAATGGAAGTCAGTTATCAGTTATCTCCTGTTAATTCTCCTCTCAAAGTTCTCCACTGCCTTAATCAGGTACTGAACTCACACTGTCACTGATTTAAACTAAATATATATTTTTTTCAAATATTGTATTTTAAATGGACAAACTATTTAGTTTTGAAATTTGACCATCTCGCCATCAGTGACATAACAATGATATATGCCAAACTACTTATGCTAGTTCAAATAAATGACTTCTGTACGTAAACTGATTATATTTTCTAATAAATGCAGTATTTTAAATATACAAACAATTTAAATTTTAAATTTGATTATCTTATGGCCTGCGAGCTGCAGGTACCAAACTAATTTATATAAAAAATGCTCCAAATTGAAACTGATGGAAAATTGTTCCAGTAAGATTGAATGGATTGAAATTGAAATCTTGCAAATATCATGAAATTCTGTGCTTCCATATTTTAATAAATTTAAATGGAGCTAACTTTTGACATTTTCAAGTATTTTCTATTTATTGCCAAATTTTTGTGAACTTAATCATTTATTTCATTTTACCAGAAGATAATTGGATTAAATGTTTGTAAAATATTTTCTTTTTCTTGCGTCTTTCATCAAAGAATTTTATTTCCTCGTACTCCGCCTAATTATCTTCTGCTACTACTTCTAAGTATAGCCTCCTTCTCCTTTTAATTATCTCCTCCTACCACTTATAATTACCCCCTTCTACTTCTCCTAATTGTTTCCTCCTACTCCTTCTAATTGTCTCCTACTCTGCCTAATTATCTCCTCCCATCTCTCTTTTGCAAGTGCCAAATACAATTGATAGTTCTTGGCAAAATGTGCCAGTAATTCTCTTTGCCAAATTCAAAGAATCCCAGGTGATTCCATGTGAATTTTGTTCTGAATTTCAGCAGAAAAGGAAGGAAGTAAGTAACTAAAAAACTTTCTGAACATTTAATTTGGGTCAGTCAATATAATGTTATGTGAATTTCAGATGAAATATTATTACTTCTTGGTAATTTTTTTATTAATTTCAATGACATTTAAGCATAACTTTTATGTGATCATTCCTTGATAAAAGTCAATTGAAATGAAAATGAAAGAAATTGGTGTGATAGCCTTTTTGGAGCCCCCCACCAATCCCCAATGCTCTTTGGTCTGAGAGATTTGAATTTTGTCTCTTCCTTCCTGGTGCCATTGCGACCTGCACATTTGTTCGATGAACCAACCAAGGAGGGTGTCTGCCTATCTTCAGGGTGTGCTGGAAACTGTAGCCACATTTTGAATGTTTGTATTTTTAAAAAAAAAAAAAATTTTTTTTTCACCTTATTTTGTATATTTAAATTAATTGTTTGCATTAAAGTTTCTGTTAATATTTGGCACATTAGGTGTGTGCATATATAGATATATTTATATATATATACACATGCTAACGTCTGCATAAATTACCTCCAAGTTAATTTATTGTTTAATTCTCGAGGTCCACATATTTAACAGGATTTTTATTCTAGCATGTGGAACTGACAATAGAACGAATCCACTCTCCAAAAAAAAATTGATATGATGGTCATTTTAGAACCCCCCCCCCCCGATACACATACTTTGGCCTGAGAGATTTCAGTTTTATCTCTCCCTTCCCAAAATCACTGCAACCAGAATTCAACCCTGCCTACACATTTGTTCAATGGACCCACCAAAGAATGTGTCTGCCTGTCTTCAAAGTATGATGGAAACTGTAGCCACTTTTTTGAATGTTTGCTTTTTTTGTTTCCTTTCTTTTTCTTTCACCTTATTTTGTATATTTAAGTTAATTGCTTGCTTTAAAGTTGCTGTTAATACATTAATATATCTATATATATACAGACATATATTAGGTGTGTGTGTATGTATAGATATATATATGCGCATGCTAACGTTTGCATAAATTACCTTCAAGTTAATTTTAATTGATAATGGATCCCACCCATTTTCCAAAAAAGTGGATACTGGGACATATCCAAAGTTAAAATTTTAAAACCGTATATATTTATACCTGTTTCACACCCACTGCCCATAACCTGTCCCGCCGATCTATAATGCTTCACCTTTATATCCCTGAATATCTCTATGTTTTTTTCTCCTCTTACTCTTGAATAGATAACTTGCCCTTTACAGGTCCCTGCCCTTGTAACCACCTTCTATACTAATTCAAATGTGGGTAGGGGATGCACATGCATCCCTGAGCAACCCTTGTTACTCCCCACACCCGTTCTTCCATTGGGTCCCATAGCCCTCAAGTACATGAATGAACTTGTTTGGTGCCTTTAGGTCTTCGACTGATATACTTCTGACCCAAGGGGTAGTTCTGTTGCCTTGACTTCTGAGCAGACATGATATGTCCATTTGAAGCATCATGCATGTATTTTCTTTCCTGGTTTGATTGTCCTTTCATTAAAGATGCTGGACGTAGATGTTTTCTGTATTTTGGCGTCATCCGCCAGATAGTCAGGGATCTGAAACTTCGAGTAACTCTGGAGGAGGCTATCCTATCAGTAGGTATATACTATCAGGGCTACTATACTTCCATTTTGGGAATGGTTTCTGGCCCACACAGTAGTCTCTGGTGTGACCTGTCAAATGTCATGATGAAAGGTACTGCTATGGCTGTATCTCTGAACATCTGTCTCCAGATTATCTATACATGCGACTCCTGTGGGTGTGTCTGTCTCTCTGCCTACCAGTCTTCCACCAGCCGATACACACATGAAACCAATCAAATGAACAAAACTATCAAACTAAACCCTAAAAAAACAAAGTAGACCCTTGTATACCATCTCCTACACTAATGTGAGGGGTTTACACTCCAAATTTCCACCATCTCCAATCTAAACCAGACCTCCTCCTACTTTCTGAAACTGGTATCAATGCCTTCTGTGCACTAGGGTAGTTCTCTGTCCTAGGCTACTCACCTCTCATAGCCAAACATGACCACCAAATCATTATAGCCACAGACTTGGAGCCTACATCAAGGATGAACTTTCCTGTGATAGGGATACAAAAAATGAGAACCTGACCTCCCGTATATGTGCTTCCGCATGACACTTATCCATAGTACCACATTTGTCTTTACTCTCTACTGTCCTCAGGACAAAGGGATGGTAAACTGTCACAGCAAGAATACACCATACCACTTACATAGTAGTGAATCATCCACATACCCTCTGTATTCCATTCCAAGGTGAGAAGTAAGTTCCACTTGAACAGCCTCTTCCCACTAATCACTGTCCTGTGGAACCAACCAATTCCCAACAGGATGTTTCCCTGATCACTACAATCTTAAGCCATTCAAGGTTGGTGTTAACTGTTATCTTCCTCTCCTATACACACAAATGGCTCCCAAACATAACTCTCTACCTCAAACGGCTTTGTAACAGGTCAACCTTACTGTAAAAAAAAATAACATTCAAGGCATTATTTCTACTAATACTACTAGTGGAAATAAAGCAATTGAAATGAAGATGAAAGAAATACTAGTAAAAAATGAATAAGAATTGACAAGGCTTCATCTAATAATAATAATAATAAAATTCCAGATAATATTACTACTGATACTACTAGTGGAAATAAAGCATTTGAAATGAAGATGAAAGAAATACTAGTGAAAAAGGAATAAGAATTGACAAGGCTTCATCTAATAATAATAATAAAATTCCAGATAATATTTCTACTAATACTACTAGTGGAAATAAAGCAATTGAAATGAAGATGAAAGAAATACTAGTGAACAATGAATAAGAATTGACAAGGCTTCATCTAATAATAATAATAAAATTCCAGATAATATTACTACTAATACTACAAGTGGAAATAAAGCAATTGAAATGAAGATGAAAGAAATACTAGTGAACAATGAATAAGAATTGACAAGGCTTCATCTAATAATAATAATAAAATTCCAGATAATATTACTACTAATACTACTAGTGGAAATAAAGCAATTGAAATGAAGATGAAAGAAATACTAGTGAAAAATGAATAAATATTGTCAATGCTTCATCTAATAATAATAATAATAAAATTCCAGATAATATTACTACTAATACTACTAGTGGAAATAAAGAAATTGAAATGAAGATGAAAGAAATACTAGTGAAAAAGGAATAAGAATTGACAAGGCTTCATCTAATAATAATAATAAAATTCCAGATAATATTTCTACTAATACTACTAGTGGAAATAAAGCAATTGAAATGAAGATGAAAGAAATACTAGTGAACAATGAATAAGAATTGACAAGGCTTCATCTAATAATAATAATAAAATTCCAGATAATATTACTACTAATACTACAAGTGGAAATAAAGCAATTGAAATGAAGATGAAAGAAATACTAGTGAACAATGAATAAGAATTGACAAGGCTTCATCTAATAATAATAATAAAATTCCAGATAATATTACTACTAATACTACTAGTGGAAATAAAGCAATTGAAATGAAGATGAAAGAAATACTAGTGAAAAATGAATAAATATTGTCAATGCTTCATCTAATAATAATAATAATAAAATTCCAGATAATATTACTACTAATACTACTAGTGGAAATAAAGAAATTGAAATGAAGATGAAAGAAATACTAGTGAAAAAGGAATAAGAATTGACAAAGCTTCATCTAATAATAATAATAAAATTCAAGATAATATTACTACTAATACTAATAGTGGAAATAAAGCAATTGAAATGAAGATGAAAGAAATACTAGTGAAAAATGAATAAATATTGTCAATGCTTCATCTAATAATAATAATAATAAAATTCCAGATAATATTACTACTAATACTACTAGTGGAAATAAAGAAATTGAAATGAAGATGAAAGAAATACTAGTGAAAAAGGAATAAGAATTGACAAAGCTTCATCTAATAATAATAATAAAATTCAAGATAATATTACTACTAATACTAATAGTGGAAATAAAGCAATTGAAATGAAGATGAAAGAAATACTAGTGAAAAATTAATAGGAATTGTCAATTAAACCATTTCAAAGAATTTGCAGGCAAGGCTTTCATACGTAAAGACTTTTCTTCTTCTCAGAAAGCCTGGGCAAACTGACTAGTTAATTTAAAACAAACTACTGGATATCATCCTCCAAGACACATGCACATTTTCTAACAGCAATAAATATTTTTCTTCCCTTTTCAGCCATTTGTGTATGCATAAGTATATTTTTTCTCTTCATGAATTATGTTATTCTTTAAATAAAGGTGGATGTAAAATTCCTCCATGTGTTAAAATTTACTTCTTTTGAATGTTCTCCACAATAATAACTTTGACTTATTATTGCTTTAATGACAATAATTAGAAATGAATCAATAAATAAGAAAAGAATAAAACGAATAAAAGCATAAAATTATCATTAAATATATGAAAACATTTTTTATTATTGTTGTTGCTAAAAAAATAAATATTTCAGAGATAAATTGAACAAAAAAAGTTCTATACTATTAAATCAAACAATATCACTGAAATAGTCAGAAGCATCTTTGAATTTTACATGTTGATATCTACTCTAGTCTTATACAATAAATGTATTAATATCATGGTATCTACCAGGGCTGGTGCAAGGGTCTCATGCTCCCCCCACTCCAGTCTACTGCATCTCAATTTTTATAAAGTAGAATTCCTATAAAATACAAATTTTATTGTAACCTAATTATGTACAATAATGGATCGTATGCAATATAGGTGAACAATTCAAGTGGAAAAATTGAAAATAAATCCAATGTATCTAAATACAAATTAGAGACATGTCAGAATAGATGATTCCATCTTAAATAAATCACCAAATTTTATTGTAACCTAATTATGTACAATAATGGATCATATGCAATATAGGTGAACAATTCAACTAGAAAAATTGAAAATAAATCCAATGTCTCTAAATACAAATTAGAGACATGTCAGAATAGATGATTCCATCTTAAATAAATCACCAAATTTTATTGTAACCTAATTATGTACAATAATGGATCATATGCAATATAGGTGAACAATTCAACTAGAAAAATTGAAAATAAATTCAATGTCTCTAAATACAAATTAGAGACATGTCAGAATAGATGATTCCATCTTAAATAAATCACCAAATTTTATTGTAACCTAATTATGTACAATAATGGATCATATGCAATATAGGTGAACAATTCAACTAGAAAAATTGAAAATAAATTCAATGTATCTAAATACAAATTAGATACATCTCATAATAGATCGTTCTATCTTAAATAAATCAACAATGTGTCATGACAGTTTTTAAAATCAACTTGAGATTCTTCTTATTAAAAAGTTGAATAATTTAACACATTCAACATTATGGATAAAAAATAGTGAATTTTAGATATTTTTCCGAGATTTAGTATGAGTAAAAGAAATACACAGATTTGAACAAAAAAAGAAAACCCCAGAATGACATCAAAATCTATGAAAATTTTGCATCCTTTAATAATTGTCAGTTGTGCTTAGTTTAATTTGTAACGTAATAAATGTAGGTAAAAAAAGCAAATGTTGATAAGATTGCGAGGATCCAAAAATATTGCCCGGGGCCCCCAATCAGGTCTAGGCCACCTGGTCAGGGAATTCATGGGTAGTATGTGCCAGCCCTTTATCTACTTACCTAGGTAAAGTGTACATCATGATCTAAATAAATAAAATATTACATAAAGCTTCACCCCCCAATACAAAGGCAAAGGGGTAAAGGAGTAATAGCAAACTTGTCAATCTCTCTTCATCTTTATCCTTTCTCCATTTCCTTTACCCACTTTTCTTTTCATTTTCCTCAGGCTTTCTTTCTTACTCTCTACCATTTCTCCCAATACAACTAATGACTATGAAAGGAAAATACAAGAATTTCTATAGAAAGTATTGAAGGAAAGCGAGGAGAAAGGATTAAACAAGTACTACAAATGGGATAGCGAAAGATGCCTTCCAAAAGCTAAGCAAAATATTAAGAAATAGGAAAATTTCATTAGAGACAAAGAAAAGAATACTAAACTGTTACATAATATCAGACTTAAGACAACAGAAATATAGTTCTACAGTAGGATGCTGAGAATACCATGGACCAAACATGTGAGCAGTGACTAAATTTTAGAGAAAATGAAAGCAAATGGAATACTATGCTTAACATCAGGAAGTTGAAATTTCTAGGGCACATAATGAGGAAAGAGGGTTTGGAAAATTTGATACTCACAGGATAAATTGAAGGCAAGAGGGATAGCGGAAAACAAGGAATAAACTACCTAGCAAACTTTATTAAATGGATGGTGAAGCAAGCTTTTGGAGAAATCACAATAAGACAAAATTTATTAAGTGGTACAAAGGACATAAAATTGTGGAGGGTCATGATTGCCAACGCCCTGAAGGACAATGGCACATAGAAAAAAAAGAATCCTGAAACTTAATTCATTCTCCTTTACTTCATTCATATAATGTTAGAGTACGGAACATGATATTAAAGTACAAAACATCAACAATTTCTCTTCTTAGCAAATGATAAAAATACATCGATGCAAACTATTTTGCTTTATTTTCCCTGTGTTTATCGAAAAGCTAGTTTCAGTTTCCAAATGGCAAAAGATTTTTTTGTTATCCAATATTTCATCAGTTTTGCACTTGGTTTTGGCTGTTGGCCTCGGCTCAGATCAGAAATTTAAAACTTCTTTGAGAATCCACAGCAGACATTTTGCTTCTGGGATAATTGCAGTCAGAAGTTTAAATAGAAAAAATAATTGAATTTTGCAATGAAAGTCAGCAAAATTAGTTTCTTTCTGTTTTCATTTATGAAGGATAAATCAAAAGGCTATTAAATAGCTGTGAGGATTATCATGGTGCTTTATAGATTAATTTTTTATTTGTCAGCTTCACAGAAGAAAAAAATCAAAAGACATGAAAAGAGAAAAGAGCAGACATATTTGAAAATAAAATATTATTATTGTCTATTTGATATATGAATTTATGAGTTCTAGTGAAAATGGAAACAAAAAGGACACTTATACTTACAATCAGAAAGAAACGAAGAAAAGTGTACTTAACTGTTATGTAATATCAATACAGCTATATGGCATTGGATGCTAGACAATCTCCTCACAGATGAAGAAGAGACTTGAAGCAAGAGAAACAAAGAAAAGAGTACTGAACTGTTATGTAATATCAATACAGCTATATGGCATTGTATGCTAGACAATCTCCTCACAGATGAAGAAGAGACTTGAAGCAAGAGAAACAAAGAAAAGAGTACTGAACTGTTTTGTAATATCAGTCCTCCTATATGGCAGTGGATGCTGGACAATCTCCTCACAGATGAAGAAGAGACTTGAAGCAAGAGAAACAAAGAAAAGAGTACTGAACTGTTTTGTAATATCAGTCCTCCTATATGGCAGTGGATGCTGGACAATCTCCTCACAGATGAAGAAGAGACTTGAAGCAAGAGAAACAAAGAAAAGAGTACTGAACTGTTTTGTAATATCAGTCCTCCTATATGGCAGTGGATGCTGGACAATCTCCTCACAGATGAAGAAGAGACTTGAAGCAAGAGAAACAAAGAAAAGAGTACTGAACTGTTTTGTAATATCAGTCCTCCTATATGGCAGTGGATGCTGGACAATCTCCTCACAGATGAAGAAGAGACTTGAAGCAAGAGAAACAAAGAAAAGAGTACTGAACTGTTTTGTAATATCAGTCCTCCTATATGGCAGTGGATGCTGGACAATCTCCTCACAGATGAAGAAGAGACTTGAAGGGACAGAAATGTAGTTCTACTGAAGGATGCTGAGAATGCCATGAACTGAAC
The DNA here is from genome assembly GCA_964036315.1 of Acanthosepion esculentum. NCBI lineage: Eukaryota > Metazoa > Mollusca > Cephalopoda > Sepiida > Sepiidae > Acanthosepion > Acanthosepion esculentum. The sequence goes on from OZ038519.1 coordinate 19,711,830, forward strand.
ATGTGAGAAACAACAGTTTTAACGAAAATGGAAACAAATAGGTTACTTATATATAGCATCAGAAAGAAAGTTGAAATTTCTAGTGCACCTAATGAGGAAAGAGGACTTGGAAAAATTGATTCTCACAGGAAATAGACTGAAGGTCAAATAATTTTGGTATGCTTTTTGAATATTTACGATACAGGTGGGCAGTGGAAAATTCTTCCATGTGAAAGGGGGAGATGACACAAAAACGTGGGGAGACCATTGCTATAAAGCGGTATTATATGAACTATGACACTAATGACATATTGTAATTAAGTACTTAAAAATAAGACCATTCACTGGTATGTGATATGTTTATTTGAGCCATCAAAACCAATCGTACTCAATTCTTTATTAATGTTGCAATACAGTTCTTATTTACTCATTTAATATAGCCAATTATAGCATTACGACAATCTTTAAATACTTGTGAGAGATTGGAAAATTTCCTTTTAAAATTGTATTAGGTGTGTGAAATAGGTTTGTGGAAATTACCCCCACCTCAAGACTCCTGCTAAGTGGCACTATTTAGGACTATACAAGGATGGGTCTGTAAATCCTTGTTCTCTTTTTTTGATCCACAATGTAGTGACAACACAACACTCTTTCTCTCCTGGGAGACTTCTTAGTTCCTGGCAAACCAACTAATTAATTTCAAACAAACCACTTGGACATCTCTCTCTCTCTCTCTCTCTCTCTCTCACTCTCTCTCTTTCTCTCTCTCTCTCACACACACACACACACACATTTTCTAACATCAAAACCTATAAATGTTTTTCTCCTTTTTTTCTAGTATTCACACTAATATATTTTCTCTCTTCTTGAATTATGTTATTCTTTATATAAATATATATGCATTCAAATTTTGCCAAGTGTTAAATTCATTTCTTTTGGAAATGTTGAATTTGTTTCCTTTAAATATGGTGAATTCATTTAATTTGAATGTTTTCCAAATCAGTCAACACTTTCTTTTTTCTAGTCGTCAGATCTGATAAGGTAATTTTTATTTATTGCCCCTCTTATCTTCAAAAATCCCAACACACAGTTTCGTCTTTCAATCTAACCCGAAAAAAAACAAATCCAAAACATGTTGATGAAATGCATCATCTATACACTTTTCCACTTTCTCTCATCATTTCCACTTTTGTTTTGGATATTATTTGGTGCAGCAAAAGTGGAAATAATTATTTGTGTGGCTTATCAACTCTATAAATTTGGATCTTTGTTTTCTTTATTTCAGGAATTTTAAATAAACTAGATTTTTTTTGCAACATGCAATATTTAGTATTAATATTGTTGAACATTTTTTGTTGAGATTTACAAACTCTATGTTCATTATTTACATTATTCGGACTATTGTCCTCATCTTTGTCACCATATTAATTAAAACGTTTTGGCCGTTGTACGCTCTGGCCTTCTTTAGGTGTTTGGAATGTCGAACCTTGGGGTAGACTATTCTAGTTCTACGTGCCATGTTTTAATAGATGTCAGTTATCTCCTGTTAATTTTTGCCTCTGAAAGTTCTCCACTGCCTTAACCGGGTATTGAACTCACACTCTTTGGCTCCTGTCACTGGATCTAACCAACGCCTTTATCAACTGTGCCATGAGAACATCTGTGTATGAATTTCTGGGTATTATAAACTTAATGTCTTCAGCAACCATTTTTACCAGTGCTCATATTGCAATTTTTGCTGTTATCATTGCATGTTTTTACCAGAGCTCATATTGCAACTTTGTTGTTATTATCACTTTTCTCTGGCACTCCTTATTACTGGTTCCCATATTGTATTCATTTCTATACTTGGTTGGCTCAGGAGATTTTTGTGGCCTAGCATATGTGCTGATTCCTTAAGTTTACGAATTTTCCAATGGTGTTCCTTGTCTATGATCTCAACCTGGTCCCACAGAGGGCGGTGATCTCTCTTCTCTCTCCATATGTGGTCAGGCACGTCTGATTTTTCTACTTCCCCTCGTGTTACAGCTTTCTGGTATTCTTGAAGCCTCACCTTAAGGGGGCGGCCTGTCTCTCCTTTATATTTCTTTCTGCAGTTGCATGGGATAGCGTACACACAGTCTTTAGTCATGTTCTCCTCTATGGGGAGATATCTGCAAAGTGTCGTCAAGCTTTTGAAGGTTGTCCTGATGTTATATGGACCGTAGATCCTTTGTATTTTCCCTGATAACCCCTTCACATAAGGCAAGCAGACTGATTTCTGAGTGTTGTTGTCTTCCTCCTCCTCCTCTTGTACCTGCCTATCCCAGTTTTTTTTTGGGTGGGGGGCTGCTGCCATGTACCCAGGGTAGTTGTTACTGACCAATTCTTTATCTAATGTCTCTGGGTCTAATGTCTCTCAAGTACAAATACAAGTATTTAAGCAAATATTTGCTTAAATACTTGTATCTATAAAAAGAACGTTAAACATATTATAAATGTCTTTAAATATATATATATATAATTATATATGAATATGGTTTGATCAGGAACACAGTTCCTTAAAAGGCATGTGAATTCGTAAATAATTTTGGTTCTCTGTAATTTGGATCTTGTAGGTGAGTTATTATTCTTGACATTGAGGTTAGCAGTTTTAAATTTTTTATAGTAGATAATTAATTTAATTTTCTTATTTTTGTTGATTGGAGTTGTATATTTTTTATGATGTTTTTAAGGGAAACTTACATGAGATAATGATATATAAGTTTTAATATATTAAGAACAACATTGGGAGAAGAAAATTTATGACATATTGGAAAAAAGTTTTTGTATTACACATTTTGTCCTTTAAGACTTCATCAGATTTATTTAACACCTGATGTTTATATTGCATTCAACTAGCCCTGAAATAGCAGGCCAAATATTTACACTTGATATTGACTCCTTGAGTATACAGTTATCATAAGATTACTGAAGTTAAGCAATGTCAAGTCTGGTCAGTACCTAGATGGGTGACCACTTGAGAATACCAGCTTGCATGTACAGATAGTGTAATGGATAGCTGCTCAGAATTGGGAATCATAGAGACAAGTTTTAATTCCACTTGCGTTTGTTGTATTCATTTACATGCAAATACACTTGTGGAAGGTATGAATACACCTTTTCTCTCCCCCAGCTATGGGTTAATTAGTAGAACTTATATCAGTAAATCTTTATTATCTACAAAAAATTCTTACAATCTAAAAAATATTTTCTGGCTTTAAATTGTCTGCAAAGGGTTGATAAAAAGAATAAAAAATCTTGGGTGAGCACCAGTGGGTTCCAGCTGTTCTGACTGACAAAGCAAGGATACTTACTAGAGATACTAGAGAGATACTGATATGGAAGAGGTTGGGTACACTTAACAAGCTAATCCATGAGTAGATGTTGTCTGCGCTTGTGACATTGGCCCCTGGCCAAATAATGCATATACACCAATATACTGGTCATCCAGAAGTGAGATACACCATATATTTTTCAAGGAGAGTTTACCCTTCCACAGCTGCCAATAAGAAAGTGTGAACAGTGCCAAATGATAGTCTTGGCAGAGGTTTATTGGTGGACGGGAAGGCTGGGGGTGGACAGAATCTGGCAGAAACTGAAGATTGATGTAAACTACTATTTTTATTACTTTAAATATTATTATAGTGGATATCCATAGTTGAAATAGATGCCCTGTTTTTATTTATTGAAAAGTGTGTATTAGACTATTGTCTATGGCAGTGTTGCCTACCCTTTTTCAACCAGCACCTCCTTTGGGCACAAACTTTTTGTCAACGCTCCCTGTCAAATTAAATTTCAAATATTATACTGAATTCAACTTTCATAGCAAGATAACACATAGTTATTACAGTATAAATAATTTTATTATTGATTTCATTTCTATTATAAATGCCAATGATTAAAATGCTAAAAAAACTTTTATTTGATAGCTTATCTTAATGTTTTCAATGCGATGGCTGACTTTGTTGCTTACTGGCTAAGATGCTTACTCTAGATTATATGCTGCTTAGAAAAATAGTCATAGATCTCCTCATTTTTTAATTTTCAGGGGGTTCCTTTGCTTTAAGAAGCTGTGTAACTGTATTGAAATGATGTTCAGCCATATTGGAAGTTGGAAAAGCAATGAAGAAAAGTTTGATAGCTTCTCACAGCTTTAGATACTTTTCAGAAATTTCCTTTTGTAGCTAATATCGAATAATATTTGAAAATTTAAAAAAAATATATATAAATCCACTGCCCCCCTGAGTACATTCACTGCCTCCCACCAAATGAAATAAAAACTCCCAGTGCTCCCTTTCAACATACAGACTCCACAAGGGGGTGCTAGTACCCGCATTGGGAAACACTATGGCCTGAGTATGTGTTTGAAAAATCTTAAAAGAAAATGTGTTCCCTTGGCAGAGATTGAAACCTGCATCCCAATGTAATGGAAACTACCATTTGATCCAGAACGATCCATGAAGAATGTCACAGCTAGCAACGTTCTATTTTGCCTTTTTAAGAAAAGCACATCCTTTTCACCCAGATTATTTTCTCAAAAGCTTCATGTCTGTTTAGTTTTGAATCTGAAATGTAAACAAAGCAATTTCAAAAAAAAAAAAATGGATTTATTTTTAATCCAGCATTTTTATGACTTCAAACGTGGGGGTCAGGGCTTAAGTCAGGTTCTGTGGCTAAAGTGATAGAGGCATGCTTCAGCTTCAGAAATGGTTTCTTTGAGGTAAAAAAAAGATGCAGGTTCGATTCCTGTTAGAGGTAGAATTTTTCTTTAGTAGGGCTTCTCAATTTAGGCTGGTTGTTATTAATTCCATTGTTTAATAAAATAAAAAAAAACAAGGATAGCAATTTAAACACTTATACCCAATAAAAATAATATACATATGAGACAAAGTATCATTTTCACTTTTGTTTCAGATACTATCATAAATACTACAAACAGGCACACACACACACACACACATTGTAGTCATTATGATAGTATCTGAAACAAAAGTGAAAATGATACTTTGTCTCATATATATATATATATATATATATATATATATATATATACACAGTGGTGGCATCCTGTTAAGATTCTTAAAATTATAGAAGCTTACTGAACCAGTTATTGGATTATCTGAAAATAATAATATATATTAATAACCGATATATAATAGCTAAAAATATAATTAATACCATTGCTGTAAGTAATCGTCTTGAAGTTAAAAATATGAAAATCTAGTCATAAATTTGATAGGTCTTCCATTGTATCTTTGGGACTGCAGCAATTCAGTTCAAATGTGGCTAAGAAACCATAACACAGCTGATGACACTAGAGTCAAAAAGCATTCTACATCTGAACAGAAATGCGATGAGAAGAGAATTTCAATCTGGAAATATCTTCATAAATAAATGTTTTATATTAAATTATCAAAATGGCTTAATTCTTTTCGATACTAAAGTGATTTGTTTCCATTCTCAGATTGAAAAGAAAATAAACAGAATAGGTTCATAACGATTAGCTGGCTTTATAGAACTGGTTCCTGGAAATTTGAGATGCCATTATTGGCCATATATATATATATATATATATATATATATATATATATATATATATATATTTAAGTAATTCATCGAGTCTGAAACCTCAACAGAATGCAGAAAGCACTGGACGGCCGTTTCGTCCTATATTTGGGACTCATCAGCAGTGAGCATCCACTACCGAGAATTGAAACCCTGACAGTTAGGTTGTCAAGCAAACACCATACCAACTGTTCCAATGGGCTTCGGTGACGAAGAGGTAGCAAATCAAACTCAATATAGCGCCGCTCGCTCACATATTCCGTGGAACAACCTCGCCACCAGTGATGAAAGATGAGAAAGATATTTCATCATTCTAAAATCTTATTATAAAAACGACCCTTCCACCACAAACTGGGGCAGTCAGTAGAGTAGGGTCAGTAGGGTAGCAAGTAACAATAGCAGTAGTAAAAAGGTCCAATACTCACGTATCTTCATCCCACCTTGAAAATCAAAAACTGATGATCCTAATCATTATCCTCACCAACAAAATTCTCGGAACAAGAGGAAAACAAGTAATCACAAATTTTTAAAGAAACAAAAGAGACAGTAACACTGAGAACATTTTTAACACACACCAGACCAATATCTGTAATTCACATCATGAAAAAGAAAGATGCAAATTCTTGTTATTAATGTCAACACGTGTCTGGAGTATTATTAAGATTCCTCTATCAACTACTATTACAAATACATATAACAATGGGGTGATTACTTTGACTACCTCAACATCCGACCCCATTACATAGCATTTGGCTGGTTTAGAAGCAAAAAACTCCCTGCACCCATTTTCAACTCATCCAAATTGTTAAAAAATAAAAATAATGAACCATGGCTCAGAAAAAGTAGTAATCTGACGGTACAAGTTCTGGACTGTAGTCAGGTTGAGGAAACACTTCAGCCCCTCAAGTTCCTCACTCAGTCACATTGGCAGGGTGTGCTGAGGAATTATGTTGCTGTAGGATGCACATTATTGATTTTGATTGACCAATGCTGAGTAGCAGGTTTTCAAAGCATAATATGCTTGCTGCAGTTGTTGAACATAAAAGGCAGTGCTCACAGCATGACCATCTGGGACAAGCTCAAAGTGCAACACCTCGAAATTCTACCAAACAATTTGTTCAAACTGCCCTTGTGTAAAAACAATGAAACCACTGATTTTTTTTATTAGGATTACAAAAATAGATCCATTTTTCATCCCCAGTTATAATTTGACAACAAAAACAGGCATCTTGAGGATTTGCCAGCAGTTGTTTGTAAATGTTCACACGTTGTCAGGCCCAGGCATTGATCAGTTTATCAGGAACTTCTCGGCAGCGTCTATTCACAAGGCCAAGCTTATGGAGGTGTTGATTGACGACGCTTTGTGAAAGACCAAATGCTGCTATGAGTGCTTGTGCTTGGCTATCATTCAACCATTTCAAGCAAGGCCTCATCTTCCACAACAGAAAGTCTCCTAGACATTGATTTGTCTTTGAGACTGGTCTCACTGTTCTGGAAATGTCTGAACCAGTTTTGTGCCACGCGTTCATTAACGGTTCTTGGGCTTTTCACATCATTCATTTCTTGCATTCAGTCCTTTTTTCCACAGGCAGCAGAAAAGTGGCTCTAATTGTAATTTTTTTACAACTCATTTTCAAATCTGTGAAATAAAGAATTAATGTTTATATGTTATATATGAAAATAAAGAATAAAGAATTCAGCAATGATTGGATGACAAAATATATGAAAGAACAATATAACATGCAGATAAAAGTTACCAAAAATAAGTGAAAATCAAAAAAAACACAACTTAATAAATATGTAGAAGGAACTGATCAGGTGCTCAACTGTGCAGTGATCCTAAGACCTCCCTTGTTCATGGGACTGACAATGATGATGATGATTGTTTATTATTGTAGTAATATGATTTCCCACACATCCTTAAGAGATAGATAGATAGATTCTTTTTCCTTTTAAATCAATTTAATGACCAGGGTTCTTAGAAATCTTGTCTCCAGCCTGCCTTTGAATTGGCAAACATAAGATTTTAGATAATCATAAAAATAGATTCCTTTGAAAAACTAACCACCCAAAAACTGAATGGGTGGTCTTCTTTTCTGAAACACAAGTGGACAAATATGGGTATTGGGACCCCAGCCTGTATCCATATAATGACCCAGTCAGGCAGGAAGTGGGCAGTCAGTGAGGAAGGGACCCGCAGTCAGGCACTGAGTGTAAAGGTCCTTTTTCCATGGCCAGAAGTTAGATATCAGTTCAGCTTCTCAAAGCCAAAGGAAGACATTACCAATTAAGTGAGACATGATATTGTTTGCTATTTCCCAATCAGTGTCTTGAAAAGCATGTCGTTATTCTTTGTTGAATTTGATCACAGCCAGTGAGACAAACCTGTGAACATAGACAGCCGGGTGTATACACATATACAGCCAACTTTGGATGTCATCACAGCTTGTGCAGTGATGTGCAGAAGTCATCATAAAATTATCTTCTGTCTTTAATGTTAGAATCAATAAACAAAAATTCTCCTTTTGACAATTTCTTTAAAAGTGCATGCTAGTATGACAGCTGTAATGATACAATCAAAAGTCATCTTTTTGAACAAAATTAATTTAAACTAAATACTTCTAATGCCATCTAACAATAAACACAGAACAAAAATTTGGTCCAACCAAATACAATGTTGATGATATAATTCACTCCACCAAAAATTTGGAAACGGCATGCTGTACTGCTTGGCATTAATGCTGGAAGCTCCAATACGAATATTTCAGAGTGTTTGGATATCAATCTTCTAGACAGTACAGAGGATTTAGAAAGAGTTGAATGAGTCTAATAGTGATTACGAAGGTATGACAGCTCAGAAAACTCACTCTGATCGTTCTAAGAAAAGAACTTTCAAATTCTTTGGTGATGGCTTCAGATTCAAAATGGAGGTCTACATAAAGTGTCTTGAGGAGAAGTAATGCCTTGGGTAAATAGAGTGGCTGCTGAAAAACCCTATGTCTGGCAACAGGACTCTGCACCATGCCACACAAGCAGAAAAACCCAGTCATGGATGTCAGACAATTTCTGTGACCACATCAGCCCTTACATCTGGCCCCCTAACTCCCCAGACTGCAACCCCCTTGATTATTATGTATTTGGCACAGTTGAGTGAGAAACCAACAAAACTCCTTGTAATACCAAAGATGAACTGAAAGCAAGGATTATGGCAGCATTCACCAACTTAAACAAGGTGACCATCCAGAAGAGTTGTAGAAGATTCCAAAGTCATCTGGAGGCCATGGTTGAAGCCAATGGTGATTTTATTGAATAAATTTACCATAGTATTTCAAGATATTTTTGTGTAACTTTGGTAAATATATCTGTTAAAATGAGATGTCAATGTTATTTTTATTCTGGTGTAATTTAGACAACAATTTATCCATCATATATTTTTATATACACTATTTACATTGTTTAGACTGTTGTTCTCATTTTTATTGTAATATTCACAACATTTTGGTGGATGTATGCTGCGGCCATCTTGGTGTAGTTTATGTTAGAATTTCGAACCAAACCCTTTATTTAGACTACATAAGGATAGATTATTCTATGTGCCATGCCTAGATCTCCCAGTTTTCAGTTATTTCCCTTTACTAACTTAACTCTCCAATTTTTCTATTTAAAAATTTTTTTTTCCAACATATATCACCTGAAGAAGGCTGGAGAATAGAACAGCCAAAATGTTGTGAATATGACAATGAAGATGAGGATAGTGGTCTGAACAATGTAAATAGTGTAAATAGTTACAATACCTCAGCTCAGAAATAAAAAACAGATCCTGAAAAAGGCTGGAGTGCACAATGGCCGAAATGTTGTGAATATGACAATAAAGATGAGGACAATAGTCTGAACAGTGTAAATAGTTACAAAACCTCATCTCAGAAATATAGTCAGATCCTGAAGAAGGCCAGAACATACAACCACTGAAACATTGTGAATATGACAATAAAGATGAAAAGAACAGTCCAAACAATGTAAATAATGTAAATAGTTACAGAATTCTCAGACATATAGACAAATATATTTATATTTTTATTATCTATTTATCATGTGGTTTACTCCACTTGGCTTTGCCAAAAATGCTTGTTGGGGGCGCTCTTAAAATCTATACAATCGGAAGCATATTCTGTCTCCTCATTTCTCTTGCTTTCAGATGTAGTCACATGTGAGTAAAATGCCCCCCCCCACTGGGGTTCATACATTTTCATGGTCCTCTCTTAACTGAACTCTTGCACATACGTACATACACATACGTGTCTGTTACACACAAGCACATACTCATAGCTAGTTTCAATGTCTTTTCCTTACATTTCAGTTGTATACACGTTCAATTCCTTTTGCTAACAACATCATTGTTGTTTGTTTTATTTTCATTTTTTTCTCACATTATTTTATCTGGACTCACATGAGTCCACCAATAATGTTTGTGGGACAAATGTTCCAGGAGCCCATAAAATATTTAATATAAAATATCTATACACATCACAACCAAAGAGGTGATAACTGCAACAATCTTTACTATTTAAGATAAAAACTATTCACACTATTTTTTCAATTTATTTTGAGATATAATTTATATTCAGTATAATAAATTTTTATTTTATAGGTGCTTCATTATACAATGTATGTTCAACTGCAAATGTTTCAGTCTGTTAAATAAATTTGTAAAAAGTAATATTAAAAAAAAATACAGACAATTTGCTGTGTGGATCATGACTTTCTTCATTTTCCCAATAAATCAATAGAAAGGTTATTGTGGGTTTGTGTACGATTTGATTTTTTCAATTGATATTCACCCAAAACTACCATAAATATTTTTAGTGGCATACTATCTTGATTCTTTAGTAAAGTCAAAAGTCATATAAAAACTGTGAACTGATTGGCTGACAGTAGTTTAAATTGGATAAAAAATATGATCTGATTGGCTGATAGTAGTTTAAGTCATATAAAAAATATGGCCTTATTGGCTGATAGCAGTTCATGTCATATAAAAACTGCAAACTGATTGGATGATAGTTGTTTAAAATCAGTTAGGCCAATACTTGGAAGTTACTATATTGCATAAATTCTTTTCATATTTATTTATTTCTGAATTTTAATTTACCATTATATATTATGAATGTTCATAAATATTTGGTAGCCTAATTATGAAAACAAGCACTTATTTTACACATTTAAATATTTCCAACATAATCTCCTTCTTTGTCAATGCATTTAACTTGGTGCTCCTGCAATAATTACATGGATTGAACATCATACAGTACAAATTATAGAACAAAAGTCAGATAATAAATATGATCCTTGTCATCAACACTTATCTTATATTATTAAGTTTGTGGCCTGGTAGGACGACTAATTTCTATTTCCACCATAGTCAAAAAATAAAATCAGGACTAGTCATAGGATTCTATTCCAGAGCCCTGAGAGGACTTCTAATTCTTACAGAATTGCTTCACTGTTATAGGTCGAATAAGTCTGTTGAGAAGACACATCCTTGTCTTACACCCATTTTTTATTTTGGAAACGATCTTTTGCTATTCAAATGTCGGTGTCGCACTTTCCAGATATTTAAATTGTTGTACGTGTTTGATTTTGATATCTCCAATTTATAATTTGCATTTTGGGCTCATCCTTTTGCGAACAACCATGAATTCCATCTTCTTACAATTGATGCTTAATCCTTTACTCTCGATTTCTTTTACTACCTTCTGTAGGAATTCTTGTAGCTTCCTTTCCATGTCTGCCATCAACACTTTGTCATTTGCATATCTTACGTTGTTAAGATTGTTGCAGTATGAACTACTAGGCGGCTTGTGTCTGTGTTCCGTCAACATGAATGTGCCTGAGCAGGCGTCTGCAGCAGGGATTAGCTTACCACTCTAGACGATGGACATATTTGGAAATGAGTGGGCAGCCATTACAAATATTTTGTTACATTTCAAGAGGTTTTCAAAGTTCAGCATTTTTTCTAAAACTCTATAACCTTTTCAACCTTAAAAATACCGGTTACTAGTAAAACTATCTGTGCATCAATTCCAATGATAATAACAATCATTAATTAATTAATTTAAGATTTTTGGAACCCTTGATGGGCATTAGTTACCCCAAATCACAACTTTAGCTTTCGTATTAATTAATATTAATTTTTTATGTATACTTTATATGTGAATTTTATGTGAATTTTTTATGAATTCTTTATGAATTCTTTATTGTCACATAATATATTATTTTAAGATATATATTAAAATATATATATACTAGCTGAATTATCTGCACCTTGCTGCATGTCGCACATTGTTTTGTAAGAAAATGATGATTGATTTTAAATCATTGTTATAATTTGTAGAGAATAATGATGCATTTCATGATCTTGCCAATGTGACCTCCATCTTCTGGCTCTCTCTTTCTATATTTTGGATAGGAGTTACTTCCCTTGTTCAAATTTAAATTGAATTTAAATCAAGGGAAAAAAATGTCAGTGGGGTGTTTGTGTGCAAAAAACAGCTTGATCTGACCCTTTCTGATGTATTTGATGCAATACTTGATTGGATGAATTGATGAGCAGATTTCAACATTGATAGGACAGTTGAATTATTACAGCAAATATGGATTGAAAGGCACTACCTACTGATTGGTGATTTCATGCTCAATTTGACATCAATATTGTCTTATTTTGATCTTACTGATGGGACCTCCACCTTCTGGGAAGAAAAAGATTTTCAGTGGGGGGCTTGTGCCCACTGAAGACCCCTTTGATCAAAATGAAATATACTTATCTAAGTACCATCGGAGTCATTCCCTTGTTCAAATTTAAATTTAATTTATATCAATGGGAAAAAATGTTTTCAGCGTGTTTTTGTGTGTTTATGTGTGTGTGTTGTGTGTGTGTGGGGGGTTATGCCTCCTCCCAGACCACCTTTGATCAAAATGATCTTGTCGATGTGACCTCCATCTTCTGACTTTCTCCTTCTATATTTTGGATAGAAATCAATTCCTTGTTCAAATTCAAATTCAAGGGGATAAAAAATTTTGGATTGGAGTTGTGCCCCTCCTTGGGGCCCCCTTTAGTCAAAATTAAATATACTTAAACAAAGTACTCTGGGTAATGTAGTTTCAGAACATATATGGTAATGGGGGGGGGTCTATCTCCAAAACCCTAGGAGGAATTGGATAACAGACATACAGACATAGGCTACAACTTTATATATAGAGAGATATATAAAATAATTAATATAATAATATATATCAATATATAGATACAGGGTGTCTCCAAAAAACAGACATAATTTTTTAGTCTAATAACATATCCAATTCTCACTCAAATAACCTCAAATATTATCAAAATGTCTAAAAACTAAGTCCACTGTGCAAACTTATCTCAATGAGAATCTACCAGGAAGATGGATCGGGTGCACCAGTGATTGTGACAATGTGCTGTTGAAATGGCTACCACAATCACCTGACTTGACACCTTGTGATCTTTTTCTATGTGGCTATTTAAAAGGACAGGTTTATATCCCCCTATCCTACAAGCCTAGAGGAACTTAAGCAGAGAATCACTGAGGCATGTTTGGCAGGAGCTGGACTACCAACTTAACATGTGTCATGTCAAAGTGGGTGTGCATATTGAACGTTTGTAAAGCTTTGTGAAATCGTTTATAAAATCTACATCCTTTTGAATATCTTGTTCAAATTTTGATAAATGACTGTTTTATTGTTCAACATGAAGCCTATTTAATTTCATTTGTCTAGGATATGTAGTTACTAAGATATTCACATTTTAAATCATGTCAATTTTTTTAGGACACCCTGTATATATATATATATTATAATGTTGCTAAAAGGATCACAAAAATTGTAGTGTTTACACATTAATTGACAGAGTAGCTATGGGCTCACTTCTCAGTTCTACTTTATGTAATATATATAAAAAGATAATATTTTAAGTGAATTTTATGAAGATTCTTTTCTTATATATGTGATGTGATAATTTATTGTGCTAGAATCAAATAAACTCACTTAAAATATTATCTTTTTATATATATCAATTTCAAGATGTTTTTGTTACTTTTCAAGTGATTTTCAAAGTTCAGCATTTTTTCTAAAAATCCATTTTATAATCTTTCTGACCTTGTTTTGTGATGTCAACAAACACTCGTTGCCACTTTTATAATGTCAATGAATAATCGTTGCCACTTTTCATAATGCTCGTTGTAGTAGAGACTTTGTAATTGCAGATACAGCTATAGTAATGCCATTGAACAATACTGGAGTCAGATGCCTTCGAATATCACTTCCACTAATATTAGTTGCTCGATAATACTCGCTCGAAAAGTAACCACCGAATAGTAATCCGTATTGTGATCAGTATAGAGAAATAGTATAGAGAATAGCGATCGGTATAGTAATAGAGGATAGAGTAGAAATAGTGATCAATTAGACGCCACACTAATTCCCATATATACATTTCCTTTGCCATCACCTGATCTACTTAATCAAAATGGGATTTCCTGTGTTTGCTCTCTGGTGATCTGAGTTCAAATCCAAGTGTTGACAGCTACACTTTATTCCTATATAACACCTTGAAAATATTAGTAATTAACTATCTAAACATAAAATCTGGGAGACAATAATAGTCATTGATTAAGAATTTTAAATGCCAGATAGGAATGGACTCTTCCAAAGTGCAGCATCAGTATAGGTATTAATAAGGAGGTAAAAATGTGTTGCATATTTTGAATCAACCAATAAAAAGGAAAAAGTCGAGAAAGGTTTTTAATATAAAAATATAAAATATTTTTATTTTCTTGTTTTTACAACTAAATTTTTCTCAGCATGTCTTTGTGTCAAAGTTCCTTGTTTGTAGTTGTTTGTTAAGACGAAAAGAAATGTGATTTGTTTGCATGTATGTGTGAGAAAAAAAGAGGCAAGGGAGAAAGTGAGGAGGAAAGTGTAAGCATTCATCATTTTTCTAAGACAAAATTGTTGTGTTCATCTGAAAGTTAAATTTTTACCTGTGAAGTGAAAAACGCTAAGGTCATGAACCGTATGATTTAAATTTCTCAATGTAAACATCAGGGGAGGTAACTAAGTTATGATATGTCCAAATGGTTTTTTTTTTTAAATCATGAAAACAAAAAGTTTTGTTTTATAAAAAACAACACTCTGATGATGACATTGTGCTAATGTCGAAAGTACTTGGAATAAATGAATATGCATCAATATGGTAATTTTCTCTCTTCCTTTTAATAAGGTTACTAAGAACCTTATCTATGAATATGAAAGGAGCCTATTGAAAATATATATATATATATATGTATATATGTATGTATGTATATGTATGCATTGTGTTAGATAAGTTTTCTATAAAGTCTGGTTGTCCAATGTCCTTCCATCTATCGTTTGTGCATAAAAATAGGAAAAAATATTTTACTAAAATGCATCAAAGAAAACACCATCCGAAAGCACACATAGAATCCTCAATGGTGCCAACATGTTTTTCAAACATATTCATGCAAATTCTTAAAATCACTTTCAGAATAACAAAGAGAAATGAAAAAATTAACATTCAAAAAAGCCCAAAAAGTTCAATTGGAACTTCTCTACATGAATATGTGTGTGTGTGTGTTTATATTACACTGTTGTGTATGAATATATAAAATCTTTGAAATGCTGTCAAAAGGTATTTAAAAGTCATGTCTATGAAATGATGTAAATAAAGTAATAACCTCCAGTTTGAATGTTTGCAATGAGGTTTTAAATATGGCTTTTATTGATTCAGCTTAACATTGCAAAGGTCAATGAGTTTTGACAGACATTTAAAATAAGCAAAATAAAACAGATAGAGACATTGTGTCTAGAACTTCAAACAGAATTTATGATGAAGTTATTTCAAAGAAGTTCTATGGATTTTGACCTATAAACAAGAACTTTTTTTTTTTATCGACAGATAATTTGAATTCTGGCCAGCCAGTGACCAGAACAAAAGCTAAGAAAAAATTGAAGACATAGTTATTTTCTTTTGAAATACAATCAAAGCTGAAAAAAATCTACAATTTCAAAATTGGTTTCATTATTATTTTTTAATCAATGTTTTACGAGGAGGTGCTGAAAAGTTATCAGCTAGAACTATTTCTTGAAATCTTATAAAATTACCAGAAATCAGATTTTTTTTGTAAATTCTTCTTGGTCAGACCAAGAACTTTTCAGCACCCCCTATTTTCACATCTATTTTTAGGGAGCTAATAGATTGAAGTGGGGGTCTTTTTAAAGAAAATTTTCCATTCTCACCCTGAGCTTAAGATAACCCAGTTTATTAATTTATTAAGACCCTTTTTTGTATTAAGAAAAGAACACACACTCAGATATGCTTGCATACACATGCAACACAACCCACACATATATGCACACATTGATTGAATATTAAACTAGAAAATCTTTATAAATTTTTCATGTTTATTTAAATTTTTCAAATTAAAAAATTTAAATTAAAAACAAATTAGAAATTCAAATTTTTAAAAATTTAAAATATTTTCATGTTTATTTAAAAATTTTCACATTAAAATTTGTTTTTAATTAAAAAAATTCAAATTTTTTTCAAATTAAAACATTCAAATTATTTTAAATTTGTAAATTTTTCATGTTTATTTAAACTTTTCTAATTAAAAAAAAATATTTAAAAATTGAAAAATCCAATTTTTTAAAATTTATAAATTTTTCATGCTATTTATTTAAGTACATTGGAGATTTGGGTGCCACGCCCCAACTTTCTGATGAAGTGAAATCAATAACAAAACATGTGAGATTTATAAATATTTCCTATTTCAATCATTCTATCAGATTTAATCTATATTTTCAACTCATGGAGATCTGTGCAAAGCAGAACATTTTGAATAGTAACAAATTAATTTTACGACAATGATCTCTTCATCCTGTGATTAACCAGTGAGTCTCCTCACTACACATCTTATTCCTAAACCATGTTCTGCCATCCATTTACTTAAGCTCATTCTTCTATGTGCAATGTCCCTTCAGGACATTGTTGATCACGGCTCTCCACAATTTCCTCTCCTTTCTTAATAAATTTTGTCTTTTTGTTATCTCTTCTAAACCTTGTTCTGCCATCCATTTACTCAAGCTCATACTCCTATGTGCTGTGTCCCTTCAGGATGTTGGTGATCACGGCTCTCCACAATTTCCTTTTCTTTGTAGCCCTTAGTAAATTTTGTTGTTTTGTCATCTCTCATTCATTAGGTTATATGCTGCTTTCCTCTGTTCCTCTTACTTTCAATATGTCCTGTGAGTGTTAAGTATTCTAAGCCCTCTTTCCACATTATGCGTTCTAGAAATTTCCACTCTCTCTTCCTTTTTTGTTTCCATTTTCCCCATGTTGTAGAGTAAATAAGACACTCCTGGTAACACAAAATGAACTAGGCAAGATACCTTAAATAAAGAACTCAAAGTGAGTCAGTTGAGGAGAATTTCCAGTAAAGTCAAGTAGCCTAAGTGAGACATAATATTATAACCGCTAGGAGTGAGTTATAACAGTGACAACGAGGGATCAAAACTCATACGGAGTAGGGAAAAGTCCACTCTAAAATTTTGCTCACATATTCAGTCCATCGTATTCTCATCATCTGTGGGAAAATGAAATAAAACCAATAAATAAAATAATAATAACGAACGAATAAATTCAATTTCCCATGATGCAACTTATAAAGAAACCAGAAAGGGCTTCTGGTCACATGCCCAATTTTATGACCCCCACTTCTAGAAAGGACAGAATCTTTTTTCTTTCCACTTTCTGAGATTGTTTGGACATGTTTTCATTAGCCCTACTTATGAAGTAGAGATTTGGCCATCCCAACTCAGCATGAGGCTGACTTGAGCTCGACCATCTTTACCCGTTTGTATCCTTACTTCCCATAAATTATTTCTGAACCAAAAAGTAAAACAGACATACTCAAGAGACATTTAACCTTTGTTTCAATACAATCAACATAAAGAAAGTTGGTTCACTGTGTCATATAAGATAATTTTTCTTTCCAGAATCTATCTTACATATGCAATGTAATTGGCCCTGATCTGTGATCTCGTCTTCAGTCGCTCTCTCACAGATGCGACGTTGCCTCACTCTGTCTTTTTTACAAATACTTTCACGGTAATTGCTCCGAGGAGCTGCTTTCGCTGGTCCCTAGGCCTCATGAATTTAAACGTCCTACGAGGCTGGCATCCCGTTCCCACCCATTCACCGTTGAAACTGTTAGATGTAGACGATATCTTCTACTCCAATAGCTTCACGTCTCACACATCTCGCCTGTGGAACTCACTTCCCTATTCCTGTTTCCCTGACAAATACAATCTCCAACTATTTAAGTGTAACGTCAATCGACATCTCCAGTTGCCTTTATCTATCCACTTCCCTTCTCCACATCCTTTCACCTTTCATTCCTATCTGCTCTCACTCCAAATCTTCTGTAAACCCCTTGCCTTGATCGATCCACTGTCTTTCTCTTTCTCCACATCCTCTCCTTTACCACTCCTATCTGATCTTCCTCCAACCCTTCTATAACCCCTTGCGTGCTAGTGGCCTCCAGCCTTGCTTGGGGTGATACGATTTAAAAAAAAAAAAAAAAAAAAAATATCTACCATTTGTTCATGCTTAGAATATTGCTGTCACATATTGTCCGGTGCCCTTGCTATTTACCTTGAGCCCCTAGATGAAATCTAAAGAAGAATCTGCAATATTATTGGTGTTGATCTGGCAGCCCCATTTCAGTTACTTTCTTTCCATCATAAAGTTGCCTCTCTCTGCCTTTTCTATAAATACTTGCATGGTAATTGTCCAGATGAGCTCTTTGATTTGGTACCTAGACTTTTGGAACTTAAGCATAGTACGAGACTGGTGTTGAGGTCTCATCAATGTACAGTTGAACTATAAATTCTATGCTAAAAGTTTCTTTTCTCACACTTCTCGCTTGTGGAACTCCCTTCCAGCTCCATACTTTCCACCCAACTTTAATATGCAAAAATTTAAATGCAATGCTAATCACTATCTACTATTACTCTTATTAATATTTCTCTTCCCACTCATTATTAATGTTTCTGTTCCTAATTCTTCCACACCCTTGTGTTTTAGTGTTTTTTTTTCTGTATGCTTCTTCTCTCTTGTTTGTTTAACAGATTGAACATGCACTTTCACCTAAAAATGCACACAAAACCCACAAGCTTGTTAACCTCCACACATCCTTCTGTAGAACATCATTTCTACCGCCACAAGTTTCATCCTTATGGTCCAGCATTCACTGCCTTATAGGAGGACTGATGAAAACTGTCATTGTTTCCAAAGTAAAATTCACATATGCACACTGGCCTGAAGCCACAAAGTTGGTATGTTTATTCATTTATTCAAGGATGATTATTTGTCCGTTGCAGAATTTTATTGCCATGTAAATATTCAATGTGTGAAAACTGTAAGAGTTTGTATCCAGTATATACCTGGCACAGCACATATATATCTCCACCCCCCCCCAGAGATTACGAGAAAATCTTGATTTAGTGAGGTTTCTTTCGAGAGGATTCAGTAGCTTTGTTACGTTCATTACTTTATCGATCACTGGGTTCAATCTTCCAAGTGATACTTGCATGCTGAGGGGAATAGCAAATCTTTATTATGTGTAAATGTTCCTGAAAAG
Organism: Acanthosepion esculentum; assembly: GCA_964036315.1. Lineage (NCBI taxonomy): Eukaryota > Metazoa > Mollusca > Cephalopoda > Sepiida > Sepiidae > Acanthosepion > Acanthosepion esculentum. The sequence goes on from OZ038519.1 coordinate 19,731,131, forward strand.
TTTTCTTCTGATTACAAACAAACCACGAACTTGACAATTTTTTGCAGGTGTTTATTTTCCTTTATTCACCAGAAAACACACTGAAAAAAAAACCTGATATAAAATAAACAAATAAATTTTTAAACAAGGTCCATTAGATTTTCTAATACTAGGTTAAAATTGTTGAATCTAGTCAGATGAACACTTAGAGTTAGATAATGGAGTTGGAGTTATCTACCCTTAGTTTCTTTGTTTTTATTGTCACTATGAGGGCGCACTGTCGTGTTGTCCCTAATAAATAAAATAAGTCACCACATGTGTTAACATCGTTCTATATGCGTCTGTTTCCTTCTTGAGTTTATCCTCTTGTCTGGAATATGAAGTTGAATATTTGCATTCACATAAAACAAGAAATGCCTATATGTTTGCTATCTAACTTGATACATAAATTTCTAACAAAATGAAACTTGTTTATGGCTACATCATGTTGAAATGAAGTTAAGAAATGTTGAGACTGGTCAGTAGCAAGATGAGTGACCATATGGGAATACCAGTTGCTGTAAGCTTGGATGTGTGGGTGGTGTAATGGATAATGGCTCGGAATTGTTAATTGGAGAGTCAAGTTACAGTTACAGTTGGGTTTGTTATATTTGCTTATGTGCAAATACCCTTGAGAAAGCTATGAATGTGCCTCTTCTCCCCCGGTTATGGGTTAATTAGTAATACTCGTATTGCTAAAACCACTATTATCTCCCCTTAATAAATACAAAAAATTGCATATGAAATAATTAGATTTTGTGATTAAATAACCCATAAAAGTTGATATGCTCTAAACAAAAACAACCAACTAAAATTAATTCTAATTAAACCTTACCTGGCTTATTTGGTCATGTGACTCATATAGCCAATCAGAAGCCTCCAGTTAGGAACAGGAGAGGAGAAAAAATCAAGGCAGAGTCAGTAGCCTGATCAGACTTGAAAAAAAGGAATTTTTTTTTTGTTTTTAATCATTTCATTGCATTCAAGGTAATAAAGCCACTAAGAAGGGGAGATGTACTGAGTGTGAAAGAATATGATAAAAAGAAAGAATTAAGGAGAGAGAACAATAAAGAACAGGAATTAAGAGGACAACGATTACATTTAAATTTTAAACTGTTAGAAAAAAATTTACGGTTACATCTCATAAGACTCTCTAAATACATAGAAGAATCACCAGACTACATGTGACAGTAATATCCAATGCATGGACGAATGGTAGACTTATAAATGTGTAAGACAGATTCTGGTGATAAAGATTGTCTAGCATGACACAATAAACTAACTTTCCTAGCAATTGATTCAATATAATCTTTCCACTTTATGCCAGCAGAAAATGTTAACCCAAGAAGGTGCAATGGGTCACTCTCCTGGAGGTTAGCATCAGCCATGTTGACGGAAGGCAAAAACGGTTCTATGAGACGATTAAAAGAGAGTAGTTTCATTTTGGAGGTGTTAAAATTTATAAGCCATTTTTTGTCCCCAGTTAACAGCTGATTGGAGGTCATTTTTCAAATCAACTCGGCAATTTCGCCTTATCAAAATGATCAGACTTACTATTAAGACAGAACGAAATAGCTGTTTCATTAGTATAGAGACTTAGTTGGGGATTGATGAAATCAGGAAGGTTGTTGATGAATTTTAGGAACAATATAGGTCCAAGGATAGAATGCCTTTGCCCAGTGTGTTGGGGACTGGCAGTTAACATACAGTGGGTCATAAGCAGTATCATTGTATATTAATATGAACTATTTTCTCAACTTCTGCTCATCTGTTATCTTTTAGCCATCATGTCTACAATTTTGGGTGAAATCATGTGATCACCATTACTGACAAAGTTTGAGCTACTGCTGAAGTTTTTGTGTCCTTACATTTTTTTCTTTAATCTGACACTCCGTGGCCCAGCAACTCCCATGGTCTGATATTATTTTTGATCAGCCACCATTAGTTCATTGAGCAGTTACATGGGCATTACCACACATTGTTTACAACTTTCCACAGCAGCAGAGTGTTTTAGTGATATGGCCTTGCTCATTTTTTATATGTAACTACTTATCTACCAATTTAGAATATTAAGTAGATATTATTTTTTTCATTTTAAGCATTTTTTTAGGCTTTTTTATTGCATAAAACAATAAAAACCTTGTTTGGCTGTATTAAAAATTGTTTTATTTCCTGTTCAAATCTCTGTTCTCTCTTTGGAAAACAGCAATATAAATGTGGAATGAGTTGGTAAGAATAGGTTTACATAAGGTTTTTTAAGGGTGATTTTTTCTGCCAATTAGCATTGTGGTCGGGTCCCAAGGATGCTGATTTAAAGAGGTCAGTCAGTACACCTTAGATTATTTAGAAATCCTGATATTTATTTACAAAATATTAATTATCACCTGGTGATCTATTTTTTCAGCAAAAATAGTTCCTTTTATATTGTCCTGGAATAGATTGCTTGATTGCTTCACTTTCTATGGCTTATCAGCACTTTGCAGGTTATTTAAAGCCAGAATTTCTTTTTAGATTATAAAAATTTTATGTTTCTTAGATAATAATGGTTTTAGTGAGACAAGTCTTACTAATTAACCCATAGCTGGGGTGAGAAGAGATGGATTCATAACTTTCCCAAGGGTATTTGTGAGTATAGTGAATATAACAAACCAAATAAGAATTGGAATGTTTTACAATTCTGAGCCATTACCCATTACACTATCTGCACATCCAAGCTTACAGCACCTGACATTTCCAAGTGTTCACCCATCTAGGTACTGACCAAGCTCAAAGTTGCTTAACTTCAGTGATTGTATGGGAACCAGGGTTTCAATGTTATATGGCCATAAACCTTTCCTGGAATAGAGGTCACACTGCAAATTTATTTCAATGAACATTGTCAAGAAAGACAACAATGATTTTCTTTTTTTTTCATTTGTTAAAGCTGTGAAGAAGTGTCTCTGTATGTACAAGTTGAGCTTGTTTATAAATAATGAGACTGAGTGAAACATTGATGCATTCAAGCAGACTTTAATTTGAAAATGTTCACTGCACTAAGCATGAGTTGGCGAAAACTGCCTTGCAGCTGGTTCTAAGTGGTCGGGCGTCAAGATTACAACCCCCCTGCAACCAGTGCTTTCTATCCGTAACTTCTGATTGAATTTGGCACTGGTCCTTCAACTCTGCTCATGCAACCTTCGATTCAGTGGTCAGTGACAAATTCCACTTAACTTTCAGGCTGATTGACTTTTGTTAAGACTGACCATCAAAGATTTTATAAGCATCCTATTTGTGAAGACTGACTATCAGTGATTTTATAAGCATCTTATTTGTGAAGGATGACCATCAAAGATTTTATAAGTGTCCTATTTATGAAGTCTGACCATCAGTGATTTTATAAGCATCCTATTTGTGGAGACTGACCATCAGTGATTTTATAAGAGTCCTATTTATGGGGACTGACCATCAGTGATTTTATAAGTGTCCTATTTATGGAGACTGACCATCAGTGATTTTATAAGCATCCTATTTGTGGAGACTGACCATCAGTGATTTTATAAGTGTCCTATTTATGGGGACTGACCATCAGTGATTTTATAAGTGTCCTATTTATGGAGACTGACCATCAGTGATTTTATAAGCATCCTATTTGTGGAGACCAACCATCACTGATTTTTGAAACATCCAATTTGTGAAAACTGAACATTAAAGATTTTAGAAGCATCCTATTTGAGGAGGCACAGTGGTGTAGTGGATAGCAGCTCAGATTGAGGAATTGGAGAGCTGATTTCAACTCCCAGTTAGATCCATTACATTCACTTACATGCTAATACCCTTGGGAAAGGTATAAAACTTCTTCTCACACCAGCTATGGGTAAATAGCAGGATAGACTTAGTTGGTGGCAACCGGTCTATGAGAATGTAACTCTGAATTCAAATCTGTATGTAGCCCTGGCATAGCATATACTATACAGCTAAAGAAAGGATTGTTTGCATTGGTTCGATGATTCTGACTACAGTTGATCTGAATGGATGGATGGACTTGTGGAGACTGACTATCAAAGATTTCACAAGCATCCTATTTGTGGAGACTGACCAGCAGTGATTTTATAAATATACTATTTGTGTAGACTGACCATCAGTGATATTATAAGCATCCTATTTGTGGAGACTGACCAGCAGTGATTTTATAAGTATTCTGTTTGTGGATATGATTAGTGATTTTGTAAATGTTCCATTTGTTGAGACTGATCACCACACACGTTATTCATTTTCCAATAGGGAATTTTAAGATTCTTGTACTTCTCTATAAATTTTATCATTTAAAACTCATAAATTTACCTTTAAAGGACAAAGCAGAAAACTAATTCAAATATTAATTTTGATTTAATTCTCTAGGAATGGAGTCTTGGAAATAATTCCAAGGCTTCTACTTTCTTAGATTATTCAGTTTTGGAACTTAAAGAACTGTTGGAACTCCTAGGCAACCTTGACATATTTGGGAAGAATATTAGAATAAACATGAACCTATACTGGAAGCAAACAAAAAAATAGAATAATGTGTAAGACAAGGATATGTCTTCTCACCACTTATTCAACCTATACAGCAAGGCGATTCTAAGAGAATTAGATGTCTTACAAGGATTCATTATTGGTGGCCACAATCTTAACAACATAAGATATGCAGGTGACACAATGTTGATAGTAGACATAGAAAGGAAATTACAAGAACTCTTAGAGAAGGTAGTGAAGGAAAGTGGTAAGAAAGGACTAAACATCAATTGCTAGATAGAAAAGACTATCAATTATAAGAAGATAGAATGCATGGTTGTTAGCAAAAGGAACAGACCAACATGCAAATTACAAATTGGGGATACCAAAATCAAACAAGTAGAATAATTTAAATATCGAGGAAGTGTTTTAACAGAGAATGATAGGTGCAACACTGAAATATGAAAGTGTATTGGGATAGTGAAAAATGTTTTCCAAAAGCTAAGCAAAGAATTAAGAAACAGGAAAATTGCATCTCCACACAGATGAAGAAGAAACTTGAGGCAATAGAAATGTGATTCTACAGAAGAATGTGAAGAATAATATGGACTGAATACGTGAACAACAATAAAGTTTTAGATAAAATGTGAACAAAATGGATACTTATAGCGAACATCAGAAAGAGATTGTTGAAATTTCTAGGCTAGGGCATATAATGAGGAAAGAGGGCTTGGAAAATTTGATACTCCCAAGCCATATTGAAGACAAAAGGGACAGAGGAAAGTAACACATAACCTACCTGGTGAGGTTCTGTAAACAGATGACAGAACAGGGTTTAGGAGAGATAAAAAAAAAGACAAAATTTACTAAAGGCTGCAAAGGACAGGAAATTGTGGAGAGCCATTATCATCAATAACCTGAAGGAATACAGTACATAGAAGATGATTTCTCATTTTCTACCTGTTTTGGATATACAAATACTTTTCTTCTTGTTCCTAAAAAAGTAAAAATGGGATAACAGACAAAATTTAGAAAATAAAAAGGTAAAAATATAAAAGAATCTAATATAAAGGGTGTTTCATTAAGATGGATCAAAGTCAGCAATAAATAAATCTGTATTATTGGTGAAAATTTATTTATTTCTCTATTAGATTATGTTATTTAAGTCATGGCAATTATGTGTGAAAGATAATATTGCCCAAATGTCCACCAAATCTGAAAGAAAAAGAAAAAAAATCATTAGACTCTTAAACTTAATTCACATTTAAAATTGGTCCAAGTTATTGGAACACCCTTTATAAAGCTGAGGGTTTGTGTATGTGAGGAGAGGTCTGCTGAAAACAATGAAACTTATATATAAAGTTGATTTTCTGTCTGTATATTTGTGCATGTAAATATTATCATTATAATAAATATATGTATAATATATTATTATTGTTGTTTTTTTTTACATATGAAATTGCTTTTTTATATATGTATTTGTTTTTTTTGCATATGGCTTTTTTTCTTTACATATGGGATTGTTTTATTCACTCTGCTGGAGGTATTCATAAGCAAATCTCCACCATATAATAAGCAGTTGTTACAGCTGGAGGTTAAAATAATCCTAACCTTGAAGATGAAACTACTAGAGAAAAAATCATAAATATTTTTAACTAATTATAGTTTACAACAATGCATGCTGTTGAAAGGTAGAAAGAGGTCTCTCAGAAAGCCAGACAATATTTTTAAATTGTGAGAATTCTTTGGGGATAATAATGATTTACTGATACAAGTCTTACTAATTAACCCATAGCTAGAGTGAGAAGAGATGGATTCATATTTTTTCTTTGTGTAAACAAATATAATGAACCTGACTGGAATTGGAACTTGATTCTCCAGTTTCCAATTCCAAGCCATTATCCATTACACCACTTGCATATCCAAGTTTACAGCTCCTGGTATTTCTAAGTGGTCACCCATCTAGGAACTGACTAAGCTTGGCGTTGCTTAACTTTGGTGATCAGATGAAAGATCAATGTCAGTAGTACCCTTGGTCATGTTAGTAGATGTACTAAGTGTCATATAGGACATAAATGAATGGAATCATCTGTTTATATAATTAAGCAGAGTTGAACAGAGTTAGCATTCGGTCAATTGCTAAGTGTACCTTTGTGTAGTAAACCTTCGATTTCATTACTTACCTAAGAGTTTGTATTTATTTGCCTGGGTTATCCTGAAAACATGAGATACAACACTAAGTGACTTGCAAATACCAATGGATACACTTTAAGTCATCACAACAGGATACTAAAACAGGACTGCACTTGTAGTGATTTACTAAACATACAAATTGAGGGTAAGAGGGACTGAGGAAAGCAGCACATATTATACTTAATGAGTTTAAGTTGGTTGGTAGTTTTTTTTATTTAACAGCATATCAGTTTCTTATGGGTCACTTAATACCGAAATTTAATTTTCTTGAGAGTTTTGCTAATTTATTTTTTTACTATTAAAATCTATTGCCGGAAGTTTTTTCTATTGTTTTAATAACATTGCTAGTATTCTGACTATAAATTTCTTTTTTTTTATACTTTCATTGTGTCTTGATTCCATTTTGGGGTTTCACTATTTGCCCATAGCTAGTACCCTTACAGGTGCATACCATCTGGTAGACCATCAGGGTAGACCTGTGAACAACAACAATTAAGAGGTAACTCAGTGATCCTCGAAACCTGCTGATCAGAAGATGTAGTTTATTGTCATACGCAGGATGGATGAACTTAAGTAAATGGATGGTGGAACAGGGTTTAGGAGAAATAATGAAAAGACAAAATTTATTAATAGCTATAAAGAATAGGAAATTGTGGTGAGCCATGATCGCCTACGTCATGAGTGGACATAAAGAAAAAGATGAAGCTTAGATGTGTCACAAGGCCTAAAGTATGGGGTACCTATTTACTCAGTTGTAAATGATCTAGTGAGATGAGCTTGTTAACCATTACACCACGTCAAGGTGTCTCACCACTTGTATTATAGATGAGAAAATTTAATTGCAAGAAGAAATACATGGATAAAATTATCAAATAATAAAATTATCAAATAATAAAATTATCAAATAATAAAATTATCAAAAAATAAAATTATCAAATAATAAAATTATCAAATAATAAAATTATCAAATATTAAAATATAAAATTCATATATTATAAAATAAAATTTTCTCGTCTAATTTAAATTTTATCATGGAGATCTGCCATCCATTTTTACTTAAAGTTGGCTCATATCCGAATATATTAATGCGACTAGTGACTGGCCCATTAGCTTCATGATTTGGCATCTTCTCCCAGTAAGCTATTGATTCTGACCTTTCAGTATGTCTCTCCCACCTACACCAGCCAAACATTGATTCCCTCTGAACCTGGCGGACTGAATTCCTCAAGACTAATGTCATTTTCTCAAGTTTTTTTCATTGAAGTCTTCACAAAAAGTTCTCATAATTTAGCATAAAGCATCACAATCATTGTGCTTTCATATTTTGACCATTAATCTTCTCTTGCAAACTTCATCCAGGGTATGACGATAAATTACATCCAGCAAAAAAGGCCTTTGATCAGAAGATTGGAGGTTTTGATGAGTGTAGAACTACTTCTTAATTGCTGTTGTACCCTGGTCCACCCTGATCTGTTAGGGCCCCAGCTTTAGGCAAATAGTAAACCCTCAAACAAAAATTAACAGTACATTTTTATAGTAAAGTTACCAACAATATATTTTATGATCTACAAAATATATATTAAAAAAATACCTAAAGTATAAAATTATATACAAAATATCAGTTGTTGAAAAATTACAATTTCTGAAAGAAATCAAGCTGTATTCCAAAATATAAATTCAACAAAACTACAACATAAAACACACACCTCATTGCCTCTAGTAATTATGTCCACATAAACATGTATATGCACAAAAGCTGAGTATCATCTACCATGTATTCAATTGTGAAAGCAGAATAACATATCATATTTTTATTACTTCAAAGCTCCCAAGAAAATTAAATTTTGGCATTAAATGACCCATAAAGTGTTGATATGCCTTTAAAAATTCAATCAATCTCTTGCAAACATTTTTTAAACAATTTCACCCTATGTGAGGCAGTAAAGTCACTAATACACAAGGGGTTACTGGGTGTGGAAGAATTAGGAACAGAACCATTAATAATGAGCAGGGAGAGAAAAGAATAATCGGGAGGACAGTAGATAACGATTGACATTGCATTTAAATTTTTGCAGATTAAAGTTGTCTGGAAAGCATGGAGCCACAAGGGAGAAGTGTGAGAAAATAAACTGTTAGCATAGATTTCCAGCTACATCAAGTCAACTCAAGTGTAAATTGATGAGACCTCAACGCCAATCTAGTACTGCACTTAAATTCAAAAGACTAAGATATCCTTGACACATGAAAAGCTTCAGTAGTTTTCCTGCAGCACATTCCGATGCATTTGGTACATGAAAAAAATTAATTGCTGCCCAGTTTTATTGAACTTATTTTGCAGGTTATTTAACGAGGTTAAAAGCTTACGATTGTATCACATTGAAACACTGGTTCTCATATGATCACCAAAGTTAAGCAATGTCAAGCCTGATCAGTAATTAGATGATTGAATGTGTGGGAATACTAGGAGCTGTAAGATATAGATGTGCGGGTGGTGTACCAAAATGCAATCATGACAGCTGCTAAATACTCTTTGGACACTGTTAAAACAATAAGATGTTCTGATTGTCTCTGTACATCAGAATTCATCCAACAACTGCCGGAGAAAGTGATGGAAGACCAAGGTAAGAGGATGCGGGTTTTGACACGGGAAATAGGTGTTGTACATTCCACCATGAAGCTGGCCTTGAATGAAGACCTCTGTTACTAGTCATACATAATGTGCAGAGGTCAACTTCTTACAGAAAAGGCTTGAGGAAAACCATCGGACAAATACAAAGAAACTCCTGAACAAGATGAAACATGTTGAACCAGAGACAATTTGGTTCTTCTTTGATGAAAAGAATTTTTGTCACAAACAGATGGCTTGCCTACAATCCATATTTTTGTGTTATGATGACCAAGTTTTCCCAAACTGTGATGGTTTTTTTTTGGTGGTGGTGGGGGGGGTGTGTTCCAGTGAGGGTGATGTCATGTGACCTCACAACTTTGAACAGGGTCTCATGCTCAATTCAAATAACTATGTGGAATTGCTGGATACCGTGAACAAGCCTTAGCTGAAGAGGGTGGCTGCAGGAAGACCATATATGTGGCATTAACTAATTAATACAAGTAAAAGATTTGTCACTTAGCTGATTGATGTTACCTTCAACAACCCAACTCCAGAGTTTCATAGATGGACCAGTCCATCTACTCATCAGGGTGTATCAGCAATTGACTACTATATATATATACATATATGTCATTCACAGACAGTACTGTTTCGCTGTATCACAGCTCCTCAGTGCGACTAGACTTCCGAATGCCTCAAGCCAGGATTGAAACTCAACTAATTTGGTGTCAGCCAGAGCTATCTTGACTCGGTAGAGTTACACAACTAAATCTAGCATATTGTTTTTACAAATGTAAACAAATGCCAATCAGCCAAAGTGCTCCATTCATTTTACTGAAGAGCTTTGCATTAGTGCAGGTGGCTGTTGTTTATAGAATTAGCTTATCACTCAACAGTGCTCAATTGAAATGTATTTTCAAGGGCTAAATTATGTCATTCACTGACAGTACTGTTTTGCTGTATCACAGCTCCTCAGTGCGACTAGTTTTGGAATCGCTCCGTCCACTCATCAGGGAGTATCAGCAATTGACTACTTATACTTCTCAATTTTTCATTTTTTATATGCACTTTTCATTGGTGTAAGTTTTTTTTCATAGTGTATGTATGTGCGCGCGCGCGCGTGTGTGTGTGTGTGTGTGTGTGTGTGTGTGCTCATCTATGTGTATGCGCATGTTATTTTTCCTTTTTGTCATTTTTTTTCACTTTACACTCATTCCTCACCCTTTTCTTTTTCTCTTTTCTTTCAACTGTAGCCATTTTAGAGAGAGAGAGAGAGAGAGAGAGAGAGAGAGAGAGAGAGAGAGAGAGAGAGAGAGAGCAAGAGAGAGAGAGAGAAAGAGAGAGAGAAAGAGAGAGAGAGAGAGAGAGAGAAAGAGAGAGATGTTTATGAGTACATATGCATGTATGTGTTTACATATTCCTTTACTGCCATATGACTGTGAATAATTCTTCTCTTAAATCCCTACATTCATAGCATTCTGGCCGACATCTTATTGAGACCACAAAACAGGGTTTCTTATATAAAGACATGATATTTAAAAGAAAATGGGAAATCCTTAATCTTCCCTCTTAATCATGTTGATGCAAAAGAAAATATATATAACGATGGAATTTTATATCATAATGTCAGGATAGATTCCTTTGAAATCTCTCTATACAATTACCATTCTTGGAGTGAATGGAATTATCATAAAAATATATAAATAAAAAACCACAGATAGGTTCTCAAATTGGAAAAATGGTCTTTTAAATGTTGGCATCAAAAGAGTAAATGGATGAGTAAACAAATAATTTCTTAAGTTAGCAGGTACCTTCAATGGCAGAACTGTCTGTTCATCATAACTGAGATTTTTAAAGAGTTTTTTTCTTTTTTATAATCATATCGGCATTTTTACTCTTTGAGGTCATTTTTTAGCTTTTGCTCTTCTTCATTGCTTTGAATTGAAAGGGTGATTTGCGCTGATGGACAAAATTTTCTTGCATTGGGAAAGAGAGAAGAAATTAAACAAACAAATGAATAAACTAAATGAGAGATATTTTTATTTTTTGCAAAGAGCGAATAAGGCTAGCAATGTGCCAATAAAAAAATGAATGTTTTTCTTTCTAAAAAGTATTACCCACTGCCTTACTATGCTCATATCCCCTGTTTGGTTTCCATAAATCTTCATCAAGCATCAATAGGTGCAATTTTTTTCTGCAATGATAAACCACTGCTTTGTATGAATAAATTAACCAAACAAAAGAATAAACTACATGAGATAGATAATTTTATTTTATTGGAAAATTTTGTTAATGAGTGTTCAGGATAATTTGTTTAAAGAGCGAGTAAGGCTAGCAATGTGTTTGCGATCTTCTTCTATATGTTGGTCCCTTCAAGATGTGGGTGATCATGGCTCTCCTCAATTTCCTGTCCTTTGTAGCTCTCAATAAATCTTGTCTTTTAGTTATCTCTCCTAATCCCTGTTCTGCCATCCATTTACACAAGCTCATGAGGTAGATTATACTTTGTTTACCTCTCTCACTCTTGCATTCAATATGTCCTGTGAGTGTCAAAATTTCCAAGCCCTCTTTCTTCATTATGTGCCCTAGAAATTTCGATAGTATCTTTCTGAAGTTAAGTATAAGAGTCCTTTTGTTTTCCATTTTCTCTAAAACTTTGTCATTGCTCACATGTTCAGTCTATGTTATTCCCAGCATCCTAGAATGTCATTTTTGTTGCTTCAAGTTTTTTCTTTATAGGTTCTGGCTTATTCTAATATTCTTCCCAAATATGTCAAGGTTACTTAGCAGTTCGTTGTGATGTACTTTATCAAATGCTTTTGCATAATCTATAGAACATAGGTATATATCATTTTGCATTTGTATTGCAAAAGGATGTAAAAAACTAAAGTGGCATTAATTTATCTTTTCTTTCCCCACCTATGGATTAAATAGCAGAGTAGATTGGGCTCTCTTGCCTTGGATGGCAATCAGTCTAAGAGAAGGAAAATTGTGGAGATGACAACAGAAAATTACTCCACTATCTTTCCTGGGAAATCATGGCAATTCACAGATAATAAAGAAAACTGGATTTGTGGTGAGACATGATCATCTATGTCCGTCAATGGACATGTCATTGTTTGTTTGTAACAGGAAGTTTCTCTATGCACATTTTATGAAGCTAAAAGGAGGAAAGGAGCTCAGTGCCAATTAACGAAACAATGTTTTGTGAGGTATTATCAAGATAATAGTCATAAATGAACATTGAAATAGTAAATTATTTATGAGTCCACGCCATTAAAACTGGTCCAAGTTGAGGATCAGGGAAGATTTAGTGATGTAATTTGTATGGATGGAGGAAACTTGAAGATGAATGTTTGATGAACTAAGGGTTCAATCCCAAAGTAACAGAAATCAATACACAAGTTGAAAATAATGTTTTTTTTTAAATCATTTCACCCAAGCAATGCAATAAAGCCACTAAGATGCTGAAGATACTAAGTGTTACTAAGTGTTACTAAGTGTTAGAGAATATGAGAAAAATTACTATTAAAGAGAAAAGACAATAAAAGAACAAGAATTAAGAAGACAGAAGATAATAACTGACATTGCATTTAAATTTTTGAATATCAAATTTGACTGGAAAGTAAGAAGCTAGAAGTGAGTTCCACAAGTGAGAAGTGTGATAGAAGTGTAGTGCCTTAATAAGCATATTATCAACAAAATTCCAGAGGGTATAAAAACAGGCAAACCCTTAAGTAACTCATTTTTTTCTGTGTTCCCTCCTTTTGAAGTGTGTGCCATCAACATTTCATACCAAAGCAAAAGGGGCTGTGGATGCTTCATACAGAAACATACCTACACAGGCAAGTCACACTCAAATACATTCATTAACAATTTTGTGATATGTCTCAACGGCTGTTGTAATGCGTCTAGTGTGGTAGTCTGTAGTGGTAGTGCTTGTCGCTTTCAGCTACCACTGCTGGCTAGCAGCAATGCGAAAAGGGGAGCTAAGTGCGTAAGTCTTCCCCTCTCCATCAGCAAGCCCTATGTAGTGCCTCCTCATGGCGACACATGGCAACCGAACACCTTGCAGACTCGGGCTAAACTACAGGGGACAGGGGAGATGTTTGGCCTCCTTAACATGCAGCATGCAGGCTTACTGGTGTGTGGTCACGCCCTGGTGCCCATGAACCAAACCCCAGCTATGGGTTAAATAGCTCCACTGCCTTGTGGAAATCATTGGGAGAAGAAAAGGCTAAGGAGTAAACCCTACACAAATCTGGAGAGAGCCCCTAAGGCGGACGGACGGCACACTGTGCTACCTTCCGGCAACTCCTGCAGCCGCGCTGGTATCAAACTGTATTGGTTCGTCCTTTTCTTTGGACTCTACTAGCAAAGCCGAGAGGGGGAACTAGACGTCTGGGCAGCCCTAGTTCTCCATACATCCCACCTGGGCTCGTAGCGCACTGGAGAGGACACTCCAGCGACATTGCAAGACATCAGCACAACACGGGAAGTGACAGCTACTGGACAAAAGCCCAACCCGATGGAAAAGAACAAAAACCTGCCATGTGCCTGAGAGACTGCCATTCCAGAGTGGGACTACACAGTCATCAGAGGCGATGTAACTCCATCGCCTAGCACCTACAGCGCTACTCCATCGTCTCCCAAGATGGACGGATGCCGCTGCTGCCTGGATTCCATTTATTTCTAGGAAAAGAAACTCTTAAGCTTTCCTTTTGTTATTCACATTATTTACATTATTTGGACTGTTATCTTCATCTTCATTGCCATATTCACAACGTTTTGGCCATTGTATACTCTGGCCTTCTTCAGGTGAAATTTCAAAACCAAAACCAAACCATTTATTTCATCCACCGGAGTAGATTGTTCTAGTTCCACGTGGTTCAACACTTTGCAGACATCTCTTCTGAGTAAGACCCCCCACAGAGGAGAACATGACTAAGGACTGTGTATGCCATCCTGTGCAGCTGTGGTAAGAAATATAAAGGAGAAACAGGCCGTCCCCACTTAAGGTAAGACTACAAGAACATCGTAAAGTGGTAACCTGAGGGGAAATAGAAAAATCAGACATAGCTGACCATATATGAAGGGAAAAGGGAGATCACAGTCCCCTGTGGGATGAGGTTGAAATAATAGACAGAGAACATCACTGGAAAATACGAAAACTTAAGGAATCAGCACATATGCTAGGCCACAAAAATCTCCTGAACTGGCCAAGAATACAATATGGGGGCCAATAATTAGGAGTGATAGTGAAAAGCAATGAATGACAACACAAAAATTGTAATATAAGCTCTGATAAAAAATATGAAATAATAATAACGGAAAAATTGCAATATGAGCACAGGTAAAAATCGATGGTTGAGACATTAGGTTTATAAATCCCAGAAATTCATACACAGATGTCCTCAAGGACACATGGCCCGGTGGATAAAGATGTTGGTTAGATCCAGTGACTAGATTCAAAGAGTTGTAAGCTCAATACTCAAAAGCCAAAAAAAACTTGGAGAGTTGAATTAAAGGGAAATAACTGAGACATCCTAAAGAAGCATGGCACATGGAATTAGAACAATCTACCCTGGTTGATTAAATAAAAAGTTTAGTTTGAAATTCTAATCACCTGAAGAAGGCTGGAGTGTACAATGGCTGAAACATTGTGAATATGACAATAAAGATGAAGATAACAGGGCAATATAGACAGATATTTCCTTTTGTTATTTTTGTTAAGTAAATGTTATCTTGCATTTCAAGTCTCTGTTATTTTGCGCATGTATCTTTTCATAACCATTATTTCATGTAAAATATTCTCATAGTGTTGAAACTTGACTAATGCATGGAATAATAATGCAACACAAAATGTACTTAGAACAAAATGTATTGAAACAAGAAAGTGTACACAATATTTACATATAGTCTTTTGTATATTCCTGGGAAGACCGTTCCTGGAGAATGTGTTGACTAAGTCGCAGTCGGGCAGAGTCTCTAGTTGGATCTCTTGATTCGCCTCCCATGTCTTCCATATTTATATAGTCGGTACTCCACTATGCAAATTAGGTGGATCCTCCCACCACACATAGAAGCCTTACATTAATTATAGAAGTAGCCAACACACTAAAGAGAAACTGTTAGCAGAGAACTTATGGTTACATCTCGCCATTTCAAATGTAAAGTGATGAAACCCTGCCACCAATCTAGTACTGCACTTAAAGTTTAGCTACCATAGAGGAAAGTATTTATAGAAAAGGCACAGGGAAGCTAGAGATGCATTGGAAAAGTGGCTGAAGCTGAGATGCTAGATCAGGACCAATAATATTGCAGTTTCTTCTTTGGATTTTAACCAGAATTTTTAATTATATAGCAGAAGCACCAAACCAGACATGGCAGCAATATTCAATGCATGAACAAATGGCAGACTTATAAATGTGTAACAGATTCTGGAAAAAAAAATGTCTAGCACCATGAACCAACTTTCTTAGCTGCAGACTTAGCAATTAATTCAATATACTTTTTCCACTTGATGTCAGTTGAAAATGTTAGCCTGAGAAGGCACAATGAGTCACTCTCCTGGAGGTTAGCATCAGCCATGCTGATGGAAGTCCAAAAAAAATCTTTGGGTGTAGATTGATTGAAAAAGTTTGTTTTTAACCTTTTTGAAGGTTATTTAAAGGCAGAATATATTTTTAGATTGTAAGAATTTTTCAGAGATAATAATGATTTACTGATACAAATCCTATTATTTAATCCATAGCTGAGGTCTTCTATTGAATTAATATCTATGCTATCCCATTAATTTTGTGTTTATGAAACTTTTTTCTTGTGTATGTGTCTGTGTGTGAAATATCAGCTTTGCAGGATGTCAAAGGCAATCATCTTGTATGATTGATTGATTTGATCTTTACTGTTTATCAACCCGTTGCTGGATATTTAAAGCCAGAAAACATTTTAAATTGTAAGAATTTTGGGGAGACAATACAATTTCTACTAATTAACCCATATCTAGTGGAGAGAAGACGTGGATTCATACCTTTCCCAAGGATATTTATGCATAAGTAAATATAACAAATTTAACTGGAATTTGAACTCTGCTCTCCAATTTTGAATTCCAAGCCATTATCCATTATATCAGCTGCACATCTAAGCTTAGAGCACCTAGTATGCCCAAGTGGTCACTCATCTAGGTACTGATCAGACTCAACGTTGCTCATATGAGAACTGTTGTTTCAACATGATATGACTGTAAGCCACTCTTTGAATGTAGAGTATCTGTTATAAAGAATCAGGTTCTAAAATGAACATCTTTGCAGAAAACTCACCTCTGACCTCTGACCCTGACAAATGAACATCCTTGCAGAGATTCACCTCTGACCGCTGACCTTGACCAATGTAAAGTATATAATTATTACATGGTATGCTCACAATCTGCTGTTCTATCCTAACATCATTAAGGCCACTCATACCAGTGACTTGATGATGTTTGATGATGCCTGGGGACAACTCCTTGATTGTATGCCTCTGGAATCCTATAGGGCCTAGGACTGAGAAATGTGAGAAAGGAAGACATTTTAAATATGGAAAAACAGATGAAACATGAAATAAACACTTTATTCAAATTAAATATAAACTAAATTTTTATTTCACTATTTGACTGGATACCCACCCGATATGGATGCTGGTGGCTATAGCACCCTTTGTCTCCCCCTCTTCTGCATGCTACTGATTCTTACATATTTTCAGTTTGAGTTGGGGAATGCAAGCAATGCTCTTCAAGATCTCCCATCACTGGTTCTTCATGTTTATTTAAATTGGACAGTTTTTTGAAGATAACTTCTTATATTCTGATAAAAAAGTTTCATTACACTCAATTGAAGGTTGTTGTTGACTTATGACCATGATTGTTTATAACAACAGGTCATAAATCGATCTGGTCATAAGTCAGCCTGTAATTAATTTTGTAATCTTTCTTTAGACATTATTGTATTTCTTATAATTTTCATGGCTTCTATACATTTGACACCATTTATATCCTCACTCTATACATTGTTTTGTTTCTTATTTTTACATTCACCAAGTTTAAGTCAAACATTATATACTACATTACAGTTGGTTTAATATAGGTGCCTCCACAAAACATGGAAAATTTAAAATTAATTTTTAATAATGAAAAAATTTTCTTGAAGCTTTTATTTTAGTTTTAATTTCAAGCTGATAGATTAAATTTAATATTTCCAATAAACAAAATATTAAACTGTATTTCAAAACTAATTTAAATTGATTGGAAGAGTTTTTGCTTTGAAATTTCAAAATTTTTTATATTTAGTGACATTTTTAGTAAAGTGTTATAAAAATGATCTTTGTTAAAATTCTCCCAAAAATAAAATATACTTTTCTGAGACTTTATCTGAGGAATGTTAGCTGATTTAAAGTGTAATTAATCTTAAACAACTATTATTTACTTTAAGTTTAAAATATCACAGAAATATAATTAACTAGACAGTAGCTGTTTATTTATGTTGACAACATGTTAACAACTCTGTGACAGCTTGATGACAGATAGATTTTCATCTAATGTTGTTCTATGGGTGGGGGGTGTTATGCTTTAACATTAAAAAAATAATTGTGGAATATAACACAAGCGCCTTTTAAGTACTCGGTAATATGTTTAGTAAATATTAAATGTTAATATTTGCTAGACAAGAAAACCAAAATACAAGTGCAAAACACAGAAAACATTTTAGTTGCAAAACAGACCAAAATACATGCAAATACAAGACATATTAGCCACTGGGGCTTTGTTGTGAATCATTTATGTCGTCAGTTGGGGTAGCAGTCAGTGTAGCGGGTGGAGTTGTTTTTTTTCATAAACATGGTGAGCTTTGTCTGAATTGTTTGGTTCTTTTTCTCCTAATAAATTTGCTTTTGGATTCTTTGTTGATGTAAATGCATCCTGGCATCTGTTTCCAAAACAATCCTGTTTCGGCCACATTAAAAATTTGTTCTGCTAGATACCCCTCATCCATAATTACTTCATCCTAACTGTCAAGAATCTTTTGAGCAGTTTCTTCATCTGCACTCACTGCTTCTCCAGTCACTCGAACATTATGAATTTGGAAACTTTTCTTGAATCTCTTGAATCAGCCAGCACTTGCTACAAATCCTTGACTGTAGTCTTTTCTGGCACACTTCTCCAAAGTCTGAAATAGATTTCTTGCCTTCATCTGCACAGTGAAAAGGCTCAATGGAAACTATTTTTTGTATCTGATCTTCCATCCACATATGCAGTAATTTCTCTGTTTTGTAGTTAGGCCTGGGTTTCATTATAAGTGTTGATCACATAGGTGCAGACCCTTCCACAGCATTATAAATTCTTTCTCTGTCTTTCAAAATCATTGACACAGTAGAGCAGTGGTTCCCAAATGGTGTGGCAGAAGAGGATAGCAGGTGTGGCAGAAGAGGATAGCAGGTGAGGCAGAAGAGGATAGTAGGTGTGGCAGAAGAGGATAGCAGGTGAGGCAGAAGAGTATAGCAGGTGAGGCAGAAGAGGATAGCAGGTGTGGCAGAAGAGGACAGCAGGTGAGGCAGAAGAGGATAGCAGGTGAGGCAGAAGAGGATAGCAGGTGAGGCAGAAGAGGACAGCAGGTGAGGCAGAAGAGGACAGCAGGTGAGGCAGAAGAGGACAGCAGGTGAGGCAGAAGAGGATAGCAGGTGTGGCAGAAGAGGACAGCAGGTGAGGCAGAAGAGGATAGCAGGTGTGGCAGAAGAGGACAGCAGGTGAGGCAGAAGAGGACAGCAGGTGAGGCAGAAGAGGATAGCTGGTGAGGCAGAAGAGGATAGCAGGTGTGGCAGAAGAGGACAGCAGGTGTGGCAGAAGAGGACAGCAGGTGAGGCAGAAGAGGATAGCAGGTGTGGCAGAAGAGGATAGCAGGTGAGGCAGAAGAGGATAGTAGGTGTGGCAGAAGAGGAAAGTAGGTGAGGCGGAAGAGTATTGCAGGTGAGGCGGAATAGCAGGTGAGGCGGAATTATTGAAAGACAATCAAAGATTTAAAAACAGTTTCAAAAAAATTATATGCCAAAAATAAATACAATTTCAAAATTTAAAATATTATTATGGATTACTTGAAATTTCTATGATACATAACTTTAGCTTGGAAAATTTGTTACTTACTGGACAGATTCAAGGCAAGAGGGACAGAGGAAAACAATGCATAGCATACTTAGTGAGCTTGAGTAAATGGATGGTGGGTAAGGTTTTGAAGAAATAACAAAAAGATAAAATATATTAATAGCTACAAAGGACAGGAAATTGTAGAGAGCCATGATTGCCAACATCCTGAAGGGACATGGCACATAGAAGAAGAAGAAGAAGAAGAAGAAGAAGAAGAAGAAGAAGAAGAAGAAGAATCATCATCATCATCATCATCATCATCATCATCATTTAGAGTCTAATTTCCTTGATTGCTTATCAATGGAGTTCATCCTTTGGACCTGAGGGCCCTATGAGGGTGTGATACTAAATTCATTTGATTGATAGGGTCCTCCTTAATATGTGAGCAGTTCTGAGGAAGACAATCTGGACTTCTTGTATATTGTTACTGTTGGTGTATTTTTGTATCCTATCAACATCTTCATCATCATTTTAAAGAATTACTTTTTGATCTGCATTTGTTTCATAATTCCATGCTGGGTCATAACAAATGACCCTGGGGCAAGTGAATGTCTTTGTTGTTTCCAAAGCTTTTTGCCAGATATGGTCAGTGGTTGTTAAAACTATTTTTTGAATTTCTTGATGAAATGGTACACTGGGAATGATAGTGGTAGTGATGGTGGTGGTGGTGATGGAGGGTATTATTATTATTATTATTATTATTATTTCTTATTTTTTCTTTTGACTTTTTTTATGAGGTACTTAACATGTTTTATTTTCTTTAAATAGATAATAAACATAAGCCATTACATGCAGTATAATTCTAAATCTCTTGCAAGCAGGGGTTACCAGGGATCTTCTTAATGTTCTGGTCTGTATCTTTTTTGATCATACCCAGTGCTCCAATTATTATAGGTATAACTGTAATTTTAAGATGTTAGTTTTTTTCAATTTTGTTGATTTTAATCTTTACTGGGAATGTTTGCAGAACACTTGCTCCTCCGCTTTTAAAGGCAGATGTCCACTAATGCATGCTGGGATATTTTAGCCAATAAAATAAGCCAGTTTGCAGTTTGACATGACTCAGTCCCGATCTGCCTTGTCTAGAAGATGGGACGTTATGTTTGCTTGTCCGAACATGCTTTTGTGTGTCAACACCAATTCTTAGTTTGTGAAATTTTTGCCTTGTTACCTTTAATTTGCCTTGCATATATTGTTTTCTTGCTTGATATTATTTCATTTTTGCCCTTTTTTCTTTTTATTGCAAACTTTGTCAATTCTGTTCGTTGGACAGTTCTGTTCTTTATATTTTGCATTTGACCATGGCTACTCACTCCACAAATTTCGCATCCTGGGTATGACGATAAACTACATCCAACAACAAGGCCTCTGATAATACATTTTTGAAAAATATTACCAGCTATATGTTTTTGAAAAAATAATATTATCAGTTATATGTTTTTGAAAGAATAGTGTTGCTGGCTATACACTTTTGAAAAAATATTACCAGCTATATGCTTTTGAAAGACTAGTGTTGCTGGCTATACACTTTTGAAAAAATAATATTACCAGCTATATGCTTTTGAAAAAATAATATTATCAGCTATATGTTTTTGAAAGAATAGTGTTGCTGGCTTTACACTTTTGAAAAAATAATATTACCAGCTATATGCTTTTGAAAAAATAATATTACCAGCTATATGCTTTTGAAAAAATAATATTACCAGCTATATGCTTTTGAAAAAATAGTGTTGCTGGCTATACATTTTTGAAAAAATAATATTACCAGCTATACATTTTTGAAAAATATTAACAGAAATAGATTTTTGACAAAACAAAAATATTACCAGAAAAAAAAAAGTTGTCAGCATTAAATGCTCCATTGAGGTTGATATGCCGTAAAACAAAACAAACCAAACCAATCCACAAATTTCACTTTCAAGATATTTATATTTACTTATTTTGTCATATTCTTTAACAAATGTGACATCACACTGCCAATGAGATGTTATATCTATGAGAAGTCATTGTTTTGGTTTGTAGTCTTTAATCACTATGTTTGGTCTATTAGCTTTTATGTCTTTTAGTATGTCATTTTCTTCTTCCTCCTCCTCTTCTTTTTCTCTTCTTTTTCCTCCTTTTTTCCTCTTCTTCCTCTTCCTCCACCTCTTCTTGTTTTTCATACTCTTCTTCTTTTTCTTTTTCCTTCTCCTCTCCTTCTTCTTTTTCCTCTTCTTTTTCCTCCTCCTGTTCTTGTTTTGCCTTCTCCTCCTCCTCTTCTTCAGTACATTGCTTTACTGGCTCATTACCTGAGACCTGGTGAGGCACTTCTCCATGGTGTAATGGTTAGCAAGCTTATCTTGCTAGATCAATTAAGACTGAATAGTGAGTTTGATTCTCACTGTGTGCTCCATGATTTCGGGTCTTGTGCCACATCTAAGCTATGGTTAGAAAATCACCATTACCTCAGACCTGGTGTAAGGCAACATAATAAATATATTCATTCTGTTTGCACACATTTTGATGTTAAGTGCCAATTAATATACACTGTGTTTGTATTTTCTTTCCATTGATAATACTTTCCTGAGTAGACGAGCAGTTTCACACAATGTAAGCTTTCGAATCTCTTGTAAACAGTAACTGCAAAGATTTCATTAATGTCCTCGTCTGTACCTTTTGTACTCAAGGCTCCAACTATATAACATTAGTCTTAAAATGCCACATTTTTCTGTTTCAAGATCTTAATATTTACTTATCTTCTTTAACAGATAGACTTTTATCTGAAGTCCCTGCCATATCTATGAGAAGACATTTTCTTTTTTTTTTGTAGTTTTCAATTGCAATGTCTTGGCTATTATTTTTTCCAAGGTCTGATCAAGAAGTATTGTGACTCTTGTAACAGAACTGAAGTATGCAGAGTAAAGCCACTTGTCTCAGATTGTGTATGTGTAGAAGTTAGTGTGACAAGTGTGTGTGATAGACACATGTGTATATATGTGCATGCGTGAGAGAGTTCAAAAGTCAACAGGAGACCAAGGGAAGCAAACAAACCTCAGCAGCAACGTTCTTATCTATGTGCGATCTACATCTTACCGTCTGTGAGTGTGTTGCAGACCCGATAGCGGTGCAGATCTGGCTTACAAAAATAAGGCCTTGTGCCAGACACTACACACTACTACCGAATCCACAAACAAAGTAAAAAAAATTAGCAGGAGGAATATATAAGATGTGCTCTTTCTACTGTACAAACGTACGGTAAAAAGAAGTAGACAGGCAAAACAACGAAAGGTTAAGAACAAACGTAAATTTTATTAGAGTTTAACAAGTAATTTGTCTTCAGTGAAGACCTTCAGTAAATGTACTGGAAATGTAGTTGAAAAAGAGACCAAGTAGATTAGTAAATTGTCTTCAGTAAGGTTACTGGAAATGTTGTAGTAAATGAAATTTAATTGTCTTCAGTGAAGACCTTCAGTAAGATACTGGAAATATGGTAGTTGATAAAAAGGTAGATAAAGTTCCGCGCCAAAATTTAAATTCAAGATGGCTATGGCAGGAAAAGTTCCTCAGGTAGAAAGTCAGTTGTAATGAATAATAAACATACGGCTAGGAAAAAATACTCACTGCGAGAGTTTATAATTGTGAGTGTATGTAATTCTTTTTTAGGTAACAGGTTCTGAAAGTACAGAGTTCGAAGAATGTGAAAAATGCTTTGTTCTTCATGTTGGAAGTTTTCGAAAGTTCCTGGAAGTAGGCGGCTCGGTAAAGATGTTCGCTTCGGGACGAAAAATCTGTCATCGCAAAGTGACGACCGTGTCGCATGTATTAAGGTAAAGCGACGAGCCATGATGTCTAGGCAATGTTTGCGATAAAATATCCCTGTCGGTATATATGGGTTACCGGCGAGAGACAAGTGAGCCAGCCTGCCGGCCGGGTCAAACAACTCGAGGCGAGTAATTTTTGAAAAGCCAATTTCCCGTGACGTCAGCGCAAAAGCGCGCGAAAAGTGATATCAGCAGTAGCAGCCTGTCATCTTCCTCATCTTCGGCTAAGAACAACGGTTTACTACTATCATCGGTCGAAAGTGAGAGGAAGGGGTGAAAACTTGCACGTGCGTCAAAATGTAAGGTGGAGATAGTGAGATATCCCACAAGTGAAATAGGAAAAAGAGGATGACAGAGAGTGTCACTGTCTATTTATAGGTTTAGGGAGCATCCCCTAGCACTGTTTATTTTTAGGAAAGTAAGTGGGGTAAGTCCACACTGCCTCAACTATGAGAAGGATCCTTATTATTATTATTACAGTGTTTGACTGTTAAACAATATTGAAACTGAATGCCTGATTTCAAGTTATATTTTAAAAAATTTTTCAAGCATAAAAATATATAAATCTAAAAAAATTATTATAAGTCTTTATAGAAATGTTGCTTGTCTTGTAATGAAAAAACGGTCATACTGGTAATGAATGTGTCAAAAGAATGAAAAGCCTCCAGCCTGAAGTCATGCAACTGAAACGTACTTAATATAAAGTACTAATTTTTGTGTATAAGGTGAAGATTATTGGAAGCATGCTAATGATTTCATTTGCCATTACATTAAGAATGGCTATCAAGACTCATGACTGAAACAATTTGCCAATGAAATAAAAATGAAGATTACCATAATTTTATGCCAGGTTAAAACCCCAAAAAACAATAAAAATTCTGAAAGAATCCCATTAGTCAGCAATTGGCACCAAAATTTTGCTGGAATTTCAAAAATACTACATGACAGCTACAAACCAAAAATATGCGTGTTTTAAAAAGATTTTTTACAACCTGGCTATCGTTTCTTTCAAAAGAAATAAAAACATTAGATAAATTTTAACAAATGTAAGTGTCCACACTCAAAACAACATTGGAGTTTCAGATCGTTGTCCTCCCGAAAACACTCACAGAAGAGGAAAACCCTGTTTGCTGTGCAACAACAGGAGTCAAGTTAATTCTATCACAAATTCAAAGAGAAACATCAAGATTTCTACAAAGTGTGGTAATTGTACTGATTCCCACTTTACATACACCACCAAATGCATTCAGCATGACTTGGTTTGTGTGGGTTGCACAATGTAAAAATTAAATAAAAGATTTAATGGACACAGGCATGATGTCAGGCACACCAATCTGACATCAACAGAGCTTGCAGAACATTTTATTGCAAATGAATGTAATTTAGATAAGCATATTAAAGTTCACATTCTGAAAAAATACTCAGAATCTACCAACCTTTCGATCCTTAAAAGACATGAGGACATTTACGTATGCAAATTACTAAATTTCCCACTCTAGGGGAATGAACAGAGTTCCATAAGATTTATACAAAGCTGTTTGATTAATTCCTCTTAGTAACTAATCAACTAACAGAAAATTATAAGATGAACAAGATCACTATCATATTACGCGTGTTTCAGTTGCATGCCTTCATGCAGGCGGTGTTTCATCCGTTTTGACGCATTCATTACCAGGAAAGCTGTTTTTCGTTACAAGACAAGCAGCATTTATATAAAGATGTATAACAATTTTTTGTAGATCTATATATTTTTATACGTGAACAAATTTTTTTAAATATAACTTGAATAAGGCAGATATTTTGTTGAAGTATTGTTTAAAATTGTCAAAAACTGTGTTTTTTTTCTTTTCTTAAATCGCTTACTTCTCTTAACAGTTGAAAAATATTGGAAGATTTTGTTTATTATTATTATTATTATTTTTATTTCCTTTGATATCTGGTGTTTACACATTTCTTTCCGGGTCCCGCCCAGGGATCTAAGGTTAGAAATGGCATCATGACACTTTCCACTGCAAAAAAATAAAAAAAATAATTACATAGTAAAGTGTGGGCTGTACTTGTCAGAACAATTTTTTGTATCTCTTTGAGGCATGGACTTCCAGGGATCCCTTCAATCAGCCTACTGGAATCTTTTCCAACCAGTCCAAGAGCTCCAACTACAACAGGAATTGTTGATGTTCCCATGTGCCACATTTTTGAGATTTCTATTTCATGGTCCTTGTATTTTGACAGTTTTTCGAATATCTTCAAAGACACATTGCAGTCTGCAGGGACTGCCATATCAATAAGGAGGCACTTATTTTGTTTGTGGTCTTTAATAACAATGTCTGGGCGGTTGGCTTTGATTGTTTTGTCAGTGTGTATTGTGTAGTCCCATAGAATTGTAATAGGTCCTATCTCCGTAAACGGGTCAGGGTGGTGTTCGTACCAATTTCTTCCAGTTTCCTTCCCATAGGAGTTGCAAATTTTCCAGTGCAGATATTGGCCCACTCTGTCATGCCGGGTTTTATATTCAGTGGGTGCCAACATCGTGCAACCTGATATAAGATGATCGATGGTTTCTGGATATTTGTCACAGACTCTGCATCTTGGGTTAACACAGTATTTTAGTATATGTGCTTGATAATTCCTAGTTAACAAGCATTGGTCTTGTGCAGCAATAATAATAATAATAATAATAATAATAATAATTTTAATAATAATAATAATAATAATAATAATAATAATAATTATTATTATTATTATGATGATGATGATGATGATGATGATGATGATGATGTCCATTATCGCAAGCAGATCTTGTCCCTATGTCTTAATTCAGCAATCAAGAGCAGGGTCATGACAAATGACCTCAGATCCTGTCATTTCTCCAACTCTCTACATCGGCAAAAGCTTTATTGAAAACCTTTTTGAATCAGTAACAGATATTTCAGTTAGAGATTTTTTTCTTGTTTGAACATATAGAAGTGGGGGGGGGTATTGAAAAGTTCTAAACACAACCAAGAAGCCCTTATTTTAGTTTGTCGTCTTTAATCGCTATGTTTGGTCTATTAATTTTTATATGTTTGTCAGTATGTCTTCTACTTTAGTAAGTGTGGTCGGGTGTGTGTATGTAAGTGCTTGTATGCTTCTGTATATGTGTATGATACACATGCCTATGTGTGTGTACACGTGTGTGAAATTTCAGTTGCCTGAAGGAAAGAGGAGAAGAAGAGCATGTTGGTACTGCTACCTACCACATGTTATGTTGAAAGGAGGAAAAAGAAAGAGAAGGCTTATGTCCCTTATTTTATAGTCCTTAAACAATGCCACCTAATGGATGTCTTTGCAGACCAAGTAGGAGGTACCATTTTTCAGGAAATTTGACTTCTCAAGTTTACTTTTATCGTTCTTTCTAGTATTGATAAAAGTTTTCTTCTAAACTTTTTGTTCTTTGTAATAGTATGAAAAGTCAAAATCTTGATTATATTATTAGTTAAATGTGCTATGCATTTTAGTTGTTGCTGCCGTTGGAAATCTTCAAGTGGTATAGTTTTTATCATTTGATAAAGCTCTTTGTGATTTTGTAGTGCCAGTCTATACAGTCTGATGAAGGATTGTCTTCCTCAAGACATAAAAGATTCAATTGCTTTAAGCCATTTTTAATCATTGACCTGAAAAAAGAAATTGTGTGGACTGTTTTCTTCATCTTTATTGACTTTTTGACTGTTGTTCTTCAGGTGATATCCAGAAGAGGCATGGCAAGTGAAACTAGAACAATCTACCCCCGTGGACGAAATAAAGAGTTCCATTCTAAATTTCAGCATATATCACCTGGAGAAGGCCGGAGCGTACAACGGCTGAAACATTGTGACATCACGATAAATATGAGGACAGCAGTCCAAACAATGTAAATAGTTACAATACCTCATCTCAGAAATATAAACAAATCTTGAAGAAGGCCGGTTTGTACAATGTCTGAAATGTTGTGAATATCACAATAAAGATGAGGAAAACAGTCTGAACAATGTAAGCAGTATAAATAGTTACAATACCTCATCTCAGAAATATAAACAAATCTTGAAGAAGGCCGGTTTGTACAATGTCTGAAATGTTGTGAATATCACAATAAAGATGAGGAAAACAGTCTGAACAATGTAAACAGTATAAATAGTTACAATACCTCATCTCAGAAATATAAACAAATCTTGAAGAAGGCCGGTTTGTACAATGTCTGAAATGTTGTGAATATCACAATAAAGATGAGGAAAACAGTCCAAACAATGTAAATAGTGTAAATAGTTACAATACCTCATCTCAGAAATATAGACAGATCCTGAAGAAGGCAGGAGCATACAAGGGCCGAAATGTCATGAATATCATAATAAAGACAAGGAGAAGTCTGAATAATGTAAATAGCATAAATAATTCCAGTGCCTCATCTCAGAAATATAGGCAGATCCTGAAGAAGGCCGGAACGTACAAGGGCCGAAATGTCATGGATGTCACAATAAAGACAAGGACAACAGTCTGAACAATGTAAATAGTGTAACAATAATACCTCGTCTCAGAAATATAGACATATAAGAAGGCTGGAGTATACAATGGCCAAAACGTTGTGAATATCACAATAAAGACAAGGACAACAGTCCGAATAATATAAATAGTGTAAATGCCTACACTAAATTTGTTACAACTGTATGATTTGTTCTATGACTTATATTTGAAGTATTTAGAATTTATTAATTCCACATTCTGAATTTTTCATGATAAACTAAGGACAATACAACTCAGTTTTACTGTTGTAATTCTAAAAATAGTTATTATACATGAATTACACCGTCCGTCTCACTAGTTTAAAGAAAAGAATCCAAGAAAAAAAATTACATAATTAATTAACTGATAATTAGACTTGATGAAATCATCAATTAAAACCAAACAATTGTTTAAGGATCTGATTGAGCAAAAATAACCAAAATCAATTTCTGTGACGCATCCTTTAAATTATAAAAAGAATGCTAATTGGATTAATTATTTTATATCCAATTAAAATATCAAAGACATCAAGAATCTCAATTAATCCCAAATTGAAAGCTAAATTTCATCATTTAACAATATTTTTGGAAATTGATAATTTTAGTTCCATTATTCATGAAGAAATTGTTTGGTTATGGCATTAGGCTGGAAATTTTTTTTTTCTTTTCTTTCTTTCTAAATCCAAGGTCAGAAAAAGGAGACTTACTCGTCTCCACTTGAGACGTGGGATGTGCAGCTGGAAAGAGGAATCATCAAGCCAAGTTCAAATTCTGGCTTTGTCTCTTACACTCACATCCACACAAATGCCCTTGGGAAAGGCATGTATCTATCTCATCTAAACCACCAAATATCGGGTAAATAGAAGGGTAGACTGATTTCTCCAGCCTTGAATGGCAATCAGTAGAAGTAAAGGAAAACTCTGAATTCAAAAATTGTTGGTCCTGGGACTGGCAACTCCACCCTGTAAAAATACACTTGCTATGGAAGCCATAGCTATGACACTTGGCATAGTGAAGCTGTGGTCCTATACTCCATAGGGGTGTCTACTGATGCTAAAGTTGGGGAGAAGATGAGGAGGGAATGTTGAGATGAAAAAAAGATGAAATTCTTTAATAATGATAATATTATTCAGTCATCTGTCATGTTTTCTTAGGTACCAGGTTGAGTTTATTTTTTACTGATAATAAGCCCAGTGCATAAGGAATGGAATGATAATACAATAGTCTATGGTTTACATATATAGTCTAGTTGATTTCAGCAATTAAAATATCAGGTCATCCCATAAGTTCTGTCCGAATTTTGAATAAAGAAAACAAGTGACCAAATGTTACATTTAATTACAGATTCAATCAACAATGTATTTTCCCTGATTATCTATGATTTCTTCCATCTATTAACAAGCTTACTAATTCCATTACTGTAAAATTCTTTTGGCTTTGATTCGAAGAACTCACAAATGTCAGTTTTAACCTCTTCTTGTGTTACAAAAGCTGTTTCTTCCAAATGATTCTGTAAGCTACGAATCAAATGGTAGTCTGAAGGAGCAAGGTTGGGAGAATAAGGTGGGTGAGGAATTTTCTCCCAACCAAGTTCTTCGATCTTTTGTGACATGATTCTTGCTGTGTGTGGTCATGCATTGTTCTGATGAAACATTACCTGTTTTTGATTCACTAGAGAAGGTCTTTTTTTCCTCAAAGCTTGGTTCAAACGCTCTAATTGCTGACAGTATATTTGAGCATTAATTGTTGCATTAGGTGGTAAGAATTCAAAGTGGATTATTCCTTAGCAATCCCACCAGATTGAAAGATGAACCTTTTGCCCATGAAGTTCCCTTCTCGGCTGTGGCTTGGGTCCTTCCCCTTTACCAAGCCACTGTCTACGACACTTAACATTTCGATAAAAGATCCATTTTTCGTCGCCAGTCACAAGTCTATACAAAAAAAGGTGAAACAAGTTAGCGAGAATGGAGAGAAGAGCAGATGTCAACTCAGGATTTGAGGTTGTTTTCAGACAATTCATGAGGCACCCATTTTCCAAGTTTAGGAACTTTTCCAAGTTGTTGAAGATGAACAGATGAACAGTTGTATGGTTTGAACTAAAAACCACTGCCAATTCCTCAACTGATAAAGCAGGATTTTCTTCAAGGGCTGCTTCAAGACGCTTTTCATCAAACTCAACTGGACGTCTGGTTTGATCTTCATCTTCAAGGTTGAAATCTCCACCTCTGAATTTTGCAAACCATCTTCTGCAAATTTTTTCATTCATACATTCCTCTCCATAAACTGAGTGAATGTTTCTAGCCGCGTCGGCTGCTGAGTTTCCTTTCTTGAACTCATAAAGCATTATGTGCCTCAAATGATTCTTGGGTACTTCCATGTTAGCAGTGTTTTAATCAAACAAAATTTAATTTTATTGTTCTCTGAAATAAAATTTGATCAGTTTAAATGCATCTAAATATAAAAATAATGTTCAGCTCCATTAGACATTATAAAATACTCTTTAAATTTCGTTCATTTTAATGAAAAGTTCAAATTCGGACAGAACTTATGGGATGACCTAATAGTTTTCTTTTTTTTTTTAGCTATGATTGAAACAATGGAGATGTTTTTATACAGAAGAAATACTGATATAGGGAATATTTTATATACACTGTGATACTATAGACACCCACAAAGAAAGTAAAGACGTGATTTTATCTTGATCTCAAGTGTTTCTGTTTGATACACCAGCAGATGGTTCCTTTTAAGGCAGGGTCTTTGACCAAAGGATAACACAGAAGTAAAGAGGTAGGTGAGGGACTTTTAGAGATCAAGTGGTAACAAAACCGGAAATGTTGGTCTATATTAATTTGTAGTAGGATTAGGTAGTAGTAACACTAATAATAATGCTTCTCCCGTCGAACTCGACGTATGAGGGCCAGACAGATCAATTCCCAGAAACTGAAAGCCGGACAGCCACACCAGATTTGATTATAGTGGTGAAGGCTTTGTGCAGGGCCATCCACACTTTTTGGAGGGACGAATACAGGGACCTGGTGCAACGAATGCCACAAGGTCCCCAAACGACCCTCCGCAGGTTTTGAATTCAGAGTTGTCCTTCTCCTAGACCAGTTGCCGTCCAAGGCTATAGAACCCAGTCTGTCCTGCTATTTACCCATAGTTGGAGGGAGAAGAAGAGGATTCACACCTTTCCCAAGGGTGCTAGCACGTAAGTGAATGTAATGGATTCGACTGGAATTCGAACTCAGCTCTCCGATTCCTCAATCCAAGCCGTTATCCATTACTCCACCGTGCCTCCAAGTAGTAGTAACACCATATGGAAATATACACTTTCCTTTTCACTAAGAGAGGGACAAAGAAAACATTCTCTCTCTATCTCAATCTTCTCTATTACACAAACTACCTTTCTTTCCTTCTATTGTTCCTATCCTCGGTAACTGACAGAACCTGGACATAGTTTATGTGGGTCAGTGAACGTCATAAAAAATCAACCAATGACAACACATCCTGCCAGAAATCAAATGGCAAACACGGATGTGTCAGGCCCAATAAAATGAAGGAAAAACCATGTGTACAGTAGAAAGAGAAGAAGTGGGAAATGGGTTCAATGTAGCAGTTCAAGATGCAAGGGTTGGAGATTCATTGGATGTTAAGTTTGACCGAAAGAGCAACTCCAGAAGAAAAAGAAGAAAGGATGAATTGCACAAATTAATTTCTGTCAGCCAAAAAACACAACGACCCTCAAATCACAAAAAGGACTACGACGATAGTCACCCACTTTAACCACTGTAACCAAACGGAGTCAACAATAAAATGGTACTATAGACAGTAAATTTGGCCTTTACTTATGTATTAGCCCCACCTTCATCTCTATATACCATAAATTTATGCTTTTAACATGATACTATTTCTTTCTTTCCTAAGATAAATAAGTTTTGACAATACATGTGTGAATTTCCACACATCTTGGTTGCATATTGAGAAAGTGCATTTGGTGTTGTACGAGCGACGTCAGAGGAATATAACCGCATTTAGATACAAAAAAGAAATCACTTCTTTCTTCTTTTGACAAAACCATGTTTAATCAGTGAAGGTTAAAAAAAATAGCATTTTTGCCTAGGGTGCCCAGACTTTAGGGACACCCTGTATATTGAACAGTGTGTATTGTTTTAATTATTTTTTTTAATCATTTCACCCCAGGCAAGACAATAATGCCACTAAGGTGCCTGGTGTTACTGGGAGTGAAAGAGAACGAAAATACTTTATTGAGGAGAAAGAATAATAAAACAACAAGATTCAGGAAGTCAGAAGATGGTGATCAGCAGTGCATTTAAATTTTCAAAGATGGCAGAGAAGCAAGAAACCAGAAGAGAGTTCCACAGGCAAGAAGTGCGAAAAAAGAAACTGTTAGAACATCTGGTTACATCTAGCTATTCCAACAGTAAAATGATGAGACCTATCTGCCAATCTAGTAGTACTCTTAAATTCATGCAGTTGAGGTACCAAGGAGGAGAGCTCATTAGAATAAATGCCATGAAGATGTTTATAGAACAGATAGGGGAAAGCTATGTCATGATGGTGGAAAAGTGACTGAATTCGTGATGCCAGGTTCGGAACAATAATATTAGAGACCCTTCTTTGGATTTTGTTGAGAATCTCAAGACTTGTAGGAGTACCAAACCAAATATGTCAGCAATGTTCAATGCACAGATGAACAGTAGATTTATAAATGTGCAAGATGGATTCTGACAAGAAAAATTGTTTATTGTTCTCATTCTGCTGTTTATATCTAGGAATATATCGGTTTATTTGGTACGACTTAATTTTTGTTCATCCTGTTTCCATTAATTCCGAATCAGTACTACCTAACCCAGGGACTGAACTCACAATTACTATGTCACCTAAATTCATGAAACAGCACTAATCAACTAGGCTATTCTTGTGTGGGACACAGATAAGAGCCTGGATGTAAATAATGTAAATAATGATAACTCATCATTCCAGAAAATCAGGCAGAAATTAAGAGCACCAGATGAAAATTTTAGGAGACATATTGAGGAAGGAATGCTCAGAAAGTTTAACACTCATAAGGTTGCAGAAAACCTACTTGACAAGTTTGAGCAAATAGATTGAGAAACAATTACAGCAAAGAGAGGAAAGCTGATAAAGGAGTAAGAATGATGAGAGCAACGAATGACAGGAAACTGTGGAGAGCCATGACCACCCAATTCCTGAAAAGACACAAGACATTTCAAAGGCAAGGAAAATAGAGGAAATGG
Organism: Acanthosepion esculentum; assembly: GCA_964036315.1. NCBI lineage: Eukaryota > Metazoa > Mollusca > Cephalopoda > Sepiida > Sepiidae > Acanthosepion > Acanthosepion esculentum. Next base: position 19,764,181 of record OZ038519.1, read on the forward strand.
CAAGCAACCTACTTGACAAGTTTGAGCAAGTGGTTGAAGGTACGAGTAATGAGGAGAGCAACAAAAGACAGGAAGTTGTGGAGAGCCATGATCACCCAATTCCTGAAAAGACACAAGACATTTCAAAGGCAAGGAAAATAGAGGAAATGGCAAGCAACCTACTTGACAAGTTTGAGCAAGTGGATGAAGGTACGAGTAATGAGGAGAGCAACAAAAGACAGGAAGTTGTGGAGAGCCATGATCACCCAATTCCTGAAAAGACACAAGACATTTCAAAGGCAAGGAAAATAGAGGAAATGGCAAGCAACCTACTTGACAAGTTTGAGCAAGTGGTTGAAGGTACGAGTAATGAGGAGAGCAACAAAAGACAGGAAGTTGTGGAGAGCCATGATCACCCAATTCCTGAAAAGACACAAGACATTTCAAAGGCAAGGAAAATAGAGGAAATGGCAAGCAACCTACTTGACAAGTTTGAGCAAGTGGATGAAGGTACGAGTAATGAGGAGAGCAACAAAAGACAGGAAGTTGTGGAGAGCCATGACCACCCAATTCCTGAAAAGACACAAGACATTTCAAAGGCAAGGAAAATAGAGGAAATGGCAAGCAACCTACTTGACAAGTTTGAGCAAGAGGATGAAGGTACAAGTAATGAGGAGAGCAACAAAAGACAGGAAGTTGTGGAGAGCCATGACCACCCAATTCCTGAAAAGACACAAGACATTTCAAAGGCAAGGAAAATAGAGGAAATGGCAAGCAACCTACTTGACAAGTTTGAGCAAGTGGATGAAGGTACAAGTAATGAGGAGAGCAACAAAAGACAGGAAGTTGTGGAGAGCCATGACCACCCAATTCCTGAAAAGACACAAGACATTTCAAAGGCAAGGAAAATAGAGGAAATGGCAAGCAACCTACTTGACAAGTTTGAGCAAGTGGATGAAGGTACGAGTAATGAGGAGAGCAACAAAAGACAGGAAGTTGTGGAGAGCCATGACCACCCAATTCCTGAAAAGACACAAGACATTTCAAAGGCAAGGAAAATAGAGGAAATGGCAAGCAACGTACTTGACAAGTTTGAGCAAGTGGATGAAGGTACGAGTAATGAGGAGAGCAACAAAAGACAGGAAGTTGTGGAGAGCCATGACCACCCAATTCCTGAAAAGACACAAGACATTTCAAAGGCAAGGAAAATAGAGGAAATGGCAAGCAACCTACTTGACAAGTTTGAGCAAGTGGATGAAGGTACGAGTAATGAGGAGAGCAACAAAAGACAGGAAGTTGTGGAGAGCCATGACCACCCAATTCCTGAAAAGACACAAGACATTTCAAAGGCAAGGAAAATAGAGGAAATGGCAAGCAACCTACTTGACAAGTTTGAGCAAGTGGATGAAGGTACGAGTAATGAGGAGAGCAACAAAAGACAGGAAGTTGTGGAGAGCCATGACCACCCAATTCCTGAAAAGACACAAGACATTTCAAAGGCCAGGAAAATAGAGGAAATGGCAAGCAACCTACTTGACAAGTTTGAGCAAGAGGATGAAGCTACTCAAAAAACAGGAAGTTGTGGAGAGCCATGTTCATCCATATCATGATTACACATACAGAGAGAGAGAGGGGGGGGGAGAGTTATTTTACCTGAATTGTGGTCTTATTTGTCATAAGAAAATCAGCAAAGAGAAAATTTACATAATTAAATGGTTATGTGAATTAATGAAATCATTAATCACTAATCAAACAACTATTTGAGGATTTGACTAAACCAAAAACAAGAATAATTACAAGAAAACCTTTTGACTGCATGAATGTACAGTGGGCATAATGTAACAGCATTTTCTTTTAACATGTAACATCATGTAATAACCTTTTCTTTTATCATGTAACAACCTTTTAACATACAATATAATTTAACATATAACAACCTTTTATTTTAGAATGTAACATCATGTAACAGCTTTTTCCTTTATCATGAAGCATGTAACAAACCTTTATCATGTAATATCATGTAACAACCTTTTCTTTTAACAAAATCATATAACAGCCTTTTCTTTTAAAATGTAACATCATGAAAAGGCTTTTCTTTTAATATGTAACATCATATAACAACATTTTCTTTTAACATGTAATATCATGTAACAATCTTTTCTTTGAAAGAAAATAAACCTTAAGCCTTAAAAAGCAGATATCATCAATTGATAATTTAAACTTTTTTCAGTAATACAGACAACATTAATTCTTGATTCAAATTGAAATGACTAATTGGCAATTCTTGATTCATGAGGTCACATCATTTCCTGCAATATTTGCCTGCAAATAAATCTGGCAGAACAAGCAGTGCTGCATTTGAATGCATACTGCACAAAGAGAAAAGAGACAAAAATAGTGAAAACATGGGGCAAAGAAAGCACACTGTTAAAAAAATATTAAATTTAGGAAATTAATATTTGCTTTAGTTCTTTTCCTGTTTTCTTTATTTTATAATGAGAAGAGCCCAACATACAAATTACAAATTGGAGATAAGAAAATCAAGCAAGTTAAAATATTTAAATATCCAGGAAGTGTTTTAATGGTAGATGGAAAATATGGCACTGAAATCCGAAAGTGCATTGGGATAGCAAAAAATGCTAAACAATAAAACAGGAACATTTCATTAGAAACAGAGTTCTGAACTGTTATGTAATATCAGTCCTACAATATGGGAGTGAATGCTGGAAGAAGAGACTTGAAGCAACAGAAATACAGTTCTACATAAGAATGCTGAGAATGCCATGCAATGACAGTTTTAGAGAGAATGGAAAGAAAAAGAACAATTATACTTAAGGCCAGAAACAGAGTTGGAATTTCATAAAAGGCTTAGAAAATTTGACTCTCGCAGGACATATTGAATGTAAGGGGGACAAAGGAAAGCAGGGCATAATATAGCTAATGAGCTTTTGTAAATGGTTGGCAGATGAAGGACTCTGCAAAAAGACAAAATTTACTAAGAGCTATAAAGGACAGGACATTGTGGAGAGCCACAATCACTAACATCCTGAAGGGACACAATATACAGAATAAGATGGACAATCAGTTTGTGTAAATGGTTGGCAGATGAAGGACTCTGCAAAAAGACAAAATTTACTAAGAGCTATAAAGGACAGGACATTGTGGAGAGCCACAATCACTAACATCCTGAAGGGACACAATATACAGAATAAGATGGACAATCAGTTTGTGTAAATGGTTGGCAGATGAAGGACTCTGCAAAAAGACAAAATTTACTAAGAGCTATAAAGGACAGGACATTGTGGAGAGCCACAATCACTAACATCCTGAAGGGACACAATATACAGAATAAGATGGACAATCAGTTTGTGTAAATGGTTGGCAGATGAAGGACTCTGCAAAAAGACAAAATTTACTAAGAGCTATAAAGGACAGGACATTGTGGAGAGCCACAATCACTAACATCCTGAAGGGACACAACATACAGAATAAGATGGACAATCAGTTTGTGTAAATGGTTGGCAGATGAAGGACTCTGCAAAAAGACAAAATTTACTAAGAGCTATAAAGGACAGGACATTGTGGAGAGCCACAATCACTAACATCCTGAAGGGACACAATATACAGAATAAGATGGACAATCAGTTTGTGTAAATGGTTGGCAGATGAAGGACTCTGCAAAAAGACAAAATTTACTAAGAGCCATAAAGGACAGGACATTGTGGAGAGCCACAATCACTAACATCCTGAAGGGACACAATATACAGAATAAGATGGACAATCAGTTTGTGTAAATGGTTGGCAGATGAAGGACTCTGCAAAAAGACAAAATTTACTAAGAGCCATAAAGGACAGGACATTGTGGAGAGCCACAATCACTAACATCCTGAAGGGACACAATATACAGAATAAGATGGACAATCAGTTTGTGTAAATGGTTGGCAGATGAAGGACTCTGCAAAAAGACAAAATTTACTAAGAGCCATAAAGGACAGGACATTGTGGAGAGCCACAATCACTAACATCCTGAAGGGACACAATATACAGAATAAGATGGACAATCAGTTTGTGTAAATGGTTGGCAGATGAAGGACTCTGCAAAAAGACAAAATTTACTAAGAGCCATAAAGGACAGGACATTGTGGAGAGCCACAATCACTAACATCCTGAAGGGACACAATATACAGAATAAGATGGACAATCAGTTTGTGTAAATGGTTGGCAGATGAAGGACTCTGCAAAAAGACAAAATTTACTAAGAGCTATAAAGGACAGGACATTGTGGAGAGCCACAATCACTAACATCCTGAAGGGACACAACATACAGAATAAGATGGACAATCAGTTTGTGTAAATGGTTGGCAGATGAAGGACTCTGCAAAAAGACAAAATTTACTAAGAGCTATAAAGGACAGGACATTGTGGAGAGCCACAATCACTAACATCCTGAAGGGACACAATATACAGAATAAGATGGACAATCAGTTTGTGTAAATGGTTGGCAGATGAAGGACTCTGCAAAAAGACAAAATTTACTAAGAGCTATAAAGGACAGGACATTGTGGAGAGCCACAATCACTAACATCCTGAAGGGACACAATATACAGAATAAGATGGACAATCAGTTTGTGTAAATGGTTGGCAGATGAAGGACTCTGCAAAAAGACAAAATTTACTAAGAGCTATAAAGGACAGGACATTGTGGAGAGCCACAATCACTAACATCCTGAAGGGACACAATATACAGAATAAGATGGACAATCAGTTTGTGTAAATGGTTGGCAGATGAAGGACTCTGCAAAAAGACAAAATTTACTAAGAGCTATAAAGGACAGGACATTGTGGAGAGCCACAATCACTAACATCCTGAAGGGACACAATATACAGAATAAGATGGACAATCAGTTTGTGTAAATGGTTGGCAGATGAAGGACTCTGCAAAAAGACAAAATTTACTAATAGCCATAAAGGACAGGACATTGTGGAGAGCCACAATCACTAACATCCTGAAGGGACACAATATACAGAATAAGATGGACAATCAGTTTGTGTAAATGGTTGGCAGATGAAGGACTCTGCAAAAAGACAAAATTTACTAAGAGCCATAAAGGACAGGACCTTGTGGAGAGCCACAATCACTAACATCCTGAAGGGACACAATATACAGAATAAGATGGACAATCAGTTTGTGTAAATGGTTGGCAGATGAAGGACTCTGCAAAAAGACAAAATTTACTAAGAGCTATAAAGGACAGGACATTGTGGAGAGCCACAATCACTAACATCCTGAAGGGACACAATATACAGAATAAGATGGACAATCAGTTTGTGTAAATGGTTGGCAGATGAAGGACTCTGCAAAAAGACAAAATTTACTAAGAGCCATAAAGGACAGGACATTGTGGAGAGCCACAATCACTAACATCCTGAAGGGACACAATATACAGAATAAGATGAACAATCAGTTTGTGTAAATGGTTGGCAGATGAAGGACTCTGCAAAAAGACAAAATTTACTAAGAGCTATAAAGGACAGGACATTGTGGAGAGCCACAATCACTAACATCCTGAAGGGACACAATATACAGAATAAGATGGACAATCAGTTTGTGTAAATGGTTGGCAGATGAAGGACTCTGCAAAAAGACAAAATTTACTAAGAGCCATAAAGGACAGGACATTGTGGAGAGCCACAATCACTAACATCCTGAAGGGACACAATATACAGAATAAGATGGACAATCAGTTTGTGTAAATGGTTGGCAGATGAAGGACTCTGCAAAAAGACAAAATTTACTAAGAGCTATAAAGGACAGGACATTGTGGAGAGCCACAATCACTAACATCCTGAAGGGACACAATATACAGAATAAGATAGACAATCAGTTTGTGTAAATGGTTGGCAGATGAAGGACTCTGCAAAAAGACAAAATTTACTAAGAGCTATAAAGGACAGGACATTGTGGAGAGCCACAATCACTAACATCCTGAAGGGACATAATATACAGAATAAGATGGACAATCAGTTTGTGTAAATGGTTGGCAGATGAAGGACTCTGCAAAAAGACAAAATTTACTAAGAGCTATAAAGGACAGGACATTGTGGAGAGCCACAATCACTAACATCCTGAAGGGACACAATATACAGAATAAGATGAACAATCAGTTTGTGTAAATGGTTGGCAGATGAAGGACTCTGCAAAAAGACAAAATTTACTAAGAGCTATAAAGGACAGGACATTGTGGAGAGCCACAATCACTAACATCCTGAAGGGACACAATATACAGAATAAGATGGACAATCAGTTTGTGTAAATGGTTGGCAGATGAAGGACTCTGCAAAAAGACAAAATTTACTAAGAGCCATAAAGGACAGGACATTGTGGAGAGCCACAATCACTAACATCCTGAAGGGACACAATATACAGAATAAGATGAACAATCAGTTTGTGTAAATGGTTGGCAGATGAAGGACTCTGCAAAAAGACAAAATTTACTAAGAGCTATAAAGGACAGGACATTGTGGAGAGCCACAATCACTAACATCCTGAAGGGACACAATATACAGAATAAGATGAACAATCAGTTTGTGTAAATGGTTGGCAGATGAAGGACTCTGCAAAAAGACAAAATTTACTAAGAGCTATAAAGGACAGGACATTGTGGAGAGCCACAATCACTAACATCCTGAAGGGACACAATATACAGAATAAGATGGACAATCAGTTTGTGTAAATGGTTGGCAGATGAAGGACTCTGCAAAAAGACAAAATTTACTAAGAGCTATAAAGGACAGGACATTGTGGAGAGCCACAATCACTAACATCCTGAAGGGACACAATATACAGAATAAGATGAACAATCAGTTTGTGTAAATGGTTGGCAGATGAAGGACTCTGCAAAAAGACAAAATTTACTAAGAGCCATAAAGGACAGGACATTGTGGAGAGCCACAATCACTAACATCCTGAAGGGACACAATATACAGAATAAGATGGACAATCAGTTTGTGTAAATGGTTGGCAGATGAAGGACTCTGCAAAAAGACAAAATTTACTAAGAGCTATGAAGGACAGGAAATTGTGGAGAGCCACAATCACTAACATCCTGAAGGGACACAATATACAGAATAAGATGGACAATCAGTTTGTGTAAATGGTTGGCAGATGAAGGACTCTGCAAAAAGACAAAATTTACTAAGAGCTATAAAGGACAGGACATTGTGGAGAGCCACAATCACTAACATCCTGAAGGGACACAATATACAGAATAAGATGAACAATCAGTTTGTGTAAATGGTTGGCAGATGAAGGACTCTGCAAAAAGACAAAATTTACTAAGAGCTATAAAGGACAGGACATTGTGGAGAGCCACAATCACTAACATCCTGAAGGGACACAATATACAGAATAAGATGGACAATCAGTTTGTGTAAATGGTTGGCAGATGAAGGACTCTGCAAAAAGACAAAATTTACTAAGAGCTATAAAGGACAGGACATTGTGGAGAGCCACAATCACTAACATCCTGAAGGGACACAATATACAGAATAAGATGAACAATCAGTTTGTGTAAATGGTTGGCAGATGAAGGACTCTGCAAAAAGACAAAATTTACTAAGAGCTATAAAGGACAGGACATTGTGGAGAGCCACAATCACTAACATCCTGAAGGGACACAATATACAGAATAAGATGGACAATCAGTTTGTGTAAATGGTTGGCAGATGAAGGACTCTGCAAAAAGACAAAATTTACTAAGAGCTATAAAGGACAGGACATTGTGGAGAGCCACAATCACTAACATCCTGAAGGGACACAATATACAGAATAAGATGGACAATCAGTTTGTGTAAATGGTTGGCAGATGAAGGACTCTGCAAAAAGACAAAATTTACTAAGAGCTATAAAGGACAGGACATTGTGGAGAGCCACAATCACTAACATCCTGAAGGGACACAATATACAGAATAAGATGGACAATCAGTTTGTGTAAATGGTTGGCAGATGAAGGACTCTGCAAAAAGACAAAATTTACTAAGAGCCATAAAGGACAGGACATTGTGGAGAGCCACAATCACTAACATCCTGAAGGGACACAATATACAGAATAAGATGGACAATCAGTTTGTGTAAATGGTTGGCAGATGAAGGACTCTGCAAAAAGACAAAATTTACTAAGAGCCATAAAGGACAGGACATTGTGGAGAGCCACAATCACTAACATCCTGAAGGGACACAATATACAGAATAAGATGGACAATCAGTTTGTGTAAATGGTTGGCAGATGAAGGACTCTGCAAAAAGACAAAATTTACTAAGAGCCATAAAGGACAGGACATTGTGGAGAGCCACAATCTCTAACATCCTGAAGGGACACAATATACAGAATAAGATGGACAATCAGTTTGTGTAAATGGTTGGCAGATGAAGGACTCTGCAAAAAGACAAAATTTACTAAGAGCCATAAAGGACAGGACATTGTGGAGAGCCACAATCACTAACATCCTGAAGGGACACAATATACAGAATAAGATGGACAATCAGTTTGTGTAAATGGTTGGCAGATGAAGGACTCTGCAAAAAGACAAAATTTACTAAGAGCTATAAAGGACAGGACATTGTGGAGAGCCACAATCACTAACATCCTGAAGGGACACAATATACAGAATAAGATGGACAATCAGTTTGTGTAAATGGTTGGCAGATGAAGGACTCTGCAAAAAGACAAAATTTACTAAGAGCCATAAAGGACAGGACATTGTGGAGAGCCACAATCACTAACATCCTGAAGGGACACAATATACAGAATAAGATGGACAATCAGTTTGTGTAAATGGTTGGCAGATGAAGGACTCTGCAAAAAGACAAAATTTACTAAGAGCTATAAAGGACAGGACATTGTGGAGAGCCACAATCACTAACATCCTGAAGGGACACAATATACAGAATAAGATGGACAATCAGTTTGTGTAAATGGTTGGCAGATGAAGGACTCTGCAAAAAGACAAAATTTACTAAGAGCTATAAAGGACAGGACATTGTGGAGAGCCACAATCACTAACATCCTGAAGGGACACAATATACAGAATAAGATGGACAATCAGTTTGTGTAAATGGTTGGCAGATGAAGGACTCTGCAAAAAGAAAAAATTTACTAAGAGCCATAAAGGACAGGACAATGTGGAGAGCCACAATCACTAACATCCTGAAGGGACACAATATACAGAATAAGATGGACAATCAGTTTGTGTAAATGGTTGGCAGATGAAGGACTCTGCAAAAAGACAAAATTTACTAAGAGCCATAAAGGACAGGACATTGTGGAGAGCCACAATCACTAACATCCTGAAGGGACACAATATACAGAATAAGATGGACAATCAGTTTGTGTAAATGGTTGGCAGATGAAGGACTCTGCAAAAAGACAAAATTTACTAAGAGCCATAAAGGACAGGACATTGTGGAGAGCCACAATCACTAACATCCTGAAGGGACACAATATACAGAATAAGATGGACAATCAGTTTGTGTAAATGGTTGGCAGATGAAGGACTCTGCAAAAAGACAAAATTTACTAAGAGCCATAAAGGACAGGACATTGTGGAGAGCCACAATCACTAACATCCTGAAGGGACACAATATACAGAATAAGATGGACAATCAGTTTGTGTAAATGGTTGGCAGATGAAGGACTCTGCAAAAAGACAAAATTTACTAAGAGCTATAAAGGACAGGACATTGTGGAGAGCCACAATCACTAACATCCTGAAGGGACACAATATACAGAATAAGATGGACAATCAGTTTGTGTAAATGGTTGGCAGATGAAGGACTCTGCAAAAAGACAAAATTTACTAAGAGCCATAAAGGACAGGACATTGTGGAGAGCCACAATCACTAACATCCTGAAGGGACACAATATACAGAATAAGATGGACAATCAGTTTGTGTAAATGGTTGGCAGATGAAGGACTCTGCAAAAAGACAAAATTTACTAAGAGCTATAAAGGACAGGACATTGTGGAGAGCCACAATCACTAACATCCTGAAGGGACACAATATACAGAATAAGATGGACAATCAGTTTGTGTAAATGGTTGGCAGATGAAGGACTCTGCAAAAAGACAAAATTTACTAAGAGCTATAAAGGACAGGACATTGTGGAGAGCCACAATCACTAACATCCTGAAGGGACACAATATACAGAATAAGATGGACAATCAGTTTGTGTAAATGGTTGGCAGATGAAGGACTCTGCAAAAAGAAAAAATTTACTAAGAGCCATAAAGGACAGGACAATGTGGAGAGCCACAATCACTAACATCCTGAAGGGACACAATATACAGAATAAGATGGACAATCAGTTTGTGTAAATGGTTGGCAGATGAAGGACTCTGCAAAAAGACAAAATTTACTAAGAGCCATAAAGGACAGGACATTGTGGAGAGCCACAATCACTAACATCCTGAAGGGACACAATATACAGAATAAGATGGACAATCAGTTTGTGTAAATGGTTGGCAGATGAAGGACTCTGCAAAAAGACAAAATTTACTAAGAGCCATAAAGGACAGGACATTGTGGAGAGCCACAATCACTAACATCCTGAAGGGACACAATATACAGAATAAGATGGACAATCAGTTTGTGTAAATGGTTGGCAGATGAAGGACTCTGCAAAAAGACAAAATTTACTAAGAGCCATAAAGGACAGGACATTGTGGAGAGCCACAATCACTAACATCCTGAAGGGACACAATATACAGAATAAGATGGACAATCAGTTTGTGTAAATGGTTGGCAGATGAAGGACTCTGCAAAAAGACAAAATTTACTAAGAGCTATAAAGGACAGGACATTGTGGAGAGCCACAATCACTAACATCCTGAAGGGACACAATATACAGAATAAGATGAACAATCAGTTTGTGTAAATGGTTGGCAGATGAAGGACTCTGCAAAAAGACAAAATTTACTAAGAGCTATAAAGGACAGGACATTGTGGAGAGCCACAATCACTAACATCCTGAAGGGACACAATATACAGAATAAGATGGACAATCAGTTTGTGTAAATGGTTGGCAGATGAAGGACTCTGCAAAAAGACAAAATTTACTAAGAGCCATAAAGGACAGGACATTGTGGAGAGCCACAATCACTAACATCCTGAAGGGACACAATATACAGAATAAGATGGACAATCAGTTTGTGTAAATGGTTGGCAGATGAAGGACTCTGCAAAAAGACAAAATTTACTAAGAGCTATAATGGACAGGACATTGTGGAGAGCCACAATCACTAACATCCTGAAGGGACACAATATACAGAATAAGATGAACAATCAGTTTGTGTAAATGGTTGGCAGATGAAGGACTCTGCAAAAAGACAAAATTTACTAAGAGCCATAAAGGACAGGACATTGTGGAGAGCCACAATCACTAACATCCTGAAGGGACACAATATACAGAATAAGATGGACAATCAGTTTGTGTAAATGGTTGGCAGATGAAGGACTCTGCAAAAAGACAAAATTTACTAAGAGCCATAAAGGACAGGACATTGTGGAGAGCCACAATCACTAACATCCTGAAGGGACACAATATACAGAATAAGATGGACAATCAGTTTGTGTAAATGGTTGGCAGATGAAGGACTCTGCAAAAAGACAAAATTTACTAAGAGCCATAAAGGACAGGACATTGTGGAGAGCCACAATCACTAACATCCTGAAGGGACACCATATACAGAATAAGATGGACAATCAGTTTGTGTAAATGGTTGGCAGATGAAGGACTCTGCAAAAAGACAAAATTTACTAAGAGCCATAAAGGACAGGACATTGTGGAGAGCCACAATCACTAACATCCTGAAGGGACACAATATACAGAATAAGATGAACAATCAGTTTGTGTAAATGGTTGGCAGATGAAGGACTCTGCAAAAAGACAAAATTTACTAAGAGCCATAAAGGACAGGACATTGTGGAGAGCCACAATCACTAACATCCTGAAGGGACACAATATACAGAATAAGATGGACAATCAGTTTGTGTAAATGGTTGGCAGATGAAGGACTCTGCAAAAAGACAAAATTTACTAAGCGCTACAAAGGACAGGAAATTGTGAAGAGCCACAATCACTAACATCCTGAAGGGACACAATATACAGAATAAGATGGACAATCAGTTTGTGTAAACCAATTAATGATTTATTGGATGACACTGAAATACATTATAGTATAAAAAGAAATGGTAAGTTCAATCTAAGGGAAACAATAATTGGAACAAAGCAATTTCAGTCGGCCAATGATGACAATTCCAGAACAACGTAACTATAAACGACATTTTTTTTTCTATCCTCTGCCAGCTGCTATGAGGGAGAAAGCATTACCTCGAACCGTCGCCAGCGAGACACGCTGCAAGAGCCACTCCGTTTCGCGAGGCTCGTTAGGAGAAATAGAAAAAGACAAAATTCAGTAATAAATAGAATTATTTAAAAAAAATTATTTTTTAATTTTGTAGAAATATTTTTAGACCTGTCATTAAATATGAATGTATACATGTGATGTAGACATGCAATCTGAATGAAAATGAAATGGACAACTGTGTTGTGATGGTTAATTTTCCTATCTGGCAACAACCTTTGGTTAACAGGAAAAGAATATGTCAAAATGTGTGACCCTTTGAAATCATTTTTATAACTCCTTCTGTATTTCAACTGGATATATTTTCTAATAAATGTCATATTTTAAATGGACAAACAATTTAGATTTGAAATTTGATCTTCAAAGTTGGCCAAAAGAAGAAACCTGCGTAAATATACACACAGACACACAAACACAAACTTTTACACACACACACAAGTACGATCTTTTATTTTCACCTTGACAATTAAGATTGATTATCACTTTTCTACTAAAATTCTTTTTACAAGAAACATTTGTTTACAGATGACTGACAAATGGCAAAATTGTCCTTTGATTAGATATTAATCTCATCTATTGGATTGGAACAAAAATTCTGAAAAATTCCAAGAACTGGTTCCATCAAAAAATTCAAAGAACTGCTTTCATCAATTTATTATATTCCATTAGTAACTGTAAATAAAACCCAATAAGTATCTAATTAATGTGATTCAAATCGGACCAAAGTGGAACTATATTTATGATAAACATCCTTTCATATAATAATAATAATAATAATGATAATAATAATGATAATAATAATAATGATGATATTAATAATATAGTATTGATATGAATGCCAATGATATCTAATGAGTAAGAAAAATATAAGTATTTTGGTTCTTGATACAATCAGTAATTTCAAGATGACACTTCAGAAATCATAAACCAAACTATAGAGAATATAAATGTCAGTATGGTTATACAAGAATTACTAATCTATATATCTTGGACCTATTTCTGTCTGTCTACTAATAAGTTAAAGCAACTATTACAACAGATAATTTCAAATTTTTGTGCCAACAAAAACTTGTTAAGACAAGGTTTTGTCAAGGTTTCAAATTTGTGGATTGTATAATCTGTTCAGATCAATCTCAGTCTGTTTATATCTATCTATCTATCTATCTATCTATCTGTTTATATTTATCTATCTCAATCTGTTTATATCTATCTAAACTTGTTTATATCTATATCAATCTGTTCAGATCTATCTAAACATCTTCCTATCTCAGTCTATTCAGATCTATCTCAACCTGTTTATATCTATCTATCTCAACCTGTTTATATCTATCTCAACCTGTTCAAATCTATCAATCTAAACCTGTTCACATCTATCTCAACCTATTCAGATCTATATCAACCTGTTTACATCTATCTATTTATCTATCTCAACCTTTTTACATCTATCTATCTATCTATCTATCTATCTAAACCTGTTCACATCTATCATAATCTGTTCAGATCTATCTATTTCAATCTGTTCAGATCTATTTCAATTTTTTCAGATCAATCTATCTATCTATCTATCTAATATGCATATATGTGTGAGAATATGCTTAAGTATGAATATTTATTTTCAATACAAAATCAAATGACCCTTACAAGTGTTGATGTATTTGAGATCTCATTCCCAAATGAAATAATCCTGAATCTGAGAGAGTTTGTGTCATCTTTGATCATTACTTTCACCTGAAAATACCTGAGGGTTTAACTGAACAATGTTCCTCTGATCAATTTATATCTGTTTAATTTATTAGATTAATCAAAAAGATGTCAAAGGAACTGGAAAGATCACTATCACCACCCCACGTCCATCTTAACTACACTGTGAGCCCATGGCAAAGAAATGCACCATGACCCCCACCCATACCCACACACAAGGGAATGAAAAATGTAAGCGGTCAATAAAATTAAACTGATCGATTGGTACTTTTAACAAGATCAATGTTCAAAACCTCTTGTCTTGTGTTCTGTAGGAATTTTTTCCACTTGTGTGTGTGTGGTATGAACAAAACCCAAGGCTAGAAATAACTGTTCAACGGCTTTCATTTCTGGTTGAAAGAGAATGCAGAATAGAAGTATTTTGCAGAAAAAAAAGTGGGGTTTTCCAGTTAACAAAGTTCTTGAGTAGTTTTTTCTTGTTGAGAGAGATTTCTCTGCTAGTTCCCATGGGAAAAATGAAAAATCTGAGTGTGAAACTGATAGGACAGGCCTCATCTTCTGCAGCAAGGGTTGTGCGTAGTTTTCCTTTGGTAGGTGTCTCAAAGACATTCTCCACTGGTTACCATAAGAGGAACCAGAAATCTGAGTCAAGCTACCAGGACAGGCCTCATCTTCTGCAGCAAGAGTTGTGTGTAGTTTTCCTTTGGTAGGTGTCTCAAAGACATTCCCCACTGGTTACCATAAGAGGAACAAGAAATCTGAGTCAAGCTACCAGGACAGGCCACATCTTCTGCAGCAAGGGTTGTGTGTAGTTTTACTTTGGTAGGTGTCTCAAAGACATTCCCCACTGGTTACCATAAGAGGAACAAGAAATCTGAGTCAAGCTACCAGGACAGGCCACATCTTCTGCAGCAAGGGTTGTGTGTAGTTTTCCTTTGGTAGGTGTCTCAAAGACATTCTCCTCTGGTTACCATAAGAGGAACAAGAAATCTGAGTCAAGCTACCAGGACAGGCCACATCTTCTGCAGCAAGGGTTGTGTGTAGTTTTCCTTTGGTAGGTGTCTCAAAGACATTCCCCACTGGTTACCATAAGAGGAACCAGAAATCTGAGTCAAGCTACCAGGACAGGCCTCATCTTCTGCAGCAAGAGTTGTGTGTAGTTTTCCTTTGGTAGGTGTCTCAAAGACATTCCCCACTGGTTACCATAAGAGGAACAAGAAATCTGAGTCAAGCTACCAGGACAGGCCACATCTTCTGCAGCAAGGGTTATGTGTAGTTTTCCTTTGGTAGGTGTCTCAAAGACATTCTCCACTGGTTACCATAAGAGGAACAAGAAATCTGAGTCAAGCTACCAGGACAGGCCACATCTTCTGCAGCAAGGGTTGTGTGTAGTTTTCCTTTGGTAGGTGTCTCAAAGACATTCCCCACTGGTTACCATAAGAGGAACAAGAAATCTGAGTCAAGCTACCAGGACAGGCCACATCTTCTGCAGCAAGGGTTGTGTGTAGTTTTCCTTTGGTAGGTGTCTCAAAGACATTCTCCACTGGTTACCATAAGAGGAACAAGAAATCTGAGTCAAGCTACCAGGACAGGCCACATCTTCTGCAGCAAGGGCTGTGTGTAGCCCTTTGAGCTGGGCTTGAAGATAGAGGCTACTGAAAATGAAAAGTTGGAAAGAGTGAGAACTGAATGTAGAGGCTGCTGAAATGGAAAATGGAGAAAAGAGACCAAATAGGGTTTGGTCAGCAGTTTTATGGTATCTAGGACTTCTGGTTGTAACCAGCTGATTATTTCAATTCAAGTCAGGAAGCACTACACTTGCCACAATAGCCAACAAATAAGATAGTTTTTATAGTTCACTTCCTGGTAGTGTCAGTAAATATAGAATATGTAGTTCATGTTTATTTTTTGCGGAACATACATACAGAGTATTGACATCAGCAAAATCTAATGGCCATCTTGTTTCAGATGTTTGACCACAACATAATCTTTTCCTAAAGAGGATAACAAAGCATAAAAAATACAAAGGCTAAACAGAGGGAAAGTATTTTACAATCATGACATTACTTAGATTGGTCCAAAATAGAAAAAATGTGTTCAGATCTATCTCTATATATATCTACCTCAATCTATTCAGATCTCTCTCTCTTTCTCTCTCTCTCTATATATATATAAATCTGTTCATCTCTCTCTCTCTCTCTCTCTCTCTCTCTCTCTCTCTATATATATATATATATATATATATATATATATATATATATATATATATGTATATAAATTCTAATGTTCACTGCATTAATTCAAAAGAGGGCTCAATACCGTTAGAAGAGCAATAATTATTTATTATAATTTTTTCATATAGTTTTTCTCTATATGAAAAAATTAAAGTAATATATATATATATATATATATATATATATATATATATATATATATATATGTATATAAATTCTAATGTTCACTGCATTAATTCAAAAGAGGGCTCAATACCGTTAGAAGAGCAATAATTATTTATTATAATTTTTTCATATAGTTTTTCTCTATATGAAAAAATTAAAGTAATATATATATATATATATATATATATATATATATATATATACAGAAATATAGTCTTAAAGTGTGCTATATTTATGGGGTAAAGTGCTCAATATCAGAGATAGAGCGTGTGTAAATATAAAAGTGGACATGGAAGTCAGCACTTAGAGGCGACAGTCTGTTTCATGCTAGTGCAATCGTCAGGCCTATATATATATATATATATTGTGGTATTGTCTGGGATAAACTCAGTACATAGATCAGTCACCACAGATCAGCTTCTTTTAAAACAAAGGATCCTTATTGACATAATATTTGATTTATACCATCTGGCATCAATCACATTCTACACATAATTGACAAATTCATTCAGTTGATTGATCTGTATTTACAAGCATTTGATAAAGTATATCATAAAGAACTATTTGAACTACTAGGTAAACTTGATTTATTTGGAAAGGATATTAGAATAATCCAGAACTTATACTGGGAACAAACAGCCTGCATATTGATAGAGAATGAATTCAGTAAATACACAAAAATAGAAAAAGGCCTAAGACAAGGAGGTGCCGTCTCACCAGACTTATTCAACCTTTACAATGAAGAGAACTGGAAGTCCTTTCAGGATTTATTATTGACGACCACAATCTTAACAATATTAGAAATGCAGGAGAAACACTGTGAAGTGAAAACAAAAATAAACACCCTAAAGACAGTCAATCATCAAATGACAAAAAAATAGTTTCTGAGTTTGAGGATTTGTGCATCCTTCTGATTAATAAATTAATCCTTTGAAAATAAATATTTAACACTTTTCACCCAATGAGTCATGTTCCCACCAACAATAAAAACATACTTTGTGATCCCTTTGAAGAGTATATAAGCAAAGCTTCTAGACCAGACAAGCCAGTAAGGAGATAGAGACATTTACATGTGACATCAGTTCACGGCACGGCTTCAAAGAGATTCCTTTACTCATTCATCCATTTTTCTCACCAAGCTACATGACACATACAGTCTTCCACACCAAGCTACAAGACATTTACACTCTTCTTCACCAAACTATGTGACAATCACTCATCTTCCTTACCAAGCTATGTGACACTTACACTTTCATCCTTGCCTGTTTTTTCTCACAAATACACATGAAGAAATCAGATTTCTTTTCATTTTAACAAACAACTACAAACATGAAACTTTAACACTCACATGCTGAGAAAAATTTAGTTGCAAAAGAAAAAAGAAAAATATTTTATACTTTTATATTTAAAACATTTTCTCGCCTTTTACTTTATTGTGGGTTGATTCAAATCCACAACAATAACAGACATAGAAAGGAAACTACAGGAACTCTTACAGAAGGTAGTGAAGGAAAGCAAGAAAAAAGGACTAAACATCAATTGTAAAATAATAAAATGCATGGCTGTTAGCAAAAGGGAACAGTTCACATGTGAATTACAAATTGTGGATACCAAAATCAAACAAGTGCAAAAATTTAAATATCTCAGAAGCGTTTTATCAGAGGATGGAAAGTGCAACACTGAAATCCAAAAACACATTGGGTTAGCAAAAGATGTCTTCCAAAATCTAAACAAAGTATTAAAAAATAGAAAAAATTTGTTAGAAAGAAAGAAAAGAGTACTGAACTGTTATGTAATATCAGTCCTCCTATATGGCAGTGAATGCTGGACAATCTCTTCCCAGATGAGGAAGAGACTTGAAGCAAATGAAACAATGAAAAGAGTACTGAACTGTTATGTAATATCAGTCCTCCTGTATGGCAGTGAATGCTGGACAATCTCTTCACAGATGAGGAAGAGACTTGAAGCAAATGAAACAATGAAAAGAGTACTGAACTGTTATGTAATATCAGTCCTCCTATATGGCGGTGAATGCTGGACAATCTTTTCACAGATGAGGAAGAGACTTGAAGCAACAGAAAGAAAGAAAAGAGTACTGAACTGTTATGTAATATCAGTCCTCCTATATGGCAGTGAATGCTGGACAATCTCCTCACAGATGAAGAAGAGACTTGAAGCAACAGAAAGAAAGAAAAGAGTACTGAACTGTTATGTAATATCAGTCCTCCTATATGGCAGTGAATGCTGGACAATCTCTTCACAGACGAGGAAGAGACTTGAAGCAAATGAAACAATGAAAAGAGTACTGAACTGTTATGTAATATCAGTCCTCCTATATGGCAGTGAATGCTGGACGATCTCCTCACAGATGAAGAAGAGACTTTAAGCAAATGAAACAATGAAAAGAGTACTGAACTGTTATGTAATATCAGTCCTCCTATATGGCAGTGAATGCTGGACAATCTCCTCACAGATGAAGAAGAGACTTGAAGCAAATGAAACAATGAAAAGAGTACTGAACTGTTATGTAATATCAGTCCTCCTATATGGCAGTGAATGCTGGACGATCTCTTCACATATGAGGAAGAGACTTGAAGCAAATGAAACAATGAAAAGAGTACTGAACTGTTATGTAATATCAGTCCTCCTGTATGGCAGTGAATGCTGGACAATCTCTTCACAGATGAGGAAGAGACTTGAAGCAAATGAAACAATGAAAAGAGTACTGAACTGTTATGTAATATCAGTCCTCCTATATGGCGGTGAATGCTGGACAATCTCTTCACAGATGAGGAAGAAACTTGAAGCAAATGAAACAATGAAAAGAGTACTGAACTGTTATGTAATATCAGTCCTCCTGTATGGCAGTGAATGCTGGACAATCTCTTCACAGATGAGGAAGAGACTTGAAGCAACAGAAAGAAAGAAAAGAGTACTGAACTGTTATGTAATATCAGTCCTCCTATATGGCAGTGAATGCTGGACAATCTCCTCACAGATGAAGAAGAGACTTGAAGCAACAGAAAGAAAGAAAAGAGTACTGAACTGTTATGTAATATCAGTCCTCCTATATGGCAGTGAATGCTGGACAATCTCTTCACAGACGAGGAAGAGACTTGAAGCAAATGAAACAATGAAAAGAGTACTGAACTGTTATGTAATATCAGTCCTCCTATATGGCAGTGAATGCTGGACGATCTCCTCACAGATGAAGAAGAGACTTTAAGCAAATGAAACAATGAAAAGAGTACTGAACTGTTATGTAATATCAGTCCTCCTATATGGCAGTGAATGCTGAACAATCTCCTCACAGATGAAGAAGAGACTTGAAGCAAATGAAACAATGAAAAGAGTACTGAACTGTTATGTAATATCAGTCCTCCTATATGGCAGTGAATGCTGGACGATCTCTTCACATATGAGGAAGAGACTTGAAGCAAATGAAACAATGAAAAGACTACTGAACGTGAATGCTGGATGATCTCTGCACAGGTGGAAAAATAACAGAAATGTGGTTCCACAGAAGGATGCTGAGAATACCATGTGAGCAATGACAAGGTTTTAGAGAAAATGGAAACAAAATGGAAGATTTGAAATTTCTAGGTCACAAAATGAGAAAAAGAGGGTTTGGCAAATTAGGCGCTCACAGAAAATATTGAAGACAAAAGAGGAAAGCAGTGGGTAACCTACTTAATGTACTAGTGTTAGCAAGCTCATTAAGTTGGTTGGCAGAACAGGGATTAGGAGAGATATGAAAAACACAAATTTAATTAAGATCTACAAGTGATAGGAAAGTGTGGAGATAGGCCACATCATGTTAGGACATGGCACATAGTAGAAGAACCCCATATTGACATATTTGAGGCATTGTCACAGCGATTTGGCCATTTTCATTAAAAAAAATCTACAACAGAGTTTGCTAGAATTTGATGAAATCCCCCACGGTTTCATAGCCTTGAACATGTCAGGCAGTAAGTATCAATTGATCAATACAGGAAATGTCTGGTGTGGAATCCATACTTATGGAATTGTAATTTTGTAATGTTATGTTGGATGTGTGGGTGGTGTAACAGATTACTGCTTGTAATGAGAAACTGGAGAGCTAAGTTCAAATTCCATCTGTGTTCATTACATTCACTTACATGTAAATATCCTTGAGAAAGGTATTAATCTCTCTCTCTCTCTCTCCCCCCCAGCTATGGGTTAAATAGCAGAACAGACTGGATTCTATGGCCATGGCTGGCAAATGACTCAATGAAATCACTCATCTCCCAGCAAGCCTTGCCTCTGTATAGGGATGCATTGTCCCATGAAAATGCACAATAATTGAAATTCTTCAATTGTCTGAGTTGAATATTCTGCCACAGTCAAAGGAATTGCTTACTTTTTTAATGTTATGTTTATAATGTCTGATAAGAATACAAGACTAAATTTTTCATATGTAAATTAATTATTTGTTCATTTCTGAACACCATTATATTGATCTTGGCCATGGAGAGTACATGGTTTTTCAGTGACTTTCTTAGAATGTTTGCCCTTCTTCTCATACAGATGTTAGGAACTCTGCTTTCCCTTGTAGGCTCGGTGTTGATATAACTTCCTGTCATCCAAATGTCTTTTCATGTTCCTAAGTTCAGCTGGATTGACTTTCTGTTTTATGTCAGCAGAGTACCTGAAATCTTTTGAGACTTGATTCTGCACTTGATTAGATTGAAGGTCAATTCTGTTGTGCTTCTTACTTTTTCTACACATGTTGACTGCTCGACGACCCAAAGCAGACTGCATGTTTTCTGCACATCAGCTCCACGCATACATCTGCATCAACCAAAACAAAATGAATAATATATTATGACCAGAGCCACTCCCACTCAAAAACCAAAACCTTAATTTTTGTGTCGATTGACAGCCATATCTATCCAAATACAAATAAACCTGAAACAAACAAGTATTTGATGTTAACACTAACACAAAATGTGCAACATGTGACACAGATCAGTGTTTGATGTCAACATGACAAGCTGAGAGAGAAACGCCACTGATGACAATGGCCACCACCAATGTCACTTTTAATTTCACCACTCCCTTTCCCTGTTGCCTTAGCAACAGCAACAGATAGAAGTTACTAGTTTTTGTATATATGTAAATAAATTATACATTTATTTACCCCTACTTAATGTCCTCTTTTGTTTGATAGTTGGATTTATGTTTGTTGAAGTGAAGAAGGAATTTTACCTCTGCAACAACCCTCTTTTAACTTTCTGAGATACTACCAAATAAAAAGCTGACTTTGGAGAGAACCCAGTACATATTGAGGTCACCATATATCAACTCCTCTAAGATCACAGGTCCCTGATTAATATTAAATTTGATTCATTTCTGGACTTCATCAAATTTATCTCAGCCATAGAGGGTATATGGTTTTTCAGTAACTTTTTTAGAATGTTTGCCCTTCTCGTACAGATGTTAGGAACTCTGCTTTCCCTTGTAGGCTCAGTGTTGATATAATTTCTTGGCATCCAATTGTCTTTTCACCTGTAGTTCCTAAGTTCAGCTGGATTGACTTTCTGTTTTATGTCAGTACAGCCACTGCCATCATTTGAGACTCGATTCTGCACTTGATTAGTGAAGCAATTATTTTCTTATTTTTTGGTTACATGCCAATGAAGAGAGATGCGAAACTCAGCATCACTGGAATCAAACACTAGATCATGACAAGCAGAGCATCGACAAGACCTTCACATGGGAACATCATGTGTACAAAGTGAACACAGCTGAGACATCAAAAACACAAACAAGGATGAATGCAGTGGGGGACACCAGAAACACAAACAAGGATGAATTTTTTAAAAATGTAACTCACCTGCATTGCATTTACTACACATTTACATAGCAGCATTCTTCCCATAAACCATTTGTTTATTTTTAGCAACATAGACTTTGTGCCAGATTAGCTGGTAATCCAACAAAACATAAGTTGCACACTAAAACATAGGTGCATATATATGTACTAATTAATATATATCTTTGCTCTGTCTAACTATTATGTTTACACCTCATGTATAAATTTGATGATTATTTATTTTCTTGCCCACATATGCACTCCAGCACAGATATAAGCTTGTTTATATTTGGCCATTTGATTTATCTATAACTATATATATATATATATATATATATATATATATATATATATATATATATACTAGCAGCATGGCCCGGCGTTGCCTGTGCTTGATTCAAAAATCGTACGTTTAGGTAGTTTCCTCTGATTTTTCAACAAATATGTGTAAACTGATTTGCAGTGCAAACGGTAGTTACGCTCACCAAGCGTTTCATGTGACAAAACATACTGCCTCCGTTGAGATTGACTGGAAAGCCTCAAAGAGGCCTCTACCATGGTTTCCTCCTCCCGCTTTCTCTTTGCTGAAGAGGCTCTTTTAGAACGCCTGCTAAGGTTGCCTCGCCATGGTATTTTGGCACGCTTAGCAAAGCTGCCGGGTCAGTCATCACCATGGCACTCAGAAGAATGTAAAGCAGAGGTTGAAGTAGACGCCAGCCGCTTCTCCTTGAAGGAGGCGCACTCAATGGAATCCTGCTCCCGTTTCCCCTTAGCCGGTGAGGGTTTTTTAGAACGCCTGCTAAGGTTGCCTCGCCTGGGCATTTTTGCAGCCTTTGCAGAGCTGCCGGGTTGGTCATCGCCACGGCACGCAGAAGAGTGCAAAGCAGAGGTTGAAGTAGACGCTATATGATCATCTGTAACCGGAGTTATTATGTGCTCCTCCGCAGTCGCTTGCTCTGCATGTGTAACGTTAACGGTGTTAGGGGTCTTCAGTTGCTGACGTGCGGATGTTCGTCATGTAGGACCCATTTGAAGGGTTGTGGAAAGGCTGTGTAAGAATGCGAATAGAAGTTGATGCCGAAGCTGAAGCGGTGCAACCTCGTTGTATACGAAAACTAAAAATGCAGTGGAGCGGTATGGAAAAAGCTTCTCCTAGCTATGGGCCGTGCTTTCTGGCAGCACAAAAACGTCGCTGTAAGAAGAGGTTACGCAACAAAAACGTTGAAGCGTTGAAGGTTAAAAAGTAGTGAAACACTGAGGAGTACTGGGCCACGTAGTAAAGGCAGAAGAGAAGTAACTTGTGACAGCAGTTAACTGTCTAATAGCAAAACTGAACTACGAAAAGGTAGAAATAGGTATGGAATGCTAAGATGGACTGGGCTGCGCAGTAGAGGCAGCATGCAGAGATAAAATGGGTAATGCAAATGTTTAAGCAAATAGGTAACTTGCGGTAGCAGGAAGCTGTCAATTAATCTAAGAACAGATGTGTTAATGGCGATCAAATCAAGACGTGAGTGCGGATGCAGCCGCGCGGAAGGTATTTAAAGGGAACGTGACTTGTCATTGATTGGTGTAGCCTGGACAATGGCCATGACTTAGACCAATGAATGAGCTCACGCAAAATGGAAGGTGCTACGTGCATTCACACACGCGCGCATGATTTGGCAAGCGCAAGGCGTGGCCGTAAACGGGGTCAAGCTGCCTGCTGCATATGCAGCTTGGCTCTAACGCACATGATGCCGGCGATGAGAATGCAAGGAGCTGCAATGAAGCGTTTGCTCGTTTAGTTTGTGCGACAACGAAAAGCCGCTAACCGTTTGCCGGCATTAGCTTTGAAATGGATTGGGAGTAAGCACTGCTGTTTTAGCGCAAAAACTCCTCGCCAGGTCTGGGATGCGGCCTGGGCTAGAGGAAAAGGTTTAAAGAATTGGAAAATGGACTGCTGAGGGCGGAACCATTTCCACTCAGCACGTATGTGGGTTTGTTTTTTTCAGTAAAGACGCGAATAAAGAAAGCGCTTATTTTGGTAAGATGCGACGATTAAAGCGAAAGTGTTGACAAAGTCGAATATGTCATTTGTGACTCAAAGTCAGACCTGGTAGCAGGGATAAAAAAAAAGCCGAATTTCAATGGCCCTGTACCCATTCCAGAATTTGAGGTCAAATGTTTTCTTCCACTCCACTGCACGCACTGACCTGTTTCTTCCCGCACATAGCGTGACCTTAAATTAATCCGCATTTACGAAATATCCAACCGGTAAAACATTTTTAAGGGTTGACCGATTGTTGATTTGCACTCTGTTGGGGGGGGGGGCGCTCAGAGTTGAAACTTCACATGGTGACTCCCAATGGCCTCCTCATAAATCTGGTCAGTTTTCGCTAAAAACCGACATGCGGTTTAGGCGCAATCTGGGCGTATCGGTTTTTGGATTTTATCGATTTTCCACACTGTTTAGGGGTCCGTGGTCATGAAACTTCTGGACAACACTTCTAATGGTAGACTCTAAGAGGGTGTCAAATTTGGTTGAAATGCGATCATTCCTTCTGTAAACAGATTTTTTCGATTATCGATTTTTTCGGAACTTGAGTCCGAACTCAAAAATCGGGCTCTGTCATGTCCTTACAGCAACCATTTGCAAACTTGTGGTGAAAACCGCATCGAAATTGGGTGAGAAATGCGGCCTGGGCGAGGTAACAATGCCCACAACAGACACACAGACAGACAACATAAGAAATATAGATAGTATATATATATATATGTATATATATAGGGATAGATAAATCAATCAACCATATATATATATATATATATATATATATATATATATATATATATATTACATAGAATAAAAATCTAAAGTTACCTCATTCAAATAGCTATTTCAACCCACAAGACTTACAGTTCCACAAACCAATGCTTTGTGGAACTGACTCCCCAGATGATGCTCCCTGATCATTACAATCTTAACCTGTTCAAGTCTTGGGTTAAACCTTATCTTACACATATAACCCCGTGGACTGTGCCTCTTACTCTGTAAACCTCTAACTCAAGTGGCTCTTGGGCCTTGTACAGAGTGAAGATCACTTTAAAATATATAATATTTTAATATTTGTTTTACTATATATTTTTGGTTTGTCTTTTAATCTCTAAGCTCTTAGTTGAACTTTCTCAAACATTAAAATAAAAAAAATTACAAACAGGCAACATTGCTATAACCTTAAAAACACTCTTAATGAAATCCGTTAATTTGCCCCACAAATACAGTAGCAAAATGCTATAACAATGCAGTAGTGAAAGTATTAATTAAATCAGGGTCGGTTTTTGTTAGTCTATCTGATATAGAATGACCCTATTTTAAGAAATTTTTCTCGGCCAGCAAATATTCAATTTATTCACCTGATTTTAATTAAATAATCTCTGAAAACTTTTCCACCACAGGCTGCAATTGCCGTCAACCAAAACCTTATTTTTTTAAGAGAGTTCAAACAATTTTTTCATTTTATCAGAACAAAGCTGAATTCTTCATTGTTCCTCTCGGCTAAGAGATTCAGATTCAGCCAATTGTAAAGTCAAACATTGACTTGCTGTGGATCAATACCGGAAAAGACTTCCACCGGATTTCTTTCCTAATCAGCTTCTACCAATCTTCCGACATACGCACATTGATACTAGCATGTACTAACCAGAGTCAAGACTTTATCAGCAAACAGTCAATTATTGATAGTTTAACTGGTATTCAAATCAAAAGAATCTGGTCAATATTCAATCAGATTTGTTTTTACTCAAAGACAAAGTTTCTTTCTATCAATAAGAACGTCATATTTGCACTGAATCTGTTTGGCAATGATTTTTCAAGTGCAAGCTCAGTTCAGAATTTACACAGCCTCTTCAGGTGATTGGAATTTTAAACAGAACCCTTTATGATATATATATATATATTTAAAGACATTTTTATGTTTAACATTCTTTTTTTTATAGATACAAGTATTTAAATGCTCTGTTTATAATAAACAGTATTAAATAAGATTTCCCGGCCTGAATGTCCGAGAAATTTTCATAGAAAATATTCGTCCTCCGACATGATTCAAACCTGTATCCTATACGGAACCGTCATATAGCCTGACGTGCCTTAACCGTTTCGGCCACTGAGGATCGTTCGGTTAGCAAGGTCGAATTTACTGCTTATAAACTTCAATCTTCCATGAATCTCTCACATACATTCATAACTGCTCTTGACGTATCAAATGTAAACAAATGACGTCACATAAGTCCGACAATTATTTAAAGACATTTTTATGTTTAACATTCTTTTTTATAGATACAAGTATTTAAGTAAATGCTCTGTTAATAAATAAACAGTATTAAATAACATATCCTGGTGGAGGACGAATATTTTCTATGAAAATTTCTCGGACATTCAGGCCGGTAAATGTTATTTAATACTGTTTATTATTTGTCCATTTCATAATATATATATATATATATATATATATATATATATATATATATATATATATATATATATATATATATATATACATAAAAGGTTAATGGTTAGAGTTGAATCAGACCAGGAAACAGTGGTATTAAAAAGTGCTCAATATATATGTGAAAAAATAAAATAAAAGTATAAATAACATATAGAACTTTAAACTTTAAAGGACGTTAGTTGAAGTTGAATTTGTTAGCTTGGTTTCAACCTTACAGTATCCACAGGCGTTTTTTATCAAATGACTGCTTAATTATTATTATTATTATTTCTTCTTCTTCTTCTTCTTCTTCTTCTTCTTCTTCTTCTTCTTCTTCTTCTTCTTCTTCTTCTTCTTCTTCTCCTCCTCCTCCCTTTCTATTACACTCAGTCATGCGTTTATTTATTTTTGAAAATAATAATAATATAGCATTCATTAGTTTTTAAAAAAAATAAAGTGTTAAGAGGTTATTTGATAAAACATTGCCTGAAGTTGAAACCAAGATAGTAGATTCAACTGACCTCCTGATTTTTAAAGTATATATATATATATATATATATGTATGTATAATTATGAAATCATATTTTTGAAGTCTATATTTCTCAGATGAGTTATTGTAAGTATTTCCACTACTAAACATCAAACTCTTTGATGTAGGACATATTATTATATATTATTATTGACTGATACCAAATCAATTGGGTTTCAATCCCGGCTTGAGGCAATCGGATGTCTAGCCAAACTGATGAGCTGTGAAGCAGCAAAACAGTCTGTCTGTAGATGACAATATATATATACATGCTCCTGATAAAATTATTTCAGTTGAACTCTTTGGGGAGAAAAGTGAATTTGTAAAAAGTGACTATTACTGCTGCTGATGCAAGACTCTTTGTTAAGATGAATCGAGTTCTCTGGTCACTGGCATGTTTTTCTAAAAGTAAATACATCTAAATTCTCCTTCATCCTTGCTGTGCACCAATGGCTTAGGGTTAAAATCTCCGACTGATACCAAATCAGTTGGGTTTCAATCTTGGCTTGAGACGATCGGATGTCTAGCCACACTGATGAGCTGTGAAGCAGTGAAACAGTCTCCCTGTAGATGACAATATGTGTGTGTGTGTGTGTGTATATATATATATATATATATATATATATATATATAATCATTTCACCCCAAGTAAGGCAATAAAGTCACTAAGAAGTAAGGGGGTTACTGAGTGTTAGAATATAAGAAAAAACATTATTGAGGTGAAGAACAATAAAAGAAAAAGAATTAACAAGACAGAAGATAATGATTGACATTGCATTAGAATTCATGAAGATCAAAGTTGACTGGAAAGCAAGAGGCTGGAAGAGAATTCCACAGGTGAGAAGTGTGAGAAAAGAAACTGTTAGTAAAGAACTTATGGTTACATCTAATCGTTTTGACTGTAAAGTGATGAGAGCATGCCACCAAACTGGTACTGTGCTTAAATTAATAAAATTTTGGGCCACAGAGAGAACAGTTCATCAGAACAATGACCATGAAAGTATTTATAGAAAAGTCACAGGGAAGCTATATTATGGTGATGGAAAGCCTAAATGCCAGGTTGGAACCAATAACATTGCAGGACCAAAATCAAATTATTATTGCTGCCATATATGGTCTGGAGCCCCTGCTGTTTGCCTCAGGGTTCTTGATGAGATCCAGAGATGGATATGCAATGTAATTGGCCCTGATCTGTCATCTCGTCTGCAGTCGCTCTCTCACAGACGCGACGTTGCCTCGCTCTGTCTTTTTTACAAATATTTTCACGGTAATTGCTCCGATGAGCTGCTTTCGCTGGTTCCTAGGCCTCATGAATTTAAACGTCCTACGAGGCTGGCATCCCGTTCCCACCCATTCACCGTTGAAACTGTTAGATGTAGACGTCTCTTCTACTCCAATAGCTTCATGTCTCGCACATCTCGCCTGTGGAACTCCCTTCCTTATTCCTGTTTCCCTGACAAATACAATCTCCAACTATTTAAGCGTAACGTCAATCGACATCTCCAGTTGCCATGATCTATCCACTTCCCTTCTCCACATCCTTTCACCTTTCATTTCTATCTGTTCTCGCTCCAAATCTTCTGTAACCCCCTTGCCTTGATCGATCCACTATCTTTCTCCACATCCTCTCCTTTACCACTCCTATCTGCTCTTCCTCCAAACCTTCTGTAACCCCTTGCGTGCTAGTGGCTTCCAGCCTTTCTTGGGGTGATAAGCTTAAAAAAAAAAAAAAAAATCACTGATATAATATTTATATAAAGCAATATGAGTATAAACTGAGCAAAATACATTTTAAATGGAATTAAGCTTTCACTTCAACTTGTAAAATCTACAAAAATTAACCAGATTTAAATAACTCTTATTGCTTTCTAACATATTTGAAGAAAAAATCTTAATGACAATAAAACGGACTGAAAAGCATGAATTTCGTATTTGCTTAATGAATTACTGAATTTTCTGGAACTATCTCCATTTTTTCAAATCTGGACATTGTCCATTTGTCCAGAAGATTATACGAGTCAGTTAGAAGGAACATATTGAATTTAATGAAGGATCATTTAAGGTGAATAGATTGATGGCATTCAGTGAGAGATTGGCAAAATCAGTTTTATTTTCTGGCTGAACTCCTAACACAGATAAGAAATCAGTGAAAACTAACAAACTTGTCCCCATAGTTACATGTCGAAACAATTTCTTAATGGTACAAAACCTAAATATAAAGGCAGACTGTAGCGATGTGTAAATGACTGCCTAATTAGCATAGTTAAGGCAAAGAGATTGTATAAGTGCCCAAGCAGTAAGTGGGGAGGGACAGAATATGATACATGAGATTAATGACTACTGCTGGACTGAGGAAATACAAAGGAAATCAAATTCCATTGCAAGGATTAAAAATCAACTCTGCTAAAAGACAAAGCATGATAATCAACAAAAGAAAAAGCCCAACCTTTCTCGTATGAAACAAACAAGAAAAAAGATGCTGACACCTATTTTTGGAAGAGATTTATAACTTTTTCCTTCCCATAATTCTCTCTTCCTGGAATATCTTTCTATAAAAAATTGCTACCAGTCATCGCTTCTTTCTCTCCCCCACCATGAGGTAAGCGACATTTAATTTTCTTTTCTTCCTTCATTCAAAATACAGACCCCCATGATCCTAAAAGATCATTTCACACAACATAGTCGCATTCCCAGGTCGGTTCTTTTCACTCTCTCTGTGGTCTTTGTGTTGATGCTGTTGCATTTCTATCTTCTCCATGTTCAGCATTCACATCCTCAGCATCTGCACAGACCGCTAGCCTTAAATCTAAAATATTCTACGGCATACCATCAACAGTCAGGTTATTAGGTTATTGCACTCCAGTCCTCCCTCCACCATTGCATCATGCAGCATATGTTTGGTTGCTTCACCCAAACCTCTTCCCCTAGATATCCTTGCAGCCCTGCCAACCTTTTGATATTACTGGTGTAGACATTCACTAATTCCCCAGTCCATTTCACTCTCTTGAGCTTTTCATAAGCTTCAAAGGGTCCTTCAGTGAACACAGTCTGGTATCTATCATGTCCTAGTCCAAATGGTGGTATCACCACTCTACTCAATCTTACTTTTCCAGACTCCATATTGCCAAAATAGCTTGCTGTTCAAAAAATAAAAAATAAGTTCTCCTAGGATCAGATCTCTTCTTCCTTTAAATCTCCTTCCTTTCTTACAACCTTTCTCGTACAAAACAAACAAGAAAAAGATGCTGACTCCTATTTTTGGAGAAGCCTTATAGCTTTTCTTCTTTCCCATAATTCTTTCTTCCTGCAATATCTTTCTATAAAAAGAATCACCATCTGTTGCTGTTTCTCCTCTTCCCCATCATGAGGTAAGCAACATTCCATTGCCTTTTATTCCTTCATTCAAACTACAGTGTCCTTATTGCTACGTCTACATGAAGTGGCACCAAGTCTGGATCGTTGTTGATGGACAAAAAGCCTTCTTGGTGTGAAACATTGGGACAGTTAATTTCAACCTGTTACCACTTCTTCAAGCTATAATAGTTACTTATTTCTGTTATTTAATTTTAGAGTGAGGAGACACAGTGAAGTAATGGATGGTGGCTCGGATTGAGGAATCGGAGACCCAAGTTTGAATTCCGGTCGAATCCATTACATTCACTTATGTGCTAATACCCTTGGGAAAGGCATGAATCCTCTTCTTCTCCTACCATTTATGGGTAAATAGCAGGACAGACCAGTTCTATAGCCTTGGATGGTAACTGGTCTACCACAGAAAAAAATGGCAGCCTACTGCAGGAAAAATCAATCTGCCTCATCAGTCATGTATTGAAAGATACATGATTGCCAAAGCATGTATCATACATGACACATTTAACTGATTGA
Source organism: Acanthosepion esculentum (assembly GCA_964036315.1). NCBI lineage: Eukaryota > Metazoa > Mollusca > Cephalopoda > Sepiida > Sepiidae > Acanthosepion > Acanthosepion esculentum. The sequence continues at coordinate 19,795,405 of OZ038519.1, forward strand.
ATTTTAGAAATTCTAGAACAAGACTTCTTTATGTAAAGTTTCTAGATTAAACCAATTAAGTTAAAAAATAGTTTTTCTCAATTGAATCACACAAGCAAATTTTGAAAATCCTTTGTGTACACTGCTAGCAGAGCAGCCATGTTTATACTGTAACAGGAGCAAGAAAACTGGCCTGATCAAGCTCAAACTTTGATCACATGACCACAAGAGTATCAACTATAAGCCCACATGAGCAGAAGACATTGTGACAAACCTAAAGAAATGTTATGAAGAAAGAGCTGATAATTTAATTACCCTTGTATATATATTTTATGTTATATAAATGTATATAGATTAAATAGTGTGTGCATTTTCTCTTAATCCTTACACAATGCTAGATAGATCTATAGTATTAATAAACATTGTTATAAGATAACCTCTACCACCCACTATATACTTCTTCAGTAATTTTTATTTTTTTAAATTTATTTTATTTAATTTTATTTATAGCAAGAGAAAATAATGTATAAATTCAGTTTTATATGTTAAGGTTTTATTAGAATTTTAAAAATAGCTTTTTAAAACCATAATAATTACTGTGGAAGGTTCCTTTCCCAAAACATCCAAATCAAAAAAACCAAAAGTTATAAAGAAAACCAAAAATTTAATTTTCACATAGGTATGGTTAATTAAAGTTTATAAATTAATAATGTTATAAATAAACAATTAGATAAAGTTTTTAATATTTTTGTTGTCATTTCTTTAGAAAAAGTATAAATTCAGTTTCATATGCAATGATTTTATTAAAATTCTAAAAATAGCTTTTTACAACAATAAAACTTACAAAAGTAGTTGCATACAAATATCACAGAATCAAGAGAAAAAACATTCTTTAGCTGCCCCTTATTTTTGTCTGATCCTAAATAAAACTTTACCAAAATTCCTTTGGTTCAATAAGTAAAAATAAAAAACAATTTCACGTTTCATCTAAAAAAATTTAGACAACACTATTACTACAAATATCTGTAAAGAAGCAAGAGAAATAAGATGAAAGGAACACGAGTCAAAAATTAATAATAGTGACAAGAATAGCAAGAGAAAATAATGTATAAATTCAGTTTTATATGTTAAGGTTTTATTAGAATTTTAAAAATAGCTTTTTAAAACCATAATAATTACTGTGGAAGGTTCTTTTCCCAAAACATCCAAATAAAAAAAAACAAAAGTTATAAAGAAAACCAAAAATTTAATTTTCACATAGGTATGGTTAATTACAGTTTATAAATTAATAATGTTATAAATAAACAATTAGATAAAGTTTTTAATATTTTTGTTGTCATTTCTTTAGAAAAAGTATAAATTCAGTTTCATATGTAATGATTTTATTAAAATTCTAAAAATAGCTTTTTACAACAATAAAACTTACAAAAGTAGTTGCATACAAATATCACAGAATCAAGAGAAAAGACATTCTTTAGCTGCCTCTTATTTTTGTCTGATCTTAAATAAAACTTTACCAAAATTCCTTTGGTTCAATAAGTAAAAATAAAAAACAATTTCACGTTTCATCTAAGAAAATTTAGACAACACTATTACTACAAATATCTGTAAAGAAGCAAGAGAAATAAGATGAAAGGAACACGAGTCAAAAATTAATAATAGTGACAAGGCTTCCTCTAAGAAATGTACACAAAATTATCACATCTACTACTAAGACGTGTCAGTCAGTTATGTGCCATGCGTGATACACACTTAGGTGATCATGTATCTTTCGATACATAACTAACAAGGCAGATGTTTTTCCTGCAGTAGGTTGCTATTTCTTTCTGCAGTAGACCATTTGCCATCCAAGGCTATCTATTTTAGAACCCAGTCTGCCCTGCTATTTAGCCATACCTGGGGAGCAGAAGAAGAGCATTCATACCTTTCCCAAGGGTATTAGCATGTAAATGAATGTAATGGATTTGACTGGAATTTGAACCCGGCTTTCCGATTCCTCAATCCGGGCCGCTATCCATTACTCCCCCGTGCCTCCTACTACTACGTGTAAACAATGAAAATGGCTGAGAGAAAATCAGATATGAAATAAGGTAGCTCTATAATTAATTTGAGTTTTGCCTGCTGATGGATAGCCATGTCTATATTGATAAGGTACTGCCCATACACAACAGACACCTAAGGGTAATAAATTTTAATTGAAAACCGGTCAGATAATATAATGAATGTCTTTTTACAACACTTACATCAATTTCTGATTACTGAATGTGCTTTTATTTTGGTTTTCAATTCACAAGATACATGTGAATTTTAGATTATCCAAAAGTATAAAGTACATCACAAAGAGCTGCTTGAACCGTCAGGAAAACTCAATTTGCGAATATTATTAAAATAATCTGGAACTTATCTTCTTCTATGTGCTGTGCCCCTTCAGGATGTTGGTGATCGTGGCTCTCCACAAATTCTGTCCTTTGTAGCGCTTAATGACTTTTGTCTTTTTGCCATTTCTCCCAAACCCTGCTCCACCACCCGTTCACTAAAGCTCACCAAGTAGGTTATATGTTGCTTTCCTCGTCTCTCTTATCTTGAAACTGTCATGTGAGGGTCAAATTTTCTTCATCCTTTTTCCTCATTATCTGCCCCAGAAATTTCAACTCTCTCTTCTTGATGTTAAGTATAAGTGTCCTTTGTCTCCAGAACTTCATCACTGCTCACATGTTCAGGCTGTGGTATTCTTAGCATACTGAATGAATTCAGTAAATATACAAACATAGAAAATGGATGAGTCTTCTTACTGGACTTATTCAACCTAAATATCAAAAGAAACAATTCTGAGTGAATAAAAAAGCTTACCAGGATTCATTATTGGTGGCCACAATCTAAAAATAAGATATGGAGATGAGGGTGCTGATAGCAGACATGGAAAGGAAATACAAGAACTCCTACAGAAGGTACTGAAGGAAAATTGGAGATCTCAAAATCAAGCAAGTACAAAATTTAAATATCTGGGAAGTTTTTTAACAAAGGATGGAAAATGCAATACCAAAATTCAAAGGCACAATGGGATGACAAAAGATGGTTTCCAAAAGCTAAGAAAAGTATTAAGAGACAAAAAATTTCATTATAAAAACAAAGAAAAGAATACTTATCAGTCCACCTGTATAGCAGTGAATGCTGGGCGATCTTGCACAAGAAGAAGAAACTTCAAGCAAAAGAAACAAAGAAAAGAGTAGTGAACTGTTATGTAATATCAGTCCTCCTATATGTTAGTGAATGCTGGACAATCTCCTCACAGATGAAGAAGAGACTTGAAGCAACAGAAACAAAGAAAAGAGTACTGAATTGTTATATAATATCAGTCCTCTTATATGGCAGTAAATGCTGGACAATCTCCTCACAGATGAAGAAGTGACTTGAAGCAACAGAAATGTTTTTCTACTGAAGTATGCTGGGAATACCATGGACTGAACATGTGAGCAAAGACAAAGTTTTATAGAAAATGGAAACAAAAAGAACACTCATACTTAACATCAGAAAGAGAGTTGAATTTTCTAGATCACGTAATGAGGAAAGAGGGCTTGAAAAATTTGATACTCACAGGAGACACATTGCAAGCAAGAGGGACAGAGGAAAATGCAATTAACCCACCTTACGAGTTGGTGTAAATGGATGGTGGAACAAAGTTTAGGAGAGATAACAAAAAGATAAAATTTATTAAGAGTTACAAAGGACAGGAAATTGTGGAGAGCCATGATCAGCCACATCATGAAGGAACACAGCATATAAAGAGTGTTCTAATAACTTGGACTGATTTTAAATGTGAATTCAGTTTAAGTGTATAATGATTTTTTCTTTTTCTTTCAGATTTAACAACTTAAGTCTTTGGCAGTTTCAACCATGGAAATATTAACAATCAATCAAACAATGTGTTAAAGTTATCAAAGCCTATTACGAAAATGGATGTTCAAACAGAAATGCAATGAGAAGTTCCCAGGTTGTATCATCTCTCGAAACAGAAATGTCAATTGGCCACCACGATCGTGTGACTTGACGCTTTTAGATTTCTTCCTTGGGGGTCATCTCAAAAGTAATGTCTATGCCAAGAGGCCAACAACTATTCAATAGCTGAAGGATGAGATAATGAAGCATATTGGTGAGATTGAGCAGCAATTATGCAGAGATGCCATAAAATCTTTGACCATCAAGTGGAGGTGTTCCACCAAAGTTTTAGCAGACATTTGGGTGATATTATTTTTCACACATAATTGCCATGACTTAAATAACAAGATCCAATAGAGAAATAAATAAATTTTCACCAATAACACTGATTTATTTACTGCTGACTTTGATCCGTCTTAATGAAACACCCTTTAGAAGAAAAAGACTTACCTAGCAATAACAAAGTGAGACATGTTTATTTCAGTTTAATTTCAATTGCTTCTCTGCTTTTTAAGTACTTCAAGTTTTCAAATGTAACTGACACTTGTCGAAATAACATCAATAAATAAAATAATAATGAAGAATAAAAAAAGAAAAACATTTTCCCATGATGCTCAAAATAAATGAACTGGAAAGGGTTTTTGGTCATCTTTCTTTTTTTTAATCATTTCACGCCAAGCAAGCAATAATACCACTAGGACATTAGAGAATAGTAAGAAGAGAGGACAATAAAAGGAAAAGATTTGTTTGTTTGTTTGGGGTTTTATGGCATATCAACCACTATGGGTTATTTAATGCCAGATCCAGTATTTACTAGATATATCAAAAACGTATAGTTGGCAACATCATTGTTTAAAAAAAATGTATAGCTGGCAACATCATTGTTTCAAAAACATATAGCTGGCAACGTCATTGTTTCAAAAACGTATAGCTGGCAACGTCATTGTTTCAAAAACGTATAGTTGGCAACATCATTGTTTCAAAAACGTATAGCTGGCAACATCATTGTTTCAAAAGCATATAGCTGGCAACATCATTGTTTCCCATCACATTTTAGGGGTAAGGTGTTAGTATATTTAGTGTAGGGTTTGGGAGGGAAAGTTAATTGTAAGTTGTAGTTGTTTTGGGATGGGTTAGATGTGATGGGGCATGACATGACCAGCCGATTGATCGGATCGACGGCCTTTTGGTTGGATGTAGTTTATCGTCATACCCAGGACGCGGATGTAGTTTATTGTCATACCCAGGACGCGGATGTAGTTTATCGTCATACCCAGGACGTGGATGTAGTTTATCGTCATACCCAGGACGTGGACACACCTTGGGATTTCACTATTTTCCCATAGCTGGGACCCTAACAGGTGCTACCACCCCGGGTCAGGGTGGACCTGGGAACATCAGCAATTAAGAGGTGGTTTCACGCTCCTCAAAACCTCCTGATCAGAGGCCTTGCTGTTGGATGTACTTTATCGTCTTACCCAAGACGGAAAAGAAAAAGAATTAAGAAGACAGAAGATAATGATTGACATTGCATTTAAACTTTTGAAGATCAAAATTAACTAGGAAGCAAGAAACTAGAAGAGGGTTCCACAAGTGAGAAGTGCGATAGAAGAAACTGTTAGCATAGAACTTATGGTTACATCTAGCCATTTCAACTGTAGAATTATAAGACCTGGCCATCAATCTAGTGCTGCACTTAAATTCATAAATTTTAGGTATCATTGAGGAAAGTTGATCAGAACAATTAGGGAAGCTATGTTACAACAGTGGGAATGTGACTGAAGGCAAGATGCCAGTTCATAAACATTGCAGATTCTTCTTTGGATTTTATCAAGAATCTCCAGGAGCGTCAGACCAGATGTGACAGCAATATTCAAAGCAAGGACGAATGGTAGACTTATAAATATGTAAAATCTGCACAATGTTACAATCCCACTTCCAGATATAGACAGAACTTTTTTCTTTCCAACACAAGGCATTCAGATGTGTTTTGAAGCTCCATTCACAAAGTAAGTAATTTGGTCGTTCCAACTCTGCACAAAGCTGACTTGAGTTCAACCATTTTTATCCTTACTTATCCTAACTTCTGGACCAGAAAAAGGAAATGAGACACTGAGAAAGTTGTTTCCCTACATATAAAACATGAATAAATGGTCCATAGCAGAAACTCAAGTTTTGTTGCTTCTACATTAATTGTTTACTAGTCTTAACCTGTGAACATTTCACAATTTTCTTATTTTAAATTTCTGATGAATCTTAATTCTTAAGTCAATGACTGAATGAGCTCATGGCAAGTTCTATGACAATAAAATATCTGTAGAAATATTGGAATAACAATCATAAATATGAATGCTGGTCGTTATTTTAAGAAGTAAGGGGGTACAAATGAAAAGATTTTAAATTTACAACTTTTTCCATTTCACTGAAACAGCAGTTAAACACTTCTTTCTTTCTTTCTTTCTTTTTTTCTTTTTTTCTTTCTTTCTTTCTTTCATTTTCTCACTGAAACCAAGTAGTGTTTTTCCTTTCTTTCCACATGATCAAAATGGAATAATCCCATTATTTATAAAGGGTATTGGTGAAGGACGATCCGCGTGGTCAAACTAAGACGAAGGAAAAAGACAAGCTCGCCGTCGAGTCTTTTTTTGTATCGTCTTAGCTGAGGAGGAAGTGACGTAAGTCGGTGGTGATTGGTCAGCAGTGGCATTTATTGGCGGAGTACATTTGTTGCGTGTTTCGCGTTTTTTTTTGTTTTTTTTTTGTTTCAGGATCGCCTGCCGGAATAGTACTGTTTCGGTAGGGTCTCTTGGGCGAGCAAGTATGATGCTGGAAGACCCGAAACTTGCCATGACTCCAAGTCATAACATCACTGACGAGGCGATTCTGAGCACTCATGGGAGTGTTTTCATAACAAATTGGTAGTAGTCATTAAACACTATCTTCCTTTCTTTCTTTCTTTCTTTCCTTTTCTCACTGAAACCAATCAGTGTCTTTTCTCCTTTTCTATGAGATCAAAAAGAAATAGTTCATTATTTATGATGTATTGGCAGGGTGTAACGGTCGTGCAAACTAACAAAGGGTGGGACAAGCACAATTATAATAAGAGACAATACCCCAGAATGCCACCTTTAAATTCTTCATTTCTAATAAAATATCAGCCAATGAAAATATAAATTTTACAAAAATTGATTCACTTTCTAAAATCACAGAGAAAGAAACAAAGAATTTCTATTGACAAGAAAAAGAATTGTTTTGAACAAAATCAGTCACAACAGCATTTTGTAATATGTATGTGTTTTATACTGATAATATTTTGGGAATATAAGAACTGATATGGAATTTTCCATAGTGAAATACTTCTTAGAACTACTTACATTGTTTCTTGAGACATCTTTAAATAATAACAATTTCTTTCTTTTCAAAATCTATTCCTACTTACCATTTTATTGTCAAAGGAAGAGAGAAATAATAAAAGTTCCAATTATCATAGGAAGATCTAAGGGGAAAAACATTTCTATCTCTACCTGTTCATATTTATCTATCCATATTTGACAGTCATTTCATTATCTATCTGTTTTGCGTAGAAATGCTCATGGCCAGATAAATCTATTTAAACTTATTATCTGAACTCAAGTTAACTTTGATCTTCAAGAATTTAAATGCAATGTTTTGTTATCTTCCATCTTTTTAATTCTTAGTCTTTCATTGTTCTCTTTAATTAAATAATGTTTTTCTTTTTCTCATATTCTTTTGCACTCAATAAGATCTTGCATTTTAGTGGCTTTATTGCATTGCTTGGGGGGTCATTCCTGATGAGGGGTCATACTCTCAAGAAGGCTCCTTGCCTCTAAAGCCTAATGGGTCTAAAGTTCTTTCCAGAGCTCAAGCATCCTGGGTATGATGATAAACTACATCTGGCAGCAAGGCCTCTGATCAGAAGATTTTGAGGAACGTGGAACTACCTCATAATCCCTGCTGTTCCCAGACCCGGTGTTGTAGCACCTGTTAAGGTTCCAGTTATGGGCAAGTAGTCAACCTCCAAACTAGCTCAAAACCTCTATGAAAGTGTAGAAGTGAATTTTTATAGCAAAAATATCAGCAATACATTTTTGGAAAAATCTTTTTACCAACAATAAATTTCATTCTTGACAAAACCACTCTTTACAAAAATACATCGATGAAACCTGATCTACAAACTGATTTCTTACAAAGAATAGATATTCTATTCATATGAACCTATCCTAAAAATCTTGTTGGCATTAAATAACCCATTTATGTGTTGATATGCCATAAAACAAAATAAACCAAACCTGATCTACAAACAGATTTCTTACAAAGAATACACATTCTATTCATACAAACTAATCCTAAAAATCTTGATGGCATTAAATAAACCATTGAGGTTGATATGCCATAAAACAAAATAAACCAAACCTGATCTACAAACTGGTTTCTTACAAAGAATACATATTCTATTCATACGAACTAATCCTAAAAATCTTGATGGCATTTAATAACCCATTTATGTGTTGATATGCCATAAAACAAAATAAACCAAACCTGGTCTACAAACTGGTTTCTTAAAAAGAATACATATTCTATTCATACGAACCTATCCTAAAAATCTTGACGGCATTAAATAACCCTTTGTGGTTGATATGCCATAAAACTAAACCAAACCAAACTAAACCAAACCAAACCAGAGCTCAAATGGAACACATATAATCATGCCATTATTAAGGATGCTGAGAGAATGGTCGGTTCCTTGTATCGCTCCGGAAAATACTTAACTCTGACAAAATTCAGATCAGATGACCAAGAATGGAGGATTACTGCCATATTTCTGCTGGTGCTACCCAGTCCAGCCCCACCTTGACAGAGTTCAAAAGAAACACCCTGCAGCCCTTATCCCACAGACAAAAAATGTTGCTAGCCTCTCACTACTCTAATGTTATTAATATGGCAGATGTTCAGACGAGTTACATTCCTTAGTTCCATTAGCTCAGATTTTCACAGCTGCCCCCCCCACTCCATGTCACATTCACGGTGACAAACAATCCCCATCCCATTCGTGTTTCTTTGGTAAATAGTCAGTTAGACAGCTTGTTTCCCAGAATTGTTACTATATAGACCAAACTCCTGAGAGGATGCTTCCTTGATGCTGCTTCACATCAAGAGCCAACCAATATCGATCCTGCATGTCCTCATAATATGCACTTCTTGTTTTCCTCTCCCTTACAGCAATCTCATTCAGTAACTCTCTACCTTGAGTGTCTCTTGGGCCTTGTATAGAGTATGTATGTATGTTGCGGCATTCACCCTGGATCGGTTAAGCCGGCTCCTTCCAAGAAATTCACCGCATCCGGAACGAAGGTCGACCAAGGACGGCGATCCGTCGCCAATGCTGAAACGAGCGACAGCCATTCCTGATTCCAACGGCGGCGAATTCTTGAAACGGAGTAACAAGGAAGTTTGAACTTCACACGCGGTCCCCACACCTCGCGTGCTATCCCAGTGGAGGGAGGAATATGCTCTTACTTGCCGCAGAATTTCCACAGACGCAGAGGCAGGAGTAACCAAGAGGCCGCCGGATGCCGGTGCAGACGCCGAATGGTTTTGAATTCAGAGTTGACCTTCTCCTAGACCAGTTGCCATCCAAGGCTATAGAACCCAGTCTGTCCTGCTATTTACCCATAGTTGGAGGGAGAAGAAGAGGATTCACACCTTTCCCAAGGGTGTTAGCACGTAAGTGAATGTAACGGATTCGACTGGAATTCGAACCCGGCTCTACGATTCCTCAATCCAAGCCGTTATCATTACTCCACCGTGCCTCCTCTTGTATAGAGTGATCTATAATAAAAAAGAAAAAAATTGATATAAAATTGAACAAGTCGCAGTATATTCTTATTTGTTATATTTTTGGTTGCTTCTCTTGCCAAAGAAATTTGATTATTCTGTTACGCTTATCTCTCTTTGTCTATTGAGTCCATCAGGTATCATCAATTGGAACAAATTAATCAGACTCTTTGGAAATGAACTCTGTACAATAGGTGTACAATTGAATATCTTTTTTATTGATTTTCTTAAAAAGATACAAGCTGCCTAAAATTAACCACTGCAAATTCTCTGATGGTGAGTCTGTCATAGCAAAAAACAATTTGTTTGGTGTAAGTGCTGTCATTTATAAAAAAAATGAAAGAGACAAAATAATTTATAGATTTTTTATAATTACATGTTGACAAAAAAAATGAAAATTATTAACAAAATAGTTTTTTTAAAAAATAGGCTTGGTGTAATAGAGAGCGACTCAGAATGAGAATTCAGAGTGCCGAGTTCAAATTCCAGTCAAGTTTGTAACATTGACTTATGCACAGATACCCGGGGTAAAGGTATGAATCCTTCTCATCCCAAACTAAGGGTTAAATAGTAAAACAGATTGGGCTCTTTGGCCTTGGTTAGAAACCAGTCTAGGAGATGGAAAACTCTGAAACTATAGGCACTACTAGAACGAGAGACCTTCTCTTTGAACATTTGAACATGAAGTGTGTACTTGAAAAAAGCCATAGAACAAATCAACTGAAACATTGTGGGAATAGCATAAACAACCAAAGAATAAACTGTCTGAATAATTCTTGGGATAATAAGTTATTCTGTTTACTGACAGAAAATAAAATTTCAGTAACCTGAATCCCCAGTCTGTTGAACAGGAGTAGAGGTTTATCCCTTGTTTCCTGTTTAGAATTGGGTTTCCACTTCCTTCTAAAGTCTTCTACAACTCTATACTTCTAATGTTCCTCCCTAAGCTTTGAAATTTATACTTTTATTTCAGTTTTTGTTTCCTTCTAAAGTCTTTACATTCTCTTTCACTCACAGCAACTCCTTGGGTCTTAGTGGCTTTATCACCTTGCTTGGAGTAAATTGATTAAAAAAATGAAAAAAAGTGTGTAGTCCTGGTGAAGTACATACTATATCTAACTAATGAAAGGATTGTGGAGTTCACAAAGATTCTATGATTCCAAATGTAGTCTTGTAAAAGTGACCTTTTCCCAGTCTTTCAACAACTGGACAAATCACCCTGTGTTGTGTTTCAATTCCATTTTGCCTCAGTATGGACAAAAGTTAGGAAGAGCCTGGTTTATGCTCACCAAAGAACAAAAGGTGAAAATACCACTATGGCAAAGAATGCAAATGTAAAAACTGCATCGATTATATCGGTTATATATTCACTAAAGTGTAAATGTTATTGTCATATTTAGCTTGGTCTTCTTTATGTGAAGATCATTTCTTCGCATTGCTTAAAAATTGTTTTGAACAATAAAAATATTAAAAAATTATTAAAAATTAACATTTTCAGACACACTGAATTAATATTAATATTTTTTGTTTTATTATTACAATTAGGTTCTCAACTAGTTTCAGCCTGCATGGCCATCATAAGGAGTAAAAAAATCCCTGCTTGTTAGTAGCAGTTAACTACAGGAGTGAATGATTTTCTGAAGAAAGTGAACTTTATCTGTAGTTTTCATTTTTTTTTTTATCGTGAATTTTGGCTTAGTCCTTGTGTTGGTCAAATGGCCTCTTTCAAGTTGTTTTTAAGATAGAAGATAGGAGATTCCTGACTTTCAGAATACCCTCCTTGCTCATTTTGACAGTTTTATTGGTTGATGGGAATGGGATGCATGTGTCGAGTGTATGTTATTTTTTAGTTCTTTGGGAGTGTGTTTGATGTGTGTATGTGTATATATTTGTGTGAGTGTGTATAAGTGTGAGACCTCAACACCTCTGCAAGCATGTCTGTTTTGTGTGGGTGAGGGATGTAGATAGAATATATAGAATTAATATAAGTAAAAGTTTGTCACTTAGCTGATTGATGTTACCTTCCTGACTTGAGAGTTTCACAGGCAGACCTGTCCATCCACTCTTCAGATGGTATCAGCAAATGACTACTTATATTTTCCGATTTTCGGCTTTTTATGAATTTGTTGTTGGTGTAAATATTTTCTGTAGTATTTGTGTTCATATGTGTATTTGTGTTCATGCAGCCTTGCACCCGTCTGCATGGATGTGCATACATGTAGGGTGTCATCATCATTTGTCCTTTACTTCATTTTTTTCTTTTCACTTTTACACTCACTCTTTAGCTTTTTCCCTTTCTTTGCTTTTTCCTCCTTTCTTTCGACACTTCGAATTTGTGGCGAGTTATTAAAGTCTCTAAACATGCCACCATTTTTAATTTTGGGGCATTCTTTAATTTTTTAAAAGTTGTATTTTGTTTTTTTACCTAAATAAAGTAAGTATTTATTTATATGCCTACTCATTATTTCAGTTTTCTTGTTTAAGAGTTTATTTTGATTTTTAAAACCAATTGTTGCTAATTTTTCCTCTAAGCATAATTTACAATTTTTACTGTTAATACTGTATAGGGCTGCCCTTTTTATAATTTCACATTTGATTTGGGTGGGGATATTGTTTTCTTTTTGACTCCATATGTATTTTGATACAGTTGTATTGTTTGTATATTTTTCTTTTGAATAACATTTTCTGGTTATAATATCTTTCTTTAAAAGTTTTTTGTGGTGCCTATGTAAATTTTTCATCTGTGTTAATGTTATTAGTTATGATAGTTTTGTATATTATGTTATTGGTTAAACATTTACTGTTAAGTGGGCAGTTTTCTTTGTTTCTGCAGTTACATTTAATGGTGTTATTTTGCTGAATGTTATTGTTGTTGTTGTTGTAACTGTCATTGGTTTTGTTGAGTATATTTTTTATTGTGCTTAGTTATTGTTTCTCCATACTAGCCATGAAGCTGTAACTAATTTTGATTATATTTTTGTTGATAATTTTTTATAATTTGCTGTTTTTAGGGAAGGGCTTGTCAATTATTTTGAAGAATATTTTCCCTATTTTTGTTTTTATTATATTGTTGTAGGGTGTTGAACCAAATTATATAAATATAATTAAACAAAAATTCAACAAAACAGAATTTGTATATTACCTGAAATATACAAAAATGCATTCTTTAAAAGATCTTTTTTTGACCAACACTTCTTCAGAAGAATACATTGGCACCTTCTTAAATAAACAAAATGAAACAAATTTGCACAGTGAAACCCAAGACCATACAGGAGGGTTAAATGAGGAACAACAACTAAAATTGAAATTTATTGCTAAAATGAGAAAAAAAAACCAAGAGAACACAAATTAATGGTCAAATTGTATTTGCACCTGAATTGTGTGCTATCGATATTGGATATTATGTATATTCACTTATATATATATATATATATATATATATATATATATATATATATATATATATATATATGCATGTGCGTATGGTTGTAAATATATATATTTAATCCTCATTGGTTGGTACAACAAATATATATATTATTATTATTATGAATTTTATTTCTGTTATTTTACATTGAACACTGTTTTGTTACCAGCAGTAAGAGTGCACTATATATATATATATATATATATATATATATATATAGTAAAGGTAATAAATCTGTTGGTATATAATCCATGTAGATCCTATTAATATAAAATATTAAAACTGATACACAAAAAGAGCTCAGTGTATTTATTGTACAGACCAAATAATTATGAGGTAATTTTTAATTTTATAGTTTACTACTACTATATATATATATATATATATATATATATATATATATATATATATATATATATATATATATATATATAATGGCTAAAATTGAAAGAAAAGAGAAAAAGATAGAAAAGGTAAGAGACCAATAAGGACCGATTGAAAAGAGAAAAAATGATAAAAAAGGACAAATTACCTCAACATTCTACACATATGCACATATGTGCAATCTGGTGCACACATAAGGAAAAAAGCAAAAAATTGCACCAATAATAAGTGTATATAAAAAAGAAAAATAGAGAAATATAAGCAGTCAATTGCTGATATCCACTGATGAGTAGACAGTGTGATTCCCAGAGAGTCTGCCCACGAAATTATGGATTCAGGATGCTGAAAGTAGCATCAATCATCTAAGTGACAAAACTTTTACTTGTATTAATTATATATATATATATATACATATAACTCTGGGGATATACCCAGAATTATTTTTCTATTTTGTTTTTGAATCTGTAGGTCTGAGGAATTGGATTGTGATTATAATTCCAATGAAATAAATTATAACCATGGAATATTAGTTTTCAAGCCTTTTATATTATATTCTAGCTCTGTCTTGTACATAGAGCTCTACCTGGATTTTATCCTCTTGGAAATATATATATATATTGACCACTAATATTAAATATATATATATATATATATATATATATATATATATATATATATATATATATATGTGTGTGTGTGTGTGTGTAGGTATGAAAATGTAGTGTACAAGGCAACAATCTTCCCCAAGGAAAATATAAACCAGAAAAAAAGATATATAGGTATATCCGCGGGTGATTGGAAGCAACGTCTATACAACCATAAACACTCTTTTAGATATAGATACCTCAAAAATCAAACTTCCTTATCCAAACACTACTGGGATCTGGTGGAAAACGGACTAACCCCACTTTTCGAATGGAGATACCTATCAAGATCTAAAACCCCCAATAACTTCCATGATTGATGTGATCTGTGCATTGAGGAAAAAATTTTTATTATTAGAGATAAGAATCAAGATGAGTTGCTAAATCTTCGTAGTGAGATCTTTTCTGAATGTAGGCACAAAAAACGATTCAAAACATAAACACGGTTTTATAGCGTGTTGTCACTTGTGACAGTTCCATCTTGGTTCAATAACTTTGGGTATGACATTTTAATAGAATGACTATTTTGATTATCTATATGTGTCATTGTGTATGTTTATGTGACACGCTATGTATTTGAAATTTTTTTTTGTTGTTGTTAATCTTTATTCATGTGGTGATATATGTGTGAGTGGGTATGTAGGTAGACGTTTTCCCTAATAATTGATATGCAAAATCAGATAGTCTTATAATACTTATATACCTAGGTATATAGGTAAACGTAAGAGATAGATATGCGTTACTCACTCTGCCGGTTTTTAATATTTTTAATATTCTTAACGTTGTCTTCCTCAGTGTCCTTGAAGTATAAATTAATTTAATTCCACCCGCATATTTTTATATGTTAAATGTATATATGGATAGATATGGTCCATAAGGTTTTTTAATTAATTTTTAAATTTTTAGCTTGTACATTTTGATTTATATATAGATATGTATATGTGCGTTCATGTATGTGTATGTATGTGTATATATGAATATATATATGTGTGTATGTATATGGATATATATGTGTGTATATATGCATATATGGATGTATGTACATTAGATGGGTGTGTGTAGGTATTTGTATGGAGATGCATAATGTTTTATGTATATATTGTTTATGTACACGTATACGTATGTATATATGTACGTAAATGTGTATATATGTAAGAGTGGATGTGTGTGGATATATGTGTATATGTATGTATGTGTGTGTATGTGTGTATATGTATATGTATGTGTATGTGTGTGTATGTATATGTGTATATATATATATATATATGTATATGTGTGTGTATGTGTATATATGTATGTGTATATGTATATATATGTATATGTATGGGTATGTGTGTACACGCCT